>CM077084.1:134722612-135340956 GCA_039513925.1 Platanthera zijinensis
AAGAGTTCAAAGTTGTAACTTAAAGCTTCCGCTAGAATGCTCTGAGTTAGGATTCGTAATTGGTTTGGTATTATCCTGTGACCTCACCGTCTGTTTGTGGCATATAGTGTGGGGCCCCGGCCGGACCTTCTACTATACGTCATCTAACGGATGGGGTCGTTACATTTTGGTATCAGCTTTTCGTCGGTCTTCCTCTTTCGAATTCATGGTCGAATTCTTTTGTGGGGTGGCGAGCACGTGTTTGTGCGACCTGCTGTAACGCTAATGAACTCTGGAATGTCCATTAAGGAATGTACAAAATCTTGTTTGAGGAATCTGCGCGTTCCTTTTTGTGTTATTTTGCTTGCATACGTTCGCTAATGTGTGTCTTGTCCACCTATAGGTGACACGTAGTGGTGCTGGGCAGTCTGAGCCCCAGCGTTTTGATGAGAGTGCGGCACCAGCTGAGGTGCCAACACCTCCTCCATCTGCGGAAACTGTTCGCTTAGTGGCTGAGGCGCTATTTGCCATGATTCAGCCGACCGGGCAAGCGCAGCCGGCGGTAGTGCCAGTTCGTGTTGATGTAAGACCGGAGCCGGTTGAGGCTGTAGATCCACGAGCAGCTGACCGACAGTTGAAGCAATTTATGAGCTTCAGTCCTCCTACGTTTGCGGGAATGGGATCCCCAACGCAGGCGGAAGATTGGTTATCGCGTGTCAAGAGGATAATGACAGCGATCAGGGCGGAGGAAACTCTCAAGGTCACCTTAGCCACCTTCATGCTTGAAGGGGAGGCGCGGTTGTGGTGGGACGAGGTTGAGTTACACCATTTGGCGGGCAGGCAACTAACACAAGTGTCGATTGAGGAGTTCTCTCGATTATTTCTGGCGAAACATGTCCCAGCGGCGCAACGTATTGCTATGGAAAATGAGTTCCAACGGTTAAAGCAAGGGGAAGATAGTGTGGATGTCTACTTGCACGAGTTTACCAGGTTGGGACGATATGCGGGAACAATCTTCGCGGATGACCAAAGGAAAACGAATCGGTTCTATGAAGGATTGCGGGATGAGTTACGATTCCTGCTTTCGAGTTCTGTGAGCCAAGGGTTTCAGGCGTTGGTTGATACCGCGTGCGCGTTGGAGAAGGACATGAGGCGAGTGCAAGGGAATAAGGGCTTGGTGGTGTCTAAGCCAGAGTCTCAAGCACCTCGTCCAGGCAAGTCGTTTTACCAGAAGAAAGGGGGCAAGAGGTCCAAGCCATCTGGGCAAGTGACTACGACTGTGGTGTCGGGAGCGACATCAAGGCCGGATGCTCGTACGTGCTATAACTGTGGCCGGGTGGGGCATATTGCTCGTGACTGTCGGGTTGTGCAGCCCAAAGGGGAAAAGAAGACGGGTGCGTCGTATGCTGAGAAGGGCAAAGCGGTGGTGGATTCCTCTGCTTCTCAGGCGCAGCCCCGAATCTATCAACTTGGCCAGCAGGAAGCGATTAAGCAAAGTGACGTCGTCACAGGTACGAGTTGAGTTAGTTTACTTGTTGTGCTTTTGGTTTTGGTTTTGTTTAGCTTGTGCATGATGTGTGTGTGCTGCAGGCTTTGTCCTGATTCAGAATACTTTAGCGAGAGCCCTGTTTGATACGGGTGCTTCGCATTCTTTTCTGTCTGAGGATTTCGTATCTCGCATTGGGGTACCGAGTCATGTGACGGTGGATAGTACAAGGGTGCTATTGCCGAATGGCTGTGTGATGCTTGCAGATAGGGCTTGCGATGTGGATGTGCAAATAGGAAGTCGGGATTTCGGCTTGCGTGCAGCTGTGCTACCGTTATCGGAGTTTGATGTGATCTTTGGTATGGACTGGCTCTCGGAGCAGCGTGCCTTTATTGATTGCAACTCCAAAGAGATTACACTGGGCCAGAATACCGGGCTTGTGACGAAGTTCGCTGGTATGCGAGGAGTTGGCGGAACGTTGTTGTCTGCACTCCAAGTCGTCAATGCTGTGCGGAAGGGCGTGGAGTTATTCTTCACGCTAATTCAGGCTGTTGAGCCAAAGGCCAGTGTCGGTGAGGTGCCAGTTGTGTCAGAGTTTGCCGACGTGTTTCCTAAAGATCTTCCTGGGTTACCACCCCAGCGGGAGATTGACTTCTCTATTGAGTTGGTGCCAGGTGCGAAACCTGTGGCCCGCTCTCCATATCGCGTTGCGCCAAAAGAGATGGCTGAGTTGAAAGTCCAACTGCAAGAGTTGTTGGAGCAGGGATATATACGCCCAAGTATGTCACCTTGGAGCGCGCCTGTTCTCTTTGTGAAAAAGAAAGACGGTAGCTTACGGTTGTGTATTGACTACCGCGAGTTGAATAAGCTGACGGAGAAAAACAAGTATCCGATCCCACGGATTGATGACCTTTTTGATCAGCTGGCGGGATCAACGGTCTATTCCAAGTTGGATCTGAAATCGGGATATTATCAGCTAAGGATTCGGGAAGGTGACATTCCCAAGATAGCGTTTGGAACACGCTACGGGCATTATGAGTTCACGGTAATGCCGTTTGGCCTATGTAATGCGCCTTCGGTATTTATGGACCTAATGCATCGAACGTTCCGAGAGTACTTGGATTTGTTTGTTATTGTGTTTATCGATGACATCTTAGTATACTCTCAGTCGGAAGAGGATCACGCAAACCATTTGCGGTTGGTCTTGCATACCCTGCGGAGGAATAAGCTTTTTGCCAAGTTCTCAAAGTGTGAGTTCTGGCTCTCTTCAGTAGCCTTTTTAGGCCATGTGGTAAGCGGAGAGGGTATCGCGGTGGATCCGTTGAAGATAAGTGCCATCCGAGATTGGCCAGTGTTGTCTTCAGTGGCCGAGGTCAGGAGCTTCCTTGGACTTGCGGGCTACTATAGACGGTTTGTGGAAAATTTCTCACGGATTGCTTTACCTCTCACCACGCTGACGAGAAAAGATCAAAAGTTCATATGGACGCCGGAGTGCGCGCGAGCTTTTGAAGACTTGAAGAGTCATTTGACCACGGCGCCTGTGTTGACATCGCCATGTGGTACCGATGGGTATGAGATCTATAGTGATGCATCTGGGAGCGGCTTAGGCTGCGTTCTTCTGCAGTTTGGGAAAGTGATTGCTTATGGCTCGCGTCAGTTGAAAGTGCATGAGCGGACTTACCCCGTCCATGATTTGGAGTTGGCGGCGGTAATCTTTGCGCTCAAGTTGTGGCGGCACTATCTATATGGCGTGAAAGTGGATATCTATACAGATCATAAGAGCCTAAAGTATTTGTTGGATCAGAAGGATCTGAATATGCGACAACGAAGATGGATGGAGTTCCTCGGGGACTACACCTTCGAGATTCACTATACCCCCGGGAAGGGAAATGTGGTCGCTGATGCTTTGAGTCGACAGACTCCGGTACGGGCAAGCTGGTTGCAGAGGCATGATCAGCGTTTGATCCAGGAATTGGAAGCATTGGAGATATCGTGTGTTGACAAGGGTGCGTCAACCGATGCGTGCTTGAACTGGACGGAGGTGCAGTATGACCTTACGGACAGGGTTCGGCGAGCAACGGAGCTTGATGAAAGTCTCCAGCGCTATGCTAAAGATGGGTCGGATGATCAATTCTCTTGGGATAACGGGTTGTTACGGAGAAATGGTCGAGTGTGCGTCCCAAGTGTGGGTAAACTGAGGGAAGAGTTGATGTACGAAGCTCACTTTGCAAAGTACTCAGTTCACCCAGGGAGCACAAAGATGTACAGGGACATGAAAAAGCTGTTCTGGTGGCCCGGACTCAAGAAAGATGTGGCTCGTTATGTGGCTAAATGCAATACCTGTGCGTTGGTGAAAGCAGAATGCCAGAAGCCTGGCGGTTTTCTGAAGTCGTTACCCATGCCGGAGTGGAAGTTCGATGATATTTCGATGGATTTCGTGCACGGGTTGCCGAGATCTCAACGCGGTCATGATTCAATCTGGGTGATTGTGGACCGGTTGACGAAAGTGGCGCACTTCCTTCCAAACAGAAGAGACGATTCAGTGGAAACCTTGGCCAAGCTGTATGTGGAGCAAGTTGTTCGACTGCACGGTGTTCCTCGGAGCATCGTTAGTGACCGTGATGGGCGGTTCACATCGAATGATTGGCGGCTCGTTCATCAAATGTTGGGTACAAAATTGGCGTTTAGTACGGCCTTTCATCCCCAAACGGATGGCCAGACTGAACGAACCAACAGGACGATGGAGGACATGCTCCGCATGTGCGCCCTAGACTTTGGTAAGAGATGGGAAGAGTATATATTTCTCGTCGAATTTGCCTATAATAATAGCTACCAAGCGAGTATTGGTATGGCACCATTCGAGGCGTTGTATGGTCGGAAATGCCGTACACCCTTAGCTTGGGCAGAAGCAGGCGAATCGAAGCTGAGTGGGAAAAAGGAAGTCGAAGAAGCTACTTCGCTCATACGCTCTATTCGGGAGAGGCTATTGATAGCCCAAGATCGTCAAGCAAAGTACTACAATGCCAAGCACCGGAACGTGGAGTTCGCGGTGGGTGATTGGGTATATTTGAAGATCAAACCCTTCAAAGGTGTGTCCAGGATTCGGCGTTTGAAAAAGCTAAGTCCGAGGTATCTTGGTCCGTTTGAGGTGGTGGAGCGTGTTGGGGAGGCTGCTTATCGACTAGCACTTTCAGCGGACTTGGGTGGATTACATGATGTGTTTCACATCTCAGTCCTTCGTAAGGCGGTAAAGGATCCAGCTCAAGTCGTGGAGGCTGATCGGGTACCGGTCGAGTATGGGCTAACGACGAGGGTTAGACCCATTCGGATCGAGGATCGAGCCGAAAAACAGTTGCGGAACAAAGTAATCGGGATGGTCAAGGTCCGTTGGGACAATTGTGGCCGTGGAGAGCAGACCATGCGAGCTGAGTTTCCCGAGTTATTTGTATAAACTGTAGACCGTGTACTTTTTGTTATAACAGTGTTATAGCATTGATGGTTTTGTTTCCTTACCGTGCAAATTTCGGGACGAAATTTTGTTAAGGGGGAGAGGGTTGTAACACCCCAAAAAGACCCAAAAGACTCAACTTGAAGTTTGAGTAGCAGGTCAGGTTACACGGCCTGGGACACGGGCGTGTCCCAGGGCGTGTCGGGTGTACACGGCCTGGGACACGGGCGTGTCCCAGGGCGTGTTCAGGCTAGTCGACGTTTGAGAGTCGACGAGCGTCGAGCCTGGGACACGGCCATCGACACGGGCGTGTCCCAGGGCGTGTTCTATTTATTTTGCGACATTGGCCTATTCCGGTCAGAGCCGGACACGGCCTTGAACACGGCCGGGAACACGGGCGTGTCAGGCTGGACACGGGCGTGTCAGCTGCCGTGTTCCGACCCGTGTACTGGTTGCAGCTCGATGGAGCAGGAGACACGGGCGTGTCTCAGGTTTGACACGGGCGTGTCAGGTCCGACACGGGCGTGTCGATGACCCGTGTTGTTCAGTCGGTTCAAGCTGTGTGTACCGCTTAAGGGGTACACGGCCTGTGACACGGGCGTGTCACAGGCCGTGTCGGCCAAAAAGTGAAATTTTGGGACAATCTTGGCCGTTCAGTTTCCTCTCTTTTGATCCAAAGGCTCAGGTGGTTTCTTGGGCTGGATAAGTCGTGAAAGAGGATTGAAGAAGTCATTCTTCATTATTCTTAAGGAAGAGAAAAAGAGAGAGAAAGAGAGGAAGAAGGAGGAGGAGAGCAAGCCACCGGCGGAGCTCCCGTGGTTCGATTCGTGATCCGAAGCCGGCGTTGTGACGGCAAGGCTGCTGCGGTTCTTTCTCACCGGCTAGTTTTCGATGGCACCGAAGAGATCGACAAGGGTAACGATCTCCCTCCTTGGACATGTGAAGTCCTTCTTTTCTGCATTGCATAGGGAAAACCCTTCCCCGCGAGTGTGCGGTGGGTTGTGGTGTCCCTTGGGGTAGATATGTGAAGTCCCCCTTGTTAGAGGCCGGAATTGGAGTACGGCTCTAGGCATGCTGTGTGAAGCCCATCTGGATGGAATCTGGATTGGTGATGCTTGTTTGCATATCGGAGAAGGCTCCGTGATAATGGCTTGTGATGCCTATGGCTTGTGATGCCTTGTTCCTACCTGTTGCTTGGTGCGGCAGGAAGTACTGGACGATGTCCAGGAAATGAAGAGGGTTGGCGGCAACTCTTGTGGCCGTGCGTTGGCACTTTGTGAGTAGTTGAGCCGTTGGGCTGCAACTCGATGAAAAGGCAGATTGCCGAACAGGAAAGGTGAAACCGACCCGCGCCTATAAAATGCCATGGATACTTCCGTATTCGAGGTGGCTCGGCGACTTGAGCAACGAGGGGTGGCTGATCCGTACCTGCGTTAGGTCCGTCCGACTTGGAAGCCTGGTATAGGTTTTGTTGGAGCGCCTAATGAGAGTCTTAGGCCCGCGCGCCGGAAAGACTGAAATGCTCAAATACCGTGTAGACGGTGGTGTTGACCCTGGTATTCCGGTACACCGAAAATGTGCCCTGAGTGCACGGACTGTCGGGCCGGGTGGCCGATGGTTGTGATGGCTTGAATGTGCCTGCGCGCACATAATTGCTATTTGATGATGCCATGCTTGCAGGGAAAGAATGCTCATGCCCCGAGAAAGGGGTAGGATTGTTATAATTGGGTCAGCTGAATGCTGACCGTTGCATTGTTTGCCACCGGTTGGGTGGATTGTTCCCGTGCAGGTGCTGGAGAGCCAAGTGGTAAGTGATGGGCTGGCGAGCCCTCCTGCTGTTGCTGCTGCTGCTGTGGCTAGCCCTTGAAGGCTAAGCGAATGGCTTTGTTTTGTTTTCTCTTTTTACTCATGTATGGCCGGCCTGCGCGCCGAGGTTTGTAAAACATGATGTATGTTCAGAGGAACTGTAAGGCCTTAAGGCCAAACTCTTGTGGTGGTGTACATTCCGTGGTATTTATATATAAAGGTGGTTTTATATATACTGGACATTCCGGTTAAGAGTTCAAAGTTGTAACTTAAAGCTTCCGCTAGAATGCTCTGAGTTAGGATTCGTAATTGGTTTGGTATTATCCTGTGACCTCACCGTCTGTTTGTGGCATATAGTGTGGGGCCCCGGCCGGACCTTCTACTATACGTCATCTAACGGATGGGGTCGTTACAACTCTCATCAGAGCGCTGGGGCTCAGACTGCCCAGCACCACTACGCGTCACCTATAGGTGGACAAGACACACATTAGCGATCGTATGCAAGCAAAACAACACAAAAAGGAACGCGCAGATTCCTCAAACAAGATTATGTACATTCCTTAGTGGACATTCCAGAGTTCATTAGCGTTACAGCAGGGCGCATAAACACGCGCTCGCCACCCCATAAAAGAATTCGACCACGAATTCGAAAGAGGAAGACCGAACGAAGCTGATACCAAAATGTAACGACCCCATCCGTTGCATGACGTATAGTAGAAGGTCCGGCCGGGGCCCCACACCATATGCCACAAACAGACGGTGAGGTCACAGGATAATACCAAACCATACACGAATCCTAACTCAGAGCATTCTAGCGGAAGCTTTAAGGTGTAAATTTGAACTCTAACCAGGAATGTCCAATATATATAAACCACAGTTATATATACAACCATGGAATGTACAACAAAGGTTTGGCCTTAAGGCCTTACAGTTCCTCTTTCCATACAACATGGATTATAAACCTCGGCACGCAGGCCGGCCATACATGAGGAAAAACAAAACAAACAAAACCATTTGCTCATCCTTCAAGGGCTAGCCGCAGCAACAGCAGTAACAGCAGTAGTGCTTCAGCCCTTCATTTACCACTTGGCTCTCCAGCACCTGCATAGGGACAAACCACCCAAACGGTGGCAAAGATGGCAACGGTCAGCATTCAGCTGACCCAATTATAACAATCCTACCCCTTTCTCGGGGCAGTCGCATTCTTTCCCTGCACAGCATGGTATCAACAATAACAACTATGTGCGCGCATGCACATTCAAGCCATCACAACCGTCGGCCACACGGCCCGACAGTCTGTGCACTCAGGGCACATTCTTGGTGTACCGGAATACCATGGTCAACACCACCGTCTACACGGTATTTGAGCATTCTAGTCTTTTCGGCGCGCGGGCCTAAGACTCTCATTAGGAGCTCCAACAAAACCCATAACCAGGCTTCCAAGTCGGACGGACCTAACGCAGGTACGGATCAGCCACCCCCCGTTGCTCAAGTCGCCGTGCCACCTCGAATGCGGAAGTATCCATGGCAATTTATAGGCGCGGGTCGGTTTCACCTTTCCTGTTCGGCAATCTGCCTTTTCATCGAGTTACAGCCCAACGGCTCAACCACACACAAAGTGGCAACGCACTGCCACAAGAGTTGCATCCAACCCTCTTCATTTCCTGAACTTCATCCAGTACTTCCTGCTGCACCAAGCAACAGGTAGGCACAAGGCAACACAAGCCATAATCACGGAGCCTTCTCCGATATGCAAACAAGCATCACCAATCCAGACTAGCATGTCCAGATGGGCTTCACACAGCATGCCTAGATCCGTACTCCAATTCCGGACTCCAACAAGGGGGACTTCACATATCTACCCCAAGGGACACCACAACCCACCGCACACTCGCGGGGAAGGGTTTTCCCTATGCAATGCAGAAAAGAAGGACTTCACATGTCCAAGAAGGGAGATCGTTACCCTTGTCGATCTCTTGGGAGCCATCGAAAACTAGCCGGTGAGAAAGAACCGCAGCAGCTTTGCCTTCACAACGCTGGCCTCGGATAACGAATTGGACCACGGGAACTCCGCCGGTGGCTTGATCTCCTCCTCCTCCTTCTTCCTCCTCTCTCTTTCTCTCTTCCATAACCAAATGAAGAATGAATTCTTCATCAGCCTCTGCTGATTTAATCCAGCCAGGAATCACCTGAGCCCTTGGATCCAAAGAGAGAAAATGAACGGCCACGATTTTCCCAAAAACACACTTTTTTGGCTGACACGGCCTGTGACACGCCCGTGTCACAGGCCGTGTACCCTTAAGCGGCACACGCGGTATTCGTACCGACTGAACTTTACTAGAACACGGGCATCGACACGCCCGTGTGGAACCTGACACGCCCGTGCCAGTCATAAGACACGCCCATGTCCCCCTGCCTCATCGAGCTCCAAACTTAACCAGCAGTACACGGGTAGGCACACGGCATCGGACACGCCCGTGTCAAACCTGACACGACCGTGTTCAAGGCTTGGTTCCAGGCCGTGTAATCTTCTGACTCAGAACGCCTATTATTTGAGTGACACGCCCTGGGACACGCCCGTGTCCCAGGCCGTGTACCCCCGACACGCCCTGGGATACGCCCGTGTCCCAGGCCGTGTAAACCAACCTGCACCTCAAATCCATATTTGAGACTTTTTGGGGTGTTACATATTCATCAGCTGATAGATGAATATGGGGACTTGTTGCAAGCACTAAAGAAAATCAAGAACCTGGCCAAAACTCAGGCTAAGGAAATTGCAGATCTTAAGGTGGCTGCATCTGGTTTAGAGAAAGAGTTAGATCAAAAATTGAATGAGATTGCCAAGCTGAAAACTATAACTGTTATTCAGATGGGCACAATATCATACAAAAGTGATCTAATTAAAAGTCTGGAAAGCAGACTTCAAAAGGAGAAAGATTTGGTGGCTAGTTATTCCAAGCCAAAATCAGTTTTACCCTTAATAGATGAGTTTGTGGCTCAAAAGGGTAAGGCTGGAATAGGCTTTAAGGATAACACCAGGGCTGTCCAATTCAAAAGAAAGGGCAAAGCCTCAGTCAAGCCACTGAATTTTAAAGTCCCTATAGTTTTTAGAAAGGTACAAGTGCCTTTTAATAAGTATGACCTTGAGAATACTCATGGTCATAGTAAGACTGAAGTTCTGAATGACAAGGGTGCTAAGGAAGAACAATACCAGCTGCAGCAGTACCAACACAATACAAGAGATTTGTTATCAATCAGACATTCAAGAATGTATCTAAAAATAGATACAACAAGTATGAATGCTGGTGCTGTTGCAAGACAGGTCATTATGCCATAGATTACTGGCACAACACTAGTATCAGGAAGAACAACAGTCTACCTGTTAGAAGAGCTGCACGTAGATTTGGTAAGTATGAAGCTAACTTGAACCAAGGACCCAAGACTTACTTGGGTTCTAAGGAGAGATAATTCTTTATTGCAGGTGAGTCCAAGTCACCATACCCCTATATGGTTCTTGGACAGTGGATGTTCCAGGCACATGACTGGAATAAAGGGATTGCTGAAGGAGTACTTGCCTATTATAAATGGGCCTAAAGTAATCTTTGGTGGCTCTGAAAAAGGAATCATCAAAGGGTTTGGTAACATTTCTAGTAATCAGATTACTATCACTCAAGTGGCCTATGTGAAGGGTTTGAAACACAACCTTATAAGCATAAGTCAGCTGAGTGATTTAGGATATAACATTTCATTTGTTAAGAATGGATGTCATATCAAAAGGTCAAATGATCAAAAGGTAATTTTGACAGGATACAGAAAAAGGAATGTGTACTGTCTTAATTTTGTGTGTTAGAACAAAGGTTCTCCTATTTGTCTTATAGCTGATGAGAGAGCCTCTCATTATGTCAAATGGCACATGAGGCTGACCCATCTTAACTACAAAACAATTGGCCAACTCTTTAGCAAAGAGTTAGTGAGGAATGGTCCTCAAGTTAAGTCTATAAAGGGAGGGATATGTTCAACTTGTCAAAATGGCAAGCAGAAAAAATCCTCCTTTCATAGCCTTGAAAACAAGGATTAAGTGAGGTGTCTATACCTATTACATATGGATCTTTTTGGTCCTATGCCAGTTTATAGTCTAGGTAGGAAAGTCTACACTTTTGTGGTGGTAGATGACTATTCTAGATATTCCTGAGTGTTCTTTCTGAGACAAAAATCAGAAACCCCAAGTGTTTTACATAGTTTTGTCAAGCAAATTCAGAATGAACTTGATAGTACAGTAGTCAAAAATAGAAGTGACCATTGCACTGAATTTTAATCTGAAAGTATGACAAGACTGTGTGAAGAATTTGGGATTTTTAAAGAGTTCTCCTCACCTAGAACACCATAGCAAAAGGGTATTGCTGAAAGGAAGAATAGAACATTGATTGAGGCTAGTAGAACTCTAATGAGTGACACTTCTCTCCCAGAATATTTCTCGGCTGAGGCAGTAAACACTGTATGTCAAGTGATCAACAGGGCTTCTATCACCAAGTGCCACAAAAAGACTCCCTATGAGATTATGAAAGGTAGAAAACCAAATTTATCCTATTTTAGGATCTTTGGTTGCAAGTCTCAATTAGAGCCAAAAAAATTTGAAGAAGCTATCCTGGACCCACACTGGATTAATGTCATGCAAGAAGAGCTAAATCAGTTCAGAAGGTGCAAGGTCTGGGAGTTAGTTCCTAAACCAAAAGACCACAATATTATTGGAACAAAGTGGATCTTTAGGAACAAATTGGATGAGAGTGGAATTATTGTGAAGAACAAAGCAAGACTTGTTGCAAAAGGGTACAGGCAGGAAGAGGGAATAGACTTTGATCAAACCTTTTCCCCAGTAGCAAGACTGGAAGCCATTAGAATGTTCCTTGCCTATGTAGCATATTAAGGATTCAAAGTATTCCAAATGGATCTAAAATCAGCATTCCTGAATGAAAATCTAAAAGAAGTCTATGTAGAGCAGCCTTCAAGTTTTGTAGATTCTCTCAAACCTGATTATGTTTATAGACTTAGGAAAGCTTTGTATGGGTTAAAGCAAGCCCCAAGGGCTTGGTATGAAACCATGTCTACTTTCCTTATTGAGAACAAATTCTCAAGAAGGAAAATAGACAAAACTCTATTCCTAAGGGAGTCCAAAGGAAAGATAATCTTAGTCCAGATTTATGTAGATGACATAATATTTGGGTCTACAGAAAGCAACCTTTGTAAAAAGTTTGCTAAACTTATGCAAGGGAAGTTTAAAATGAGTAGTATGGGGGAACATAAGTTCTTCTTGGGACTCCAAGTAAGACAGACTGATGATGACTTGTCCATATCCATGTCTAAGTTCACCAAGGAGTTAATTAAGAAGTATGGTATGGAATCATCCTCTACCATGAGAACTCCTATGGGAACAAGTATGCCTATATGCAAAGATGATGCAAGTAAACCTGTAGATGAGTCTTTGTATAGAGGTATAATTTGCTCACTACTATATCTCACTGCTAGTAGACCAGACATTATGTATGCAACATGTGTCTGTGCTCGGTACCAAGCATGCCCTAAAGAATCTCATTACACTGCAGTAAAGAGAATTTTGAGATATCTATAGGGCACACCTAATCTAGGCCTTTGGTACCCTAGAAATGGAGATTTTCTACTAACAGGCTATTCAGATGCAGACTTTGCAGGTTGTAAAGAAGATAAGAAAAGCACTACAGGCACCTGTCAATTTCTAGGAGGAAGATTGGTGTCTTGGAGCAGTAAGAAGCAGACTATTGTGGCAATTTCCACAGTTGAGTCTGAATATGTGGCAGCAGGAATTTGTTGTGCACAGCTGTTGTGGATTTAGCACCAACTCGAAGACTATGGTATTCAGGCAAGTAGAACACCTTTGTTTTGTGATTCTAAAAGTGTTATATCTATTGCTAATAATCCTGTTTTACATAGTAGGACTAAGCATATAGAAATAAGATACCATTTTCTTAGAGACCATGTAGAGAAAGAGGACATCTCACTAGAATTTGTTAAGACAGATTTTCAAATTGCAGATGTATTTACTAAGCCTCTAGATGAAACTAAATTCAATAGATTTAAAATTTAATTAAGAATGTTGACCATATGTTAGATTAACAAAAGTGGCTAAGTAAAATTGTGTCGACTCATTCAGTAATAAAGTGTCAACATAGAGGAGTCGTGTCGACAATTCAGGGAAATTGTGTCGACAAAGTGTCATAGTGTCGACACCTAAGGGTCAAAGTGTCGACACTTCCAGGAAAGTAGTGTTGACACATCCAGAGGAGTGATGTCTACACCTTCAGAATTTTTGTCGACACTTCGAATTAGTGTCGACACAGTCTTTCTGTTCAACATCTACATAAGTCCAGTGTCGACACATCATCAATTGGTGTCGACACATAGAGGTCAACATTGTTGTCGAGACATTAGAAGTATGTGTTGACACATTTCAACTGTGTCGACACATCTAGTTAGTTTCGCCCGCCTTTTGACCTTCTTTGTTAAAGGGTATAAATAGGTCCAGAACAAATTCTATCGACACGCTCTCCAGGTTTTCGAGAGTAAAACCCTGTATCGACAAACTCTCTTCTCTCCATTCAAGCTTTCTCATCGTCCCAATGGTGCCAAAGGTTGAAGACAACATTAATAAAGGCTACGAGCCGGTGCGCAATGCTTTTGATGATGCAGCGACGGAGATTAAAGGGGTCATCACCCTTGTTACTGATAATGGATTGGAGTTTCTTGTTTCTGAACCTACCAAGATATGAAAGAAGGAAGTATTTGAGTTCTATGCTGCTGCAATAGTGGATTCCACTGGACTGAAGATTAAATCGACAGTTCATGGTCATAAAGTCAAACTTACTCTAAAAAGTTTAAGAAAGATTCTTCACCTTCCAAGAATTAAGGATGAAAAAGAGGTCCCATCCTAAAAGACAAGGGAGGCTCTCTAGTGGCGTGGATTGGATCCAACCATGAAGATTGGAGCAGCCATAAACCAAAAAGGAATGAATCTACAAGGAAAATTTCTATCTTAAGTGGTAGGGAAGGTGCTTTTGTGTAAACCAGGAGGACATGATAGGATCTCTGCCTTTATGTTCAATTTGATGACCAGGATAATCTATAAGATTACTATAGATTGGTCTGCAGTTTTGTTTGATAAGATAAAGGAAGGAATCAAAAAGCCTAATTTTGCTAGATTAATGAGTTTATACCTGGCTGGAGCAATTCTAGAGGTAATGCATCAGCTTCTAGAATCTACAATAAATCATATGAGAAGGATGGACATCAGGATAATATCCAGATGGGATAGGGTTCTCTCCAAGGACACACCTGATTTGGATAACCAAGAGACTGCAGCAAAATCACCAGTCCATGACATTACTGATCATGATCATGTGCGGGAGGACACAATGAATGCACAAGTGCAGGGGGAGCAAGTTAGGGAAAAGGTCCAGGACCTGACTGAAACTGCCCAAGTCCATAAGGAGACAGTTACTGCACAGTTGTAGGGGGAGCAACATTCTGCACAAGGATAAGGGGAAGAAAGCATTCACTTGGCAAGTGAATGAGTTCATAATCTATTCTTGAAACACCTCATGTCAACAGTCCAGCACTAGATGTGATTATGGAGGATACATTTATGGTTGCTGATGCTCCAGAAAACGCAGTTCACACTCAACAAGAGTTCACACTGGAAGAATAATTTCCTGACATAGAGGGAGCAGTTGAGGGGGAGCAAGTTAACCTTGAGAAGGTGGAGCATAGGACTGAAAAGGAGATGCCTCCTAGTCCCAAAGAAAGAGTAAATATTGACAGTTCCTATGATTCAGAGGATGAGGAGATAACAAGTTTAAAGAAAAGAAAACTAATAGTTTTTAAGAGGAGAAGCCTGAATAACAAGAAGGCTTTACAAGCTACTACTTCTCAACCAGCTCCTGAGACTGATTACAGCAAACTTGTGGTTGATTTACAAGTGAAATTTTATGAGCAGAGATTAGCTCTTGAAAAATATATGGATGAAAGCCATAAGACCCTTCAATTTGATCTAGCCCAAGATATAAAGTCAATCATATTTGAGGTCAATCAGAATAAGAAAGAGATGACAGATTGCTTCCACAAGGCGGGCAATGCTGTGGTATTTCTAGCAAAGTAATAAGCAGAAATAAAGAAACAAGTGGATGATATTACTGTCAAACAAGGCTATGTCCTTGAAAATCAAATAAGAATGAATGACAGTCTGACTGAATCTCACAATGAGATAGTCTCTGAAGTAAGGAAAACAGTTATTGCAATGACTGAGGCAAGAAATAAGGAGAAAGAAGAATTTGATAAGAAGCTACAAGAAGCCTTGGATTCCTTTAAGACATATATTATTACTTCTCAGAAAACAATTTCTGATCAGCTTCAAAAGTTCAAGCCATTCATTAAAGATGGAATCAATTACCTGGATGGGCAAATCAGATTTCAAAAAGATGATTTGAGAGATTATGTGGCCAGAGAAGTCATAAAGGGGAGAGGGTGTTAGTATATGTAGGCTTTGATCATGCCAAATGGATAACCAACAGTATTAGAGCCACTCTGGGATATCCACCCTTATGTGATGATGATAATGTGGCTGAGTCAGGTGTGCAACCAGCTCTACTTGAAGGTGATCAACCTGAGGTTGCCCAAGTTATTTACCCCCTGCAAATCTTGAAATGATATATCAACAAGTTCAGTCTATGTACAACCCTCCACAACAAGTTACTAATGTTATTATTGAAAAGGTAGATATGCCAGAAGCTGGTGTGAAAGCTCAGCAAGATGCTCAATTATCAAAGAAGAGATTCAGAGAGCAGACAGAGTTAAAACCTGATTTTGAGCAATGGAGCCCCACTTCTAGAAATATCATATTAACTGTCTGGAAAGCTGTAAAAGACCAGATTCATGAAAGGGGTAAATGGTATAATGATCAGGAGTGGCAGAAGTATGAGGCAAGGCAGGAAGCCATATTTCAATACAGAAGAAAGGCTAAGAGTGGGAAGCTACCTCCTGATGCTCAGGAGCCTAGCAAGTATTTCCCTAAGCCTTTTCATTATTTTGAAAGGCAAAGGATTAAGGCTGAAGTTCAAAAGAAGGATGATTTGAAAGGCAAGAAGCCTATTGAAGATACAGAACCTACTGTGCAGGCTCAGATTAAATCAGGGAAAGGAATAGTCATCAAGGAGCCTGTCCAGCCTTAATTTAGTTTTACTAGCTTTTTCAAGAACTATGTAATTCTTAGTTTTTTAAAGAAGACTATGTAAACAGTGTTAATAAACTTTTTGATATAATAAACAAAACAATGTTCCAAGTTCATTAAATTTGCATCCTTATTCTGTGATGATAGTTTATTATTTATTTTGTTTATAAGTTACCCTATTAAAAATGCTTATACACATCATCATGTTTATTTATCATAAGTGGTGTATATCATTGACAAAAGGGTTATTACTTCTCCAAAGAGGGGAAGATTGTTGGGTACATTGGAAAATGTGTACCTAATTTGGAGAAGCCTCACTTAGCTCAATGATATACATCAAGGTGTATTTGATGTTATTTTGAGTTTATATGTGCAGGTTAAGTATTGGCTAAAATGCAAAGAAAATTTTCTAAGTCCATGTGTCGACACTTAAGGAAGTCTGTGTCGACACTTGGAAAAGCTGTGCCGACAGCTGAAGCAGCTGTGTCGACACACAGAATATATTAGTTGACATCAACTGTGTCGACACTGGGAGGCAGTGTCGACACCCAGAATAATTAGTCGACATCAACTGTGTCGACACCGGGAGGCTGTGTCGACACACAGAATTCTTAGTCTACATCAACTGTGTCGACACACAGGACTTGTGTTGACACACAACAGAGTTTCAATATAGTTGATTGCTGTGGAGTAAAGAAGTGTTTGTGTCGACACAAATACTCTATGTCGAAACATTCTCAAGATGTAGTGTCAAGAAGCAGTGCCGACATCAAGGCATCTATGTCGACTTCACCAAAGTCATTGTCGACACTTAAGTCACATGTGTTGACACATATTGACAGTTTGTCTCGACACATAATGACAGTCAATCTCGATGCTTTGCTGACAGAGTCAAAGGTTCAAGAGCTGACTGGGGACTTGACAGTTGTGCATTCCAACAAATTTAATGAAGCTGTCAGACTTGTCAGAAGTTAGTTAGAAACCGGATCAGCCGATTACCATGGATGAAGTCTATATATATAGATGGATTCAGAAGAAGAAAAAAAGAACAACAGATCATACACACACAACTAATACAACTATTGAGAGATTGATCGTTGGTCAAGAAAGTGATATTCACACAGAAGAAGATCTTCGTAAGAAGATCTAAGAAGACAATCTGAAGTGATTATCCACTCAGATTTTGTCTAAGGTAAATTAATTAAGAATTCAGACGGAACTTCAGAAGATTTGGGGAGTGAGAGCTCCAGCTGTTTTGAGGTCAAGAAGGAGACAATCACAAGTCTCTTAAGAAGTAGATCCTGAACTAATCTACTAAGTAGATCCAGATCCATATCTGGAATCCAAGAAGGAAGCTGCCAGTCAGTCAACTTCAAATGAGATCAACCCTACTAAGTTCAGATTCAAGAAGCTTTGAAGAAAGCTAAGAACAGGTTGGTTTTAGTCATCAGTCTCATCAAGAAGCTGATCAAGAATTCTCTTATCCTTTCTCTCTCAACAAGGGTAAGAGTTCATCAAATTACTTATCAAATTCTGTAGGATCTTTTCAAAGATCTGAGTTGTAAGACTGTGTAATAAAGGTTGAGTGTAGGAAATTTTTATCTCTGAGTGGTAAGGCTGATTGAGCCTGAGTGTAGGAGAATTTGTTCTCTGAGTTGTAGGCTTTGTTGCAAGGCTGAGGTAGGGCTGTTAGCCTGAGTTGTAGGAACCTTATAGGGTTCTGAGTTGTAGGAACCTTTAAGGGTTCTGAGCTGTAAGATCTGTAGATCTGAGAAGAAGGAAGAAGTTAGGCCGAATCTAGCACACTGCTAGATAGGTGAAGGGGGAAAGTGGATGTACCCAGACCTTGGGGAACCACTATAAACCTATTTGCAATCTATGATGCTTATTTTATTTTAGATTCTGTGTTTGTATATGATGTGTTAGCTATAGAGTTTTGAGATTTATATTAAAGAACTGAAGCTATATTCTGCCTTAGTTTAAAACAAGGAAAAGAACCTATTCACCCCCGCCCCTCTAGGTGTTTAGGTTGTCTTGAAGTTAAATCTATCAATATGTCATCTGACATAGTCTTGGCCAGTATGTTCATAGCTCTGGCATCAGCAATCTTTGCCTTTTATATGCATCAGCTTGATCTGGAGGAGGCACTGCATAAAGATTTGTTGTGGTTGAAGTAGAGGGCACTGGAGCTGGTGGTCCTGTCATAATGGAATTAAATATATCTTCATCAATAGAATTCATATAAAGTTTGATTCTTGCCTTCCAGATTCCAAACTTTTGCAAGTTGCAAACTGGAGGTCTAGTGCTGGCATAATCTTTGTTCTGTGCCATGATATCAGAAAAATAAAATCTAATCATTGAAAATAATAAGATTTATTCAGAGTTTATCCTTAGGATCTTAGTTAATCCAGGTGTAAGCCTGTATGATGTGATGAACCTCCTCTAATACCAATTAAAAGATAGGGTAAGCTCTGAATAACTCTAGAGGGGGGTGAATAGAGTTTTTAAAATCTTTTGATTTTCTGCAGAAATAAGGAGTCTTTTTAACAAAGTATGTTACTATGATATATGTGTAAGATTGACCTAGTGCAGTAGATGAACTAGAGAAAATATGACTGAGTTACTCAACAAAATGTATCACAGCACAAGCACACAGAAAAATCACAGCCACACAGACAACACAAGAATTTATAGTGGTTCCCCAAACTTGGGTACATCCACTCTACTACCACCCTAGGTAGGAATCTACTACAGGTTTTGATCAGGTGACTGCCACCATTGAGCTTTTGATCAGGTGCTCAAAAACTAATCCTCAAGTCTTTTGGTAGGAGACTTGCAACCAGAATAATTTTGAAGGGAATTTAAATCCTGTACAGAGGTAGGTGATAGTTTTACTTTCAAGACTACCTAAACACCTAGAGGGGGGGTGAATAGGTTCTAATGCTTTTTTTCACTTTAAGCAGAATATAACTACTGAATAAAATAAAATGCAGAATATACTTCAGCAAACACAGCACAGCAATCACAGATATTCACACATCACAGATTGCACACAGATTTATAGTGGTTCCCCAAGGTCTGGGTACATCCACTTTCCCCCTTCACCTATCTAGCAGTGTGCTAGATTCGGCCTAACTTCCTTCTTTAACTCAGATCCTCAGATCTTACAGCTCAGAACCTAGAAAGGTTCCTACAACTCAGGCTAATCAGCCCTACCTCAGCCTTGACACAAGGCCTACAACTCAGAGAAATACCCTCTCCTACACTCAGGCATACACAGCCCTACCACTCAGAGATCAAATCTCCTACACTCATCCTTTATAACATAGGCTTACAACTCAGATCTATATTAATAGATCCAACAGAATTTGAAAAGAGTTTTATTATATCTTGCCTTTGTTGAGACAGAAAGGACAAGACAACACTTGATCAGCTGATGGATGAAATCAACTAAATCTTAGCTTTCTTCAAAGCTTCTTGAATCTGAACTTAGCTGAGTTGATTTCCTGACAGCTTCTTGAGAAACCTGTGACAGCTTCCTTCTTGATCTTCAAATGGCTGGATCTCTCTCTATCCAATACCTTTGATAATACTTCAGAATTCTTGGACGAATTCTACTTAGACGGATCCTGAGAGGTTGTACCCTTCAGAATGTCTTCTTAGATCTTCTGATGAAGATCTTCTTCCACGCCTTGCACTTTCTTGATTTGATTACTTAATCAGTTTCTATGTGTGTTGCTTCTTAATTAAAAATCAATTGTCATCCATTCTACTTCTGAATCTGTCTATTTATAGACCTTCTTCATGGTAACCGGCTGATCCGGTTTTTAACTAACTTCTGACAAGTCTGACAGCTTCAGTTAACCTGTTGTAACTCACAGCTGTCAAGTCTTCAAACAGATCTTGTGCCTTTGTCTTGGTCAGCAAAGTGTCCAGACTGTCTGTCAGAAAGTGTCGAGACCAACTGTTAATATGTGTCGACACAAGTAACTTTGGTGTCGACACAGACTTTGATGATGTCGACATGTCTGCCTTTAAGTCGACTCAGCTTCTTCATACTGCATCTTGAGAATGAGTCGACACTGAGTATTTGTGTCGACTCAAACACTTCATCATTCTTCAGCAAATGACTTGGTCTAGACTTTGTAGTGTGTCGACACAAGTCCTGTGTGTCGACACAGTTGATGTAGATTCAGAACATAGTATGTGTTGACACTGCCTTTAGGTGTCGACACAGCTGTTGTCTACTCTGCCTATATTTGTCGACTCAGTCTTCTGGTGTCGACACAAATGTAGTCGACCCTGCCTCAGTGTGTCGACACAGCCTTCTGGTGTCGACTCTGCCTCAGTGTGTCGACACAGCCTTCAGGTGTCGACTTTTTTTCTCTGTGTCGACATAGCCTTCTTCAAGTGTCGACACAATTATTCTGAAGTGTCGACACAGCTTCTTCTAGTGTCGACACATGGACTTAGAATAATTTTCCTGCTTTTTAGTACATTCTTAACATGCACATGTCAACTCAAAATAACATCAAATACACCTTGATGTATATCATTGAGCTAAGTTAGGCTTCTTCAAATCAGGTACACATTTTCCAATGTACCCAACAATCTCCCCCTATTTGGAGAAGTCGTAACCCTTTTAGCTAATGATATACACCATTTATAAAAATTTAACATGATGATGTATATAAGCATGACATAACAGGAAACATTTAAAAACAAACATTAAGCAACAGATTCATCACAGAATAAAGATGAACATGAAGAAATAATTACAAAGCAAAGTTTTGTTTATACAGTTTAGAAATGTTTGTTACAGCTTGTTTACATTGATTGGTAAAATAAACAAATCACTACAAAATATTTGAAAGAACTGATAAGCTTAATCTAAGACTGATCAGGCTCCCTTATGACAATTCCTTTGCCTAGTTGAATTTGAGCCTTCACAGTAGGTTCAGCAACATCAGCAGGCATCTTGCCTTTCAGTTCAGCTTTCTTCTGAGCTTCCTCCTTGAGCCTTTGCCTTTCAAAGTAATGAAAGAGCTTGGGAAAATATTTGTTGGGCTCCTGAGCATCTGGTGGTAGCCTCCCCGTCTTAGCTTTCCTTCTGAACTGAACAATGGCCTCCTGCCTAGCCTCATACTTTTGCCATTCAATTTCATTATACCATTTTCCTCTATCATGGACTTGATCCTTCACAGCCTTCCAGGAAGTTAGTATAATGTTTCTTGAAGTGGGGCTCCACTGCTCAAAATTATGTCTAAGTTCAGCTTGCTCTCTAAATCTCTTCTTGGATAATTGAGCATATTGTTGTTCTTTCAAACTTGCTTCAGGCTTATCAACTTTTTCAATAACAACATTTGTAACCTCCTTTGGAGGACTGTACATGGCCTGCACTTGCTGTTGAATCATATCAAAATCAGCAGTGGGGTAAATGACTTGGGCAACCTCAGGTTGATTGCCTTCAAGTAGACCTTGGTGAATGCCTGACGCAGCAACAATATCATCATCACATAATGGTGGATAGCCCAATGTGGCTCTTACACTGTTGGTTACCCACTTGGCATATTCTGAGCCAGCATGAATAAGTACCCTCTCCCCCTTTAGGACTTCTCTGGCAACACGATCCCTAAGATCATCCTTTTGAAACCTTATTTGATTATCAAGAAAATTCACACCCTCTTTAAAGAATGGTTTTAATTTAAGAAGCTTGTTAGATATTTCTTTCTGTGATGTGGTGATAGCAGTGTGAACTGAATCTAGGGCAGCCTTGAGCTTCTGATCATAAACTTCCATGTCTGTAGCCCTTGCAGCAGTCAGGCTGGTAGCAGTATCTTTTAACTCAGTGAGAATTTCATTGTGAGATTCAGTCAGATTGTCATTCATTCTCAGCTGATTTTCTAGAACAAATCCTTGTTTCAATGCAATGTCATCCACTTTTGTAAGGATAGTTTGCTGTTGTTGAGCTAGAAAAACCACAGCATTACCTCCCTTGTGGAAGCAATCTGTCATTTCCTTTTTATTCAGATTTACTTCAAATCTGATTGACTTAATGTCTTGAGCCAAATCAAATTGAAGTGATTTATTACTCTCATCAACAGATCTCTCCAAAGCTAATCTCTGCTCATCCATCTTTATCTGCAAATCTACCATGAACTTATTGTAATCAAAAGCAGAAGAAGATTGATGAGTTAAAGTTTGTAGAGCCTGCTTATAGCTATGGCTTCGTCTCTTGAATACCATGAGCTTCCTTTTCTTAGCCTCTCTGGCTTCTTCTGTCTCTGAGTCTGAGGATCTTTCAATCTGTACTCTTTCAGGAGGTGAAGTAGGAATTTCTTTCTCAGTGAAATGTTGTTCTTTCTCAACATTCACTTGCTCCCCCTCAACTGCACCTTTTACCTCCTTAACCCTTATCAGAAGCAATGCCATCATCAGGAAACAACTCTTCCAGAGTGAATTCTTTTTGTGCTGGTGCAGGAGATGATACATCAATATCTGCAGTGTTTAAATATTCTGATAAGTTGATTCCTTCTTCCACTTGTACTGTTTCCACAATGTTCTCTCCCGGCAATTGTTTAGGATTAAAAATGTGTTGGGCAGGAGAATGAACTGGCTCCCCCTGCACCTGTGCAGGTAATGTTTCTTCCTGGGCATGAGTAGACCCTGTCTGGTCCTCAGCTGGTTCTCTAACTTGTTCTTCCTGATGTTGTTCAGTGCCTTGTTCATGGCCAGGTGACATCTCAGTTATGTCCTGCCTATCCACAGCAGGCATCTCTTTGGACAGAACTCTATCCCACCTTGAGAATAATCTCATATACATTTTTCTCATGTGATTGATTTTGGACCCTGGTATCTGTTGCATAACTTCTGGAATGACTCCAGCCAGGTATAAACTCAAAATCCTATCCAAATTTGGCTTCTTAATACCTTCCTTGATTTTATCAAACACAACTCCTGACCAGTCTGTGTTAATCCTGAAGATTATCCTTGTCATGAGATTAAACATTAAGGCTGAAATCCTATCATGGCCTCCTGGTTTACACAAAATTACTTTTCCTACTACTTCAGATAGAAATTTGCCCTGTTGATTCATTCCTTTTCGATTGATGGTTGCTCCAATTTTTATGGTTGGATCCAATCCACACCATTGGAGAGCCTCCCTTGTCTTAGAGGCTGGGACCTCTTCTTCATCTTGTACGCTAGGTAGTTGAAGAATCTTTCTTAAACTTCTTGGAGTAAGTTTCACTGTTGTCCCATGAATAGTGGATTTGATCTTGAGGCCCGAAGAGTCCAATGTTGCAGAAGTATAAAATTCAATTACCTCTTTCTTCCAGATTTTTGTTGGTTCAGAAACAAGAAACTCTAATCCAGACTCAGAAATTAGAGTGATAACCCTTTGTATATCTATCGGTGCATCCTCAAAAGCATTGCGCACCAACTCGTACCCCTCGTTAACATTGTCTTCAACTTTGGGCGCCATTGGAAAGATGAGAAATCTTGAGAAAAGAGAAGAGAGATTGTCGACACAGGGTTTTAGTATCGAAAACCTTGTGAGCGTGTCGACAGAATACGTTCTTGACCTATTTATACCCTCTAAAGAAAGAAGGTCAAAAGTCGGGCAAAAACAGTCTAAATGTGTTGACACACATGAAATGTGTCGACACAAACTTCTATTATCTCGACATCAATACTGACTACTTTGTGTCGACACCCATTGAGGATAAGTCGACACGAGAGATACATAGTAGTGCATCAGAAATTCTGTGTCGACTCTTAGTACAAGTGTCGACACAAAATCTGTAAGTGTCGACACCATTATTCTGGTGAAGTCGACACTACATTTCTGGATGAGTCGACTATTTGACCCTTAAGTGTCGACACATATTCTCCGTGTCGACACAATTTCTCTGACTAGTCGACATGACTTCTCTGTGTCGACACTTTATTTCTGAATGTGTCGACACCATTAGACTTAGCCAAAATTTGGTTTTTGGAAACCACTAGATAAACTAACCTATGGTCAGCATTCCTAATTCAATTTTAAATCTATTGAATTTAGTTTCATCCAGTGGCTTAGTAAATACATCTGCAATTTGAAAATCTGTTTTAACAAATTCCAATGAGATGTTCTCTTTTTCGACATGTTCTCTAAGAAAATAGTATTTAATTTCTATATGCTTAGTTCTACTATGTGAAACAGGATTGTTTGCATTAGAAATAGCACTCTTAGAATCACACAATAAAGGTGTTCTACTTACTTGAATACCATAGTCCTTTAGCTGGTTCTGAATCAACAATAGCTGTGCACAGCAACTTCCAGGTGCAACATATTCAGACTCAGCTATGGATATTGCCACACTGGTCTGCTTCTTACTGCTCCAGGATATCAGTCTTCCTCCCAAAAACTGACATGTCCCTGTTGTACTCTTTCTATCTTCGCTACAGCCTGCAAAATCTGCATCTGAATAACCTGTTAGTAGAAAATCTCCATTCCTAGGGTACCAAAGGCCTTGATTAGGTGTGCCCTTAAGATATCTCAAGATTCTTTTGACTACAGTATAATGAGATTCTTTAGGGCAAGCCTGGTACCTAGCACAGACTCATATAGCATACATAATATCTGGTCTACTAGCAGTGAGATATAATAGAGAGCCAACTATTCCTCTATACAAAGACTCATCAACAGGTTTACCTGCATCATCTTTGCATATAGGCATACTTGTTCCTATAGGAGTTCTCATGGTGAAGGATGATTCCATACCATATTTCTTAATTTATTCCTTGGTGAACTTAGACTGGGATATGGACAAGCCATCTTAAGTCTGTCTTACTTGGAGTCCCAAGAAGAACTTAAGTTCCCCCATGCTGCTCATTTCAAACTTCCCTTGCATAAGTTTGGCAAACTTTTTGCAAAGGTTATTCTCTGTAGACCCAAAGATTATGTCATCTATATAGATCTGAACTAAGATGATCTTACCTTTAGATTCCCTAAGGAATAGAGTTTTGTCTATTTTACCTCTTGAGAATTTGTTCTCAATAAGGAAAGTAGACAGGGTTTCATACCAAGCCCTTGGGGCTTGCTTTAACCCATACAATGCTTTCCTAAGTCTATAAACATAACCAGGTTTAAGAGAATCTACAAAACCTGATGGCTGCTCTACATAGACTTCTTCTTTTAGATCACCATTCAGAAATACTGATTTCACATCCATTTGGTATACTTTGAATCCTTGATAAGCTGCATAGGCAAGGAACATTCTTATTGCCTCCAGTCTTGCTACTGGGGCAAATGTTTGATCAAAGTCAATCCCTTCTTCCTTCCTGTATCCTTTAGCAACCAATCTTGCTTTATTCTTCACAATTACACCACTCTCATCCAACTTGTTCCTATAGATCCACTTTATGCCAATTATGTTGTGGTCTCTTGGTTTAGGAACTAACTCCCAGACCTTGCACCTTCTGAATTGATTAAGCTCCTTTTGCATAGCATTAATCAAGTGTTGGTCTTGGATGGCTTCTTCAAATTTCTTAGGCTCCATTTGAGATAGGAAACTTGAGTGCAGGACTGTGCTCGGATTTCTGCTTCTAGTCTGCACTCCTTGACTTAGATCACCTATTATTTGATTAGCTGGATGATCTTTTAGATGTCTTATGGCTGGAGGTAGATTTCCTTCAGGTTGAATATCTCTAGCTCCTTCATCATGCTGTACCTCTTGGTTGTCATCAACTTCTATTGAGTCTTGTACTCCCCCTGGACAGTAGCTTTCATTTTCCAATGCTTCATCTGCATTTGATGCTTCTGCAATGGAAAGCTTGTCCATCCTTTTGCTTATACTTGTTGAATTATTTGATCTACAAGGCAACTCACTGTTGATTAATCTTGTTTCATCAAATACAACATGTACAGATTCTTCTACAACTTGAGTAGTCAAGTTGAAGACTCTATAGGCTTTACTATTTATATTGTACCCAACAAATATCCCATCTTGGGATTTGGCAGCAAACTTAGTTAGATATGACTTGCCATTGTTAAGTATATAGCACTTGCAACCAAAGATCCTAAAGTAGGATAGATTTGGTTTTCTACCTTTCATAATTTCATAGGGAGTCTTTTTGTGGCACTTGGTGATAGAAGCCCTATTGATCACATGACATGCAGTGTTTACTGCCTCAGCCCAAAAATATTCTGGAAGAGAGGTGTCACTCAATAGAGTTCTACCATCTTCAATCAATATCCTATTCTTTCTTTCAGCAATACCATTTTGCTGAGGTGTTCTAGGTGAGGAGAACTCTTGGAAAATCCAAAAGTCTTCACATAATTTTGTCATACTTTCAGATTGAAATTCAGTTCCATGGTCACTTCTAATTTTGACCACTGTACTGTTTAGTTCATTCTGAATTTTTTTCACAAAACTAAGTAAGACACTTGGGGTTTCTGATTTTTGTCTCAGAAAGAACACCCATGTATATCTAGAATAGTCATCTATAACCACAAAAGTGTAGACCTTCCTACCTAGACTATGAACTGGCATAGGACCAAAAAGATCCATATGTAAGAGGTAAAAGCACCTCATAGAATCCTTGTTTTCAAGACTATGAAAGGAGGATTTTGTCTGCTTCCCCTTTTGACAAGCTGAACATATCCCTTCCTTTATACACTTAACTTGAGGACCATTCCTCACTAACTCTTTGCCAAAGAGTTGGCCAATTGTCTTGAAGTTAAGATGAGCCAACCTCTTGTGCCACTTGACACAATGAGATGCATTATCATCAGCTACAAGACAGATGGGAGAAACCTTGTTCTCACATACAAAAATTAAGACAATAAACATTTCTCTTTCTATACCCAGTCAATATGATCTTTTGATCACTTGACCTTTTGATATGACATCCATCCTTAACAAATGAAATGTCATATCCAAGATCACTCAGCTGACTTATGCTTATCAGATTATATTTCAAACCTTTTACATAAGACACCTGGGTGATGGTAATTTGGTTTGAAGAAATGTTACCAAACCCTTTGATGATTCCACTTTCAGATCCACCAAAGATTACTTTAGGTCCATCTTTGACAGGTGTGTACTCCTTCAGCAGCCCCTTTTTTCCAGTCATGTGCCTGGAACATCCACTGTCCAAGTACCATATAGGGGCATGACAACTTGGACTTTCCCGCAATACAGAATTACTTTCCCTTAGAACCCAAGTAAGTCTTGGGTCCTTGGTTCAGGTTAGCACCATTCATATTAAGACTACCAGCAGCTCTTCTAACTGGTAGACTATTGTTCTTCCTTACATTTGTGTTATGCCAGCAGTCTAAGGCAAAATGGCCTCTCTTGCCACAATACCAACATTCAAACTTATTGTATCTAGGTCTTGATACACCCTTGACAGAAGAATTTCTGTCCAGTGTTGGTGCTGCTGCAGCTTCACCCACAGATTTCTTATAACCATGGGGTTTATGAACATGGGTAGACCTATTGGCATTTACACCCTTGTTTATCTGAACATTAGTCTTAATATGACCATGAATATTCTCAAGATCATATTTGTTAGAAGGCACTTGCACCTTTCTAAACATAACTGGGACTGAAAGGTTTAGTGGCTGGACAGGAGCTTTGCCTTTTCTTTTGAATTGGGCAGCCCTGGGGTTATCTTTGAAGCCTAATACTGCCTTACCATTTTGAGCTACAAACTCATCTATTAAAGGTAAGACAGATTTTGGCTTAGAGTAACTAGCCACTAAATCTTTCTCTATTCTTAGTCTTGCCTCCAGACTCTTAATTTGATCATTGTTATATTTGATTGTGCCCATCTGAATAATGGTTATATTTTTCAGTTTGGCAATCTCATTTAACTTTTGATCCATTACTTTTTCAAACTCAGTTGCAGCCACCTTAAGATCAGCAATTTCCTGAGCCTGAGTTTTGATTAGGTTCTTGCTTTTCTTAAGAGCCTGCAACAAGTCCCCATACTTATCTATCAACTGATAAACATCACCTTCAGATTCAGATCCATCTACATCACTTGAGGCAGATGTAGTTGATTCTGCACTAGTACTACAAACTGATTTTATAGAAGGACAATGTACCTTACTGGGACCAGACTGATTCTGACATATGTCTTCTTCTGATCCAGCCATCAGTCCTATGCACTGATGGTCTTTTTGATCATAGATGGAGTTCAGTAATTGCATAAACTCCTCTTCTTCATTGGCTACATACAGCCCAATGTATGCTTCAGCTTCAGATTCTGACTCTGAAGTAGATTGATCTGTAAGGCTCTTCTCCTTCTTAGCAACAAAGGATTTCTCCTTCTTACCCTTTTGATGAATCTTCTTTCTGTCTGTTCACTCATTCCTCTTATCAGGACATTCAGCCACTACATGTCCTGGCCTTACAGCAATAGCAAACAATCTTTGAAGTTGTAGCTTTGTTGGGCTTAGTTCTGCTCTTCTCCTGTCTTGATGATTTTCTCTTCTGATAGTAATCATCAGCTAGCTATGATGTGGAGGGCCTTGACTTCCACTGCTTCTTCTTTAAGAACCTCTGAAACTGCCTTGTAAAAGCTGCAAAATCTGTATCTGAATCACTGCTTTTTGAAATCTGATTGTCTGAAATTTCTGAGTTAACTTCAGCAACTTCCTTAGGAGGTGATGGAGATATCCTCCTATTCTTTCTAGTGGCTTCTGCCTTGAAGGACACTGACTTCTCTCTATGCTCTCCTTTTGAATTCTTTTCTTCCTCCTTCCTAGCCATTAGTTGCATTTCATATGATAGCAACTTTCCAAACAAGGTTGGAGGAGAAATCTCTGCCAGTTTAGCCACTTCTCTTATGACACAAATCTTGGTGTCCCAATCCTTTGTCAAGGACCTTAGGAATTTGTCATTCAGTTCATAGGTACTGAAGACCCTTCCATATGACATCAATTCATTTACTATCCTGTAGAATTTCTTGTAGCATTCAGTTATGCTATCAGACTTCTCTTGTCTGAAACTCTCATACTCTTGGTTGAGCATAGACTTCCTATCCTGTCTAACTTCTTCAGACCCCTCCATGTAGACAATCAAAGTGTCCCACATTTCCTTTGAGGTTTTACAGTGAATCAGATTTTGGAATGTAGAATCATCTATGGCACTTATTATAATATTCTGAGCTCTCTTATCCATAGTTGCCAATATGATTTCATCCTTGGTCATTTCAGAATAACTTTTTGGAGTTTGAATATTTGCATCAAGAACTGATACCTTCATTGGAATGAAGGGGCCTTCCTGTACTGTGATGTATATCCTTGGGTCGGAAGCCTCCATAAACAACCTAACCCTTTCTTTCCAGATTCCAAAGATTTCTTTTCTGCAGATGGGTAATTTCATTGACCCTAGTTCCTTGTGATTCTCTCCAGAACCCATTTTCTTGATTCTTGATTCTGCCTTTAGGGATCTAACTCAGACTGTTAAGTCCTTATTTGAGCAACCTCCCTCTGATATCACTTGATAGTTTTACTTTCAAGACTACCTAAACACCTAGAGGGGGGTGAATAGGTTCTAATGCTTGTTTTCACTTTAGGCAGAATATAACTACTGAATAAAATAAAATGCAGAATATACTTCAGCAAACACAGCACAGCAATCACAGATATTCACGCATCACAGATTGCACACAGATTTATAGTGGTTCCCCAAGGTCTAGGTACATCCACTTTCCCCCTTCACCTATCTAGCAGTGTGCTAGATTCGTCCTAACTTCCTTCTTTAACTCAGATCCTCAGATCCTACAGCTCAGAACCTGGAAAGGTTCCTACAACTCAGGCTAATCATCCCTACCTCAGCCTTGACACAAGGCCTACAACTCAGAGAAATACCCTCTCCTACACTCAGGCATACACAGCCCTACCACTCAGAGATCAAATCTCCTACACTCAGCCTTTATAACATAGGCTTACAACTCAGATCTATATTAATAGATCCTACAGAATTTGAAAAGAGTTTTATTATATCTTGCCTTTGTTGAGAGAGAAAGGACAAGACAGCACTTGATCAGCTGATGGATGAAATCAACTGAATCTTAGCTTTCTTCAAAGCTTCTTGAATCTAAACTTAGCTGAGTTGATTTCCGGACAGCTTCTTGAGAAACCTGTGACAGCTTCCTTCTTGATCTTCAAAAGGCTGGATCTCTCTCTATCCAATACCTTTGATAATACTTCAGAATTCTTGGACGAATTCTACTTAGACAGATCCTGAGAGGTTGTACCCTTCAAAATGTCTTCTTAGATCTTCTGATGAAGATCTTCTTCCGTACCTTGCACTTTCTTGATTTGATTACTCAATCAGTTTCTATGTGTGTTGCTTCTTAATCAAAAATCAATTGTCATCCATTCTACTTCTGAATCTGTCTATTTATAGACCTTCTTCATGGTAACCGGCTGATCCGGTTTTTAACTAACTTCTGACAAGTCTGACAGCTTCAGTTAAGCTATTGTAACTCACAGCTGTCAAGTCTTCAAACAGATCTTGTGCTTTTGTCTTGGTCAGCAAAGTGTCCAGACTGTCTGTCAGAAAGTGTCGAGACCAACTGTCAATATGTGTCGACACAAGTAACTTTGGTGTCGACACAGCCTTTGATGATGTCGACATGTCTGTCTTTAAGTCGACTCAGCTTCTTCATACTGCATCTTGAGAATAAGTCGACACTGAGTATTTGTGTCGACTCAAACACTTCATCATTCTTCAGGAAATGACTTGGTCTAGACTTTGCAGTGTGTCGACACAAGTCCTGTGTGTCGACACAGTTGATGTAGATTCAGAACATACTATGTGTCGACACTGCCTTTAGGTGTCGACACAGCTGTTGTCTACTCTGCCTATATGTGTCGACTCAGTCTTCTGGTGTCGTCACAAATGTAGTCGACCCTGCCTCAGTGTGTCGACACAGCCTTCTGGTGTCGACTCTGCCTCAGTGTGTCGACACAGCCTTCAGGTGTCGACTCTTTTTCTCTGTGTCGACATAGCCTTCTTCAATTGTCGACACAATTATTCTGAAGTGTCGACACAGCTTCTTCTGGTGTCGACACATGGACTTAGAATAATTTTCCTGCTTTTTAGTATATTCTTAACCTGCACATGTCAACTCAAAATAACATCAAATACACCTTGATGTATATCATTGAGCTAAGTTAGGCTTCTTCAAATCAGGTACACATTTTCCAATGTACCCAACAGTAGGAAAAGAGGGTGATGGAAGTCTTCTTTTCTCAAGTCACAATGAGAATACTATGTGGATTCTTGATGGTATCAAAGCTCCCCCTAAGAGGTTGAATGGTTCAGGAAGATGAGAGCTTTGCTTCAAGGTGGAGGGATTTTAGCCTTCAATCTTGACTAGAGAAGCTTCAGGAACAGTTTGACAGATGCAGTACTATTGTTGTCCTTCAAAGAGTTCCTAAGAATGTGAAGGCAGAAGACGCTTGATTTTTTTGATTGATATTCTTCTTCCTCTTGTCGTCTGGCAGCCCTTCTTGTTCTACATTTTTGAATTTTGAATTTCCTTCTGCAATAAATGCTGACGGCCATGGAATATTTTTTGCATTGATTTGTTCCCCCAACTGTACCTTATAAAAACGGCAGGCAGTAATCCTGATGATGACCATAATTAATGCTCTTTTCTAATAGTAATATTCAGAGAAAATTAGAGCATTAATTACTCAGGAATTATTGTCACATAATAAGAACAAAAGGGAAAAAGAATCAGACTGAATTCATCGATCTGAGTCCACAGTTCGTCGAGCTGAGAATATCTGTTCGTCGAGCTGAGATCCAAGATCGTCGAGCTCTGAATGTTGCTTGATAACTTCCTTCTGTGCATCAAGTTCGTCGAGCTTAGGTCTAAGATCGTCGAGCTGATCATTGAGAATAGAGTTAGTCCAGCAGAGGTCCAAGATCGTCGAGCTGAGTCTGAAAACTTAACTTAGAATATTTTTTGAGTGTTGAACCACTTTAACCAGGATTAGTCGATCAGAGAACAGAGTTCTTCTAGCTGATGTTTTAGTTCGCCGACTGAGTTTCTGACTAAAGCAGTTAGTACTTTGTCCAGAGTTCGTCGAGCTGGGCTGAGAGAATTCTCCCTGAGTTTGTCTAGCTGAGCTCAACTTTTGTCGACCGAAGTTTGACGAACGTAGAACTTCTTTTTCTAAGTCTTGAATTCTCTAAGTCTTGAGTCTCTTATAGGAATGGAGGATGGTCCTTTTTACTATTCACTCAATAAATTGACCTAGACTCTAGGACATAACTATGACCCTGATCTATACATGTTGGGTCATATCCTAACTCAGTGAACCTATCCCAAATCCAACTAGGGGTTCCAATAGGTTGGAGTATAGGTGGAGTTGACTTCTTGTTGGAAGTGGCAATCCTACCGTTATCTGAGTTTTATATGATCTTGGGGATGGACTAACTTGCAATGCAGCAGGCCAGTATTGACTGCCGATCAAAGTTGGTGACCCAGAGGCACGAGAGAAAGGAAGAAGTCAAGTTTGAGGGCCTTAGTGGAGTGGTATGCTGCCTGTTTTCGGACATAGAATTGGTGCAGGCAGTTAACCGGGGAGGTCTAGCATTTGTAGCTTTGCTGTAGGTTCACCTTTTGAGGTTGTCAATTAGAGAAGTGTGCGTAGTGGCGGAATTTGAGGATGTGTTTCCTGAGGAGCTTCCAGTAGCACTTCCTTAGCGATAGATCGATTTCACGATTGAGTTAGAGCTGTGAGCTTGGTCGGTGTCGCGTCCCCCTTTTAGGATGGTACTAAAGGAGTTAGTCGAGATAAAAGTACAATTGCAGGAGATATTGGAGCAGGGATATGTTAGGCCCAACACTTCGCATTGGAGCACGCCATTCTTGTTTGTAAAGAAGAAAGACGGTAGTATGCGGTTGTGCATAGACTACCGTTAGCTAAATAAGATGAATGTTAAGAATAAGTATCTGATTCCACAGATAGATGACTTGTTCGACCAGTTGGTAGGGTTGGTGGTGCACTCCAAGTTGGACTTGAAGTCGGGGTATTACCAGTTGCATATTTGGGATGAGGACATACCCAAGACAGCATTTGACATGATGTATGGCCACTTCGAGTTCTCAATGATGTCGTTCGGTTTGACTAATGCGCAATCGATGTTCATGGATTTGATGAACCGAGTATTTCTGGAGTACTTGGACTCGTTTGTGGTGGTATTCATCGATGATGTCTTAGTGTATTCCAAGTTGGAGGAAGAGCATGAGACTCACTTGAGAGTAGTCTTGCAGGTTTTGAGAGAGAACCAACTTTATACTAAGTTCTCGAAGTGCGAGTTATGGTTAGAGAAGGTGGCATTTTTGGGCCATGTGATTAGCGGTGATGGGTTGGTGGTGGATCCGGTGAAAGTTAAGGCCACCAGGGATTGCCCAGTTTTGAGAACCATGGCAGAAGTCAGGAGTTTCCTTAAACTAGCTGGGTACTACAGAACATTTGTGGAAAACTTTTCACAGATAGCTTTGTCCCTCAGTTCTCTTACTCATAAGGACCAGAAGTTTGACAAGAGCGTAACCGAGCATTTGACACCTTGAAGGAAAGCTTGATGTTGTCTCCAATCCTAAGGGGACCGAAGGATTTAAGATTTTCAGCAATGAGTCGGGTTGCGGTTTAGGTTGCGTGTTAGTATAACATGGCAATATGATAGCCTTTGGGTCCAGGCAGTTGAAACCTCATGAGAGGAATTACCCTATCCATTGCTTGGAGCTGGTGGCGGTAATATTCACGTTAAAGTTGTGGCGACACTACATATATGGTGTGAAGGTGGAGATCTTCATGGACCACAAAAGCCTAAAGTATCTTTTGGATCAAAAAGACTTGAATATACGGCAGCATTGGTGGGTTGAGTTCCTTGGGGACTACGATGTGGTGATTCTGTACATGCCAGGCAAGGACAACGTGGTGGTTGATGCCATGTATAGGAGATATTCTGGATAAGGGAACTGTCTTGAAGCTCATGATGAGTGGTTGGTGTGGGACTTTGAGTCCCTTGGAATTGATTATTTAGTGTGAGGGGAGTCTAGCGTGGCTTATTTTAACTAGATAGAGTTGCAATATGACTTATCTGATAGTATCTGGGAGGCGACCAGTGTGGATGCAGAGTTCCAGCACTTAGTGGTCGAAGCTCAAAAAGGAGAGGGTAGCACCTTGGAGATATTTGATGTGATCTTAAATAAGGATGGAAGGGTTTGTATACCACAGTTTGACAAGCTCTGTGAGGATTTGATGTTTGAGTTCCACTTCACCAAGTACTCCATTCACCCGGACAGTACGAAGATGTACTTCGATATAAAGAAATCATGTTGGTGGCCTAGGATGAAGCGAGATATAGCTTTGTATGTGAGCAAGTGACAGACTTGTGCCTTAGTGAAGGCTGGGTGTCAGAGGTCGGGAGGGTTCCTGAAGCCCCTTCCTATCCCTGAGTGGAAATTTGACGACATCTCCCAGGGACATTGTGCATGGATTGCCTCTATCATAGCAGGGTAACGATGTGATTTGTGTGGTTGTGGATCACCTGACCAAGATGACTCACTTCATTTCTAATCGGAAGGAGGACTACGTGGAGAAGCTAGTGGAATTATATGTTCGTAACGTTGTCTGGTTGCACGGGATTCCAAAGAGCATTGTTAGTGATCGTGATGGACGGTTTAAGTCCAAGGACTAGAGACTAGTACAGAATATTCTTGGCACAAAGCTCAAGTTTAGTAAGACATTCTACCCCCAAATCAATTGTCAAACTGAGAGGAATAATCGTAAATTGGAGGATATGATGCGAATGTATACCCTTGATTTTGGGAAGAAGTGGGAAGATCACCTTTTCATGGTGAAATTTAACTATAACAAAAGTTTCCAAGCGAGTTTAAGATGGTGCCATACGAGGATTTGTATGGAAGGCGGAGTTGAACGCTGATTTCTTAGATAGAGGTGGGAGACACCAAACTTTTGGGAAAATAAGTGGTGTTCGATGCTTGCGAGTTGGTGCGTACAATTGAAGAGCACAAGAAAGTTGCTCAGGATCCGCATGCGAAGTATTTCAATGAGCGCCTCTGGAAAGTGGAGTTTGTGGTAGGCGATTGGGTCTATCTAAAGATTAGCCGTTCAAGGGTGTTTCGCAGATTCGGCGACTCAAAAATTTGAGTATGAGATATTTAGGTTCATTCAAAGTTATGGAGCGCATCAGAGAAGCAGCCTACAGTTGGCGTTGTCTGCAGAGCTGAGCAGATTACATGATGTTTTCAATGTATCTATGTTAAGGAAATCTTTGGTGGAGGCAAGTGATGTGGTCGTGTCAGCGGCGGTCTCAGTGGAAGAGGGCTTGAGGACGAGAGTCCGTTCGGTTTGCATAGAGGAGAAATTCGGCTGTTGCAGAATAAAGAGGCCAAACTCGTGAAAGTGCATTGAGATAACTACGAGCAAGAAGAATTCTCCTAGGAGCGTGAGCAAGCGATGCGGGAAGACTTCCGGGAACTATTTGCATCAGGTTTGCTGGTTGTTTTGAGTGTATGTTAAGATTTGAGGACGAAATTCTTTTAAGGAGGGTGGAGTTGTAACACAAAATTTTTCTTTACTTCGGAGGTTCTGAGAGCTACCACGTTGCAGTGGATAGCTACCGCCTAGTGGTAGTCCTTTTCGTCGAGTCGAAATCGTCAAGACAAAATCATTGAGATGAAAGCGTTGAGTATCTACCGCGTGGCGATAGACCTTTTTCGTCGAGAGCGCTTAGAAAAAAGCGTCGAGGCAAAAGCATTAAATAGATACCGCACGGCGGTTATGCTATCGCTGGCGATAGCGTGGCTGTTTGTAGAGACTGGCGGGTCTGTGATCAACCACGGAGCGGTAGGTAACAACTGTTTGGTGATAGCGGGCGGAAATAGTTCCTTAACTGGTGATTTCTGGTCGTTTGATCTTCTTAAAATTGTATCCTATGGCCCAGAATCCTCCATCCTTGAGCCTTAAGTAGGGATGAGGGGTTCATTTCCCCCATTTTCTCATTTTTTAGGTTGAGAAGTTAGTGTTTTGAGAGAGAGTTTGGAGTAAGAAGAAGAGACATCTTTCGCCATTGACGAAGCTCCGGAACTTCGTTTTTTGATCTGAGGCCTAATTCGTTGAGAGGACTTAAAGGCGCACACTTCCATCCGTGCAAATCAAGATATCCATGACTAGGAAGAGGAGTCATAAGGTAATGATATTTCTCCTCTTGACTTTTAGGATGTGTGCATGGCATCCGTTTCATTTTTTCTTTCTTACAAGAACTTAGGCACCAGATCTCTCAAATGAGAGAGGTTCAGGTCGTCATGGTTTAAGAGGAGCCATTGAGTCGATTGAGTCCATCTATGGCATGTTGTTGCACTAGAAATCTGCTTTATTAATTGATTAGGCATAATGGGTGAAGCCGTAATCGCGACCGGTGGTCCGATGCGGTGATGTTGTGTTGGGGTTTGTCTCCACAATACCTCAGATTTGTAGGAGGTCAGATCTTGAACTAAGATGAATTAAGTTGTATTTGATGTGCTATTTGAGTTGTATGTGTGCAGGTTCTAATTGACAAGTGTAGACCAATGTCAGTCTGTAATGGGTCACCAAACACAGGACCATGCAATGTAATCTCTCATTGTGTGATCCAAGGTGTTGGCCCATGTATAGCCTCTCTATTGGGATACACTTATCCTTCATGCACATTGGATGGATGGACAGAAGCTTTGGAGCTAAGCTTTCTCAGAGAAAATTTTCCTAAGTCCTTTATACTCGAGTAAGTTTGCTCTATACTCGAGTATAACTTCTGATACTCGAGTATAACTTCTGATACTCGAGTAAGTATTTTCTGATACTCGAGTATAACTTCTGATACTCGAGTAAGTGTTTTCTGATACTCGAGTATAACTTCTGATACTCGAGTAAGTTTGCTCTATACTCGAGTATATCTTCTGATACTCGAGTAAGTATGTTCATACTCGAGTAAGTGTTTTCTGATACTCGAGTATAACTTCTGATACTCGAGTAAGTTTTCTCTATACTCGAGTATATCTTCTGATACTCGAGTAAGTATGTTCATACTCGAGTAAGTGTTTTCTGATACTCGAGTATAACTTCTGATACTCGAGTAAGTTTTCTCTATACTCGAGTATATCTTCTGATACTCGAGTAAGTATGTTCATACTCGAGTAAGTGTTTTCTGATACTCGAGTATAACTTCTGATACTCGAGTAAGTGTTTTCTGATACTCGAGTATAACTTCTGATACTCGAGTAAGTGTTTTCTGATACTCGAGTATAACTTCTGATACTCGAGTAAGTTTGCTCTATACTCGAGTATATCTTCTGATACTCGAGTAAGTATGTTCATACTCGAGTAATTGATCTTTGATACTCGAGTAAATTCTTCCATACTCGAGTATATCCTCTGATACTCGTGTATGTTAACGTTTCTCAGGTATATTTTCTGATACTCGAGTTTAGCCTTTTGATACTCGAGTATATCGTCTTGATACTCGAGTATACTTTCTATTACTCGAGTATACAATTCTGATACTCGAGTATACCATTTTTGATACTCGAGTAATTCATTCTTCTCTCCTGTATTTCTCTCTTTCTATACTCGAGTATACTGCTTCTTGCTACTCGAGTAATCCATCTCTCCATACTCGTGTATATCCTCCATTACTCGAGTATCGCAGTCAAGTTCTCCAGAATTTTTCTAAGTCCATTTTCATCATAAGTATTTTGAATCTGTCAATTCTGATTGGTCCACGTGTCATCAATAATCAATATTATGACCGTTGGAACCCACCTATAAATAGGTCTTTTCAGAAATGACTTTTAAGCGTAATTACAGAAATATTCTTTTTAAGAAAGAGAAATTCCGTGAACCCTAATTTTCACGCCGCCGCCATTGCCGTTCACGGAAGAAGAAGAAAAGTTTGGATCGCGACCTTCGTTTTCATCGATCCAGAAGAAAGAGAATCACTCGATCTTGCCGAGCCTTGAAGATTCCAGATCTCTCTTCTCGATCGAGGTGGTTCTAGTTTTCAGACTCGTGGATCTCTCTCAGGTCATCTTCAACCTTTTTCTGATCAAGCCGAAGTTCCTGAAGAAGAAGACCGTCAAAGATCCAGATCTGAGATTGTTGTTTTGATTTTTATTTTCAAACCAAATTTCATTGTAGGAGATTCTTCTCCGAGACTTGTAGGAAGTTTTGTCTTCCGAGTTTTTGTAGATCCGTTTTGGGATCGAGATTTGTAGGAACGTGGTTCCGAGGTGTAGGATTGTTTTCAATCCGAGATAGTGGAGTAGCCGAGTCTAGTGATTTGTTAGATCGGTGAGGAAAGTGGACGTACCCAAGATTGGGGAACCACTATAAATCTCTTGTCTTCTGTGATTGCTTGATATTTGCTGTGTTAGTTTTTAATTCCGCATTTGACACGCATTTCACCTATTCACCCCCCTCTAGGTGATTTAGGCTAACATCTTAGACCTCTCAATTGGTATCAGAGGGAGGTTGATCGTTAAAAGGTTAACACCTTGATCTTATCCTTCTAAGTTGTTTCTTGAAAAGTATCAAGCATGAGTAAGACCAAGGATTTTGCTAAACTCCCTATCTGCACCAAGAACAACTTTCCTATGTGGAAGGAAAGAGTAAAGTTCTTCATGGAAGCAGTAGATCCCCGGATCTTCATGATTGTTGAAGAAGGTCCCCACATTCCTATGACTACTTCCACCATAGATCCCAACAAGCAAGTTCCCAAGAAGTTGATGGATCTAGACAAGGATGAGATTGCACTTGTCTCTTTGGACAAGAAGGCTAAAAATATTATAGCAAGTGCAGTCGACGACTCAATGCTGCAGAATCTAATTCATTGCCAGTCTGCCAAGGAGATGTGGCAATCCCTGGTGACTCTGATGGAAGGCACTGAAGAAGTGAGGGATGATCGGAGATCCCTTCTGAATCAAAAGTATGAAGCCTTCCGGCAAGGTCACAAGGAGGCCATAGCTGACACCTTTGAGAACTTCTTCAAGATAGTAAATGGCCTAAGAGTGTATGGCCGTGTCTTCACCAACGGGGAACTCAATGACAAATTCTTAAGATCCCTAACCAAGGAATGGGATAATAAGGTATGTGCCATTCGGGAGTTTGGAAGGCTAGCTGAGACGGACCCGCAGAATCTGTTCGGAAAGCTTATGTCTTACGAGCTGCAAATCAACTCAAGAAAAGCTGAAGAAGAGACAAGCAGGTCTGCATCCAAGGAGAAATCTGTCGCTCTAAAGGCAGATAGCTCAAGGAAGATAAAAGCTAGCTCTCCTGCCCTAGTTCCTGAGGCTGATGAAGAAGAATCATCTGAGCCTAGCTCATCTGGCTCAGAACTATCTGATGGAGAGTTCTCCCTACTCTCAAGGCAGTTCAAGAAATTTTTGAACAAGAAGAAGCAATGGAGAGGCAAGGATGCCTCATATAGAAGATCACGACATGACAGTGATCATCGGAAGAAAGGCTCAAGTAGCCATGACAGGTATAATCCTAAACCAAACAAACAGATTTCTACTGACATCATTTGTTATTGTTGCAACAAGCCAGGTCACGTCATCGCTGATTGCCCTCACAAAAAGAAAGAGGGTGGAAGAAGAGAGGAAAAGAAATCCTCACACCCCAAGAAGAGGACAGAGAGAAGCCTAGTAGCCAAGAAGAGCAAAACTCTCAGCGACTCTGACTCATCTGAGTCGAGTGAAGAAGAGGAAGCTTACTTTGGGCTCATGGCTCATTCGGATGATGAACAAGTCCCCCAGTTTACTGGGGAGGTAAAATCTCACACTCCTCTCTCTGATTCTGAAAATGACAATGAGCAAGAGGGATATTCCTCTGAAGATGAATCTGAACTCATGGGACAGTATAAGGAATTACTCACCGCTTACGAGAAATGTCGTAGAATGGTGAGAAGTCAAGCCAAAGAGATCAATTCTCTACAGGCTAGTGAGAGCAACTTGAGAGAAGAAGTCAATAGGACTAACTCTCTTCAAGAGAACCTAAATGAAGCTATGGAGGAATACAATAAAGCTCTCAAGCACCTCGACCTTAAAGAGGAAATCATCAAAGAACTGGAAAAACAACTCGAGGCTGAAAAGAAGCTTGTTGAGAGTTTCTCTAAGCCTAAGACAGTTCTTCCAATCGTTGCTGAATTCTCTACTAAGGCCAAGGGTGCTGGTTTAGGCCACATTGGGTCTTCTAGTAAATCCTCTAGAAGAAACAAGGCCAGGAGAAAGAATAAGGCTGCCCGAAAGACTCTAGCTGAAGAAAAAGGGAAAGCTCCCTTGGAACCTGTTGTGTTCAAGAAAGTTATCTTTCCCACGAACGAACTCGATTATGAGTCCACCTACGGACACTTTTCTAGGCCAATCCCTGAGAAGCCTAAGTCAAGATACCAAGGTTGGACTCGTCCTCGTAACTTTGGCGAGAGTGTCTTCAAGGCACCTTATGAGGAGATTCAGCTTCAAAGCTATGGACCTTATGCTCATGGTCATAACTTTAAGAAGACACCAAAAGTAAAACCCATTGTAGAAAAGCCTATGAAGGAGAAGACCTCATGTAACTGCCATCATCATGAAGTCTCCTCCTCCAAGAGCAAAGCTCCTGCCAGACCGTCATTCCAGAAAGTCAAGCAGGACTACACAAGGCAAAGATACAACAGGTTCAACTGTTGGTGCTGTGGCAGAATTGGTCATTTTGCCAGTGATTGTTGGTTCAATCCTGAAAATGCTGCAACCCCTAAGGTTAGCAACGTGAGAGTGACCACTCATAAGGCTAATACTCGTAGGGGAGTATTCTAACTCGAGACCAAGGACCCAAACCTGTTTGGGTTCCTAAGGCTAAATGATTGTAATTGCAGGTATGTCCAAAGGCCACCAAAATGCCAATCTGGTACTTGGACAGTGGATGTTCTCGGCATATGACCGGGACAAGGAGCCTACTACTAAACTACACCTCAGTCTGCGACGGACCAAAGGTCATCTTTGGAGGTTCAGATCGAGGAATCACTAAAGGCTATGGTATGATTTCTAACGGTAGCGTATCCTTCTCGAATGTAGCCTATGTTGAAGGATTGGAACACAATCTCATCAGCATAAGCCAACTATGCGACAAAGGATACGTAGTTGAATTTCATGCAGACAAGTGTTTGATAAAATCGGTTAACAATATGGAAACTATCTTATCAGGCACTCGAAGCAGAAATATTTTCTGTTTGAATTTTGTTTGTATAGACTCTTCGACACCAGTGTGTCTTTTGGCAAAAAGTAGTGCATCTCTTGCTGACCAATGGCACAAGAGACTAGCACATATTAATTTCAAAACTATTAATAAATTATTCTCTCAAAACTTAGTGCGTGATGCACCCAAGGTCAAGTGCATTACGGATAGTCCCTGTCACGCTTGTATCAAAGGCAAGCAAACAAGAAGTTCGTTTAAAAGCATAATAGGCAAGGATTCCAATAGAAGTTTACAGCTTCTTCATATGGACTTGTTTGGTCCACTGCAGGTTAGAAGTTTGGGAGGTAAGGAATATACGTTGGTTATTGTGGATGATTACTCGCGCTTTGCGTGGGTGTTCTTTCTGAAACACAAGTCAGATACCTTCGGTATTTTTACTAATTTTGTCAGGCAAATCCAGAATGAATACAACTGTTCCGTAGTCAAAATCAGAAGTGACAATGGAACGGAATTCAAGTCTGGAGCCATGACAGAATTTTGTGAAAGTCAAGGTATCTTTCATGAGTTTTCCTCTCCCCGCACACCACAGCAAAATGGAGTGGCTGAGAGAAGGAACAGAACACTCATAGAGGCTTGTCGGACCATGTTGAGTGATGCCTCACTTCCGGAGTATTTCTGGGCTGAAGCCGTCAACACCGCTTGTCACGTGCAAAATCGAGCACTCATCAACAAAGACCATGATAAGACTCCTTACGAACTTCTAAAAGGCAGGCAACCAACCATTTCATACTTTAAAATCTTTGGTTGTAAGTGCTTCGTACTTAACAATGGCAAGTATCACACTACAAAGTTTAGCGAGAAAAGCTTTGAAGGTATTTTTGTAGGTTATAGTAGCCATAGTAAGGCCTATAGAGTTTTCAATAGAAAAACTCTGGTTGTGGAAGAGTCGATACATCTTGTATTTGATGAGACGAGTCTGTTGCAAAGCAACTCGTCTAGTGTGCCTATTGTAGATGCAGGTACAAAGTTGAAAGAACTCAGCTTGGATGAACCTATTGAAGATAAAGATGAGACGTTCATCAAGATCCCCTCTACAACCACCTTTGGAGAGGGAAATGATCAAGATGAGGAAGACATCCCAGCTGAAGATACAACTCCAGTGGCTGAAGAGATCCCAGATGCAAGGACTTTAGAGTTCAGACACCTGAAGGATCATCCTGTTGACCAAATCATAGGAGATCCTCGGGATGGTGTCAGAACTCGTCGAGGTACAACTAACGAGAATTTACACTTAAGCTTTCTCTCACAGGTTGAACCAAAGAAATTTGAGGAAGCCAACTCCGACGCATCCTGGATTCTAGCCATGGAAGAAGAATTAAACCAGTTTAAAAGATGCAAAGTCTGGACACTTGTTCCTAGACCCAAGCATAAGAACGTCATCGGGACAAAATGGGTCTACCGGAACAAGATGGATGAAGACGGAACAATTATAAAGAATAAAGCCAGACTTGTCGCCAAGGGATATCGTCAAGAGGAAGGGATCGACTTCGACCAAACTTATGCTCCAGTAGCAAGACTGGAGGCAATCAGGTTATTTCTTGCCTACGCTGCACTTAAGGGCTTTACCGTCTATCAGATGGACGTAAAGTCCGCCTTCCTGAATGGTGACATAAAGGAAGAAGTGTATGTAGAGCAACCGCCAGGTTTTGTTGACTCAACCTTTCCTAACTATGTTTACTTATTGCAAAAAGCACTATATGGTCTTAAGCAAGCTCCTCGAGCTTGGTATGAGACGCTATCTACCTTTCTTCTTGAGAACAAGTTCACGAGAGGAAAGATAGATAAGACATTATTTCTTAGGGAAATAAAAGGCAAGATTTTGCTAGTGCAAATCTATGTCGACGACATCATTTTTGGCTCTACAGATAACAACCTCTGCAAAAAGTTCTCTAAACTTATGCAAGGGAAGTTTGAAATGAGCAGTATGGGAGAGCTGAAGTATTTCTTAGGGCTACAAGTGAAACAATCTGAGGATGGAATTTTCATCTCTCAGACCAAGTTCACCAAAGAGCTGCTTAAGAAATTCGGAATGGAGAATGCAACCTCTATGAGGACTCCAATGGCCTCAGCTATGTCTCTGGACAAGGACGAGAAAGGGAAACCTTTTGATGAAACCAAGTACAGAAGCATAATTGGGTCCTTGCTCTACCTTACTGCGAGTAGACCAGATATAATGTTCTCGACATGTGTATGTGCTAGATTTCAGGTGAACTCTAAGGAATCTCACTACATCGCTGCAAAGCGAATCTTGAGATACCTCAAAGGAACACCAAATCTTGGCTTATGGTACCCAAGAAGTAATGATAGTGAACTAATTGGATTTTCAGATGCAGATTTTGCAGGAAGCAAAGACGACAGGAAAAGCACCTCCGGGACTTGCCAATTCCTCGGAAGGAGACTCATTTCCTGGAGCAGTAAGAAGCAAAACTGTGTAGCCATCTCAACGGCTGAATCAGAGTACATCTCTGCAGGGAACTGTTGTGCACAGCTTTTGTGGATCAAGAATCAGTTTGAAGATTACAACATGAAGTTCCAGAACATTCCACTGTTCTGTGATTCTTCCAGCGCAATTGCAATAGCCAACAACCCAGTCTCCCACAGCAGGACCAAGCACATAGAGCTTCGCTACCATTTCATCCGGGAGCATGTGGAAAATGGAGATATAGATCTACAGTATGTCTCCACAGACAGGCAAGTTGCAGACATCTTCACCAAGCCGCTGGATGAGTCCAAGTTTTCATTCTTCAAAACTGAGCTTGGACTGCTTAACAAAGAAGACCAATGATGGACTCAGAAATTTAGAAGAGGTCAGAAATGTTGGATACTCTGAGGTACATTTTTTTTAGTTTAGTGAAAATTCCTTCAAGAAATTTGAGACTCGAGAATAGTTACATTTACACGAGTGAAATAGTGAATACTCGAGTAACAAGTCAAATATACTCGAGTAATCAAATCAATACTCGTGTATGCACTCCTTATACTCGAGTATGAAAAGTCTTCAGAATTTAATACTCGTGTATTGAACTTCATATACTCGAGTAATCAGATTGATACTCGAGTATGAATTTCTTATACTCGAGTATGGAAAAATCCGTCTAGACTTAATACTCGTGTATACTCAGTCCATACTCGAGTATATGTTAAGGATTACTCGTGTATGCCGTAAACTTCTCTCGTGTAATCGGATTTCTCTGGAATTTTTCAAACTCTCTATTCGCACAACTAATTTGCCGCCTCTTCAGGTATGTCTTTATACTTAATTCGTTTTAAACCTAATTAGGATTATTTATATATATATATATTCAAAACGACAAAGTCCTTTCCACTTCTCATTCACTCGAGTAGCCGCCGGCTGTTCGTATTCCCGAAACCCTGTTCTTCGTCTTCCGTCGCCGCAGATTTCCGTCTTCCTCATTGCAGAATCGCTGATGGCTCCTCCCTCCTCCAAGTTTGGAATCGGCTCGGAATTAGTGACTGATGGCATTGAAGATATCTCCGATGATTTCAAGAACCTTCTGATTCTCCTCGACACGGCCGGATTGACCTTCGTTCTTCAAGAACCTTGCCGCCTTTTGCTTCCCGATGTTGAAGAGTTCTACAAAAACTTGAAGATTAGACACAATGGTACAGTTCTGAAATCAAAGGTAAGGGGAGTTGATGTTCGGTTAGATAAAACCTCTGTCGCCACTCTGCTTCGGATGCCCGTGGTCGACGAAGAAGATGATTTAGACAAGGCAGATGCCGACCGCACCTCCTTATTCTGTGGTCGAGATCCAGAAGGTGGAGGTGAAACCCTGAACCGCTCTCTGTTCAATTCAGAAGGGAAGTTTCTAGTTGACATCATTGCCAAAATCCTCTGGTGCAAGACTTACTCCATTCGAGATGTATCACAAACTCTTTTTGATGTTATGCAAGCTATTGTCTGCAGGAAGAAGTTTCAGTTTGGAATGATGATACTGGATAAGATCAAAGAAAGCGTCAAACATCCCAGCTTTGCCAGGATTATCTCCCTCCTCCTCCATGAGATAAATCCTACAGTGTTTGACTTCTCTAAAGGGACTCCTCTTCACCACATGAAGAAAGTCTCAATATCATCCATTCAGAGGTATGACCTCAAGATCATGAACCCTGCCCAAACCTCCAGACAGCAAGCTGTCATCAGGACCCCATCTCCTCCTCAACATCAAATTGCTGACACTCTGGGTGCAGCAATTGAGGGGGAGCCTGCCTCTTCTCTTCCTCAGAATCAGGTTTCTTCAGAATCAGTAATTCCAGAAACAGAAGAAGTAAGAATTCCTACTCCTCCAATCTCTCCTCCTCCAGCAGATATTCACTCAGCAAATCCAGTCTCAGAGATTCCAGACTCAGCAGCCCTTCTGTCTACAGCTGAAGATATCAACAAATTCATTGATGAGCTCAGCTCAGATGCCCCTCTCTTCCAGAATGACTCAGCTGCTAAGTCTCCAGTTCAGTCTGAAGTCCATACTCCAGTTCAGTCTCCTGCAAGAACCCCAGCTCCATCTCCTGCAAGATCTCCAGTCCATTCTCCTGAGAGTGAGCCTAGTAAATCAGCTCATATTCTCCTGTCTGATGATGAGATGTCTCCAGATCCTGTGGAGGCACCTCTGAAGAATTTGGTTTTCTCCATGCCCTCTCTCCTACCCTCAGAAGAAGATGTTGAAACAGTTCCATTCAAGAGAGCAGTCAGCTCAGTGGTGATCTCAGAAATCCCTCCTTGGACTGCTTCTGCTTCTACTTCTGCTCTTGCTCCTGCTGCTTCAGCTCCTGAACCAACCTCAGCTCCCTCCTCTTCATCCTCAGATTTTATCAGCAAGATAGAGCTTATGCTAAAAGAACAGAGAGATTACTTTGATGCCTCTCTGCAATCAGTAACATCCAAGGTCTCTGCTCTTGAAACAGAGATGAGCAGAGGCTTTGCAGAAATCCAAGCAAATACTGATGAACTAAAAAGGTTGTTCCAACTTGGAGGCAAAGCCATAGACCACACCATTACAAGCATAGGTGAGCTAAGAAACCAGGCTGAGACAGTAGCTCACAATCAGATCAAGCTGGATGAGAGAGCTGAAATGAATGTTGTGACAGTATGTAATGAAGTGGGCACCTTCAAAGATGAAGCCATTGCAAAGCTAAACATAGATATCAGCAAGGGGGAGAAAGTTGTAAAAGAACAAGTGGAAAAACTTTATGAGCAAGCCCAAGCAGTTGCAAAAGAACAAGTTGAAACTCTCTCTAAACAGGCTCAAACTACAGTGGATGGAATTGTAAAGGAAATGAAAGCAGACATTCTCTCTCAACTTCAATCTGTAAAGTTTTATACCTATGACACTGCTGTGTGGCTGCATAACATGAACTTCCCCAATGCTCAGCTCAACCCAGCCATCATTCCTCAGCACCTAAATCCTCTTGAAGAGCAACCCTCTGCAGATGCCCCTGTCCAAGCTACCATTCCAGAAAGTGGTGTGCCAGTCTTCTCTCCTAGACCTGAGGGAGATGTAACTGAGCCCCCTCTTAACTACTCTGACATGTGGCAAGATGATTTTGTTTCCAGTTCTCAAGGTCCATCTAAGAGGAAAAGAAAGTATGGTGAAGGTGCTTCTGCAAGTCGTTCTGAACCCAGAAGAGATCCAGCAATTGTTCACTCAGAGATTTGGAGTCCAACCTCCAAATCCCTTATTCTTGATACCCTGAAATTAGTGACAGATCATGGGGAAAACAGAGACAATCATTACAGCTACTCAGAGTGGAAAGCATATGAAGCTTCACAGATTAAAATCAGACTCCATGACAGGAACTGGGGACACAACAACCCTGCTGCTCCTCCCAGGCCCAGGACCTATTTCCCAAAGCCTTACAGCTACCTGGAGAGGCAACAGCTCAAAAGGGAAAGAATGCACAAGGATGCTCCATCATGAGTGGATCTGAGAAAGTGGAATTGGACTATTTTGTTTATGTGTTTTAAAAACATTTCCTCATATATATATATATATTTAATTCTGATTATGGCCATATTTTGTCTATCCTGTTTTAATTAGGTTTATTCTCCTTGGTATGCTTTTTGTTCTTTTACTCCTAAGTAATTCACCTTAGTATAGAGAGTGCTGACATCTACAAATAGGGGGAGATTGTTGGGGTTTGTCTCCACAATACCTCAGATTTGTAGGAGGTCAGATCTTGAACTAAGATGAATTAAGTTGTATTTGATGTGGTATTTGAGTTGTATGTGTGCAGGTTCTAATTGACAAGTGTAGACCAATGTCAGTCTGTAATGGGTCACCAAACACAGGACCATGCAATGTAATCTCTCATTGTGTGATCCAAGGTGTTGGCCCATGTATAGCCTCTCTATTGGGATACACTTATCCTTCATGCACATTGGATGGATGGACAGAAGCTTTGGAGCTAAGCTTTCTCAGAGAAAATTTTCCTAAGTCCTTTATACTCGAGTAAGTTTGCTCTATACTCGAGTATAACTTCTGATACTCGAGTATAACTTCTGATACTCGAGTAAGTGTTTTCTTATACTCGAGTATAACTTCTGATACTCGAGTAAGTGTTTTCTGATACTCGAGTATAACTTCTGATACTCGAGTAAGTTTGCTCTATACTCGAGTATATCTTCTGATACTCGAGTAAGTATGTTCATACTCGAGTAAGTGTTTTCTGATACTCGAGTATAACTTCTGATACTCGAGTAAGTTTTCTCTATACTCGAGTATATCTTCTGATACTCGAGTAAGTATGTTCATACTCGAGTAAGTGTTTTCTGATACTCGAGTATAACTTCTGATACTCGAGTAAGTTTTCTCTAAACTCGAGTATATCTTCTGATACTCGAGTAAGTATGTTCATACTCGAGTAAGTGTTTTCTGATACTCGAGTATAACTTCTGATACTCGAGTAAGTGTTTTCTGATACTCGAGTATAACTTCTGATACTCGAGTAAGTGTTTTCTGATACTCGAGTATAACTTCTGATACTCGAGTAAGTTTGCTCTATACTCGAGTATATCTTCTGATACTCGAGTAAGTATGTTCATACTCGAGTAATTGATCTTTGATACTCGAGTAAATTCTTCCATACTCGAGTATATCCTCTGATACTCGTGTATGTTAACGTTTCTCAGGTATATTTTCTGATACTCGAGTTTAGCCTTTTGATACTCGAGTATATCGTCTTGATACTCGAGTATACTTTCTATTACTCGAGTATACAATTCTGATACTCGAGTATACCATTTTTGATACTCGAGTAATTCATTCTTCTCTCCTGTATTTCTCTCTTTCTATACTCGAGTATACTGCTTCTTGCTACTCGAGTAATCCATCTCTCCATACTCGTGTATATCCTCCATTACTCGAGTATCGCAGTCAAGTTCTCCAGAATTTTTCTAAGTCCATTTTCATCATAAGTATTTTGAATCTGTCAATTCTGATTGGTCCACGTGTCATCAATAATCAATATTATGACCGTTGGAACCCACCTATAAATAGGTCTTTTCAGAAATGACTTTTAAGCGTAATTACAGAAATATTCTTTTTAAGAAAGAGAAATTCCGTGAACCCTAATTTTCACGCCGCCGCCATTGCCGTTCACGGAAGAAGAAGAAAAGTTTGGATCGCGACCTTCGTTTTCATCGATCCAGAAGAAAGAGAATCACTCGATCTTGCCGAGCCTTGAAGATTCCAGATCTCTCTTCTCGATCGAGGTGGTTCTAGTTTTCAGACTCGTGGATCTCTCTCAGGTCATCTTCAACCTTTTTCTGATCAAGCCGAAGTTCCTGAAGAAGAAGACCGTCAAAGATCCAGATCTGAGATTGTTGTTTTGATTTTTATTTTCAAACCAAATTTCATTGTAGGAGATTCTTCTCCGAGACTTGTAGGAAGTTTTGTCTTCCGAGTTTTTGTAGATCCGTTTTGGGATCGAGATTTGTAGGAACGTGGTTCCGAGGTGTAGGATTGTTTTCAATCCGAGATAGTGGAGTAACCGAGTCTAGTGATTTGCTAGATCGGTGAGGAAAGTGGACGTACCCAAGATTGGGGAACCACTATAAATCTCTTGTCTTCTGTGATTGCTTGATATTTGCTGTGTTAGTTTTTAATTCCGCATTTGACACGCATTTCACCTATTCACCCCCCTCTAGGTGATTTAGGCTAACATCTTAGACCTCTCATGTTGCATGACGAGCATTATAGGGATTTTGTAGAAATCTGATTGCGATGAAGATGCCATTTGCGATGCCCTCTTTTTTGTGTGAGAATGAATGGTGATTTAGGGCGGAAAAGATGTGGTTGATGGATATGTGTAGGAGTAACTTTGTCTTTGTGGTTGGTTGGCTAGCCCGTGATGTTACAAGTCATGTATGGAGAGTGTCTGTAACATCCCTCAAACAACTAGACCCCCAAGAGTGGTTTTGTCATTACTAGGTCATGACAAAATCCTAGGAAGCCCAAGAGGACCAAGTGAACCTAGAAATGAAGGTGAGATCACCTTGGTCTGCCAATAGCTCATTTCAAGCACCATCCCTAGGGTTGGACTTTAAGGCCTCAATTTGGCTCCAAGATCCCACCACAACACCCCTAACCCTTTAGGAGGTCCATAGGGTCACTAAGGACCCATTGGGTTCAATCAAAGTCGTCAAGTTGACCAAAGTCAACCCTAACCCTAAATGGGTCAAACTAACGTACATAGGGTCAATTGGCTTTCCCTTAGTCAAATTGACCCCACCTAGACCTTCCTAACCCTTAAGGGATGTCAATGGGCCATCTAGGACACATTAGGGTCAACTAAAGAGGTCAAGTTAACTAAAGTCAACCCTAGTCCTAAAGTGGTCAAAGTGCCCTAATTAAGGGTCAAGTGGCCTCCAAGGTGCCAAACCAATCCTACCCACCCTTCCTAGACCTTAGGGCGGGCCAATGGGTCACCAAGGACCCATTGGTGTCAACCTAAAACGTCAAATTGACCAAAGTCAACTCAACCCTAGATTAGGTCAAATTAACTCAAGTTGACCCAACCAAGCCCAACTCACTTGGGTTAAGCCCAATTTGAGTTGCCCACAAGCTTTAGGAGGCTGATATTTACTCAAATTGCCATTGAAATTCTGGAGGGAGTGACTAGGAGAGAGAAAGTCATATTTCCCCTTAATGGAGGAGAAAGAAAGTAAGGAGGAAAGCCATTCATGGCCAAGGGAGGCCAAGAGCCTCTCCACTCAATTCCCATTGATGGATTCATCTCCCCTGGTCAGTTAGGAGAAGACCAGAGGGTTTTCCCGGCCATGATAGTGGCTAGGTGAGGGGAATTTCAGTTGGCCGAAAAACCTCCTTCAAGGCCATTAATGGTGCAATTAAGCCATGGCCTCTCCTCTCCCTATCTGAGCATTTTAAAAGCTTTACCAGGTCGAGAACAATCATTTCCACCTTTCCTTTGAAGAAACTGATCCCTATAGTATTATTATAGCAGAGCACCGAGCGGCGCCACCATCGTCAATGGCAACCAGACTATCGGCTAGACTCCAGCCACCCCAGAAGGTCCTATTCCTCTCTCTTTCTTCAATGGATAAATCCACATTTGTTGGCCGCAAGGTTTGGGTCAAATTGGCCCCAGATAAATCTGTCTGAGAGCTTCGATTCCAAGCTTTTTCCTCCACATATAGATCACTATTCCGGCCACCTCCGACTGGCCAACCACCGCAAATTGCCAGCCACCACCTCAACGAAGGTGGTGGTGGCGGTGGCCGGCTGGGAGGAGACATGGATGGCCGGGAATTCACCAACCAAAGTGGCCCAGGATTGTTGATCTGGGTCAATGGCACACCGGGGATGATGACGAGATTTTGTTGATTCAGTACTTTAAGATTCTTGCCGCTCGATATGATTAATTTAATTTAATTTAATATTTTATTACACATTATTATGTAGTTTGTTTTAATTATTAAAAATATCTAGAGGTTACATCAGAGTAAATCATCTATATGAAAGTTGTAGCCATGGAAGTCTAGGATAATTTAAAATTTGTTTCAAGCCATTTGGGTCAGTGGTTTGACCTTTGCACTCCAAATGGTGCAGTCTATATCTAGGGTTAATCAGAGACTAATTTTAGTGCCCCCACTAAACCAGTTAGGAAAATTCCTTGAAATTTTTACCATGGGCTAATTATACAAACACACTAATCATACCCAAAAATGGGAATTTTTTGAAAATATTTTCCTGTAGTTTTTGTAAACATTTAATAAATCATGTGTGATTTAACTAAGGGGTCTAATGACCTCAAAACCACCCAATATTTTAGTGGTTTCCCATTATGCTCATGACATGACTCTGGTAAAAATTTCAGCCAATTTGGGGTTGGTTTGAGTAGGTATTGGTGTGACCAAAAAATTGATCCCTTAAGGGTAAATTAGGGCAAAGGTGAAATTGATGGGTTGAGTGGCCAACCCTCAACCAAAAGGGATGAAACCTTTGTCACTGCCTCCTAGACCTCTAAAACACCCCCCCCCCCCTCAAGATATTTCGAGTGGTTTGGGGTGGAGATGCCTAAAGACCCTAGTGTAGGCCCTAGAGTTAAGGTTTGGGGTCTAGTGAAGGACATGGGACTATATGTCCTTGGATGGTCTTGGAACCACGTTTGTGAGTTACTAGAGTAAAAAAATAGGCTCTAGAAAGTGGTTTTATGATTTTTAGAAACATATACTCTCCCTTAAATAGTTATGGATAGTTTAGGGCACTTGATCCAATAAGTAATTACATGCTCAAATAAAATTGGATGCTCATGAAACTTAGGCAGTGAACTTATTTAGATTATATTGTTCCCTAGAATTTTTATTGTGAATTTTGGATTAGTAATCATAGTACTTCATTCTTAAACCCTAAGTTTGAGCTAATCACAAGATATTTATTTTAGGGTTAATTTCCTACTGGAAAAATGATGAAACTTGGTCAAGGAGCATTTTAGGACACAATAATGCTTTGTGAATTTTTATAAAAATATTGGAAGACTTTTCATATTGGCTCCTTCATAAGTGCTCATTTGTTGAATATTTTAATATAATTAATTTTTGTGATCAATTGGAATGGGAAAATCATAATTCTTGGTCAGTAGCCTTTTCTAGTCATATCTATCATCCAGTAATTTTCTCATAATTTTTGGATGAATGATTCTAATTCACCCTTAATTAAATTAATATTGTGCTTGTTAGTTCCATAAATTGTTAAAGGTCAAATCCACCTTGGAAAATTGGTATTTTTGATATTTACTGTTATTTTGATGTTATAAGGTTATCATAATTTTTTTAAGGCCATATTTAGTCAGGAAAGTGCACTTGGTGTTCAAAGGCTCATGAGGCCTGATTTTGTAAAAATTAAAATAAATGCCAAATAAATAAGGAAAATTATATTCTTCTGGATTTATTCATAAAGTATCATGTTAGACCCCCAGTAATAATCTTAGGTCATTGAGATGAATATTTGAAGGGGTCGCCATTCATACACATCATGTAGGTTATTTGGTCTGCACATAGTAGAAATTATAAAAGTATGGAAGCATGTGAAACTGGTATGGGAAAGGGTAGTTGGTGTACCCGATCTAGTTGGAATATATAGGGTCACCAAAAGAAGATAGGTTGTGTGAGCCCGGTTGTGCAAGGGCAGAGTTGTGCTCGGGATCGACGGTGGACCATCCTTCCTTGGAGAGGGAAACTCTAAATAAGGTTAGAACTAGATAAAGAGTAATGATAACAAATTGTGGTATGGGTAGATACCAATAATAATAAATACCTTGCAAAAGGGAGCTTTGGGATTCAGCTCATCATAGTTCCTAGTGACCTCGAGAGCCCTTCAAAGGGAATGCACTGGGCAATCCAAGGTTAACCTTAAACCGTAAGACTAAAATGTTAAAGAGCAATTAGTAAAAACTAGGGCTTCACCTTCACTCATCCCGATGGCTAAGGAGGTTAGCTTGGTTGGGTTGTTCGAGAGGTAGGCTCGATTGTTGTGGAAATGGGCAAGTTAGCCCGGCGAGCCAAAGGCTCGGAAGGTTATTATAGCGGACAGGTCAGTCCGGGGAGCCGATGGCTCGGGAATTCATGGATGCATGTGCATAAGGTAGCGGGTCTTCATTATTTGACGGTCGTTCACACCGACGTCGATACGATGACTCGGCAGGTGTGGTTTACACTTAGCCAAGGAAAAGACTGGTGTGTTTGTCAGCATTAGTACGTGGTAACTCTTGTGTGTCCTTCAGAGGCATACTTAAGGGCTAGGCCTGGTAGTGTGGATACTTGCCTAGGAGTTGGGTGGCCCAACCCACTATCTCCGTTGGCCACTATGGAGGCTCCTAGGAGTGGAGGTAGCTTCCAAAACCGGGTAACTAAAGTTCTGTGCGTATAGAGTCGTGTGTGTGTTGCACTTATATGAGCATATCATTAAACCCACATAACATATCATATAATGTCATCATCATACTTCAACCCTTACCCCTAACGTATAAATTTATATGGGACATTTTATACGATAGGCCTTGCAAAATGACCCCATAGTTTATAAGCTTATGTGGGCATGCTTATAAGCTATGGTTACTTTCTTGTGTTTATCTATTAGTTTTCTTTATGATGCATTTTAATTTCTAGTTTTACTTCTCTATTAGTATAGTATTACTAGCTCGCATTTCTTTTTATAGCACTGTGAACATTATAATAAAACTGTTAGATTAGGACCACCGTCACCTGCTCTTGTTTACTCTCCACCATCATAGCTTTTATATCATTCCTTCCGCACGGTTCTTAAGAGCCACTGGGGGAGGGGTGGGGGAAATCAGGCTTAGTCTTTTTGACTAACGGTCGGTGGACCAAACATTTCAGGGGCTCCGGATAGGAGACAGGGAGCAGCAACTGGAGATACAACACCAGCGGAGTGCGATGCACATGGAGGTGGGCCAGTCTTGTATAGGAGCACCAGCCTCTGGCTCCGTGAGTGTTTGTTTTACTTAGCTTCCGCAAGAGTGTTGTAGTGAGGTCATGATGTACCGAGCATGAGCCCGTTTTTATTTCTACTCTACTGTTCTATTTCAGTGTCTTTCTCTTTATACTTTGATATGATTCATGCTTATATATATATATATATGGTGATCTTTGTGGACTTGTCTTGATTGTCTTCACTATTGTACTTTTACTTCTGTGGTGATCATTAATGCCGGCAAGAATTGCATTTTGTAGTGGTGACCCTCCCGAGTGTCAGTGTTACCACAAAACGGCGATTCTGGGCATAAGAGATGGTAGCGTAAAAAAAATTGGGTTCTTACAGTGTCCCAACAAGACAAGTCCTCTTCTATGGAAACTGACGAGAATGCCAAGCTTTTGGATAAGCCCGGGCGATGAAGACCACAAGCGGACAGGGTTAAGCAAGGGTTCTTATCATCGATTTGTTTGTGTGACGGAACTGACATGAGAGTCAGAGCTTGCAGCCATGCCCGGGTATTGAGACAAATGAGTGGGTGGGGCCTACACAAGAGTTCCATGTTGCGGCTTGAACGCTGATGGGGAAATGTGGAAGTACCCATGTGAATGATGTGATGTTTTGATGCGTGATTATGTGTTAGAATCATATGCATTATAGGTTGTCTTGGGTGAAACCCAGGTTTGCATACAAGTTGCATTGTAGGCCTCCTTTATTCAAAATGCTCAATATAGAAATGTGGTTGATGTATGAGTCACCCCAACCAATTACTTTCTATGTTTAATTACATTTATTTACATATGCATATGAAGTGCAGACCTGCAGGGTGATGGTGTGCACAGGGTCCGCTAGGGACGATCGGGAGGAGATGTGTTTGTTATACAGTTGAGGTTTGCCTTTGCTGACCCACATAACAACAAATTTACAGGGCAAGGATCACAAGCCGGAGCATGCTCGCCGGCCAAAAAGGCCTAAGCCTCATGAAGTGTACTCTCTTCTATTAGTATTTGTATGGTTGAATGTTATATTTCATGCACTGTAATCTGACTTGCATGCCGAGTTAGCCTAGGACTGCTAAGGCACTTTGCTATGTTGGTGTTGTTATAGTTTTGGACATTTGAATGGTGTGTGGCCTTAAGGCCGTTTTGGACTCTTTTGGTTGTGGATAACTTCTAGTCCTGTTGTGTGTTTCTGCTGTCATGTTTTTCTGAGTTTTGAGATGGGAAGTATATTTATATCACTTTATAATGCTAAAATTGTTGTGTTTATATGTTGTGGGGCCCCGGCTGGACCCATATTATATGGTCTTTACATCGGAGTTATAATATTGCACCTCTGTCCAGTTTAAACATGCGTTTGCACTAGAGCTCCTAACAACGCAAGTGATTTCCAAAGTCTACAAGTCTCAAATAAGACGCTCATCATGTGTGCGAATAGAAAAAGAGAAACCGAAAATTGGACAATAACCGAGTTTTATTTCCAAAATTTTTATCTATTATAAAGGTATAGCCTCCCTTTTATAGAATGGAGGAGAAGAGAGAGATTATAAATAAGCAATCTAGGACTAAATACATTTACAGTGATGAGCGGCTAGATAAAGACAGGCCGCATAGGTCGCGCGGTTAGATTAAAATGCTTACCGCCCGACCATAACAACAAGTCGCTAGAGGCTAGGAAAACACTAAACTGCCCGACAACCAAGACGCTGGAGAGAAGCCGCCAGACTGCCCGACTATCAAGCCGCCATAGTGAAACCGCAAGACCTTCCAGTCTCCAAACTGCCAGAGACAAGCCGCCAGACCTCCTGGTTTCCAAACCGCCCGAGACAAGCAACCAGACCGCCTGGTTTCCATACTGCAACACTCCCCCTCAAGCTGGAGCAAAATTATCAATCATGCCCAGCTTGTATCAAATGTGAAAAAAGGATGTGGATACTGGCTTGGTGAAGATATCTGTCAACTCGTTATCTGAAGTAACGAATGGAGTGCAAATCTGCTTCTTCAAGATATCTTCTCTAATGAAATGGCAGTCAACTTCGATGTGTTTTGTTCTCTCATGAAATACAAGATTTTTCGAGATATATATAGCGGTCTTGTTATCGCAAAACATAGGTAGAGGATGATTGTATATTTCTCTTAAGTTCATCATAAGATCTCGTAACCACTTTATCTCACAAGTGGTTGACATCATACTCTGATATTCAGCTTCGGCACAGGACCTGGAGATGACCGACTGTTTCTTGCTCTTCCAGCTCACAAGGTTTCCCCCCACAAATGTGCAAAATCCCAATCTTTACTTGCAATCTCCTTTATCATCAGCATAGCTAGAATCTGAGTACGCTTCAACCTTTAAATGACCATTCTTTTGAAATAGTAATCCTTTACCTAGTGTCGCTTTAATATATTCCAATATCCTTAGGGCAGACTATAGATGGCACTCCCTAGGATCTTGCATGAACTTGCTAACCTTGCCTACAGTGTAGGAGATGTCAGGTCTGGTTATCGTAAGATAATTGAGTTTGCCGACCAGACGCCTGTACATCATAACATCTGATAGAGGAGGCGAGTCATATATCCAAGTTTTATCTTCTCTAGTAGCCATGGGGCACTGGGCAGGTTTAGCCCCAGTTAACCCGGTCTCTTTTAGAAGATCAAGAGCATACTTACGTTGGGAGAGAACCAAGGATTTGGGCTTTCTAGAGATTTTTATTCCCAAAAAGTATTTTGGGGAGCCCATATCCTTCGTGACCATGTGTTGATGGAGATGTTTGTTTATCACGGCTTCCCCATCTTGGTTATCTCCAGTGAGAAGAATATCATCCATATACACGGTAAGAACCACTAGAACCAGGGAGGTTTTGCGAATGAGCAATGAGTGATCAGCAGAACTTCTTGTAAAAACCCACGGCCGCCACAATGCCGCTAAACTTGTTAAACCACGCCTAAGGGCTCTTCTTTAGGCCATAGATAGCCTTCTTCATCCTGCATACCTGTGTCTCCTCCTAATCAACATACCCAGGAGGTTGTTCCATGTAGACATCCTCCTTAAGATCAACATAGAAAAATGTATTTTTGACATCCAGTTGGGAAATGGGCCAATCCCTATTGACGGCCATAGAGAGGAGTACCCGAATAGTACTGAGATGAGCAAGGGAGAGAAGGTGTCAAAATAATCCACACCATAAGTCTGAGTGAAGTCTTTTGCGATAAGGCATGCATTTTAGCGATCCACAGTGCTGTCCGGACTGAACTTCACAACAAATACCCAGTGGCAGGCAACAACATCGGTGCCCAGCAGAGGAGGAACAAGGTTTCATGTACCCCGCTCAGTGAGGGTGGCAAATTCCTCATCCATGGAAGCCTTCCAATGAGGAACAACACGGACTTCCTGGTAGGTGTGGGGAGTGGCAATGGAAGAGATAGCCAACGCAAAAGTCCTGCGAGAAGGAGTAAGATGAGAATAGGAAACAACAGCAGCAAGTGAGTGTTGGGTACATGTCTGCACCCCTTTGCGAAGAGCAATGGGAAGATCCAGGTTAGCATGTTCCTCAGTATCTGGTGCATCCATGGCAAAGAGAGCTGGCCCGGGAGTAAAGAAATGGCTTTAGATAAGAGGAAGACAGCAGAGATGGAGAGTGAGGAGGAGACGGTGGACACGGTGGAGGGGAAGAAACCTCAGTAGGTGTAGAAGTGATGGAGGGGACGGTAGGAGAAGCAGGAATATCAGAAAGAGATGAGGAGTCACGAGAGAAATACGACGCAATTTCGAAGAAGGTTATGTCCGCAGAGACAAACTGCTTGCGAAGAACAAGGTCAAAATAACATTAACCATTCTGAGTGGTAGAGTTACCCAAAAAGAAACATTTTGTGGCATGTGGGGAGAGTTTGTCACAGGTGGCGGAGGGAGCATGCACAAAATTCGTGCACCCAAAGATATGCAGAGGGAGAGGAAACGGATCCTTGCTTGGATAGAGAATAGAGAATGGGGTTTGACTGTGGAGAACCGTGGAGGGAATGCGATTGTTGAGATAGAAGGAGAGGAGAACAGCATAGCCCCAATAAAAGCGAGGAACCTGTATTTGGGTCATCAGAGTGCGAGCGACATCAAGGAGGTGATGGTTTTGGCATTCCGCCGCTCCATTTTTTGTGAGGTATAGACACAGCTAGTTTGATGAATAATCCCATTTTGCATATAGAAAGAAGAAAAATCATGACTAAGATATTGTTTGGCATTATCAAAGAAAAATATTTTAATAAAGACATCAAAGTGATTCTTAATCATAAAGTAAAAATATGTTCATACAGAGGATAATTCTGAGCAATCTTTTAAGAGATACACCCACGTACAGCGAGAGAAATCATTTACAAATGTTACAAAATAAGAACTACCTCGACCTATGGTGAGGGTAGGAGCAGGACCCCAGACATTGGAGTGAACGAGATCAAACAGACGGGAAGAGCCACGACCTTGCTTCGACGGGAAGGAGGAGCGGTGATTCTTACCAAGCTGACATGCATCACAGTTGAGAGGAGGATTGTGCGGAGGTAGGTGGGGCAAAAGCTGACGAAGAAGCCATGGAGGAGGATGACCAAGGCGAAGATGCCATTGTAGAAGATCCGTAGAAGAAGAAGAAAAACAGACAGAGCGGATACATTGTCGAGGAAGTAGAGGCCGCCGCTCTCAGTCCCAGTAGCAATCGTCCTTTGGGAGCTCGAATCCTGAAAAGAACAAGAAGTAGGGTGAATGTGACGGAGTGTTGTAGTTGCTTGCGAAGAGAAGTAATAGACAACAAATTGTATGGAAACTAGGGCACGTAGACGGTGTCCTCCAGGCGAAGAGACAGAGTGACTTGAACCACTCCCGTCCCATTGACCGGTGAGGGAGAGCCGTCTACAATGAAGACCTGGGGCAACCGATCATGTGTTTCTAGGAGAGAAAAACACTGAGAATTGTCGGTCATATGATTAGTAGCACCGGAGTCAATCAACCATTTACCTTGATTCATAATATGGGCACTACCTGAAGACGTGACCACTGAGGTGGATTGCTTTGAAGAGGAGGTGGAAGCATCCCTAGATGGGCGAAGATGTGGATGCTTCATCCAGCAATGATCAACCATATGGCCGGTACAGCCATAGTGAGAGCAAAGAAAGTGGGAAGGTCAACGTCTGCTAGGTTGATGGTAATGGCCACCATAGCCACCCCGCTGAGTATGATGAGCATAGGTGTCGGGGAGCGGTGGGGAGGATAGTGGTGGACGTTAAAGTAGAGAGGTAACAGTAGTGATGCGGCAGCCATTGCATCTAAGGTGAGAGAATCCGCCTCGCCAAGGATCTGTTGACGGATCATGTCATAGGACTCCCAAAGAAGGAGAAGATAACATATAACCAGAAGCTCCTCGAAGTGCTTGTGTTGCTTGGCCAGATCTTAGAAAAAGGGTAGTTTTGAAGAATTTTGGCGCCTAGAGCCTGAACCTATTGTTAAGAAGCAGTATGAGACATGGAGGGATGGGCAAAGAAGTCCGCATAGAGAGTATAGATGCGAGACGGCTGAGCCCCCTTGGAGTAAAGAGTGGCAAGATAAAGCCATTCAGCCTTCACCGATTCATTATGGTGAATGATGGGAAGGCACTCATCAGGAAGGCTGTTAGCCAGCCAAGTGCGAACTAGAGCATCGCTAGCATCCCAGTCATCAAAGAGATTAGACTCGAGAGGAGGGGGTTCATCGATGACATGATGGCGTTTGTATTGTGAACGAAGGAGAAAGGTGAAGGAAACACTCGAGTCCGGGTAGTTGGAACTGATAAGTTTGGAAAAGGTCCCAAGATTAACCGAAGGAGTAGGAAGAGGAGGGTGGGCCACGGGAGGAGTAGTAGTAGTAGAGGAATCTGAGAGAGCTATAGAGAATAAGAGAGAGGATAGAAAAGAAGTCGCTCGAACAGGCAAAGAGACAACGCGAACAGACAAAGAGGTCGTGTGAACAGACAAAGAGAGGTCGTGCGAACAGGAAAAGAGGCCATGCGAACAAGGAAAAAGAGGCCGCGTGAACAGGCAAATAGGTTGCGGGGAGATGGGGGTCGTGAAAATAGGCACGAGCAGAGAACATATAAAGGCAAACCATGCGAGCAGGCCGTGCGGGCAAAGATAAACCACGGGAACAGACGAAGAAGCTCACAGAAGGGAAAGAAAGCCGCGCAAACAGGCCGCAAGAAGAAATGGCAAACCACGCGGATAGAAGAAGCTCACAGAATCATGTGGAAAATATCGAGTCCTCTGATACCATGTGCGAATAGAAAAAGATAAACCGAAAATTGGACAATAACAGAGTTTTAATTTCCAAAAATTGTATCTATTACAAAGGTATAGCATCCCTTTTATAGAATGGAGGAAAAGAGAGAGATTACAAATAAGCAATGTGGGACTAAATACATTTACGGTGATGAGAGGCTAGACAAAGACAAACTGCATAAGTCGCACAGTTAAATTAGAATACTAACTGCACGGCCATAACAACAAGCCTCCAGAAGCTAGGAGAACGCTATACCGCCCGGCTACCAAGCCGCTGGAGAGAAGCCGTTTGAGAGAAGCCGCTAGATCATGCATCTGTATTAAGTTGGCCTATATCGGAGCCCTGCGATAAAACGCATCTGCGATAATATTTCCCTTCCCTAGAACATAGTGTATCTCAAACATATAGTCCACAAGGAACTCCAGCCACCTTCTTTGTCGCATATTCAAATCCTTTTGTTTTAATAGGTACTTTCGGCTCTTATGGTCCATAAAGATGTCGATCTTCATGACATATAAGTGATGTCGCCACAGCTTCAGGGAAATATTACAGCCGCCAACTCCAAGTCGTGGACTGGATAATTCCTTTCATGCACCTTCAGCTGACGTGATCCATAAGTTATAACCTTCCCAAAATGCAGAAGAACGTAGCCTAAGCTGCTCCCTGAGGCATCATTGTAGATCTCATAGCCTTCTGCACCACATGGTAAACACAAAATAGGCGTCGTAGTCAGACGGCTCTTAGACTCCTCAAAAGCTCGCGCACACTATGACGTCCAAACGAACTTCTGATCCTTCCTTATCAACATAGTGAGAGGTAGAGCTATCCGCAAAAGTTCTCTACGAAGCGCCTATAGTAGTCACTAAGTCAAAGAAAGCTCCTGACTTCTGCCACAGTAGTCAACACAGGCCATTCCCGAATCACAACTATCTTCACCGGATCCATGGCAATACACGCTCCACTAACCACATGACCAAGAAAAGCCACTGATGATATCCAAAACTCACACTTAAAGAACTTGGAATAAAGTCGATTCCTCCAAAGGGTATGCAAAACCAACCTCAAATGATATGCATGATTCTCTTCTAACGGAGAGTATACTAAAATATCATCAATAAAGACGATTACAAATCAATCCAGATAATCTCAAAAGTTCATGTGCATCAAGTCCATGAATACATATGGCACATTTGTTAACTCAAATGACATCATGGTGAACTCATAATGGTCATAGCGTATAAAAAATGTTGTCTTAGGAATATCTATTTCCCTGATCCTCAATTGATAATAGCCAGACTTCAAATCCATCTTCGAATCGAGAGTTGATCCAAATCAGCTGATCAAATAAATAATTGATTCTCGGAATCAGATACTTGTTCTTTTCCGTTAGTTTGTTCAGTTCACGATAGTTAATGCATAGACGCAAGCTTCTGTCTTTCTTTTTCACAAAGAGGATCGGTGCACTCTAAGGTGACATACTCGAACGTATATAGCCTTGCTTTAGCAACTCCTTTAACTAAACCTTCAATTTTATCATTTCCTTTGGCGCTACATGGTACGGTGAGTGTGACATGGGCGTCGCACTTAGCACTAACTCAATAGTGAAGTCGATCTCTTGCTGACGTGGAATCCCTAGGAGATCTTTAGGAAAAACATCTGTGAACTCTGACATAATAAGAATGTCACTCAGAATGGGCTTCGACCCTACAACCTCCAATAACATGAAGAATAACTTTCTGCTCTTCTGAACTGCCTTGACCACTTGGAGAGCATACATCAGTATCTTGCTCGATTCTCGCATACTAGCAAACTTAGTCTTGTGTACAGACACACTGCTTCGAGAGCCAGTCCATTTCAAAGATCATATCAAACTCAAATATCGGCAACACAGATGCTTCCAATCCAAAATCATGATCTCTTATCCGCACCTGAACATAACAAACTTTATCTATGTGCATCAAGAACCCGTTAGGCAACAATATATGCAATCTATCTTTTGGCACAAAAGAAGGCACTCTGATACGCAACAAAAAGTTCTCAAATAGAAAGGAGTGAGAAGCCCCTGTATCAAACAGCGCACTCGCCGGATAGTCCAAAATCAGGACAAAACCTAAATCAAACAAGTTAAGTAATGCACAAGGTAACAATTATATAAACCAGTAAAAGATGTCTACTGAATCAAACCTGTCACTACATCGCTTTACTTTATGGCCTCCTACTGGACAAGATTGTATACTTTGGGCTGGGCTGGAGCATAATTGGACGCAGTCAATTCCATTGCCTTCACTTTCTCAGCATAAGTCTCACCCTCCTTCGGAGTACCACTCTGACAGTCTCGGGCAAATTGACCTTGCTTTCCAAAAGTATAATAGGTGAGAGGACCTCGCCCAGTAGTCGCTCCAAAAGTATAAGAAGAAACTGGACCCATATACCTAGTCTTCTTCCTCCATCAATTTTGATGCTCAGACTTTGTCGAATGTGACATCTTAAACTATGGCTTTTTCACGGCCAATTCATTCTTACATTGTACGCGCTTTATATCCGACTCTAAGGATCAAGTAGTATTCACCAATGTCAGAAAGATCTGCGTCATCGGACCTGAGAGAAGTAACCTCAGATTATCGCACAGTCCCTCATAGAACATGTTGGTCTTATTCTCCTCATTTTCAAACGTAGAGCCTGCATACCGCCTCAATCTTACAAACTCATGCAAGTTGTCATCAGCACAACTCTCACCATGAGTTAACCTCTAGAACTAATTCTTCATAGCAATCCTCTGTGTAGATGGGAGATACCTCACCATAAAAAGCCTCAAGAACTCCTCCATTAAGATCTCAGACAGTTGCTTTTTAGTAAATTGATGTACTTCCAGCTCATCCCACAAGAGCCTTGCCTATCCTTCCAAAAGAAAGGTAGCCACAGACACTTTCTGCCTCACCTCCATCTCGATCACCATCAGGGTTCCCTTTATTCTTGAGAGCCAATCTTTGGTCTAAGTAGGGGATCGGGTTCCCTGCCACGTTGGAGGATGGAAGCTCATAACATGCTTCAGTTACTTTTTTGTTGCTTTCCTCATCGTCAAAGGCTCATCGGACACTTGCTGCATAGCCACAGACTCAACTACGCTGCGCTGGTGCAACCTCAGGGCTAGGAGGTTGTACTTGCCCTCCGGGTTGCACATTGATAATTGGGAATAGGGCTTCAGGAACCAAATGTATTATTTCAGCAAAAGGAGGAGGTGTAGGCACCTCAGGTGGAACACAACACTCTGTCGAGCACTGGGGCTTAGACTGCCCCGCAGCGCTTCTAGTCGCATAAAATCGTGAAACACACAATTAAGCAACTAAACATATTGCATAAAGATATTATAGGAACACGCGGATTCCAGAAACATGTGTATTTTCATTCCTAAGTGCACATTCATGGGTTCTTTCATATTATAAAAGTAACACACATAAATGTGCTCACCACCCCTTAAAAGAATTCAACCATAAATTCAAAGAAAGAAGACTAACACGAGAATTTGATACCAAATTATAACACCCCTATCTATTACGTATGAAAGTCTTTAGTTTCAAGGATAGCTAAATAACCTAGAGGGGGTGAATATGTTATTTATCTCCTGTGACTTTCTTTTATTTTCTTTCTTTAACTGCTTGGTGAGTCAGTAGATTTTTGCTTTCAAGAACCAAATAACCTGTAACAAAGAAACACACAGAAAAGCACACATAGAAATTATATTGGTTCCCTAAATTATGGGTACGTCCACTTTCCCTCCCACCCTTCTAACTTATAGTTAGGCAAGCTACTTCTCCAATCTCGGCTCCTAAGAGCTTACAATATGATCCCGAAGGACCACTCGGTCTCCTCCAAGACCTACAACTATGGCACAAGGCCTTACAACTCAGTGATCCAAAGATCACCTACCTACGACCCAAAGGCCCTACAACTCAAGCTGGGAGGACAGCCCTATCTCAGATCCACAAAGGATCCAACCTTAGAGAGAATGACTCTCTTATAGCTCAGGAACAAAGGCCCTACCTTAGATCCAAAGGATCCAACTCTCAGTGATCAACTGATCACCTACCTTAGATTCTCAACAGAATCCTACTCTCAGATCTGCACCTAGATCCTACACTCAGGCTAAATAGCCCTACACCTCAAATCCAAAGTTGGATCCTACCTCAGAGTAAATTTTTTCCTACCACTCAGATCCAAAAATGATCCTACAAGGTGGAAGTGGGTTGGTGAGTTTGTCTTGACACAAGAGATATTTCTATGTGCCAATCTTTCTAGATTGAGATAAACTCACCCCAACTTTGACTATAGGAAAATAATCTCAGAGCCTACTACTACCTGAACTGAGAAATACTCAACCCTAACTTCTTCTTCTTAGCTCCAGAGATTTTATTATTGGAACTGAGAAGTGACTTCAGCTTATCTTGATGCTACCTTAGCTGAGAGAATCCCAGCCCTAACTTCTTCACAGCAATAAGAGTAGATCTTCACTATTGTTCTGGTTGTGCTGAGAAGTGACTTGCAGAGTTGTTACTCTGTTTCTTCCTGAACTGAACTAGAGGCTCAGTCCTAACTTTGGCTACCAAGAAATAGTCTGCTGAGCCTGCTTTCTGATCACTACTTCTTCAAGCTTTCTTCTTCTCAGCTTCCAGAGAATGTTCTTCAAAAATGATTGGCTGGATCTGTGAAGTACCTACAGCAAGGGTCGGCCCTTGCTACCTCTTCTTTCTCAGAGAATCACTCTAAGCTTGTTGGTGCAGATAGGAAAGACACCAGCTATCTTGCTTGAAGCTATCAGAAATTGCAGCTAGGGTTTGCCCTTGGATACTATCCTTTTCTCAGAGAAAATGTGTTGGTACCCAAGTTTGGATTTGAGTTCAGTCTTCTCATTTAGTTTCTTGACCCAAGATTTATCTATGGTCAAAGGATAGTTGTTTAGTTAGATTGCTCTAATTGTAGAGTTGTCACTTATCCAGATGAAAATTTTGTAAAGTTGTTTTTGGTTCGACTATGGTCGAACGCCGCTCGACTATCGTCTATCAACTGTTCGACGATCGTCTATCAGTTGGTCGACTATCGTCAGTCAGCAGATCGTCTATCTCTGAGTTAGTTCAACTCTTGTTAGCTCGACGATCTGTGGTATCTGCCTCGTCGATCGTCGAACCCCACTCGACTTCTTTTGACCAGACAGATTTTTTGATTGTTCGACTATCTGCCTTGGATAGTTCAACTATCTGATAGCTCGACTATCTGTTTGATAGGTCGACTATCTGTTTTGTTTGATAGTTCGACTATCTGCTTGGATAGTTCAACTATCTGATAGCTCGACTATCTGTTTGATAGGTCGACTATCTGTTTTGTTTGATAGTTCGACTATCTTCTTGGATAGTTGAACTTTCTGATAGCTCGACTATCTGTTTGATAGGTCGACTATCTGTTCTGTTTGATAGTTCGACTATCTGCCTTGATAGTTCAACTATCTGATAACTCGACTATCTGCTCTGATAGTTCGACTATCTGCTCTGTGTTGATAGTTCGACGATCTGTCTGATGGTTCGACTATCTTTTTGATAGCTCGACTATCTGCTTTGATAGTTCGACTATCTGTGTCGTTCGACTATCTGTTCTAATAGGTCGACGATCTCTGTGGCTCGTTCGACGATCTCCGAGGGTCGTTCGACGTTTTTCTGTCTGCCTTTAGTAATTTTGTACTCCTTCTGTTCTTTGATTTATTTCCTGTTTATTTAGCATATTTTATTAAAGATTATTTCATTAATTTTGTGCATACATCTCAAGGCAATCTTTGCCCCATCCTTTGTGCATAAGTCAAGCTTTCTGTGACAAATTTTTTTTTGTCTTATTAGTTGAAATATCTTTTTGTTTTATTCTGCCATGCTGTCCTTTATAGCCGTTAGACACAAAAAGTCTTCTCTGGCCGTAAAGAGTTTTGTCTGATGTGACTTTCTTTAGTACTCCTTTTATCAGATTGGATTTGCAGCTTCTTAGAAAGCGTTATCCCTTTATAGCATGTCTGTTTGCAGGATATGTTTTTGGTGTTACTTGCAGCCCAGATCGAAGATCTCAGAAGGAGACAAAATTCAAACAAAGATTAGAGCCGTTACAAAGGCCCATATATAAAGAGCTTCTTTTGAAAGAAGAAAATATATTAAAAGAGATACAGAGATATACACACACAGAAGAGAGATCAACACAGATATTGATATATAAATTCAAAGAGATACAGCTCTCAGATATTGTTATATTCAACTAAGAAGATCGACCTTCTTCTTCATCTCTCTCTTCTTCATTCCTGAGTTCATCCTGCTGCAAGGAACATTTACTCAGAGTCTCAAGAAGAAGAAGAAGAAGAAAGAAAAGCTGTTGAAGAAGAACATCCATTACAAATAAAGAGTCTTCTTCAAGCTGCTTCTTCAAGAACATCAAGACAGCTCTCTGTCACAAGTTCAGAAGAGTTCCTGCACCCTGAAGCAAGACTTCTTCCTGGATATCACTAAGCAAGGGGGAGCCTTGATTCTTTAGAGATTTCTAGCTCTGTGCAATCCACTTGCTTCTCTAATCTGTTTTAACAATAGAGAAGACCCTCTAACCCTCTCTCAACCTCCTGTATAAAGGGTTATTACTCCCTTCAAAAGTGAACCTTGGTGGCAGGGCACCTGATCAAAAACCTGTGTTGGATTTTGAGCTCCTGATCAAAAGCTCAAAGGGTCTACTTGATCTACCTGAAGCAGATCAGTTGGTGGCAGGGCACCTGAACAAAAACATGTAGTGGATTCCTACCAGGGTTGTAGAAGAGTGGACGTACCTATTTAGAGGGAACCACTATAAACTTCTTGTGTTGTCTGTGTTGCTTTATTTAATTATTGCACTGTGCCTGTGAGTAGAAATAACTAGGATTCCTAGTTGCTGTGATAGGACCAAAGCTCAACTGTAATTACAGTTAGCTTTCTTCTGTGCACTACACTTTGTGTTAGGCTCTAGGGTTTCAACTATCTATAAACTCATTCCGCAAATTAACTCTAAGGGAGTTGAGTAGGGTGTTATAATTTTTGAATACTCTATTCCCCCCCCCCCTCTAGAGTTGTATCTATCCCCACTTTAAAAATGTCTTTGACCTTGCTGATGAAGATGAAGATATCAACAAGACAACTGTCTGTGAGCCACAGACTAACTTGCTTTTTCTCTTGGATCAGCACTTTGAACTGGATCTCCAAGCTCTGCAATAATGGCCGGCAGGAAGATGAAGTCCAGAAGAGTTTTTCCAAAAGCTACTTCTTCTTCCTCGATCTCCGCCTTTATTATTAGCCCATCAAAGGCACTTTAAGCAGTTGGCCCCACCTTGAAATTTTTGGCAACTACCATCTCTTACATTAATTACAGTACTGAACGCAAGCAACGACATTTGTCGCGTACTGTAGCTTTCCCGCAAAAATTTAAATTTTGTTGACTTGTTGACTTTACTGGCATCACCATCTATGGACCTAGCCAAAGTCAAGCATCTTTAGTATAGACGTTGAGTGAGTAAGCATAACTCAACGCCAAAACACTTAGACAGAATTATGTCAATAGGCATTGAGTTAGCAACCTTCACTCAATGCCAAAACACTTAGAAAAAATTTTCTACCATTAGGCATTGAGTGAGCAACCTTCACTCAATGCCAAAACACTTAGAAAAGTTTTCAGTCATCAGGCGTTGAGTGAGCAACCTTCACTCAATGCTAAAACACTTAGAAGAATTTCTGTCTCTAGGCGTTCTGCCACTTGGCGTTGAGTGAGTAAGCTTCACTTAACGCCATAACACTTAGATTTGATTTTAGTCACTTGGCGTTGAGTGAGTAAGATTAACTCAACGCCAAACTACTTAATAGATTTCCTTCTGTTATCAGGCGTTGAGTGAGCAGTCTTCACTCAACGCATTTGGACTTAGCCAAATTTCTGTGAAATCACAGTATCTGACTGACTAAGGTTAAGTCAACGCTTTTTATCACATGGAGTTGAGTGAGTAAACTTCACTCAACGCCTGTGGACTTAGTCAAATATCAACATAGATTTTCTTTGGCGTTGACTGTCTGATCTATATTCAACGATTTATGTTGTATGGGGTTGAGTGAGTAGACTTCACTCAACATCTATGGACTTAGCCACATTTATGTATGTTTCTCTTTAGGCTTTCACTAATTTAGCCAGTCTCACTTCTTTTTTATGTATGGCGTTGATTGAGTAGACTTCATTCAACGCCTGTGGACTTAGCCACATTTTTAGCTTGCCAATTGTTAAGCTTACTATACTCAACGCTTTTACTCACCTTGCATTGAGTGAATAGAATTCACTCAACGCCTGTAGAATTAGGCGATTTCCAGCCTATCCGGCATCTTCCCTTGTATCTGGCATTGAGTGAGTAGACTTCACTCAATTCCTGTGGACTTAGACAGATTTCTGTCCCTCCACATCTTTACTTTGTGACCAGCTATCACGATCTCTTAGACCACCTGTCTAACCATGTTCCAAGGTTCATCATGCATACATTTAACTTTGAACTATATCAAATACAATTATGCACTTAATATTGCTTGGGATGCCTTCTTCTAATCTAGGGAACATTGAGGGAAATATTCCCAACAATCTCCCCATATTTGAAGAAGGTTGAACACAGTAATACTAAGAAGTATATCACAATGAAACATATTAATTAAATACTAGTGCAAGTATCACTTGAATCACCAGTCTACTAGTTCAATGTACACTCTCCTTATACCAGCCTACTAGAACCACTTTCCATATAATATGCACTGACTAAACTTGGCTAATATGTAGTCATTGCATTCCTAATACTACATGAATATTTCCAAGTAGTATCACTTCCCTTCCAAGTAGTGCCACTACCTTCTTCCCATTTATGGCTTCTTCAATAGGCATACATCTATTGAGGGAAAAGAAGGATCATGGGAGAACTTTACTCTTGGTCCTTTTGACCATCATACATAGGAAGTGTTGATTCCTTAGCTTACTTTGATACAAGTGTATCAACACTAAATTTCGGTGAAACAAACATTATTTCAACTAATCTCAGTGAAATTTAACCTAACTGTTGATGTATAGAAATCAGGCGGTCTGGTGGTCTGGCATTGGTGAATTAGAGATCGGGCGGTCTGGCAATTTGTCTCCAGTGGCTTGGTAACTGGACTGTTGTTGTTTGGTGTCCGTGCGATCTGACGATTTGTCTCAGGCGACTTGGAGACCGGGCGGTCTGGTAGTCTCCTATGGCGGCTTATTCTCTCCTTCTAATGGTTGTCAGGTGGTTAGCATATTCGTCTAACTACGCAGCCTGTTCGGCTTGTTTCTATTAAACCTATAATTATTTATTCCCACATTGCTTATTTGTAATTTCTCACATCTCCTCCATTTTATAAAAGGGAGGTCATACCTTTGTAATAATTATCTTTTTGGAAAATAAAAATTTTTATTATTCCAATTTTCGGTTTCTACTTATTTGTTCACGCATGGTATCAGAGGACTCGATCTTTTCCACCTGATTCGGTGCCTTCTTCTGACCGCGCGGTTTGCCCTTCTTCATACAGTCTGTTCTCACGACTTCTCTTCTCTTTGTCGCTGCTCTTTGTGTGTGCGGCCTCTCTTTTCTTCTATCTGCGACCTATTTTTGTGGTTGCTCTACTTCTTTTCTCGCAAACTCCTTCCAATTCGCGCGATCCTCTCTTTCTTCTGTTGGCGCGGCCTTCACTCTAGTCGCATGACTTCTGTCCCTCTGCTTTGCTATGCTTCTTGGTCGTGGCCTTCCTTACTGCTGGTGTGTTAACACTGTGACTGCTGCAGAATCTTTTCTTTGTCCACTACGGCCTTCCTAGCCGCACGTCCTGCTTGCTATTTGCGTGGCTTGTTGTTTCTTCTTGCGCGGCTTCTTGTCTGTTCTTTGTCCGATGCGGCCTTCTTAGCCGCACTTCCTACTCATTGTTCGAGCAACTTGTTTCATCTTATCGTGCGACTTCTTGTCTTCCCCCCCCCCATGGCTCTTTCCAGTACCTCAACCACCACCGCTACTCCCGTGGCCAATTCGCCTCCTCCTACTACTCCTTCCGGGAATCTTAGCACCGTCTCCAAACTCATAGGTCCCAACTACCTGGATTGGAGTGTCTCCTTCACCTTCCTTCTCCTCTCTCAATGCAAACTCCACCATCTCACTGATGACCCACTCCCTCTCAATTATACTAAGTTTGACGACTGGGATGCTAGCGATGCGCTTGTACGCACTTGGCTATCTAACAGCCTTTCGGATAAATGTCTTCCATCATCTGTCATGATGAGACGGTCAAGACGACTTGGCTTCATATTGCTTCTCTATACTCGAAGGGGGCTCCGAAGTCCTGTAACTATACTTCATATGCGGACCTCTTTTCCCGTCCTTCCATGTCTCCTTCTACTGCTTATCAACAGGTTCAAGCTCTCAGGGCTAAGATTCTTCAGAATTGCCCCTTCTCTGCGGATTTGGCCGAGCAGCACAAGAACTTCTAGTTGTATGTTATCTTCTGCAACTTCCCGTGTAACGCCTCCATCCGTCACATGGAATATAATAGAGGGTCCGGCCGGGGCCCCATGCCATATTTCACAGACAAACGGCAGAATTGCTTATGATTATTAAAAACCTTTCTATTCGCATCCTAACTCAGAGCATTCTAGAAGAAGATTATTACTAGCAAGAACTAAATCAATGAATGTCCACTACACATATATAAATAGCACATTTATATACAACACAGGGAATGTTTACAACTCAACTGCTCACGGCCTTAAGGCCGTACATGTTTCTCTTTACAAAAGATGGCTTCAAACATCGGCACGCAGGCCAGCCAAACATGAAATCTAATACTTTGCACGGCCTTCAAGGGCCTATAAGCACTAGCAGCAGTAAGGGCTTCAGCCCACTCAATCTATTTCAGCATCAACAAAGGCAGCACCTGCATATGGACGTCCACCCCATGGGTGATAAACAAAGCAACGGTCAGCATTCAACTGACCAATTATAACGACCATGCCCCTTACCCGGGGAAGTGGTTCCTTCCATGCATGCAATACAATCACAATACATATATATACCTGCCACAATCACATCACAAATGCTGGCTTTCGTGTCAGATGCTCCGTACACTCAAGGCACGCTTACGGTGTACCAGTACATCCTCTAGGTTCCACCACTGATTCGAGGTGTTTAGCTTGTTGGCCGGTCATAAGCCTCCAAACACATGTCGGAGACCTCACGAACCCAGCTCACACAGAGGCACTCACCTCGCGGCAACTGTGAGAACTATCAGTCGACCTACCCAAGTAGTGTAACAAGCCTAGGGAAATCGCCCCGCTGCATTGCCACCAATTTACCGCTCACCCAATCCTACCACTGAACTTGTTGGAGATGGGCATCAGCCTCCAAACACACGTCAGAGACCTCTCGCACCCACCCACTCAGAGGTGTCCGCAATCCATCTCATAACACAGGCACACGGTGCCACTTTTCATTCCATCAATATAGCTTGTGCCGAGTATAAAACCAAAGGAGCTATGCAAAGCATCCTTCTCACAATTCACAATCGTCCTTACAATCTCCGCAAGCAAATCGATTTATACATGGAGACTTCTCCGGTTCGCAACATCACCAATCCAGACATCCATCTAGATGGGCTTCACACAGCATGCCTATTCCGTACTATCCACTTTCGGATCTAAATGCAGACTCAACCGCTAGAATCGCTTACGCTTTCCACCTCTTGGTGGAGGATCCCATGCACATGCATAAAGTAGGACTTCACTTGTCCAAGAAGGAGATCGTTACCCTTGACGATCGGTTCGGAGCCATTGAGAAACTAGCAGGATGGAAATCACCGCGACGGCCTAGCCTCCACAACGCTTGCTTCGGATCTCGAGTCGCACCGCTGGAGCTCCACCGGTGGCCGGAAAGCTTCTCCTTCTTCCTCCTCCATGCTCTCCTCTCTCTCTCTTCTCTCTAGAAAGAGAAAGGCCTAAGTTTGAATAACAACTTCATGCCAATCCCGGAGTTAAACCCAGCTGTAAATACCCTGGGCCATTAGATTTAGGATGAGTGAAACAAACGGCCACAAATCGTCTGAAAAAGTCTAATATTGCGGCTGAAATGGCCTTTGACACACCCATATCATAGGTGGTGTACTACAAGTGGTACATGAACCGACTTACCAAGACCAGAACATGGGCTTAGACACGCTCGTTCCAAGCCCCTGACACACCAGTGTATGTTGCTACAAGCCCGTGTTGAGGGGCATGTTCCTCACTCGACATAGGACCAACACTCCCGAGAAGAACACGGCTAAAGCACACGCCCGTGTCCTTGGCCATGTGCCTAACACGCCCCTGTTACACGCCAGTGTCACGGGCCGTGTTCCACACTCAACGCCACTCAATGCCACACGGTTTCCAACCCGAGCAGGACACGCCCTGGGACACTCCCGTGTCCCAGGCCGTGTCACCTCTCAACGCCACTCGGTTTCAAACCCGAGCAAGACACGCCCTGGGACACGCCCGTGTCCCAGGCCGTGTCGCCTCTCAATGCCTGTGGACTTCATTTTTTTTAGGCTCTCACAAAACAGCCGAGTACCCAAAGCTGGACACACCACGAGGCAAGCCCGTGTCCAAGGCCATGTCACCCAGCCTGAACTCTAAATTGAAATTTGGGGTGTTACAATCCTCCCCTCCTTACAGAAATTTTGTCCCGAAATTTAGCGCAACGTAGATACCAACACAACCACTCCGTTGCAAAAAAAAAAAAGACGATCCGGGTTACGAGCTCAGAGGCCGCAGCCTGTATCGCCCCACGGAATCGCACCAACACAAGTGTTTTCACAAACACACAAACATACCATATGTACAAAGTACAACACAAAAGCAATAAAGTGCACACTCCACTTTATTTCCGCTCATCTGTGTCTCTTAGCAGCTTCTTGACAGCCTCATGCAACTCTAGGTTATACACTCGAGGTTGTTGCACTTCATGATGTGAGCTTTGCGGCTCATGCACTTCGAGATTGTACACTCGCGGTTGCACCCGGGATGCAGATGATTCCGCCACTGTGCCTTACCCTTTTCCTCATAGGACGCGCCTATCTTTTGCTCACTCTATAATGGGCCTTTCCAACAGTAACGAGCTATATGCCCCTTCTTCCCACAAGTGAAACAAGTACATGACTCAACACGTCCTTGACCAAATGTCGCGCCCTAAGCTACATATGAAAACGTTTGTTCAGCGGGTTTGAACCTCTTCTTATCCCGTTTCCTAAACTCTGATTGTTCGGACTGTGGAACTTTGAACTCCGACTTTTCAACCGCCAAGTTCTTCTTGTCCAACACCCGTTTCACGTCCTTCTCCAGTGCACAGGTTGTATCGACTAAGGCTTGGAATCCTTAGTTCACTGAACTCGGTAGCGCCAATCTCAACTCATCTCGGAGTCCCTCATAGAATCTATTCGTCTTCCGTGCTTCTTCCGCGCTTCTTCCGTAAAAGTAGACCCTGCATAACGCCCCAGCCTGGTAAATTCATGCAGTTAATCATCCACAGTCAACTCACCCTGCACCAGACGTTGAAATTCATTCTCCATTGCAATTCACTGCGACACTGGCAAATACTTTGCCCAAAACAATCTGTAGAATTCCTCCATCAAAATATCTCCCAGACCTCTGCTTGCCAACTGGTGCAGCTCGACTTCATCCCACCAAAGTCTCGCCTCTCCTTCTAGTAGGAAAGTGGCTAACGTAACTCTCTGCTCCTCATAAATCCTGAGCATTGTCAGGATCCTCTTCACTCTTGAAAGCAAATCTTCCGCCTGCGTTGGGGAATTCGCCTCGACAAACGTAGGTGGATGAAAATCAATAAACCGCTTCAGTTGCTCGTCAGTCGCTCGCTCGTTCACCCGAGCTTCAACACGCTCTTGCCTCACACCAATACAAACTGGCTCCACTACAGGCCTTGCCTGCCCAATAGGTTGTGCTTGAAACATGGCAAATATTGCCTCCATAACTAAGAGTACGGTTTCCACAGAAGGAGGAGGTGTGGGCACCTCAGCTGGTGCCGCACTCTCATCCAAATGCTGGGGCTCAGACTGCCCATCACCACTCCTTGTCACCTATATATGAACAAGATATTAATAATCAACCTCCAATCAAAAATGGCAAACATACCGAATACACACGCGCACATTCCTAGTGGACATTCTTGAGTTCAATTATGTTAAAACGGTTCGCACGTACACATGCTCGCCACCTAACAAAAGAATTTGGCCACGAATTCGAAAGCGGAAAACCGAGGGCCGCTAATACCAAAATGTAACGCCTCCATCCGTCACATGGAATATAACAGAGGGTCCGGCCAGGGCCCCATGCCATATTTTAAAGACAAACGGCAGAATTGCTTATGAATACCAAAAACCTTTTTATTCGCATCCTAACTCAGAGCATTCTAGCGGAAGATTATTACTAGCAAGAAGTCAATCAACAAATATCCACTACACATATATAAATAGCACATTTATATACAACACCAGGAATTTTTACAACTCAACCACTCATGGCCTTAAGGCCTTACATGTTTCTCTTTACAAAAGATGGCTTCAAACATCGGCACGCAGGCCGGCAACACATGAAATCCAATACTTCACACGGCCTTCAAGGGCCTACAAGAAGCAGCAGCAGCAAGGGCTTCAGCCCGCTCAATCCATTTCAGCATCAACAAAGGCAGTACCTGCATATGGACGTCAACCCCATGGGTGATAAACAAAGCAACGGTCAGCATTCAGCTGACCAATTATAACGACCCTACCCCTTACCCAGGGCAGTGGTTCCTTCCCTGCATGCAATAAAATCACAACACATATATATATCTGCCATAATCACATCACAAACGCTGGTCTTCTTGCTAGACGCTCCATGCACTCAAGGCACGCTTACGGTGTACCAGTACATCCTCTAGGTTTCACCACCGATTCGAGGTGTTTAGCTTGTCGGTCGTGCATAAGCCTCCAAACACACGTTGGAGACCTCACGCACCCATCTCACGCAGAGGCACTCAGCTCACGGCAACTGTGAGCATTATCAGTAGACCTACCCAAGTAGTGTAACAAACCTAGGGAAATCGCCCTGCTGCATTGCCACCAATCGACCGCTCACCCGATCCTACCACTAAACATCTTGGACATGGGCATCAGCCTCCAAACATACGTCGGAGACCTCTCGCGCCCACCCACTCAGATGTGTCCACAATCCATCTCATAACACAGGCACACGGTGCCACATTTCATTCCATCAATACAGCTCGTGCCGAGCATACAACCAAAGGAGATATGCAAAGCATCCTTCTCATAATTCACAATCGTCCTTACAATCTCCACAAGCTATTCGATTTATACACAAAGTCATCTCCGGTTTGTAGCATCACCAATCAAGACATCCATCCAGATGGGCTTCACACAGCATGCTTATTTCGTACTACCCACTTCCAGATTTAAATGCAGACTCAACCGCTGGAATCGCTTATGCTTTCCACCTCTTGGTGGAGGTTCCCATGCACATGAATAAAGTAGGACTTCACTTGTCCAAGAAGGAGATCGTTACCCTTGACGATCGGTTCGGAGCCATGGAGAAACTAGCCAGATGGAAATCACTGCGACGGCCTTGCCTCCACAACGCTGGCTTCGGATCTCGAGTCGCACCGCTGGAGCTCCACCAGCAGCTGGAAAGCTTCTCCTTCGTACTCCTCCAAGCTCTCCTCTCTCTCTTCTCTTTAGAAAGAGAAAGGCCCAAGTTTGAATGACAACTTTATGCCAATCCCGGAGTTAAACCTAGCTAAAAATACCCTGGGCCATTAGATCTAAGATGAGGGAAACGAACATCCACAAATCGCCTGAAAAGTCTAATATTGTGGCTAGCCACACCGGGCATACCGTGGAATGCTGCTAGATGAAACATCCGCATTTTATCCCCTGTGGTGACTCTTCAACCTCCTCCTCGAAGTTGTCCACCATGGTGGTCACGTCATAAGGTAGTGCCCATGTAGTTACTCAAGGTAAATGGCTGATATACTCTAGTGCTACCAATTACATGACGGGCAATCCTCAGTGCTTTTCTCTCTTAGAAAAACATGATCGGTTGCCCCCGGTTCTCATTACTGACGGCTCTCCATCCTCGGTCCATAGAATGGGAGTGGTTCATGTTACCCAGTCTCTTCGCTTGGCGGACACTCTCTATGTGCCAAAGTTTCCGTGTAATTTATTATCAGTTACCTCTTTATGCAAGCAACTTCAGTGCTCTGTAACATTCACTCCAACTTCTTGTTCTTTTCAGGATCCGAGCTCCCAACAGATAATTATTACTAGGACTGAGAGCGGCGGTCTCTACTTCCTCGACAATATTTTTGCTTTGTCCGCCTTCTCCTCCTCCTCTACAGATCTTCTACAGTGGCACTTCCGCCTTTGTCATCCTCCTCCACGGCCTCTTCATCAGCTTTTGCCCCACCTCCCTCTGGATAGTTCTCCTCCCAACTGTGATGTCTGTTAGCTTGGCAAGCATCACCATTCCTCCTTCCCTCCGAAGAAAGGTCATTGCTCTACCCATCTGTTTGATCTCATTCACTCTGATGTCTGGGGTCTGCTCCTACCCTCACTGTTGGTCGGGGTAGTTCTTATTTTGTAATCTTTATTGAAGACTTTTCTAGATGTACTTGGGTGTATCTCTTACGAGATCGCTCTGAACTATTCAATGTATGGACATCCTTTTATCATTTAATTCAAAATCAGTTTGTGTTTCAATTAAAGTCTTTCACATATATAATGCTAAAGAGTATATTAGTCAGCTTTTTCATCTTTCTGTATGGAACATGGGATTGTCCATCAAACTAGATGTGTCTATACCTCACAACAAAATGGAGTGGCGGAACGCAAAAACTATCACATCCTTGATGTCGCTCACACTCTAATGACGTATATGCAGGTCCCTCGCTCCTATTGGGGCTATGCAGTTCTCATTTCCTGTTATCTCATCAATTGCATTCCCTCTACGGTTCTCCACGGTCAAACCCCATTCTCCATTCTCTATCCAGGAAAGGAACCTTTTTCCTCTCCCTCTCTGTATCTTTGGGTGCACAACCTTTGTTCATGCTCCCTCCGCCACTCATGACAAACTCTCCCCTCGCTCCACCAAATGTGTCTTTCTGGGGTACTCTACCACCCAGAAGGGCTACTGTTATTTTTACCCTGTTCTCTGCAAGCAATTCGTCTCTACCGACGTTACCTTCTTCGAGAATTCTCCCTATTTCTCTGGTGACTCCTCTCCTCTTCCTGAGGCTGAGAGAATTGGTTCGTAGGTTCCTGTTAGTAAAAACATTCACATGTCTACCTACAACAGTCCTGTCAGGAAGACTTCCCCTTGTCTTTGGCACACTAGGGTTATGCCAACAATATATGGCAAAGTGGCTCACTTTGCCATAGCACCTGCACTCATGGATATTATATCTTCTCTTATGAGCAGGTTTGACTGTATGGTTGACTGCAGACTAGACAAAAGGAAGAGCAGCTTCCTTGTTCATATTTCTCTCAGCCGCAGTCTGACTGAGGATAGGTCTGGCAGTAGAAGAGCTTGGTTTTTATGAGGTCTACCAGCAGCAGTCTTCTTTATAAAAGTTACATTGTCGATGGCCTTAGAATTACACAAGTCTAACTTACTGGCAAACTTGGTTAGAGTGTGTGTAGGGAGATCTTAAGAAAAGGCCACTCCCTTACTCATGAGTGAGAGGGTTTGAGCATTAAATACAAAAGGTCCATGATGGGCCTTTTGGAATTCTTCATTGGGATCCTTATAGGCACTCATTCCACTATCAGTTCTTCTTCCATTGTAAGATACATTTGTATTCTTTCAAGAAAGATTCTCATTCTTCCAGTGACCATGCATGCAGCCTTGGTCATACCTGTGAGAAGGGAGGATTACCTTATAAAAGGTTGACTGAGGCACTACAGGAGCTTTGCCTTTCCCTTTGGAAAGGTAAACTCTTGTGATTACCTTGACCACCAACTCCTTATCATTTTGATAGGAGAAGGAATATATCAAGGGCAACACAGTACTTGGCTTAGAAAAACTAGCCACTATCCTTTTCTCCTTAAGGAGATCCTCTTCAAGATCCAAGATGATCTTGTCCTTTTGGATTATGGCCTCAAGCTGGATGGCTGAGATGGACTTTAGTTGGCACACTTACCCAGCCTTCTGATCCAGCAAGGATGCTACCTCAGCTTGTTGGGAAGCAGCTAAATGAAGGGAGGTAATCTCCTCAGCCTGCATCTTGGCCAACATCTAGCTTCTTCTCAAAGCATCAAAAATTTTACCATACTTGTCAATCAATTGATTGACATCTACTTTAGATTAAGAGTCATCTTCATCACTGGATGAGGATGCATCAGAATCTGGACTGGCCTCATAATCTGAATAGTAGGAAGAACTAGACAGAGAATGTACCTTTTCTGGACAAGACTGATCCTGGCAGGATTCTTCTTCTATCATGGCTATTAACTCATAACATCTACATTCATCTACTTCATCATCATCATCATCCTCAGAATCACTATTTGAGTGTGATAAAGGAGCCTTGATCTCTATTCCTGCATCTGGATAAACACCATTGATGGGCTGATGGTATCTTCTTCCTTATCATCCTCCTCTTTGCCTTCCATGTGAATAATCAAGGTGTCCCACATTTCTTTGGCAGTCTTGCAGTGGACCAAGATTGGGAAGGTGGAGTCATCTAAGCCACTTACAATGATTTTTTGTGCCTGCTTGTCTAGTGTAGCAAGAATGATCTCATTTTCAGTCATTTCAACATAGCTCTTTGGATCTTAGACTTCTGCATCTAAGACAGAGACCTTCATGGGAATGAAAAGTCCTTCTTGAATTATTACAAAAACTATAGGATCAGAGGCTTCCATGATCTGTCTGACCCTCTCTTTCCAGGTCCCAAAGTTCTCCTTTTTGCAGACTTAAGGCTCTATTGAGCTCCACTCCTTATGGTTCTCTTTAGAACCCACAAGTACAAACCTTTTACCTATCCTTTGAGGTCTACTCAGACTATTAAGTCCTTTTTGAGTAACCTCCCTCTAATACCACTTGAAAGTCTTTAGTTTCAAGGATAACTAAATCACCCAGAGGGGGGTGAATAGGTTATTTGTCTCTTATGACTTTCTTTTATTTTTCTTCTTTAATTGCTTGGTGAGTTAGTAAATTTTTGCTTCAAGAACCAAATAACCTGCAAATAATAAACATATAGAAAAGTACACGGAAATTATAGTGGTTCCCCAAATTATGGGTACGTCCACTTTCCCTCCCACCTTTCAAACTTATAGTTAGACAAGGCACTTCTCCAATCTCAGCTCCTAAGAGCTTACAACATGATCCCACAGGACCACTCAGTCTCCTCCAAGAACTACAGCTCGGGCACAAGACGCTATAACTCAGTGATCAAAGATCACCTACCTCAGGCCCAAAGGCCCTACAACTCAGGCTTGGAGGACAACCCTACCTCAGATCCACAAAGGATCCTACCTCAGAGAGAATGACTCTCCTATAGCTCAGGCCCAAAGGCCCTACCTAAGATCCAAAGGATCCTACTCTCAGTGATCAACTGATCACCTACCTCAGATTCTCAATAGAATCCTACTCTCAGATCTACACCCATATCCTACACTCAGGCTCAACAGCCCTACACCTCAGATCCTAACTTGGAACCTACCTCAGCGTAAATTTTCTCCTACCACTCAGATCCAAAAAGGATCCTACAAGGTGGAAGTGGGTTGGTTAGTTGGTCTTGATACAAGAAATATTTCTCTATGCCAATCTTTCTCGACTGATATAAACTCAGCCCAACTTTGACTCTAGGAAAATAATCTCAGAGCCTACTGCTACCTGAACTTAGAAATACTCAGCCCTAACTTCTTCTTAGCTCTAGAGATTTTCTTGCTGGAACTGAGAACTGACTGTAGCTTATCTTGCTGCTACATGAGCTGAGAGAATCTCAGCCCTAACTTCTTCACAACAACAAGAGTAGATCTTCAATGTTGTTCTAATTGTGTTGAGAAGTGACCTATAGAGCTAATACTCTGCTTCTTCCTGAACTGAACTAGAGGCTCTGTTCTATCTTTGGCTCCCAAGAAATAGTCTGTTGAGCCTGCTTTCAGATCACAACTTATTCAAGCTTTCTTCTTCACAACTTCCAGAGAATGTTCTTCAGAAATGATTGGCTAAATCTGTGAAGTACCTGCAATAAGGGTCGGCCCTTGCTGCCTCTTTTTTCTTAGAGAATCACTCTGGGCTTGCTGGTGCAGATAGAAAAGACATCAGCTATCTTGCTTGAAGCTATCATAAACTACAACTAGGGTACAATCAGTTATCCCTTGGCTTCTATCCTTTTCTCAGAGAAAAATGTCTCTAACCTTGCTGATGAAGATGAAGATATCAACAACCAACTGTCTGTCAGTCACAGACTAACTTGCTTTTGCTCTAGGATCAGCACTTTGAATTGGATCTCCAAGCTCTACAATAATTACCGGCAGGAAGATGAAGTCCAGAAGAGTTTTCCCAAAATCTACTTCTTCCTCAATCTCCGTCTTTTATTATTAGCCCATCAACGGCTCTTTGAGCAGTGGGCCCCACCTTGAAATTGTCGGCAGCTACCAGCTTTTACATTAATTGATTTACTGAAGGCAAGCAATGACATTTATCACGCACTGTAGCTTTCCCGCAACAAATTTGAATTTTGTTGACTTGTTGACTTTGTTGATGTCACCATCTATGTACTTAGCCAAAGTCAAGCATCTTTAGTATAGGCGTTGAGTGAGTAAGCATCACTCAATGCCAAAACACTTTGACAGAATTCTATCACTAGGCATTGAGTGAGCAACCTTCACTCAACGCATAAATACTTAGAAAAATTTATCTGTCATTAGGCGTTGAGTGAGACACCTTCACTCAATGCCAAAACACTTAGAAAAGTTTTCAGTCATCAGGTGTTGAGTGAGCAACCTTCACTCAACGCTAAAACACTTAGAAGAATTTTTGTCTCTAGGCGTTGAGTGGGTAAGCTTCACTCAATGCCAAACTGCTTAATTGGAGTTCTGTCACTTGGAATTGAGTGAGTAAGCTTCACTCAATACCATAACACTTAGAATTGATTTTATTCACATGGCGTTGAGTGAGTAAGCTTCACTCAACGCGAAACTACTTAATAGATTTCCTTCTGTTACCAGGCATTGAGTGATCAGTCTTCACTCAACGCATTTGGACTTAGCCAAAATTCTTGCAAAATCACAGTCTCTGACTGACTAAGGTTCAGTCAACGCTTTTTATCACATGGCGTTGAGTGATTAAGCTTCACTCAATGCTTATAGAGTTAGTCAAATATCAATATAGATTTTCTGTGGTGTTTACTGTCTGAGCTATACTCAACGATTTATGTTATATGGCATTGAGTGAGTAGACTTCACTCAAATTCTATAGACTTAGCCACATTTTGGCTTGTTTATCCTTAGGCTTTCACTGCCATAGCCTGTCTCACTGCTTTTTGTTGTATGGCATTGAGTGAGTAGACTTCACTCAACGCCTATGGACTTAGCCACATTTTCAGCTTACCAATTGTTAGGCTGACTATACTCAATGCTTTTACTCACCTGGCGTTGAGTGAATAGACTTCACTCAATGTCTGTGGACGTAGGTGATTTCAAGCCTATCCAGCATCTTCCCTTGCATCTGGCATTGAGTGAGTATACTTCACTCAACGCCTGTGGACTGAGACAGATTTTTGTCCTTCTACATCTTTACTTTGTGACTAGCTATCACAATCTCTTAGACCACTTGTCTAACCATGTTCCAAGGGTCATCCTGCACACATTGAACTTTTAACGATATCAAATACAATTATGCACTTAGTATTGCTTGGGATGCCTTATTCAAATCTAGGGAACATTGAGGGCAATATTTCCAACAACGTATACTATAACAGAAGTTCTTGTCAAGGTCCCACTCCATATTCTACGGACATTTAGTGGAGTTACATATTAAAATTGAATCATTAATGCATCCTAACTTAGAGTTGCATTCTAGTGAAGTTTTTAAGTTAAGAAGAACCCAAAACCAGGAATGTGCAACCCCATATCTAGCGAGTGGGTCAGCAGGAGCCAGACTGGCCAAATCGGGCAGTCTGAGTCCCTGGGTGAGCTTCTATGGGGAAGAACTCAGAATTCTCCGACTCGACCAGGCGGGGTGAGATGCTTTTGGGAGGCGAGCTTTTACTCGACAAGCCCTGCTCGCCGAACTCTAGGATGTTCGTCGAGCTCTGGGCTGCTCGTCGAGCTCTGGGCTGTTCATCGAGCTCTGGGGCTTTCGTCGACCTCTGGCCGTTTGTCGAGCTCTAGGCTACTCATTGAGCTCTAGGTTGTTTGTCGAGCTCTGGTCCTTTCGTCGAACTCTGGCTGTTCGTCGAGCTCTAGGCCGCTCCCTGAGTTCTGACTGCTCAACGAACTCGCAGCATGCGAGTAGGGCAAGTCGGGCCCGTACCCGCCAAAGACCGAGCGGGAGCGGCGAGTGCTATCTCCATCGAGCACTCACCGCCCTTGCCGAGCAAAGATTGTTGAGGGCTACTCACCCAATGATCTGTGAGGTATTTTTACCATTTTGCCCCCGCTGGCCTGCCTGTAGTCAGTTAAATCAGTGGAATTGCGATGTTGGCACACCCAGTTGGGCTACACATACCTTTTCAGAACAGAGGAGGTTGGCTATTTGCAGGCAGTTTTCAGAAATCTATAAATAGGACCCAAAGGGTACCTCAGAAGGCATGCTCACTTATCTCCCAGTCTTCTAGCGCTATTGAGGTACCTTAGCCCGGCATTTGGTTAAGGAGGGGAAGCGCTCTGAGATCTTCCGGGTGTGTGGGGGGTCATCCATGCTGATTACTTGGGTCAGTCCTCTTTTCTTTTGTCATTTTGCTTGCAGGAGAGAAGTAGGTTCGCGATCACCCCTTCTGTAAGGGTGAAATCCACAAGAGACCGAGTTTTCAGTTTCAACATTTTTGTGCGGTGAGAGTGGAGCATGGTCAGCATAGAAAATCTTCAGCAAGCTCGATGACGGGAAGATTAGGACAAGGCTCGGACAGGCCCTACTCGCAACCCCCCCCCCCCCCCGCCTCTCGCCACAGTGGGGATGTTCGAAGACTTCAGGATGGAGGTGCTCAGCCTCGTCAGGTTCGCACTCAATGAGCGTGCCCAGTGCTCGACTCCAGCGGCACCAGTACTCGCGATCCCGGCCTTAGCGATGATGCTCCCGGTAAGATAGCTGGGAAGGAGGTTGTAGAGGAAGGGAGAGGTTGCGAGCTCCCCAGGCTAGTACTCTTCCTAGACTCGGCGAGCGGCAAGAGGTTCGGCGAGATGGGGGTGCGAGACCCTCCAGCTCACCCAGCAGGGGGAAGCAGCCTCTTTAGCGAGCTGGTTTCTTCCACCCCAGTTCTAGAGGGGTTCAGGGAGCCCGATATGTCCTACTTCACCGGGAAGGGAGACCCAGTCCAGCACGTCCAGTGGTTTAAGAACGTGGTCTAGATTTGACAGATGTCGGATGGGTTCAAGTGCAGGCTCTTAGCCATTACTCTCAAGGAGAAGGCAAGACAGTGGTTCCATCAGCTGTCGGCCAACTCCATTTATTGCTTTGAGGACCTATGTCGGGGGTTCATGTTGAGGTTCACGACCTCCAAGAGGAGGAAGAAGGAGTCGGAGTCCCTGTTCCACATCAAGTAGTGGTGAACGAGACCCTGGGGAGCTACGTGGACCGGTTCCAGTAGGAGGTGACCCAGGTACAGGAGATGTTGGGAAACATCCTGATGATGGCCTTCACCCTGGGGTTGCAGCAGGGTTTCTTCAGAATAGAGGTAAAGAGGGTGTCACCCCTCTCCTACGAGGAGTTTATGGAGAGGACGGCAAGAGAATTCGACGGAGAAGTGTCAAACCCGGAGTTTGCCCGGAAACTGGCCAGGTGGGCCATGAAAAAAGAGCGGACAAGAGATGGCAGAGGGCAGGAGGAGAGGAGAAATGAACCCCAATAGAGGGAACAGTAACAACAGCAGCAGCCCGGGTGGGGGCGCCAGGAGCCGAACCCTCGGCTAGGTTGGAGGCCGAAGTGGAAAGAGCAGTGGTCGCGGAGAGGTTTCCATAGGGGAGACAACTGCAAGGGGGACAAGTCCAGTTTTACCCTCCAGGTGGGAGGTAGGGCCAAAGACCACCCTCCCCAACCAGAATCAGGATAGGGCTATATCCATGGGGGAGATGAGGAGTGCAGCACGGAGGAGGAGAAGAGAGGTTAGGGTGGAGTTGCCCTACTGCGACTTCCATCAGGAGGAGGGTCACGCCACGTCCACGTGCCCGGAGTTCCTCTAGATGAGAGGAAATAGGGAGCAGTAGCAGCAGCAAGACCGCTAGGGAGTGCGGATCGAAGAAGTCCTGCCTCAGGTATAGGAGGACATATATGAGGATCGGGCCGATGTTGGGGCCCGAGGAGGGATTGGAGTGATCCATGGTGGGTGGGGTTCGAGGCATCTTACAAGGCAAGTCTCCACACCATGTGTCACAGGAGCATTGGCTATACATCCCAGACCCCTCCCCCGGAGGAGAAGATCACCTTCTCAAGGAAAGACATGCCAGACTATGAGGATCCCTTCTACGATGTGTTGGTCATCCAGACAGCAGTCTAGAACTTCACCATCTCCCAGATCCTCATTGACAACGGGAGCTCGGTCAACGTCATCTTCAAGAAGATGTTTGACGCGATGAAGGTGTAGGCCAAGAGGGTGCTGGCATCAGATGGACTTTTGTTCGGGTTCTCAGGGGAGAGGAAGGAGGTAGAAGGTGGAGTGGGACTCCATTTCACTCTGGGGGCAGTCCTGCACCTGTAGGTTTGTCATTGTGGATGCCCCCAGCTGCTACAACGCCATCTTTGGGCGACCCCTCATCAGTGCCTTCCGCTGTATCCCCTTGTCATTCCACCAATGACTGAAGTTCAATGTTGAGGGGATCCAGGTCTGGGTTCGGGGAGACCGCAAGCTGGCAAGGGAGTGCTACGTCATGGTGGTAAACTCCATATCTTGGCAGGAGGGGGCAGAGGAAATGGAGCAGAGGATGGAGGAGGTAGAGCAGGAGGTAGTGGAAATGGAGGTTGAGAACTGCACCTAGGTGGAGGTGGCGGAGGAAGTCCAGGAGCCAGCCGAAGTCATGGACGCAGAGGAAGCCGAGGAGGAAGTTCCTGTCCCGAGAAGGGAGGATGTTAGAGAATGGAGGAGCAGTCTAGGCTAGAGGCTGTGGAAGAGGTGGTGGAGATGGAGGTTCTCACACATGGAGGAAGGGTGGAGAAGGCCCTCATCAGCGGGGGCTGACCACGGAGGCCCAAGGTAGGATGCTGGAGTGCATCCAAAAGAACGTGGATATCTTCGCCTGGAGCACCGCGGAGATGTCAGGGATCGATGCGGGAATGGCCTGCCATCGCCTCAACCTGGACCCAGAAGCTCGCCCCATCCAACAGAAGAAGAGGTGCATCACGGACAAGCTGGCGGAGCCCATCAGGGAAGAGGTGTCCAAGCTCCTCAAGGCCGGCTTTGTATCTGAAATACAATACCCCGACTGGGTCTCCAATGTAGTAATGGTTAAAAAAGGAGACGGCCGGTGGCATATGTGTGTCGATTTTTCTTTACTTAATAAATAATGCCAAAAGGACTGTTATCCTTTGCTTCGGATCGACGCGCTGGTTTACTCAGCCATTGGTTTTCCTGTAATGAGTTTTCTAGATGCATTTTCAGGTTACCACCAGATCAGGATGCCCCCCAGACATTAAGGATGTCTCCTTCATCACAGGGGATGGGTACTACTGCTATAAAATGATGCCCTTTGGGCTAAAGAATGCAGGGGCGACGTACAAAAAAATGATGGATATGGTCTTCCGAGAACAAAAGGGGAGGAACCTGGAGGTGTATATGGATGACCTCATGATCAAGAGTCGAGACATGGACTCTCACCTCCGGGACCTAGAGGAGACCTTCACCACCTTACGCAAGTACAAGATGCGGTTGAACCCCCTGAAGTGTGTCTTCGAGGCAAGCAGGGGTAAGTTCCTGGGCCATCTCCTTACACCTGTAGGTGTAGAGCCCAACCTTGAAAAAGTGAGGGTAATCATGGAGTTGGCATCACCTCAGAACGTCAAGGAAGTGCAATAGGTGACAGGAAAGCTGGCAGGGTTAAGCAGATTTCTCTCTAGGGCCGGAGAGAAGTGCTCCCCCTTATTCAAAATATTGAGAGGGGCCAGAAGTTCGAATAGAACAAGGAGTATGAGGTGGCATTTCAAGCCTTGAAGAGGTAGTTGACTCAGGCCCCCCTGCTCCAAGGGCCAAAGGTGGGGGAGGACCTGTCATTGTATCTTGGGGTCGGAGCAGAGGCCTTGAGCTCCGTCCTGGTTTGGGAGGAGGTGAAGAAGCAACTCCCCATATATTATGTGAGTCGTGTCCTAAGGAAGGCAGAGCTCCGGTATCCCATTTTGGAGAAGCTGGCCTCCGCACTGGTCATCTCGGCTTGGATACTTCGGCCCTACTTCTAGGCACAATCAATTCGATTGATGACTGACCACCCCCTCCACAATATATTCGAGGGGGTGGAGCATTCGGGCCGGTTGACCAAGTGGTCGGTGGAACTGAGTGAGTTCGACATCTCCTTTGTCCCCCATCTCTCGATCATGGCCCAAGCAATGGTCGACTTTCTGGCTGACTATGTGGTCGAGGTGGCAGATACAAAACTCACTCACCCACTTCCCTAGAAAGTGATGGTAGATGGCACTTCAGGGAGGCATTCCCTAGGTGTGGGGTGATCCTAATAAACCCTCAGGGGACGAGAATCAAACAAACAGTAGTGGTGTACCTTCCTATCACCAATAACCAGGCCGAGTACGAGGCAGTGATCGCAAGGTTGTGCCTGTCCAGGGAGCTAGGAGTACTTGATGTGGAGGTCCTCACTGACTCCATGGTCATGGCTTCCCAGATCAACGGGGAGTTTGAGGCAAGGGAGCCTGCCCTCCAGTTATACTTAGCAAAAATAAAGGGGTTCATTTACATGTTCCAAACCTTATCCATCCGACATGTGCCCCGGGAGGAGAGCGAGCAGGCAGATCGACTGGCAAAGCATGGTCCTTGGGTGGGGGCACCATTTTCAACCTATTCCGCCCTTCCATCGAAGAAGGAAAGCCGATGGAGGTGGATCAACACCCCTCGTGGATGGACTCATTCACGACCTTCCTTTCTATGGGAGAGTATCCAGAGGGGATGGATTAAAAGAAATTCAAGTACAAGTCAGCAAACTATCTCATGCGTGATGGGAAGCTATACCGAAAGACCCTCTTGGGGATGTTGGAACGTTGCGTGGCCGAGAGGGAGGTCTAGAGGATCTTGGAGGAGGTCCACTCCGAGGAGTGTGGGAGTCACTCCGGGAGTAAGACCCTGGAAAGGAGGATTGTCAAGAAAGGATATTTCTTACCTACCTTGGGCCACGACGCAGCAAAGTTCACGAAAAAGTGCCACAAGTGCCAGTTTTATGCCCCCTCCAGCTATAACCGGCCCAACATCTCAGAAGTATTACGTCCCCCTGGCCCTTCGTCATCTGGGGAATGGACTTGGTGGGGCCATTCCCCCAGGCCAGCGGGCAGAGGAGGTTCTTACTCGTCATGATAGATTATTTTTCTAAGTGGTTGGAGGTGAAGGTGCTGCCTAAGGTGACCTCCCAGGTTATCACAAATTTTGTTTGGTGGGAGATCATCTGCCGGCATGGGTTGCCGCAAGCCATTGTCACGGATAATGGGCCTCGATTCGCCAACGCTGAGTTCATCAACTTATGCGGATAGCTCGGGATTGATCTTAGATTTTCCTCGGTCCAACACCCTAGGAGAAACAGGCAGGTGGAGGTGGCAAACAAAATCATAGTGAACCTCCTGAAGAAAAAGGTTGAGAATTTGAAGGGTAGCTAGGTGGAGCAACTCCCCTCGATTCTTTGGGCCCTTAGAACCACCCCCAACACTGCCACGGGAGAAACCCCCTTCAAGCTCTCCCAAGGGTATGAGGCAGTGCTTCCAATCGAGTTCGAGATCTGAACGCCTCGAGTGGTCGAGGCAGATGCAGGCAGGGAAGAATGGCAAGTTCAAAATGAAGAGGAGCTGCAGCTCTCCCTTGACATGGTGGAGGAGGTACGTGACCTCTTTGCCATCCTCCAGGAGGAAGTGAAAAGGAGAATGGCTAAGTACTTCGACAAGCATGTCACGGTCAAACTGTTCGCGGAAGGGGACTTGGTCCTGAAGAAGGTGGATGTCGCGGGAAGGTCAGCCGCTGTGGGGAAGCTCAACCCCAACTGGGAGGGTACGTACATTGTAAAAGAAACTTTAAATTCAGGAGGGTACCGCCTCCATAATGTGGAGGGCGAGACCCTAAGTCTCACCTAGAGCGGTGATGACTTGATACGTTTTTACCCTTGATCCATGTAAGTAACATTCTTTTCCTAATAAAACTCGATGCGCCAGTGCTCCCGTTGTGATTCATGAGAATGGGTGAAGTGTTCATTTGATAGGCCCCGAGCAGATCCCGCTGTCAGGCTCTCACCTAGCTGGCAGGGCTGGATGTCACTCAAGGGAATCTACCCAGACCCCAAGCAGATCCCGATGTCAGACTCTTACCTACCTGGCAGGGATGGATGTCACTCGAGGGAGTCTACCCAAACCCCCAAGCAGATCAAACTGTCAGGCTCTCACCTAGATGGCAGGGCTGGATGTCACTCAAGGGAGTCTACCCAAACACTGAGCAAATTCCGCTGCCAGGCTCTCACGTAGCTGGCAGGGCTTGATATCACTCGATAGAATCTACCCAGACCCCGAGTAGATCCCATTGTTAGGCTCTCACCTAGATGGCAGGGCTGGATGTAACTCGAGGGAGTTTACCCAGACCCCGAGCAGATCCTGCTATCAGGATCTCACCTAGCTGGAAGGGCTGGATGTCACTCGAGGGATCCCCAGCCTTTCCGGGAGTTATTCAAAAAGATCGGACTTTTTCCTGAGGGTATGGAGAAGAAAGCCCTTACGGGTGAGCCGGGGGTTGTGAGCCTAGCTCGGCAAAAAGGTGGCAATCCGCGCCCTAGGCATCCTTTGAAGAAGATGAGCTCCAGCAATGCACCCCACCCCCCTCCAGTTTTACTTGTGAAATTTTTTGGCTTAACATGGGTGAAAAAGGAGGCAGCTCGCGAGCGAGTTTGGTGGCGGCAAGTCCTAGCGCGGCGAGTGGTCTCCCGGGTTTCCTAGAGGTGGCGAGCTTTTAGGATCAATTCACGGGTATGAGTCCTAACGTGCATTCTAACGGTAAGTTCTATCCTAACACAGCCCCTCAAGGAGGAGAGCTTGCGGGCGAGTATATCACATTGAGAATGTGCAAGAAAAAGAAGATAGAAGAATATGTTTTGCATTATCAATATCTTAGTTACAAAAAAGGGAGCTCGCCTAGGCGAGGTTATAAAAAGGGGGGAAGAAAATTACACACAAAAAAAATAAAAAGGGGCGGGTCAGCTCTCGCCTCCTTCCCTAGATTGGCAATCTTCGCCCGCTCTTCCCGATGGATCGTCCTTGTAATCCTTCCAGAAGAGCAGATCGAAGTTGTCCTCCTTATCACTAGGTGACGTGGACGGGAACAGACCCGGCATGAGGTCTCAGGCCGTGATCACCTCGTAGCCCTAAACCACCACCCGTGTATCCTTCATGATCTGCAGGGTGCATTCAGCATATTCGATTGAGTTGATCCGGAGCCTTTCCATGACCTCAGCCTTGCTGAAGATCCTCAGCTTCTTGTACGGGAAGGGGGGCTCGCAACTGCCCGGAGGGAGGAGGGCTTCTGCCTGGCGGATGATCTTGCCATGGAGCCCCTTGTTCTCCTCGCTCAGCTTCACATTGTTCCCCTCCAGCTCGGCTCTGCGAGCCTCTAGCTCGGCATCGCAATCCTCTAGTGCGGTAGAGTGAGCATGCAGATGGTTGTTTTCTTCCACTATCCTGATGGTGTGGGTGCGCAGCTCCCTAGCAGCCTCAGCATCCTGTGAGGAAAAATGTGTAAGTAAATCTAAGGCGGAAAAATTCCAAGTAAAAAGAGAAAGGGGTGATCAGTGCTTACCAGCTTGCCGGCATCCTTGGCGAGTAAGTCCTCGGCAATGTCGAGTCGCCTCGCTAGATCGGCCGATTTGTCCTTGGCCAGGTCGCTCTCCTACTCGGCTTTTAGCAGGAGGTGACTGAGGTTGAAGCTGCGGCGTATCACCATGTGGTGCATCTCTAGTGCCCGCATTTGGGCTCACATGCCCTCGTGGCCGAGCTAGCGTAGTGTCGCTCCCTTGTAGGCCTCAATGTCCTCGCGCCCATAGAGGCCGAAGCCAAGTGCGTAGGCTTGGCTGGAGGAAGGTTGGCGATCTGACCAGGAGGGGTGGAGGGTGGAGAGGAACACCCTGTGGGTCTGCTCATCCCACCGAACCATCGGCTCGGCGGCCAGGTCCTTCACATTTCCCCTAAAGCCGAAGAGGGAGTGGCTCTTCGGCGGTCCCAGCTCACGGGCCGCGACCCCCTTTGAAGCAGGAGGAGCGGAGGGCTCGCCACCTCCCTCCCCTTTCTCTGACACCTCCTTGAGCAGGCTCTCCGGTGATCCGTCGGGAGAGGGCTCGGGCAAGCTTATGTATTTTGGTTTTTGTTGTCTCGACCTGGGGGCCATCACCGCCCATTTCATCTTCTTTGGCGGTGGTGGGCGGCGAGGCGAGCCGGACCCCGTGAGATTAGATCGCGTACTGCCAAACGAGGGCTTGGAGGACGCTAGATCGTCTCGGAAGGAAGCAACAGTTGCCTTCTCGCGTGCGAGTGGATCGGGGGAAGGTCCCGAGACCGCAAAGGGCGGGTTCTTGGGGATCAGTCTCTCTCATGCATGAAAAACTATTAGAAAATTCTATTGAACCCCGTGAGCTGGACAGAAAGAAAAAAGTAGAGGCGTACCTTCACTAGGGAGGACCGGGGGGAAGCGATTCGAGGTCCCTTCGGAGGAAGGTGACCTCGAAGTCTTTGTAGACAGAATTTGTGGAGCTCGACATCGTTGTCGGACATGGAAGGGGGTCAGAACACCTCCTCGCCCTTCTGCTGCGACGAGTAGGGGATGTTGCCTAGATCGCCCCTGATGAAGACGATCATGGTCATCCAGTTATGGTGCTTATTCGCGATCTCGCAAACTTTGATGGACGAGCCCCCGAAATAGGCAACACCATCGAGGGTCACCTTATAGGTGAAGAGTTTCCTAAAGACAGCCAGGTTGAACTCGATCCGCTCCCTATGGTGAAAACACACAAACGAGGCCATTATGGCGATGGCGTTCGTGTTCAGCTGTGTGGGGACTGCACCGTAGTACTTGAGTACCTAGCGGATTTTCAGCCAGAGAGGAAGCGCAACCCCACCTCAAAGTGTTAGATGGGGAAGGCGAGTTCGTCCTCGTGGAAGGTGTTGATGGCTTCATTCTCCCTAGGTCGGGGCGCCTCAAAGCCAGATGGAAAGTAGTCGTTCATGAATTATGTAAGCTCCCCTTTGGTCGTGTTCCCCTCGAAGAAGCAGTAATCAACGAAGTGTCGGGCACACTTGGAACGACCGTCAGGATCTGGGTTTGTCCTGCCCATGCTCGCAAGGTGATTAATGCGCGAGTACAAGTAGGAGAAGAAGCGAAAAGGGGGTATAGAAGCAGTAAAGATGGTGGACCGGGGTTAGTGAGGGGGCCTATTTATAGAAAAGGAAATCTGATGTTGAGCCAAGCGACCAGTCTTGCTCGCCCATCCTAGCTCGCCAACCCCAGCTCGCCGACTTCTGAGGCCTGTCCTATTCCGTGCCGAGCTGGGCCTAAAAAGGGCACTATTTTATCCAGATGACAAACATTGAAATTTGAAAAAATATTCTATGTTATTACAGATAAGGGTGCAGATATTTTTCAAAGAAATCAAATACAGGAGGGTGTTATCTCACAGGGGCACGAGCTAAGGGGGGAGGGGCGAGTGTTGGTAGGCTAAGTAGGAGAGCCATTTATACCTACCCCGGCCTCGCATCACTTTCCCCGCAGGTCGGCGAGATTCGTGGAGCCCGCGTATCAACTCCAGGTTCTTCTGGAGGGCCCTGATATTCTTGCCAATCTCATCTACAAGTGGAGTGGGAGACGCCTCCTTGTCTGCCAGACCACCCTCCACCTCGCTTGTCGGCTGACCCCTTACCTCATCCGCGAGCCACGCGTAGTCTCGATGCAACCTCTCGTTGTCCTCCGGGACCTTGCATAGCCCACGCACCAACTTCTTAAAGATCCAGACCCCTAGCCTCGTTAGATCGACATTCTCTACCAAGGAGCCAAGGTAGGCCACTATCGAGTTGGTGGAAGGGAGGGGCGAGCAGCGAGCTGACTCCGAAGAATCGTCGACGTCAGGCTAGCTGGGGGTATCTACAGAGAAAACTGATCAACTTTACATGATGGGCAGGTACTACCAGGGAATTGGTGAAAGATGGTTTAATGAAAGCAGAAATCTACCTTGAGAGCTCGACTCCCCCAGGGTGGTGCAAAGCGGGATCAACCCCAGGTTCTTGCCATGACCCGGGCGATGAGTTCGTGGGGAAAGACGGTTGAAGCCTGGAACCAGGATGGTTCTGACGTTTTCCCCCTCAAGCCCGGGGATGGGAGAAGGTTGTCGAGAAGGGCTGGGAGTTGGCGACTTCATCTTCTGCAAGTCTAGTCTCAAGGTCCCGAAGGGGGGCGATTTGTCCCGCAGGTGGGTGTACGGAGTTTGAGACCGCGAGTTGCCATGAAGAGTATCTACTCGCGGCAGGGTGGACTCGCCGTCATTCTGTTGGCCGTCCAGGTCGGTGCAGAGGTCGATGATTTCTTTCCCTTTTTGCTCAAGGGGGAGCAGAGTAGAGGAGTCAACCCCGTACTCTAGGGTGGATTTCAAGTCATGGAATATAGGCTCGGCAGCTTGGGTAAGCAGTCTCGCCCTTTTGACAGAATTGGGCCCTACCGGACCACTCTGTGGGATAGTAGGCACCACGGTCAAGTTAGCGACGCAAGTGGAGGAGACTTCGCAAGCCTCTCTTGGATCTCCTTGGGGATAGGCATCTCGGTAAAGATTAGAGCAAAGGGAATGACAAAGGTCACCCAGGTACGCAGGTGTATATTTATAGCCGTTGGTGGACCCCACCAAAAGATTCTCTAGCTCCTGCCACACTCACCAAATCCTGTGGGGTTGGATGTTTCTTTCCGAGCTTGTGCCAACCTCGCAAAGAGAGGGGATTGTGTATAACCCTGTATCCGGCAAGTGGGTTCAGCATGACCCAGACCGTCCAAATCGGTCAGTCTGAGTCCCTGGGCGAGCTCGGTAGGGGGAAGAAATCGGCTGTCTTCGACTCGCCCAGGAGGGGTGAGATGATTTTGAGAGGAGAGCTTGTACTCGCCAAGCCCCGCTCGCCGAACTCTGGTCTGTTCGTCAAGCTCTGGGCTGCTAGTCGAGCTCTAGGCTATTCATCGAGCTCTGGGCCTTTCGTCGAACTCTAGCCATTCATCGAGCTTTGGGCTGCTCGTCGAGCTCTTGGTTGTTCGTTGAGCTTTGGGCCTTTCATCGAACTATGACTGTTCGTTAAGCTCTGGGCCTCTCGCCGAGTTCTGACCGCTCAACGAACTTACGGCATGCAAGCAGGATAGGTCGGGCCCATACCCGCCAAAGTCCGACCAGGAGCGGCGAGTGCTAGCTCCATCAAGCACTCGCCTCCCTTGTCGAGCATAGATTGTTGAGGGTTACTCACCTAATGATCTGTGAGGTATTTTTACCATTTTTCCCCCGCTGGCCTGCCTGTAGCTAGTTAGAATAGGAGAGTTGTGCTGTTGGCAGACCCAGTTGGGTAGCACATACCTGTTCAGAACAGCAGAGGTTGGTTATGAAAGTGAAGGGATAAATACTACTCTAGAGGGGGGTGAATAGAGTTATCAAATTTTGCACTAGACAAAACTTAATAGTCTACCCAACTCCCTTGGAGTGAAATGTGAAATGAAAAGATTATAGATATAGAAATAACCCTAAAGCCTAACACAAGTGTTGTGCACAAACTCAAGCTAACTGTAATTACAGTTAAGGCTTGGAAATCCTAATCAGCCACTAGCAAACCTAGTTATATCTAATCACAGCCACAATGCAGGAATTAAATTAAGCAAGCCAGACGACACAAGGAATTTATAGTGGTTCCCCAAACAACTTAGGTACGTCCACTCTTCTACCAACAAGGTAGGAATCCACTACAGGTTTTTGATCAGGTGCCCTGCCACCAACAGGATCTGCTTCAGGTAGATCCAGAAACCCTTTAGACTTTTGATCAGGTGTCTAAAAACCAAACACAGGTTTTTGATCAGGTGCCCTGCCACCAAGGGATACTTTTGAAGGGAGTAATAACCCTGTACAGGAGGGGGAAAGAAGGTTAAGATGTCTTCTCTATTTTACAATAGATTAGAGAAGCACAAAGACTTGCACTGAGCTAGAAAGCTCAGGGAATCAAGGCTCCCCCTGGCTCAAAGAATGTCCAGGTGAAGTCTTGCTTCAGTGCAGAAACTCTTCAGTAAGAACTGAAGGGAAAAACTACAAGAAGATATAAAATATAAAATAGAAATCTTCTAGCAGCTATCTTCTTCTTCTTCTTCTTCAAAAGAACTCTGAGTTGAACTTCCTGGAAGCAGGAGAACTCAGGTTGAAGAAGGGCAGAAGAGCTTAACACTTCTCAGTTGAATGAATATTGCTGAGAGCAGTGAACTTGGTCTTGATGAAAGCTTGAATGCTTAAATGAATAACTGGTTAGCTAGCTGAAATCCTTCTCCAAAGGATTCCTTTTATAGCAGCAACAAGAAACGGCTCTTTTCAGTTTGAACTGTTTGTCTTCTTCTGAAACTTGAAACCGGGGCTGCAAATATCACAAAGACAAACAAACTCTGCAGCAAAATATTCTATAAAAGGGATAAACCTTTTTCAAGGAAGCTGCAGGAAGCAATCTGATAATACAGGTACTAAATAAAATCACATCAGAGATAAACTCTTTATAGCAAAAGGAAGACTTTTCAGTCTAACGGCTATAAAGGACTGACAGCAGATAAAGTAAAATATAATGTCAGCTAATAAGACAAACAACTTTATCTGAAAAGATTTTACTCAGGCAGAAGGGATGGAGCAGATATTGCCTTGAAATATTATCATAAAACAACTGAAATAAAATGCCAGATAATGTATTAATTAATTAAATAGAATAAATAAATACAAAATAAAAAGGCAAACAGAAAACGTCGAACGACCCTCGGAGATCGTCGATCGACGCACGGAGATCGTCGACCTATCGGGCAGATAGTCGAACGATCCAGATAGTCGAACTATCAAAGGAGATAGTCGAACCATCACAACAGATAGTCGATCTATCAGAAGATAGTCGAGCTATCAGATAGTCGACCTATCAACAGATAGTCAAACTATCAACGCAGAACAGATAGTCGAACTATCAACAGATAGTCGAGCTATCAGATAGTTGAACTATCAAGGCAGATAGTCGAACTACCAAGGGAAAACAGATAGTCGATCTATCAGCAGATGGTCGAACTATCAGAAGAGAGCAGATAGTCGATCTATCAACAGATAGTCGAACTATCAAACAACGCAGATAGTCGACCTATCAAACAGATAGTCGAGCTATCAGATAGTTGAACTATCCAAGCAGATAGTCGAACTATCAAACAAACAGATAGTCGAACTATCAACAGATAGTCGAACTATCACAGCACACAGATAGTCGAACTATCAACAGATAGTCGAACTATCCTCGCAGACAGAACGTCAAGCAACTGATAGACGATCGTCGAACAGTTAGTCGACAATTGTCGAGCGGCGTTCGACTATAGTCGAACGAAAAACTACTTAACCAAATTCTTCATTTGGAAAAGCGGGGACTCTACAGCTAGACCACTAACCATTGACCATAGATATTTCTTGGGTCAAGGGACAAAAGGAGAAGACTAAACTCAAATCAAACTAGGGTACCAACAATCTCCCCCTATTTGAGTTAAGTCTCTCAAAAACTAAAACACAGAACTAGCTATAGAACAATAAAATTAATACAGGAAATAGTTAAGCAACTAACTAGCAATTAACAATCAGTCAGATATATATAACTGCAGTCAATCAAAATTAAGAATCTACAGAATCAGGCTTAGGGTCAGAAGAGCTAGGAACAAAAGAAACTTTCCGCAAGGGATCAATGGCTTCTTTCTTAGACAGCTTCAAATCTTGCACACCAATAATCTTCAGTTCTGCAGCCCTTGGAACAATTGCTTCTGGGTGCTTTTCCATATATTTAGAAGGATCAAATACCTCAGGACTAACCTGGATCTTATCGAGTTCCTTCATTCTGAACTTTGACATTGTAGTAAATCCTGTAGAGTCCTTTCCTTCAGCTTTGGCTTTCTTTATCTGGGCTGATCCAACAAATTCTAGAAATCGAGCCATCCTGAAATCAGGATCTAACTCTTGAATTTCATACACATTTTCAGATGATGTATCTATTGGCTTCACAATTTTAAACTTAACAGATAAATCTAATAAACTTTCAGCTGTACCTTTAACTTCTTGAACAACTAAAGATGGAGGAGGAGCAAATTCAGCAAACTTTTTACTGGATTTTTCAGAGAAAACAGTTCTTTTACCTTTTGCAACATCCTTAGCAACATGAACTGGTATATCAGGAGAAACCATTCTCTTGGGAGAAGGAGGAGGTGAAAATGTTGGCTTTTGATATACAACCTCCTTTACTTGCTCTTTAACCTCAGTATCATGCCTTTGAGTACCAGTATATGATTTGCCTTGGTGGCTTTGAGAACTTTTCCTTGAATGAGGCTGAGAAGGAGCAGATTTTGCAGATGGAGCAGATGGATTAGCAGATAAATTGCCAGAGGCTCCTGCATCGGGAGGTGGAGGAGGAGGACCTTTGGGAGTCCATCTGGGAGCAGGACTATCATATCTCTTAGATTTCTTTCTCTCCTTTTGCTGGTTCTTGGAAAACCACATCTAATGTTGGAAGTCTTTCGACTTAGGGTCAATCCCTTTCAATATGTAATAGGGAGTATCATTGTCTCGATTAGGAGGAGGAGGAGCAACATCTTTCCTTTTTCTCTTTGCCGCTTTCTTTTTCTTAGAGCCCTCAGACATATCTGAATCATCTTCATCTTCAGAATGAGATGAGGGAGGATGATCATAAGGGTCATAGGCTTCTGATACAGCCTTTTCCTTTGCTTTCAGAGCAGCTTTCTCTTTTTCTTCTTCTATGGCATCCTGTGCCAGAAGAGAATCCAGATCAGATCCTGGAGAGTCATCCCATACAGTAGATTTTTCATCTTGCAAAACTTTTTCTTTCTCTTTCAAAATGTCTTGTACTCTTTGCTGCCAGGCAGCCCTTGCTTTCTCTTCTTCTAAACTCAGTACTAGGGTCTTTTCATCTTGACTTTTAGATTCAACATCTTCTATATCAGCTAAGAAAAGATCCAATTCTGGATCTATTTGCACATCTGACTGAGCTGGTTGAGCAGACTCAGTATCTTGAGCAGCAGGCAAACGATCAGCTGGAACTTCTGGAGAGGGTTCTGATACTGTCATTATGACATCTGGAGCAACTAAAACATCTGAAACAGATTCTCGAACAACTACTTCTACTTGAGCAGCTATATCTTTTTGAATATAATCTGTAGATTCATGAACACAAATCTGCTATATAAGCTAAAAGCATTCCTTCTAGGTATTCACAAACTAGCAAATCAGTTGACTCGTCAATAAAATGGATGAGTGAATTACCTTCATACTTTACCAACTCCCAGGATTCATCTAGATAGGATGTAATAATGCCTTCTAGGAAACGGGCAACCAAAGGAGTGGTGAGATCTTCTAAACAAACTTTTACAGCAAATTCAGATAACATAACTGCATCAGATATTTCTTTTTCAGATAACACTGAAACTGATTCTTCTTGAGCTGGAGCAGTCATCACTATATCTGTCACCGCTGGAGGATCTGCTGGAGGGGAGGCTGGAAGCTCTGAGACTTCTTCATAGAACATCTCCCCCTGCCTGATTTCAGTGGGAACTGAAACCAGGCCCCTGGAAGAAGAGGGCTCAGCAGAATTAGAGAGGGATTGGATGGTAGCAGTGAAAGTAGCAATGGAGGAAGCAAGTGGAGCAATTGCCTCTTCAATCATGATTTTGATTGAAGGGGTAATCAACTCCAAAATGCTGGAGATGAATGCTGGGGTGACTTCAAAAGAATATGGGGGAACTGCAGATGATGGAAGATCAGCAGGAGGAATGTATTCCTGTTGAACTGGAAAGCAAACTGGAGATGGATGGGTGGAAGCAGGAAGATCAATATGATCTGAAGATTGAACTGGAGAACGAATAGGGGACTGACGAGGTGTTGGAGTCCTCTCAGATCCTAACAAATCAAAACTAGGATCAGATATCCTAGCCAGATGAGAAGGAATAGGAGATGCAGGAGGAGAAGGAATAACAACCGTGGTTGTATCTCGAACAGGAGAAGCAGAAAGTCGTACTTCAGCTGAAGTTGATGGAACTTCAACTAAGGTAGACGGAACTGAAGAGGATGGAACTACTTCAGTAGAAGTTGATGGTAAGGCAGAAGAAGATGATGGAAGAGAAGGATGAGCTGAGCCAGCTTCTAGAGGGTGAGGAGTGACTGAATCAGTCCTTGTGCTCTCGGATGTCGCTGGAGCAACCCCTGTGAGAGCGGGCTTCACAAATGTCCTCTTCCACTTGGTGAACAAGTTCGGATCCATCTTCTTGCTGGCGTTAATGGTTATAGCAGTTGAAATCAGCAGCTGGGGATACTTCTCTTTCAGAAATATTCCAATAACCCTGCCTAGGGTAACCTCTTTCTTACTGTTCTTCTTCCTTATCAAATCGAACAAAACCCCTGCCCAATTAATCCTTTTCTGATTTACAATTGCACACATCAGTGCAAATTGTTGTCTAGTAATGTTGTCATGGGCGGAGTGCTTTCCTAGAAGCACTTTTCCAACTATTTCTGCAAGGAACTTGATCTTGAAGGGAAAATTTACCTTGAGGAGCTTGGAGGGAATGCCTTCGGCATGTCCCAGCTCTAACAACATTCTTCCGAACTCTGGAGCATCTTGCTCAAATTCTTCTTCGCCATTTATCAATCCAAATACGTCAGTCAGAATGGCGGGAGTCAAGATTACCTCTTCTCCGCCAATTGAGCCGGTCATCGATTCGTCGATGGAGGACGAAGTAAATGCCCATTCCTTAATCTCGAGAATATTTAACTTAATCCTTGTAGACATTAGTCTTTCTAACCCTTGATCTCTGCATAACTGGAGGATTTCCACAATCCCTGATTCACAACAGCTGAAGGCATCGAAGTCGATACTGAATCCTGCGTCGAACTTCACAACTGCGAGCAATGCTGGAGAAATCGCCATTGAAGTGCTGGAGAATGCGCGAGAAAGACGGAGAAGACGAATCGGCAGAAAATCGCAAGAGGAGGAGCAAGCGGGAAGACGGAATGCGAAAGGACGCTCTCCGTCGACGATAAAAGCAAAGATCTTTTAACCTAGGTCGACTATCGGCTTTATATTAGACCGGAGATAGTCGATCTATTTAAAAGATATTGGACACGATGGTCGAACGGTCGTTCTACGATCGGTCTAGAAGCAGAGTAGTCGAGCAATCGTTCGACTATTTCTGGCTTCTCAAACAACAAGCTGTCGTCATCCAGAGATCGACGATGAGCTCGACTTGTTCGACGATGGTCGAACGCCGGTCGACGATCTTCAACCAGGCAAGCTTTCATCAACCATAGGTGACGATGGGCTTGACCCGATCGACTATCTTCGAACGTCGTTCGACTATCTTCAAACAATTTTCAATATTGGCAGATATAATCACACTTAGTCTCTTCCATTGATCATGCCTAGTTGAACTAAAAAGAACAGATGTTTCTGTTCATCTAAGGGCTTGGTGAATATATCACCTCTCTGAAACTCAGTGGATATGAACTCAAGACAAATCTTGTTCTTTTCCACACAATCTCTCAGGAAATGGTGCCGAATCTCAATGTGTTTCATTCTAGAGTGGTCCACTGGATTTTGTGCAATTGAGATAGCACTGGTACTATCACACATGATTTTGGTGTTCTTGTGTGAGTAACCATAATCCACAAGCTGGTTTTGAATCCACAGGATCTGTGAACAACAACTGGCAGCTGCTATATATTCAGCCTCTGCAGTTGAAGTTGAGACAGAAGCCTGCTTCTTACAGAACCAAGAGACCAATCTCTCTCCCAGAAACTGACAAGTTCCTGAGGTGCTCTTCCTGTCAACTCTGCAACCAGCATAGTCAGAGTCAGAGTATCCAATTAACTCAAATTCTGATTCTGCTGGGTACCAAAGTCCTAGATTTGGACATCCCTTCAGGTATCTCAGGATTCTCTTGAGAAGAATCAGATGAGATTCCTTGGGGTTGACCTGGAATCTAGCACAAAGGCATGTAGCAAACATTATATCAGGCCTACTTGCAGTTAAATATAATAGGGAACCAACAATGGCCCTATAATTCTTTTGATCAACTGGCTTGCCGTGATCATCAGAATCAATAACTACATTAGTAGCCATAGGTGTAGGCATTGCTGAAGCATCAGCCATCCCAAATTTCTTTACCAATTCCTTGGCATATTTGGATTGGGAGATGAAGATACCATCAGCATCTTGCTTAACTTGGAGACCAAGAAAGTAAGACAGCACACCCATACTACTCATCTCAAACTTAGAGTGCATTAGGTCAGATAACCTTTTGCAAAGTTTGGGATCAGTGGAACCAAATATAATATCATCCACATACACTTGAACTAACAGGATTGTGTCCTTGTGGTGCTTGACGAAAAGGGTTCTATCAACTACTCCCCTAGTAAAGTTGTGCTCTAAAAGGAAACTAGCTAGAGTCTCATACCAGGCTCTAGGTGCTTGCTTTAGTCCATAAAGAGCTTTCTGCAACTTGAACACATGAGAGGGCTGAGTTGAAGAAACAAACCCTGGTGGTTGTTCAACAAACACCTCTTCCTTAAGCTCACCATTCAGGAATGCACTTTTGACATCCATTTGAAAGACCTTAAACTTCATGTAGGCTGCATAGGCCAAGAAGATCCTTATTGCTTCTAGCCTTGCAACAGGAGCAAAGGTTTGGTCATAATCTATGCCTTCCTCCTGTCTGTAGCCCTGAGCTACAAGCCTAGCTTTATTCCTTACAATAATTCCATTTGCATCCAACTTGTTTCTATACACCCACTTGGTGCCTATGATCAGTTGGCCTTTAGGTATTGGAACCAAAGTCCAAACTTTACATCTCTCAAACTGATTGAGTTCCTCTTGCATAGCAATGATCCAGTGGGGATCTAGCTCAGCATTTTTAAAGGTGAGGGGCTCAACCTGTGAGAGGAAACAAGCATGCATCACATCCTGTCTTAATTAATGTCTTGTTTGAACACCAGCTGATATGTCTCCAATCACTTGAGATGTGGGGTGATCTCTAAGTGTGACAATATCAGCAGGTGGGATGTGATCTTCAGCAACAGTTGGGATTAATTCCTCAGGAGGAATTTGATCTACTGTTGGTGGAACAACAACAGCTTCTGCAATGTCTTCATCACTGTCTGATTAAGTGATCTGAAGAGTTGATAGTTGAAGAATCTCTTGAGTAGCATCAGGTACCTGCAATGAACTAGAGGAAGGAGAATTTTCCTTCTCCTTATAAAACATCTGAGACTCATCAAAGGATACATGCACAGATTCTTCAATTTTACAGGTTGATTTGTTATAAACCCTATAAGCTTTGCTTACTTGGGAATATCCAAGCATAATTCCCATTGAAGCTTTTGCTTCAAATTTTCTAAGGTATTCTTTATTGTTATTATGAATGTAAACTACACAACCAAATACTCTAAAATAATTAATTTTAGGTTTCTTTCCTTTAAGCAACTCATAAGGAGTTTTACACTTAAGCTTGTGTATCAGACTTCTATTCAAGACATAATTGGCTGTACTAACAGCTTCTGCCCAATAGGAGAGAGGCATATTAACATCTGCCAACAATGTGCTAGCAGCTTTAATGAGTGTTCTGTTCTTCCTTTCAACTACCCCATTTTGTTGGGGAGTTCTAGGAGCTGAGAAGCTATGTTTGATACCTTCTCTCTCACAGAATTCTTGCATGAGAAGAGAGTCAAACTCAGTACCATGATCACTTCTGATCAAGGCCACATGAGTAGAGTACTCAGTCTGCACACATAATAGAAAGTCTGTAAGGGCTTTGAAGTTATCAGCCTTAGTTCTCAAAAAGAAAACCCAACTGAACCTAGAGAAGTCATCTACAATTACTAAGGTGTAATACTTCCCTCCTAAACTCTGTACATTTATTGGGCCAAAAAGGTCCAAATGTAATAAGTACAAGATTCTAGGAGAATCACTTTTATTTACTGATTTAAAAGAGTTTTTGGTTTGCTTGCCTAGCTGACAAGCCTTGCATAGGCTCTCCTTCTTGTAGGGGCAAGAAGGTAATCCTCAAACAAGGTTGTGTTTAGATAACCTAGATATATTTTTAAGGTTAACATGACTAAGCCTCTTATGCCACAAAGAATTGTTATTAATTGTTACTTCATTAAATAAACAGATTTCAGAATGAGTTGAATTGAAATCTACTAAATAAATATTACCTATTCTAATGCCTACTAAAACAACATTATTATTTAAAGTAATATTACAAGAAGAGTTAGAAAATGAAACCTGGTAGCCAGCATCACATAGCTGGCTGACTGAGATCAAATTGTGCTTCAGTCCTGTCACATATGCAACTCTCTTGAAAGTAACATCTCCAATTGTGATCCTGCCATAGCCTTCTGTCTGACCACAGCTTGAATCTCCAAAGATAACCTTTGGGCCGATCTTAGCTTTGAACTTTGACAGATGATTTTTATTTCCTGTCATATGCTTGGAGCATCCACTATCCAAATACCACTTATTTTGAGTGATAGGATAGGTCTTCACCTACATGAAATTCATTTAGACATTGTGGACCCAGGTAACCTTGGGTCCCTTGTTTTTCACATAAGAGAAGCTAGAAATAAATGAAAATGCAGGCTGAGGGTGATAACCTAATGGGTGAGATCTCCTAGGTGGGATTCTCCATGCAGATGATGGGTCAACAAACCTAGGGTTTCTATTTTCATTTAGGTTTCTACGGGTTTGATGATGATTTTGAAAATCATATTGAAAACGTCGATCGACGTTCGACGATGGGCGCTCAGATCGTCGAGCTTCGTTCGACCATTGAGCTTCCGATCGTCGAGCAGCGTTCGACGCTCTTTGTATTTCTTTAAAAAATTTCTTCCTCTTTTCTCTCTTAGCTTTATTTAAAGTTTTATTAACTTGGTTTACTTGCTCAGTGTTCTTCATTCCACTAGCTGAAAAGAAGTTCACTGGAGTTGAAAGATTATTTTTAAGAATAACTGGGGGTTCACTGGGAGAAGCTCCTAAGCCTAGTTTGTTATTACCTGACCTAGTGTTAGTCATGCTGGTTATCTCTAACAGCTTAAGACTTCTACCATTTAGAGATTCTTCTAACCTCTTAGATTTAGCTAACTCAATTTTAAGAAACTTAATTTCTTCACTATAATTAGTGAGATCTTCCTTTAACTTAATATTTTCTGTAGCAATTAATTCGGAGTCAGCTAACTTATTTCTAAGTTCTTTAATCTCTTTTTCTGAACTAATTAAGTCTAAGCATAAGGATTTAAAATCTAATTTAAATTCTTCAGAAGTGAAGTCATAAGAAGATAGCACCTCATCTTCTGTTGGCATTTCTTCTTCTGAATCTGAACTCTCTGCAGCTGAGTGATTGCTGCAGGCATCTATTGCCATCAGGCAAACTTCCTTTGCCTTCTTCTCTTCTTCATCCTCACCGGAGCTTGAGGAGGAAGATTCTTCATCAGAATCACTCCAGGTTTCAGCAATGAAACCTCTCTCCTTCTTCTTGTTCTTGTAGGAGGATGGCTTGGAGTGCTTCCTGTGCTGTTCCTTTTCTTTCCTCTTATCTTTGTTCTTCTCCTCTGGACAATCTGGTAAGATATGTCCAGGTTTCCTGCAACCATAGCAGATAATTTCTTTAGCAGGTGAACGGTCATACCTTGGTTTGTCTTCATAGCGTGAAGACTTCTTTCTGAATTCCTTTCTCCCCATCTTGAGAAACCTCTTGGCAAACAATGACATTAGTTTCTCATTGGATTGGCTGCCTTCAGAAGCATCAGCAGCCTTAAGAGCTAGAGATTGCTCTTTTCTTGTTGGAGTAGAGGTCTTTGCTTCAGCTTCTGCTTCCCTTGTCTTCAGTACTTGCTCAAAGGATTTGAGCTTGCCGAGAAGGGCTTCAGTTGAAATCTCATTTGTGCTCCTGGCCTCCTTGATAGGCCAGATCCTTAGATCCCATGTGCTAGGGAAGCACATAAGAGTCTTATCATTGACCTCTGTCAATGAAATGTCCTTGTCAAGGGTCCTCAGCTCATTGATGATTGAGCTGAGCCTTGTATACATGGCTTCAACTGATTCAGCATCAGTTTTCTTGAAGTTCTCATATTGTGAGATAAGGTTGGACCTTCTATCCTTCCTTTCATCAGCTGAACCAGCTATAATCTAGTTCAGTGTATCCCACATAGCTTTTGCTGAAGAGCAGTCAGCTACCTTCTGGAATACCTCATCAGACATTGTCTGAGCCAGAATGTTCATCGCCTTGGCATCTGATATCTTTGCCTTCTTGTACTCATCATTGTAATCTGGAGGAGGCACTGCACTCATATCAGATGATGAGGCAGTAGCAGCAGCAGGTGCGCTTGGGGGTCCTGACAAAATAGAAGCAAAGATACTTTCATCAATAGAATTCATATATAATTTTATCCTTGCCTTCCAGATGCCAAACTTAGCTAAGTTGCATGCTGGAGGTCTGGTGCTAGAATAATCCTTAGATTGGGCCATGATAGTGACTATCTATAAACTTTGGTATCTATCAGGATCTTGTGACTTAGGTGTTAGCCTATATAGTCAGACAACCTCCCTCTGATACCAATTGAAAGTGAAGGGATAGATACTACTCTAGAGGAAGGGTGAATAGAGTTATCAAATTTTGCACTAGACAAAACTTAATAGTCTACCCAACTCCCTTGGAGTGAAATGCGGAATGAAAAGATTATAGATATAGAAATAACCCTAAAGCCTAACACAAGTGTTGTGCACAAACTCAAGCTAACTGTAATTACAGTTAAGGCTTGGAAATCCTAATCAGCCACTAGCAAACCTAGTTATATATAATCACAGCCACAATGCAGGAATTAAATTAAGTAAGCCAGACGACACAAGGAATTTATAGTGGTTCCCCAAACAACTTGGGTACGTCCACTCTTCTACCAACAAGGTAGGAATCCACTACAGGTTTTTGATCAGGTGCCCTGCCACCAACAGGATCTGCTTCAGGTAGATCCAGAAACCCTTTAGACTTTTGATCAGGTGTCTAAAAACCAAACACAGGTTTTTGATCAGGTGCCCTGCCACCAAGGGATACTTTTGAAGGGAGTAATAACCCTGTACAGGAGGGGGAAAGAAGGTTAAGATGTCTTCTCTATTTTACAATTGATTAGAGAAGCACAAAGACTTGCATTGAGCTAGAAAGCTCAGGGAATCAAGGCTCCCCCTGGCTCAAAGAATGTCCAGGTGAAGTCTTGCTTCAGTGCAGAAACTCTTCAGTAAGAACTGAAGGGAAAAACTACAAGAAGATATAAAATATAAAATAGAAATCTTCTAGCAGCTATCTTCTTCTTCTTCTTCAAAAGAACTCTGAGTTGGAACTTCCTGGAAGCAGGAGAACTCAGGTTGAAGAAGGGCAGAAGAGCTTAACACTTCTCAGTTGAATGAATATTGCTGAGAGCAGTAAACTTGGTCTTGATGAAAGCTTGAATGCTTAAATGAATAACTGGTTAGCTAGCTGAAATCCTTCTCCAAAGGATTCCTTTTATAGCAGCAACAAGCAACGGCTCTTTTCAGTTTGAACTGTTTGTCTTCTTCTGAAACTTGAAACCGGGGCTGCAAATATCACAAAGACAAACAAACTCTGCAGCAAAATATTCTATAAAAGGGATAAACCTTTTTCAAGGAAGGTGCAGGAAGCAATCTGATAATACAGGTACTAAATAAAATCACATCAGAGATAAACTCTTTATAGCAAAAGGAAGACTTTTCAGTCTAACGGCTATAAAGGACTGACAGCAGATAAAGTAAAATACAATGTCAGCTAATAAAACAAACAACTTTATCTGAAAAGATTTTACTCAGGCAGAAGGGATGGAGCAGATATTGCCTGGAAATATTATCATAAAACAACTGAAATAAAATGCAAGATAATGTATTAATTAATTAAATAGAATAAATAAATACAAAATAAAAAGGCAAACAGAAAACGTCGAACGACCCTCGGAGATCATCGATCAATGCACGGAGATCGTCGACCTATCGGGCAGATAGTCGAACGATCCAAATAGTCGAACTATCAAAGGAGATAGTCGAACCATCACAACAAATAGTCGATCTATCAGAAGATAGTCGAGCTATCAGATAGTCGACCTATCAACAGATAGTCGAACTATCAACGCAGAACAGATAGTCGAACTATCAACAGATAGTCGAGCTATCAGATAGTTGAACTATCAAGGCAGATAGTCGAACTACCAAGGGAAAACAGATAGTCGATCTATCAGCAGATAGTCGAACTATCAGAAGAGAGCAGATAGTCGATCTATCAACAGATAGTCGAACTATCAAACAACGCAGATAGTCGACCTATCAAACAGATAGTCGAGCTATCAGATAGTTGAACTATCCAAGCAAATAGTCGAACTATCAAACAAACAGATAGTCGAACTATCAACAGATAGTCGAACTATCACAGCACACAGATAGTCGAACTATCAACAGATAGTCGAACTATCCTCGCAGACAGAACGTCAAGCAACTGATAGACGATCGTCGAATAGTTAGTCGACGATAGTCGAGCGGCGTTCGACTATAGTCGAACGAAAAACTACTTAACCAAATTCTTCATCTGGAAAAGCGGGGACTCTACAGCTAGACCACTAACCATTGACCATAGATATTTCTTGGGTCAAGGGACAAAAGGAGAAGACTAAACTCAAATCAAACTAGGGTACCAACAGGTTATTTGCGGGCCATTTTAAGAAATCTATAAATATGACCCAAGGGGTACCTCAGAAGGCATGCTCACTTGTCTCCCAGTCTTCTAGCGCTTTTTGAGGTACCTTAGCCTGACATTTAGCTAAGGTGTGGAAGCACTCTAAGATCTTCCGGGTGTGTGGTGGGTCCTCCGCGCTGAGCCCTTGGTTCAGTCCTCTTTTCTTTGGTCATTTTTCTTGCAGGAGAGAAGTAGGTGTGCGATCACCCCTTCCCCAAGGGTGAACTCCACAAGAGACTGTGTTTTCTTTTTCAATAAGGAATGTCCACTAACAACACCAAAGGAATAATAATAAAATACACAAAGTGTTTTGGCCTTAAGGCCTAACAAACTACTCTCTTCACAAGAATATATATCATACATCGATATACAGGCCAGCCACACATGAAAACAATTAAACACTTTTCACTGAGCTCTTGATTTGAACCCTACTCGGCAAGGGCGGCGAGTACTCGATGGAGCAAGCAACTCCACTGTTCTAACTAGCAATGGGCATGTCGTGGGCTTGTTGATTGGTTCGAACTCAGCGAGCGGCTCAGAGCTCGACGGAGGGCCCAGAGCTCGATGAACAGACCAAAGCTCGACGAATAGCCCAAAGCTCAATGAATAGCCTAGAGCTCGACGAACAGCCCAGTGCTCGGCGAACAGCTCAGAGCTCGGCGAGTACGGGCTTGCCTCCCAAAAGAATCTCACCTCGCCTGGGCGAGCCGGAGACCGCCAAGCTCCACCTCCTGCCGAGCTCGCATAGGGACTCGGACTGCCCTATTTGGCGGGTCTGGCTCATGCTGACTCACTCGCCGGATACAGGGTTGTACACAATTCTCGCTCTTTGCGAGGTTGGCACAAGCTTGGAAAGAAACATCCAGCCCCACGAGATTCGGCGAGTGTGGAAGGAGCTAGAGAATCTTTCGGCGGGGTCCACCAGTAGTTATAAATATGTGCATGCATACCTGGATGACCTCTGTCACTCCCCTTTACTCTGAATTTGTCGAGATGTCATTTTCCAAGGAGCTCCAAGAGAGGCTTGCGAAGGCTCGCAAGGTCTCCTCTTCCCGAGTCGCCAGCCACCTCCATTCCCCTTAATATCCCGCAGAGCATCCCCGCCGATTCTAATTCTTCCAAGAGGGTGAAGCCAGATGCAGAGGCGTCCGAGCGCGTCTTCCAAGACTTGAAAATGACCCTGGAGCCTGAGACCGGCTCCTCTACCCTGCCTGACCCTGGGATGAGGGGAATTTCATTGACCTCTACGCCGACCAGGACTATCGGGATGGGGGCGGTGATGTCACCTCTCAGCGAGCTGATATTCTTCCTGCCGACCCACAGTTTAAGGCTTTAGAGGTTCGACAATGCGACCCATCTCCTCCCTTCGGGACTCTAGGGTTGAGCTCGCAAAGACCGGGCTCTCCAGCCCGCGTTCCCTTTTCTCAGCTTACTGTGACTTCGGGGGAGGGTGCTGGAACTATCCCAGTGCCGGTCTTTAGCCTTCTCTCGCCCAGAATGCATCCTCTAGGCCGTAGTAAAAATCTGAAGATGCCTCCACCTTGCCTCTCCTTCGAGGGGCTGAGCTCTTTAGGAAAGTCATCCTCCATTTGTCATGCGTAGTTCCCCTGGTGTGCTCCCCCTTCACATTGTTGTTCTACTTTTCTAGCCTTCCTCAGTCAGTCGGAGGCCGATGAATCTCTGGAGCGAGCTCGCTACTCGCCCCTTCCTTACCCGAAGACCTTAGAGTCCTTCCTGGACGCCGAGCTAGGGGTCGCCGAGCTGACGAAGCGAGGAATTGTGGTCCTCAAAAATATGGTACGCGAGCTCCACCGGTTGTGGGAAGACAACGACGTGCTATAGCGGGAGTGCGCGTGGCTAGTAGGCGAGGCGAGGTAGGACCTGGCAGGCGAGGCGACGTCCCTTTCACCGCTGCTGGAGGAGCTGGATGAGAACCTTCTGGCCGCCCGGGGATACTTGAGGCGGATCCCCGAGCTCCGCAATTTGCGCTGACCTGCGTGGAAGGAGACGTGAGACCGGGGGAGGTAGAGAACGTCCCCACTGTCGGGCCTACCGGAACTCACCTCCTGCCCCCTCAGCTTGCGCATGTACCGAACTTACTCCTTTGTTTATTCCCACTTGATTTCTTTGAAAAATGTCCTTCCTGGATCTGTAATAACTTGGAATATTTTTAGATTTTATTGCTTATTGTTTGAATATGATATCCTTGCTTGGCATGTGATGGGACAGGTTTTGGAAGTCGGCGAGCTGGGGTCAGCGAGCTGGGGTTAGGCGAGCTGGACCGATCGGTGGGCTTGACCCTCTCTCGTTCCTCTAAATAGGCCCCCCTCACCTACCCTGACTTACTACTTTTATTGCTTCCGTACCTTCCTCCCCTGCTCGCCTTCTTCCTACCTGTACTCGCTCCCTAAATCTTCTGCGAGCATGGGAAATACCAATCCTGATTTCGACGGTCGCTCCAAGTGCGCTCAGCACTTCACCGACTACTGTTTCTTTGAGGGGAATACGACGGAGGAGAAGTTCTCTGCATTCAATACCGACTTCAAGCCCCCTAGCTTCGAGGCACGCCGACCAAGGGAGGGCGAGTCCATCAATACTTTCTACCCCGAAGAGCCTTCCTTCCCAATTTCGCATTTTGAGGTGGGGTTGCGCCTTTCGCTCTAGCCGGAGATCCGCCAGATCCTCAAGTACTTCAGCGCGGTGCCCGCGCAGCTGAACCCGAACTCCATCGCCATGATGGTGGCGTTCGCGAGCATCCTCTGCCGGGAGCGAATATAGATTAACCTGATCGTATACAGGAAACTCTTCACTTACAAGGTGACCCCGGACGGCGTCGCCTATTTCAGGGGCTCCTTTATCAAGGTTCGCGAGATCGTGAACCAACATCAAAATTGGATGACCAGGAACGTCTTCATCAAGGGAGATCTCGGCAACGTCCCCTACTCACCGCAGCAAAAAGGTGAGGAGGTATACCAACCCCCCACCGTCTCCGGCAACGACGCCGAGCTCCACAAGTTTTTTCTCCACAAATACTTCGAGGTCACCTTCCTTCGAAGGGGCCTCGACTCGCTCCTCCCCGTCCTTCCCAGCGAAGGTATACCTTTCAACTTTCCTCCTTGCAAGATCTCGCCAACTCAATGAAATTTTTTAACATGTTCCTTGCATAGGGGAATGACTGGTCCCCAAAAACCCGCCCTTCGCAGACCCAGGACTACACCTTGACCCCCTCTCCCACGAGAAAGCGGTTGTATCCACCTGCCGAGATGAGCCGTCGTCGTCCAAACCCTCTGGAAAGAAGCAGGCTGATCCCGCGGGGTACAAGTCGCCTCACCGCCATCCACCGCAGAAGAAGTTGAAAGCGGTGGTGGTTTCTCGGGCGAAGCAACAACAACAACAACAACAACAACCCAAGTACATGAGATCGCCCGAGCCTTCCCTAGATGGGTCATCGTAGAGCCCACTGAAGAAGACAACCGGCAAAGAGCAGGAGGGAGGCGAGCCCTATGCCCCTGCAGTCAAGAAGACCCCAGCCCGCGAGTCGGGACCGCCGAAGTATCACCCCCTCTCGGCCTTGGGGGGAAGTGGAAGGACTCGGCCGGCGAGCCCGTGGTCCAATGGGATGAGTCGGCCCACAGGATCTCTGTCTCTACCCTCCAACCCTCCTGGACCTACCGCGAGCCTTCCTCCGGGCAAGCCTATACACTCGGCTTCGGCCTCTACGGGAGTGAGTATGTCGCGGCCTATAAGTGCATGACCCTGCACCAACTCGTCCATGAGGGCCTGCAGGCCCATATGCAGGCACTAGAGCTCAACCACATGGTCGTTCGTCGCGGCTTCAACCTTATCCACCTCCTGTAGAAGGCTGAGCAAAAGCGCTACCTGGCCCAGGACATTGTAGTCAACCTGGAGAGGAGGCTCGGCATTGCCGAGGACCTGCTCGCCAAGGGTGACGTCGGACTGGTAAGCACTAGTTATCCCTTCCTCTTTTTACTTAAAATTTTTAGCTTTAGATTTACTTACCTGTTCTTGTCTCAGGGTGCTGAGGCCGCTAGGGAGCTGCGGACTCACGCCATCGGACTGGAGGAAGAGAATAACCAGCTCCGTACTCGCACCTCCGAGCTGGAGGCCAGCGCTGCCGAGCTGGAGGCCCGAGTTGCTGAGCTGTAGGCCCGCGCTGCCGAGCTGGAGGCTTGCACTTCCAAGCTGGAATGGAAGAACGCAAAGCTAAGTGAGGAAAACAAGGGGCTTCACGGCGAAATCGCCCGCCAAGCGGAAGCCTTCCTCCCTCCAGGTGGCAGCGAGCCCCCCTTCCCATATAAGAGTCCGAGGATCTTCGGCGATGCTGAGGTCGTTGAAAGGCTGCGAGTCAACTCAATCAAATCTGCCGAATGCACCCTACAAATCATGAAAGATATGCAGGTGCTGGTGGAGAGCTGCAAGGAGGTCACAGTACAATACCTTATGTCGAGTCTGTTCCCGCCCACGCCGCCAAGTGAGAAGGAAGACAGCCTCGACCTATTCTTCGGGAAGGATTTCAAGGACAATCCCTCTTGCGGGGCGGGTGATGAGTCCTCTTTATATACCTATTTTCGGACTCATCTAGGCTTATTTTCTTGTCTTTGCACACCGTTTAGCGTCATTTGCACTCCTTTTGGTTCGCTACGGTTATTCCACGTCTTGTGCACTTTATTAGCCTATTTCTGTGCGTGTGTGTATTTTCCTTTTTGCTTTGCTTAATATTTATGTCTGTGACTGCCATGTCGACATCCCGTTCAGTTTTCCTGCAGGTTCTGGGATCGTGTGGGCGTCCGGGATAGGACATTCACCATTTTTGGCAAAGGAGTCAATGGTCGTGCGTTTTTACCCACGCACGATCATCGACCTCTTTGGCGCACGATCACTGGTCGTGCGCAGTCATGACCTCTTCTGTGAAAGTTCTGTCCCGGCATATCGCACGATCATCAGCCATACCGCGCACGATCACTGCTCGTGCGCTGCCGGTCGTGCGCAGTCACACCTTCTTTTTCCACTTTTCTGCCTCCATATCGCACGATCACAGGCCATACCGCGCACGACCACTGGTCGTGCGCCGGTGATCGTGCGCGCTGTTTAATTCTGTTTTCTATAAATAGCACAGGTCCGCCCTAATTTTGGAGACGATCCAAATCCGCGATTTTTCCGCCGTTCTTCGTCTCGGACGAGGGTTTCCTCCGTCCCCCTTCATCCTCCATCTTAGGGAGGGTCTCCGGGCAAGCTTACAACGCCAAATCAACGCCGGAGCATCCTCTCGGCCTCCTCCTTCATCCTCAAGCTTCAAGCGGAGTTTTGACCGAGCTTTCTCCATCAAGCAAGGAAGGGCCGGAGCCGCAATCTACGGATCATTTCAACGAAGAAGACGGGTCCATTGGGAGTGAGTGACACCTCCTCTACCCCGGACGCAGTTGAGGACCGAGCTTGGACTCGGATTGACAACCCGGGATTCCAACCGTGAACCCCCAACAAGGCTTCGGATTCGGTCGATTCGCACACCTCTTCCTCTTGTATTTGATAGCTTAGTTTAACTCTTTGTATTGATGAAGTACATTTTATTGTAGTTAATGATCTTGCACTTTATCATGTCTATGTGATTTGTGTATTTTCGTTATTATTGCTTGAGGTGCGCCTTAATATTCCATCCACCATCCACCCTTGCCGCACTAGCAATTGCTAGTGGCGTGCGTTGCGAAGAGGTGCTTACGACCCTCATTCCGCCGTTCTCTCCACCTCATCCGCTAGCCTACTCTTCCATCCGCCAAGCGATTCGGTGCATAGCGGCCCGTGTAGTTTCCATCCCGCCTGGCGAAGCATCGCATAGCGGCGTTGCATAGGAGTAGTTGTTAGATTTTTACTTTATTTTCCACAACCATCAAAACCCCCATCGTTACCTTCGCCCCGAGGACTTCAATCTCAAGTCCTCCTCGACATTAACTCATCCCTTACTGTGTTCCTCAAGAGACCGACACTCGGGGATTTATTCCCAAACTTTATTACTTGTGCGACCGGTGCGCTTGCCGTTTTCCACGCATCAAGTTTTTGGCGCCGTTGCCGGGGAACACAGTCGTTTGAGTTTTTGAAGAGGTAGATGCGAGATAGTCGCCCTTGTCCATTTGTTCATACCCTGTTTTGTCTTTATTTTAGTTTTTGAAATTGTTTACTTTATTTTTCTTGTCCCTTCCTTGTTTCCTTTTTTTAATATTGCAGATCCTAGTTATTTTATTCTTGTGTGTAGTAATTTCCGGTAAATATTTTTGTTCGCGATGGATTCTGCTGCCGAGAGTCGTATTATTGACGCTTTGCGGAGATGCATCGATGTCATAGCTGTTTCTAATGCCGAGCACTGTTTTCGGTGTATTCTATGTCAGGGTGTGGGTCATATGTTGAAGGATTGCCCTCGCTTGTGCAAGCCTTCTACCTCTGTGGACGCATCCGTAGCAGTCCCCTGTTCGCGGGAGACTACTATGGATAGGCCTACTAGGGTGTTGCCTGGCCCATACACTGACATGGCGCACCTTGCTCGATCTTTGCCCGTTGAGATTACGGAAGAATCTCTCGCCGCATATAGTTCCTTCATGGGTTCCTCAACCCCTTTTTACGAGCTTCCTTTGAGTGATCATTCTCACTCGGATGTTAGCCCGCAAGGAGTGGATCGTGAACTCATGGAAGATCCTGTATGGGACGATGAGAGTGTTCCGGTCGTCGACGGGGTGGCATCTGCGGATGATGTTGCGATGGGGCCTGCGCATTCTATGCCTGATTTTGAGAGCAGCCTTGCCCCTCCGCAATTTTTGCCGGAGTTTTCTACTCCTTTTTCTTGTGAGTCGGCTGATGAGGCCGTTATTGTGGATGATTCGGTGCCCGAGGTTGCGCCGAAGTGGGATGACGATTCTGCTATCTCCGATGGAGAATGTGGATCTTCGGACCACTATGACGCACCCCGGTGGGACGAGGAGTATTACCTTTCGGATGCGGAGGTTTTCACCTCCCTATCTGACGAGGCGGTCCCCCTTTCCACCGCGGACCTCGAGTTGTCGGATTCCCCCCGATACGACTCGTATGATTCCGACGATGATCGTTGCTTGGATCGCGCTGAGAGTGAAGCCGGAGTCACTCTCCCATTTTCTGATTATTTTTGTCCTTCTTCTCTTTTATTCCTTGATCCCCCTTCCATATCTGAGCCTATGCGGGTTGATTCTCCGCTGGTGTGCTGGGATGACGATGAGCCTTGTGCTCAAGCCGTTGAATCCTACGCACCTGTGTGGGATGACCCCTTGCTAGGCAAGGATATTTTTTGTGGTGAGATGAGTGAGGACCAGTGCTTCTCCTCATCTTACTTCCTATTTCCTCTACCTGTGCGTCGCAGGTATTATTATCTAGGTAGAGGGGTAACTGCTCTTTCTCCGTATCGGTACTTGCTACCGCAACGGATAATGGAACAGTTACCTGTTCATTTTTCTTTTCATAGGCCCATTAGCTAGAGTTGTATAGAATTTAATAAGTCGTGCTGGGATGACAATAACCCCAGTAGTTATCTTAAATTTCTGCATTTTACTTTTTTATGTCTAGCTTAGTTTAGTATTTCTTTTTGTATATTTTTCTTTTGTTTTTGCGGAGCTCACCCCTGCAGGTATTCATGGATACTACGCATTGGCGGGGTTGTGATTCTTCGTATGGCGGGCCTGCTCCTAGTTTTCACGCGTCTTCTGGTATGCTCACTAGCTGAGCATTGGGTAACCTCTTCCCTTAGCTCTTTTTGGTTTAAATTTCTCTATCATTTGATGTGTTGTTTAGTCTAAGTCTGGGGGAGAGCATGTTTACCTTTTGCACGTGCACATTTCTTTTGCATACTAGAAGCTTTTCGTGTTTTATTTTGTTTATGTTCATTGCATCGCACACCACTGCACCCGCATGAGCGCGAGCTTAACTGTTAGCGTGCCACGAGTTGAACTTGTATCTTTGTTAGATTTGGAAAATTTCTGTGCTATTTTAGGATTGTGCGACGGAGTAAAATGTCGGCCTTGCTGTGTTTCTAGTCAACTGCTCTCGACTCGTGTAGAAATTTGAGTAGATTTAATTTTTCTGTATGCTTATAGTTTTGTATTTTTCTATCTGCGTAAATTCTTTTTATTCTACTCAAAAGTTGGTGAATTCGGTGTGAATCAAACGGTAGCGTAGGAATGTGTGTAGCCGCCACTAGACTCGTATTGCTTGAGTCGGGAGGAAGGATTATCTTTCTCGGTTGCTAAGAACTTGCCCCAAGCTATTCTTGAAGCATTGGTACACGGTTAGTCTAGCGTGAGAGTGACGTAGGCCACCTTTTGGCCCGGTTGAGCTTTGTACCCATTCCTAACATCGTCCTTGCTAGCCCCTTTGTGCCTGCCCTTTCTTTTGATTCAGCTCCACCATTATTTCACCAAAGCCTCATAGCCGATCCTAGTCGCACACCCAAGTCGAGCTTAGTGTTTTATATTTTCATGTTGGGTTGTGATGTGGTATTTTTTATTCGTGAAAATGTGGAAGCGCGCCCAAGTTTTATTTGCTGAAATTGTATATTATGAAAAGAAAAAGTTTACAAAGAAAAATATTTGAAAAAGAGAAAAAGAGAAAAGAAAAAGAAAAAGAAAAAGTTTAATTGAAAATCTTTATTTGAGATGATTTGGATTTGGAGTAGGCGGTGCACACACTCATTTAGTAAATGTTAAGTCTGGGGGTGTGGTGCACCCGTGTTTATTTTGTGGGCAGCGGGTACTAGTTTTGTACGTTAGCTCATTTGGGTTAGGTGCATACCCTTCATTTTTACCCTTGTTTTCCTCACCGTAACCCAAGCCCCGTTATTATCCTAAAGTCCTACGGACTTGCGCTTGAGTTGACTAGTGCCGTGGAGAGAGTGCGAACGGGCAAGCTTATGGTTTCCGACATTGGTGGATTCCTTTGGGGGTAATCTTGAGCCCCGGTCTTCGGCAATGCTCACCTTAGTGGCCTGTCTACTTTCTTCCTGCGTAAGACCGGATGATTCACCGTGATTCTACTTTTGAGTAATAATAAATTTCTGTTACGCATTGTGAAAAATATAAAATATTTTGTATACTTAAGAATTTCCTTTACTTTATTTTTATACACGCGAGCATGCGACTTCGCATGGTACTCCGTTTTGCAATTTCTTTGTTAGCTAGTTCATTTTCCCTGTCTGCTTAGGTTTTGTTTGCTCGGGACGCGCAAATGGTTAAGTCTGGGGGTGTGATGAGTCCTCTTTATATACCTATTTTCGGACTCATCTAGGCTTATTTTCTTGTCTTTGCACACCGTTTAGCGTCATTTGCACTCCTTTTGGTTCGCTACGGTTATTCCACGTCTTGTGCACTTTATTAGCCTATTTCTGTGCGTGTGTGTATTTTCCTTTTTGCTTTGCTTAATATTTATGTCTGTGACTGCCATGTCGACATCCCGTTCAGTTTTCCTGCAGGTTCTGGGATCGTGTGGGCGTCCGGGATAGGACATTCACCATTTTTGGCAAAGGAGTCAATGGTCGTGCGTTTTTACCCACGCACGATCATCGACCTCTTTGGCGCACGATCACTGGTCGTGCGCAGTCATGACCTCTTCTGTGAAAGTTCTGTCCCGGCATATCGCACGATCATCAGCCATACCGCGCACGATCACTGCTCGTGCGCTGCCGGTCGTGCGCAGTCACACCTTCTTTTTCCACTTTTCTGCCTCCATATCGCACGATCACAGGCCATACCGCGCACGACCACTGGTCGTGCGCCGGTGATCGTGCGCGCTGTTTAATTCTGTTTTCTATAAATAGCGCAGGTCCGCCCTAATTTTGGAGACGATCCAAATCCGCGATTTTTCCGCCGTTCTTCGTCTCGGACGAGGGTTTCCTCCGTCCCCCTTCATCCTCCATCTTAGGGAGGGTCTCCGGGCAAGCTTACAACGCCAAATCAACGCCGGAGCATCCTCTCGGCCTCCTCCTTCATCCTCAAGCTTCAAGCGGAGTTTTGACCGAGCTTTCTCCATCAAGCAAGGAAGGGCCGGAGCCGCAATCTACGGATCATTTCAACGAAGAAGACGGGTCCATTGGGAGTGAGTGACACCTCCTCTACCCCGGACGCAGTTGAGGACCGAGCTTGGACTCGGATTGACAACCCGGGATTCCAACCGTGAACCCCCAACAAGGCTTCGGATTCGGTCGATTCGCACACCTCTTCCTCTTGTATTTGATAGCTTAGTTTAACTCTTTGTATTGATGAAGTACATTTTATTGTAGTTAATGATCTTGCACTTTATCATGTCTATGTGATTTGTGTATTTTCGTTATTATTGCTTGAGGTGCGCCTTAATATTCCATCCACCATCCACCCTTGCCGCACTAGCAATTGCTAGTGGCGTGCGTTGCGAAGAGGTGCTTACGACCCTCATTCCGCCGTTCTCTCCACCTCATCCGCTAGCCTACTCTTCCATCCGCCAAGCGATTCGGTGCATAGCGGCCCGTGTAGTTTCCATCCCGCCTGGCGAAGCATCGCATAGCGGCGTTGCATAGGAGTAGTTGTTAGATTTTTACTTTATTTTCCACAACCATCAAAACCCCCATCGTTACCTTCGCCCCGAGGACTTCAATCTCAAGTCCTCCTCGACATTAACTCATCCCTTACTGTGTTCCTCAAGAGACCGACACTCGGGGATTTATTCCCAAACTTTATTACTTGTGCGACCGGTGCGCTTGCCGTTTTCCACGCATCAGCGGGCGGAGATCGCCAATCTGGGGGAGGAGGCGAGAGCTGACTCACGCCCTTTTTCTTTCTTTGTAATTCTCTCCCCTCTTTTGTAACCTCGCCTAGGAGAGTTCTCCCTTTTGTAATCAACTTTATACTTAATGAAAAGTGAACTTTTCTATCTTTTTCTTTGAACTTTCTTTCCGTGATGCACCCTCCTGCGAGCCCTCCTCTTTGTTGGAACCTCGCTAGGATAGAACTCGCCGGTAAAGTGCCTATTTAGGATTCGTACCTGCGAGCGGATTCCAGGAGCTCGCCCATGCCCGGGATAACCAGGAATGGACCACCTGCCGAGTTGGGTTCACCACCACCTAGCTCGTGCGCAAGCTGTCCCTTCTCTTGCCGATATCGAGTCAAAATTGTCACAATATTTCACAAGTAAAACTGAAGTGGAGTGGAATGCCTTGTTGCAGCTCGCCTTCCTCAATAGGAGGCTTAGGATAGGGCTCGCCTTCTCTTTCCCTAGCTGGGCCCATGAGACCCAACTCTCCTATAAGGACCTTCTCCCCTACACCCTTAAGAAAGCGATCTTTCTAAATAACTCCCGGAGAGGGTGGGACTCCCTCGAGTGACATCCATCCCTTCCTGCGAGTTGAGAACCTGATAGCAGGATCTGCTCGGGGTATGGGGCAGAATCCCTCGAGTGACATCCAACCCTGCCAGCTAGGTGACAGTCTGACAGCGGGATCTGCTCGGGGTCTGGGGCAGACTCCCTCGAGTGAAATCCAACTCTGCCAGCTAGGTGAGAGCCTGATAGCGGGATCTACTTAGGGTCTGGGGCAGACTCCCTCGAGTGGCATCTAGCCCTACCAGCTAGGTGAGAGCCTGACAGCGGGATCTGCTCGGGGTCTAGGGAAGACTCCCTCGAGTGATATCCGTCCTTGCCAGCTAGGTGAAAGCCTGAAAACGGGATCTGCTCGGGGTCTGGGGTAGACTCCCTCAAGTGACATCCAGCCCTGCCAGCTAGGCGAGAGCCTGACAGCAGAATCTGCTCGGGGTCAGGGGCAGACTCCCTCGAATGACATCCAGTCCTGCCAGCAAGGTGAGAGCCTGACAGCGGGATCTTCTTGGGGTCTTTGGCAGACTCCCTCGAGTGACATCCAGCCCTGCAAGATAGGTGAGAGCCTAACAGCGGGATCTGCTCGGTGTCTGGAGCAGACTCCCTCGAGTGACATCTAGCCCTGTCAGCGAGGTGAGAGCCTGACAGCGGGATCTGCTCGAGGTCTGGGGCAGACTCCCTCGAGTGACATCAAGCCCTGCCAGCTAGGAGAGAGCCTGACCGCGGGATCTGCTCGGGGTCTGAGGCAGACTCCCTCGAGTGATATCCAACCCTACCAGCTAGGTGAGAGCCTAACAGCAGGATCTACTCGGGGTCTGGGGAAGACTCCCTCGAGTGACATCCAGCCCTGTCAGCGAGGTGAGAGCCTGACTTTGGGATCTGCTCGGGGGTCTATTGAATGAACACTTCAACCATTCACATAGATCGCAACGAGAGAATTGACACATAAAATTTTATTAGAAAAGGAACGCTACTTACATGGTTTAAGGGAAAAAACATTTCAAGTCATCACCGCTCCAGGTGAGACTTAGGGTCTCGCCCTCCATATTATGGAGGCTATATCTTCCTGACCTTAATATTTCTTTTACAATGTACGGACCCTCCCAGTTGGGGTTGAGATTTCCCACGACGAATGACCTTCCCGCGACATCCACCTTCTTCAGGACCAAGTCCCCTTCTGCGAATTGTTTGACCCTGACGTGCATGTCGAAATACTTAGCCATTCTTCTTTTCACTTCTTCCTGGCGGATGGCAGAGAGGTCGCGTACCTCATATACCATGTCGAGGGAGAGTCGCATCTCCCCTTCATTTTCTACTTGCCATCCTTCCCTGCCTGCTCTTGCCTTAACCACCCGAGGCGTTCAGACCTCGAACTTGATGGGAAGTACAGCCTCACACCCATAGGAAAGCTTGAAGGGTGTTTCTCCTGTGGCGGTGCTAGGGGTAGTTCTAAGGGCACAAAGAACTGAGGGGTGCTGCACCACACTGTTCCCCTTCAAGTTCTCAACTTTCTTCTTCTGGAGGTTCACTATGATTTTGTTTGCCGCTCCACCTACCCGTTGCTCCTTGGGTGATGGACTGAGGCAAATCTGAGATCAATCCCAAGCTGTTCGCAGAAGTTGTTGAACTCAGCCCTGGCAAACCGAGGTCCATTGTCCGTGACAATGACCTACGGTAACCTGTGACGACAGATGATCTCTACCTAAACAAAATTTCTAATAACCTGGGAGGTTACCTTGGCCAGCGCCTTCACCTCCACCCACTTAGAAAAATAATCTATCATGACGACTAAGAATTTCCTCTGCCCACTAGCCTGGGGGAAAGGTCCCACCAAGTCCATTTCCCAGATTGCAAAAGGCTAGGAGGCTGTGATACTTCTGAGGCACTGGGCTGGTTGCAGATGGAGTGGGGCATAGAACAAACACTTGTGACACTTTTTGTGAATTCGGCCGCATCGAGGCCCAGGGTTGGCCAGAAATACACTTGCCTGACAATCCACCCTTATAGGGTCCGACTCCCAGAGTGACTTCCACATTCCCCGGAGTAGACCTCCTCTAAGATCCTCTGGACCTCTCTCTCGGTCGCGTAATGTGCCAACATCCCTCAGAGGGTCTTTCGGTACAGCTGCCCATCACGCAAGAGATAGTATGTCGACTTATACTTGAGCTTCTTCTTGTCCATCCCTTCAGGATATTCCCCTCTAGAGAGGAAGGTCGTGAATTAGTACATCCATGAGGGGTGTTGATCAACCTCCATCAACTCTCGCTCTTCGATGGAAGGCGGAATAGATCGGTGATGGTACCTCCTACTCGGGAACCCTGCTTCGCTAGTTGGTCTACCTGCTCATTCTCTTCCCTGGGCACGTGTCGGATGGAGAAAGTCTGGAATATACTGATGACCCCCTTCACCATTGCCAAGAATAGCTGCATAGTAGGCTCCCTTGCCTCAAACTCCACATTGATTTGGGGAGCCACCACCATGGAGTCAGTGAGGACCTCCATATCATGCACCCCAAGCTCCCTGGCAAGACATAGCCCTGCAATCACTGCCTCGTACTCAGCCGGGTTGTTGGTGATGGGAAAGTGCACAACCACCATTTGCTCGATCCTCGTTCCCTGAGGGCTTTCCAAGATCACCCCCACCCCTAAGTAATGCCTCCCTGACACACCATCTACCATCACCTTCTAGGGGGCAGGGTGAGTGAGTTCTGCCTCCGCCACCTCGACCACATAGTCTGTCAGGAAATCGGCCATGTCTTGGGCCTTGATCGAGAGGCGGGGGATGAAGGAGACATCGAACTCGCTCAGCTCTACCGACCACTTAGCCAATTAGCTCTTGCTCATAAGGTCATCCACATACCCCTCCAGGTTCCTCCCCCTCTGCTCTTGGAAGAACTTGTCCATTATCTTCTGGTAGGTCACCCCTACATTCTTCAGCCCAAAGGGCATCATTTTGTAGCAGTAACACCCCTCCCCCATGATGAAAGAGACATCTTTGACGTTGGGGCCGGGGGTGCATCCTGATCTAGTTATAACCTGAAAATGCATCCAGAAAACTCATTACAGGAAAACCGATGGCTGAGTCAACCAGTGCGTCGATCCGAGGCAAGGGGTAACAATCCTTGGGACATGATTTAATAAGTAGAGAAAAATCAACACATATACGCCACCGGTCGTCTCCTTTTTTAACCATTACTACATTGGAGACCGAGCCGGGGTATTGAATTTCGGATATAAATCCAACCTTAAGGAGCTTGGCCACCTCCTCCCTTATCAACTCGGCCAGCTTATCCACGGTGGACCTCTTCTTCTTCTGGATGGGGCGTGCTCCTGGGTCCAGGTTGAGGTGATGGCAGGCCACGTCAGCATCGATCCCTGGCATCTCCAAGGCGCTCCAAGCGAAGATGTCCACGTTATGTTGAATGAACTCCAGCATCCTCTCCTGGTCGGCTGGGGTCAACCCCCCACTGATGCGGACCTTCTCCACCCTACCTCCAAGGGTGAGAACCTCCAACTCCACAACCTCTTCTGTAGCCACCAGACGAGACTGCTTTCCCCATTCTTCGGCATCTTCCCCACCTGGGGCAGGAACTTCCTCCTCAGCCTCCTCCACGGCTATGACTTCGGCCGACTCCTGAACTTCCTCCACCACCTCCACCTGGGTGCGGCTCTCCACCTCCATCTCCACTACCTCCCTCTCCGCCTCCTCCATCCTCCGCTCCATCTCCTTGGCCCCCTCCTACCAAGAGATGGAGTTTACCGCCGTGACGTAGCACTCCCTGGCTATCTTGGGGTCTCCCCGGATCTGGACCCCCTCGGCGTTGAACTTTAGGCACTGGAGGAAGGACGAAGGGACGCAGCGGAAGGTGCTGATGAGGGGCCTCCTAAAGATGGCGTTGTAGCTATTGGGGGCATCCATGATGACGAATCAGCAGGTGCGGGACTGCCCCCCCCCCCCCCAGAGAGACATGGAGTCCAACTCCTCCTTCGACCTCCTTCCTCTCCCCCGAGAAGCCAAACAGGGGTCCGTCCGACGCCAGCAGCCTCTTGGCCTCCACCTTCATCACGTCAAACACCTTCTTGAAGATGACGTTGACCGAGCTCCCGGTGTCAATGAGGATCCGGGCGACGGTGAAGCTATCGATTGCGGTCTAAATGACCAGCGTGTCGTAGAAGGGGTCCTCATGACCCGGTATATCCTTGATTGAGAAGGTGATCTTCTCCTCTGGGGGTGGGGTCTGGGATGTGGAGCCAATGCTCCTGCGGTACAAGGTGTGGAGACTTGCCTTACGAAAAGCCTCGACCCCCCCCCCTGTGGGTCACTCTGATCCCTCCCTAGGTCCCAACATCTGCCCGGTCTTCACACCTGTCCTCCTCTGCCCGAGCCAGGACCTCCTCAATCTGCACTCCCTGGCAGTCTTGTTGCTACTGTTTCTCCCAGTTTCCTCTCATCTCGAGGAACTCTGGGAACGTGGCCATGACATGCCCTTCCTCCTGATGAAATTCACAGTAGGGTAGCTCCACCCTAAACTCCCTTCTTCTCCTCCATGCTGCTCTCCTCCTCTCTGCCATGGCTATAGCCATAGCCTGCTCCTGGTTGGGGAGAGGTGGTCTCTGGCCTTGCCTCCCTCCTGGAGGATAAAACTAGCCCTGGCCTCCTTGGCGGTTATTCCCCCCCCCCCCCATTGTGGCCTATCCTGGCCCTTTATCTTGCCATTCTGGCCTCCAACCTAGCCGATGGTTTGGCTCCTAATGCCCCCACCTGGGCTGCTGCTGTTGTTCCCTCTACCGGGGTTTAGCTCTCCTCTCCTCCTAACCTCTGCCCCCTCTAGGACTTTCCTCCTACATAGCCCACCTGGCTAACTTCCGGGAAAACTCTGGGTTCAATGCCTCCCCATCGACTTCTCTTGCCACCCTCTCCATTATCTCCTCGTAGGAGAGGGGCGGAACCCTCTTTAGCTCCATTAGAAAGAAGCCCTGCTGTAGCCCCAAAGTGAAGGCCATCATCAGGGTTTGACATGGCATCTCCTAGACCTTGGTCACCTCCTCCTGGAATCGATCCACATAGCTCCTCGGGGTCTCGTTCGCTCCCTTCTTGAAGTAGAACAGGGACTCCAACTCCTTCTTCCTCCTCTTGGAGGTGGTTAACCTCAACATGAATCCCAGGCACAGGTCCTCAAGGCAGTAGATGGAATTGGCTGGAACCTGTTGGAACCACTCTCTCGCCTTCTCCTTGAGGGTGATGGCGAAGAGTCTGCACTTGAATCCATCCGACATCTGTCGGATCGAGACCACATCCTCAAACCATTGGACGTGTTGGATCGGATCTCCCTTCCCTTCATAGTAGGACATCTTGGTTCCCTGAACCCCTCTGGAATCGGAGTAGAAGAAAACAGCTCGCTAAAAGGGCTTCCTCCCCCTACAAGGCGAGCTGGAGGGTCTCATACCCCATCTCGCCAAACCTGACGCCGCTTGTCGAGCCGGGGAAGAGCACCCGCCCGGGGAGCTCGCTGCCTCTCCCTTCCTCAGAAACCTCCTTCCCAGGTCTCCTGTCTGGAGCGTCCTTACCGAGAGCTGGAATCGTGAGAACAGGGGTCGCTAGTGTCGAGCACTCGGCTAACGCGACGAGTGTGAATCTGACCAAGGCGAGTACTTCCTGCCAGAAGTCCTCGAACATCCCCATCATGGCGAGAAGGGGAGGGGGTGGCGAGTAGCCCCTGTACGATCCTTGCCCTTCTCCTATCATTGAGCTCGCTGAAGATTTTTTGTGCTGACCACGCTCCATGCTCACCACACCAAAATATTGAAACCGAAAAATTGGTCTCGATAGGGTTCACCCTTTGGGAAGGGGTAATCGTGCACCTACTTCTATCCTGCAAGAAAAACAATAAGGAAAAAAGAACAGGGGACTGGACCAAGGGCCCGGAGTGGAGGACCCACCACACACCCGGAAGATCTCTGAACGCTTCCCCTCCTTAGCCAAATGCCTGGCTAAGGTACCTCAGAAAGCGCTAGAAGGTTAGGAGACAAGTAAGCATGCCTTCTGAGGTACCCCTTGGATCCTATTTATAGATTTCTGAAAACGTCCTACAAATAGCCAACCTTCGTTATTCTAAACAACTATATGCAGCCCAACTGGGTCTGCCAACAGCGTAACTCCACTGTTCTAACTGGCTATGTGCAGGCCAGCGGGGGAAAAATGGTAAAGACACCTCGCAGATCACTAGGCGAGTAGCCCTCGACAAACCCTACTCGGCAAGGGCGGCGAGTGCTCGATGGAGCAGGCACTCGCCGCCTATCCTAGACCTTAGGCAAGTACGGGCCCGGCCTACCCTGCCGCATGTCGTGGGCTTGTTGATCGGTTCAAACTCGGCGAGTGGCTTAGAGCTCTACAGAGGGCACAGAGCTCAACGAACAGCCTAGATCTCGACGAATAGCCCAGAGCTCGACAAACAGCCCAGAGCTCGACAAACAGCCCAGAGCTCGTCGAACAGGTAAAAGATCGGCGAGTACGGGCTCGACTCCCAAAAGAATCTCACCCCGCCTGGGCAAGTAGGAGACCGCCGAGATCCCCCTCCTGCCTAGGTCGCCTAGGGACTCGGACTGCCCGATTAGGCTGGCCTAGCTCCTACTGACCCACTCGTCGGATACGGGGTTGTACACCCAGGACCTGGGCTCGCAATCACAAATCATCTCACTGGGATCTACCATCGGTGGTAGAACTACCACAGCGCGATACTAACAGAACTTCAATTCTACTACAATCATGAGTTTTTTCCTGGAGAACACCTCCAGTACTTTCTATAGTAACTTGCAATAACCCTGACTCTGTAACCTACACGTTTAACCACAGAGTCTTCTCCGGCACGCATATCAAACATCACCAATCTAGACTAACCTGTCTAGATGGGCTTCCCACATCATGCATATTCCGTAATTCGATTTTGAATTCTATATGCAAGTTTATTATCGGGGATATCATTGATCAACCCATTGGAAACCTCCCATTCTTTATCAATTGGTGAGAGTTTCCATACACATGCCAAATAAGGGCTTCACTTGTCCAAGAAAGAAGGATGTTACCCTTGTAGATCGCTTAAGAGCCATGAACAAGGATTTTGTCCTGATGGAAAGGATCGTCTTGCCTTTCTCTTCGCAGATCTATTCTCAAATCGAAAATCCAATCGTAGGAAATCCTTCAACAACCCTCCAAAGATCTTCCTCCGGCCTTCTTCTTCTTTTCTTCCTATGTTTGAATAGAGGTTTTACGAGTGAGAGTGGGGGAAAGAGAAATGACTTTCTTTCCCCCACTCCTTTGACTAAGTGGACACGAGATTAAAACCAGTCACAAGATCAATTCATCAAAAGGAATGAAGGGCCACAATTTCAGCTGCAAAACTTTAAATAATGTTATCATCGGGCGATATCCACTATCGCTACGTGATAGCTCTAGAGGTGGCTGCTTGACCCATTCAGCATCGCTCAATGACCGCTTCACCTCCTGCCGACACATGGATGACTACCACGTGGAACAGTATCACCTGGCGATATCGAGCAAATGCTAGTGATAGCTCCAAAGAACAAATCTTTGTTGTTTTTATTACAGGAAACCTGGGGTGTCACAGGATTTGTATTTCCTCTGTCTCCTACTGGGAGAATTTGATGGTTCCACCAAAGATCACGAGATCGGCCCGGTGCGTATTTTCTACTATGATGCGTATCAGGCTTGGTGTGGGCGTAATTCTAAGGTCCATCATGGGGTGGTGGCCACATTCACAAGTATGGCGGCGACGAATATTGTGGAGAACATTTCCATGCTTTGTTCTTTCTCTTTATAGTGACACTGGGGCCCCACTCAGCCCTGCTAGTTGTCGCAACCCTCGTCTTGGTTCCTTCCCCCTTGGATGGATTATGTTTAATGTGGATGGTTCTTTTGGTCCATCTTTTGGTGCGAGGCTTTGTATGGTGGTCCGCAATGACTTGGGAGAGAATGTGCTTGCGGCTGGCACCTCGATCTTGCATTTGGATTTGAGTGGGGTCGAGCTGGCAGCTCTCCTTTCCTTTAAGCCTTTTGTTGAGCAATCTCTGTTTGATGTCCGTGGGGCAATTGTGGATGAAGATTGCTAAATTTTTATTGATGTGTGTTCTGAGAGCGTAAGGTGTGGAGGCTCGGGTGCGTCTGATGATTGTGAAGACTTCTGTTTTCTTAGCTACTTTCCCAGCACTATTTTCAGCATGTGTGTCGGGATACGAATTGAGTTGTCACTTTTGTGCTTGGTTTGTTTTGTACGGTGATTTTGTATGGTCTATTATTGTCGGCTCTCCGCATGAGTTTATCGAGCTAGTCCAATCTAATTTGGTTGGCATGATTTCAAAGCATAATTTTGAATTTAAAATTAAAAAAATCATAAAACTATGAGAATAAGAGCCTATAATTCCAATAGCATAGGTCCGAAAACCAAGGCAGGCCTTAAAGATGCGGACAGCAACCCCATTTTAAGATATCAATCCATATAAAACTAGCTCATATTCAACTTTGACAATAGAACCCCCCCCCCCCCCTCCCACCCACCACACACACACATAGCTGTATAAAGCCAATAAACAGGAGCCAATAAACCCAATAAATTAGGCCCAAAACAGCCACTTAAAAAACCAATAAAATAGGGGATAATTTTTTATATAAAATAGGGCATGAGCTACAGCAAACCAACAACCCAAACAGTGGGGAAGCAGCCCCAAAAAATAGGATAGATTCCTCAAAATCAGAGTAATAGCCTTCCTAAAATAAGAAAAATTTTGGGTCCGGATATCGGACCGTGAAAACGGTCCGGGTTTAAAGATCGCGAGTTTCCTGTTCTTTCCATCACAGACATAGTTTCCCCTTCCCGTACCGTGCATTCTCCCTCTTCTCTTCCAAGGTGCTGCGCATATTTCCCTTTCTCCTTTCCGGCGAGCTGCGCATTCTCCTACTTCTTTCTTCCGGCGAGCTGCGAAAATTTCTCCTTCTCCTATCCTGCGAGTACACATCTTTCTCCTTCTCCTTTCTTGCGGCGAGCAGCGAACCTTTCTCCTTATTATCTTTCTACCGGCGACAACCACTGATGCCGTCCTCGTAAACTTCTTCCAAGCGACCGCGTCCTATCTTCCGCCGAGAAATCCATATCCGCTCTGGCACCATGGAGAAAACTGGAGAAACTTTAGAGAAGAACATTCCAACAGTTAATGTAAGCGGTCGTCATCCTATCTTTGTCTTTTCTATAGTTTTTGTTGTAAGTTTGATCTTGTTGGAGGTGTGATTGTAGGGTTTTGCAATGTGTTTTTTTGTTGATTGTGTAAAATCTAGTCAGAATTTGTTATTTGTACTCTTACTGGGCTATTCTCCAGTCGGATTTTACCAGAAATTTTGTGTTGCAATTTTTCTTGTTTTGCAATTAAAGGTCTTTTATTTCTTAAACTAATCACTCCTTTTAATCCATAGGCGAATGAAGTTTTTGTCTTTCTGACCGTGCACTCTGATGAGAAAGCCTACAATATGTACAGGAAGTATGCTCACAAAATTTGATTCATGTGCGCAAATAACATATCTTATATTGGACACATACTCGGATTGTCAAGACGAGGGAATTTACATGTGAAAAATCAGGCTATAAACGATTGAATCCAGAAAAGGATGTGAAAATAAAAATCGGTAAACTTGACACTCGTACAGGGTGCTTGACATGCTTGCATTTTACTATTGATATAGAGGACAAGAATTGAGAGGTGGTGAAATTCATAGAGCAACACAATCACCCACTCGCTCTAGAATATGACAGTCATTTATGAAGATCTCATCGGGATATATCTGATGTCCAAGGAAGTTATCTGAAGAGTATGACCGGTTCTGAGATCAAAATAATTCTAGCATACACTTCATGGTTGATAAGGTGAGTGGATATGAAAACATTGGTTTTTGTAAAACAGATACGTACAATTACGTACAATGAGAATGAAGAGCACTAATAGAAAGTGGCGATGTCTTGAGTTTGCTAAAAATATTTAAAGAAAGACAAATGGAAGATATCATGTTCTCTTACGATGTCCAAACAGATGAGTTAGGACGTCTGCCTAATTTTTGCTGGATGGATGGTCATAGAAGATTGATTATGATACGTTCAGGGATATTATTTTTGATGTCACGCATTGGTTGAATAAATATAATTTGGCGTGTGCTTCATTTATTAGGATAAACCATCACTGGCAAAATGTCTTTGTAGGTGGCAGCTTCGTCGTAGAGGAAACCATTGAATCATTCTGTTGGTTTTTTGATAAATTTTTGAGATTTGTCGGTGGAAAGCAACCGATCACTATTTTTACAGATCAAAATCAGGCGATAGTCGTTACAATTGTGAGGAATTTTACTAGAACTCGACACCGCCTTTGTTAGTGGCATATTTTGAAGAAAGCTCCTTCAAAGGTTCCATTCATCAACAGTGATAAGAGTGTCAGAGCTTTATTCTACCATTGCATGAGCAAATGCGATGATGAGGCTGATTTGTATTCACATTGGAGTGAGTTGATTTCAAGAGTCAACTTGAAAGATAATAGATGACTTTCTGATCTGCACAAAATTAGAAATAGATGGTCCACTGCGTTTAATAAAAACATTCTAGATATTGGCATTCTATCTGCTCAGAGAACTGAATCCGCGAACAATATTTTACATGGGTGCGCAAAACCAACAAGTTCCCTTGTTGAGTGTTATACCGAGATGGAGGAGATGATTTCATCTTGGCATAGATCTGAACATGATAAAGATTTCAAGTGCAAGCACTGTACCATCACCTTGAAATTTAAAAATTACCCTTTATTAAAACAAGCTTCCAAATTATACACAAGAATAATATTCTCCATTTTCGAACAGATTTTTATAAATGGAGCTATTAGTGTGTACATTAGTGAAGAAGTTAGATATGAGGATGACCATATTTTATATGTCACTAGACATTGTGATGCTTCTATAGATGACAAGAAATAGGTAGTTAAAGTTAACTTTAACACATTCGATGTTATGTGTTCATGCAAGGGTTTTGAAACAAGAGGAATGTTGTGCAAACACATCTTAAGTGTGTACAAATCTAAGAATGTAAAACAAATAAATTCTTGTTACCTACTAAAGAGATTCACTCTTGTGGACAAGAAAGAATTGGACCTTTCAAAGAGTACTTTCATGAAAGAATTCCAATCCAGCTTGGTGTTTAGAAACTATCTTCTATGATTCACTTACGACTTAGCCCAAATAGTCGATACATGTCATCCGGCCCAGCAACAAGTCTTAGATGCCTTGACTGAATTAAGGAGGAGCACGGAATGTAATGTAGATAAATAAGAGAGGTTGAAGAAAGGATTTAATAAAGAAAAATTTAAAAGTACAAACATGTTGAAGGATCCAAAAGGAGTACGTCCTAAAGGATTGTCAAATGCTCGATTGAAGTGTTTTTGCGAAAAATTGGTAAAGAAGAAAGTAAGTTTGCATTTTTATATTTGATTTATAAAATTACTTTCCATATGCTTGCAACTATGATTAATTTAAATAATGTACAAACTATGTAGGGATGAAAAAGGAGCCTAAATCTACTACAGGACACTCAGATGAAGAACCAAAGGAGTTCGACTTTATGGTAAGTGGAAACTTCGAGAAAAACGCCGACAATATGTCCCCCCAATGCATTCAATGAGGCGATTGATGAAGTGTCTTTGTCCTCGTCCTTCAATTTTTATAGTGTCCCTGATGTTCTTCTTTGGTGAACATTCATAGATTTTTTTGTTTGTTAATGCTTTTGTATCCATATACTTGCAAACCTCCACAGGCTCTATAATGTTATTATACTGGGAAATTATGGTCAGATTTAGTTTAATGTTCTATTACTGTATATTCAGTGTGCTTGGAGAAAAAACTGTAATGTTTGATACTGTTTAGATCCAGTCGGATTTGTATCGTGCTTGGACAAACAAAACAGTGATGCTATCATGATAGAAATAAATCTGTCAGCATTATGTCATCACTAACACCTTACAGTGCACCATCAGACGGGATTAGACATAAAACTACCATGATAGAAGGTAAGATATTTCACATGTATTAGATCATTTAGTCTGTACAACAAATTGATCTAAAAGCTCCTTATCCATAGCAGGTAAGATATTTCACATGTATTAGAAATAAAACAACCATGACAAAAGAATCAAACAAGCTCCTTATCCATAGCAAAAGAAATGAATGAGCTCAGTCCATTCACCTAAAAGCTCTTTATCATCTAGTTTTTCACAATTTTTTAATATTCCAAGATACCAAGTCACATTTTTACTGTATCTAACATTTAAATAAGAAATGGAGGAGTATGATGTTTAATAGTAAACTGCATGTAAGTAGTGTGCATAAATCAAAATAAACAAACAATATAGTTCCCACAGCTAAATAGTTCGAATAAAGTCAATTGTTAACTATTGCTTTAGGCAAAAATGCTCAATCATTTTGACCGCAATTTCAGCCTTGAATTTAGCCATGTTCTTCTGCCAGCCTTTGAATGATGGCCAAGATATTGATTTTGTGCTGGCTATCTCCACCATGTAATTTAAGACAAATATCCCACAGTCGTCGTCGCTTTTGAGAGGTCTAAGTTGTTAGCCTAAATCACCTAGAGGGGGGTGAATAGGTGAAATGTGTGTCAAATGCGGAATTAAAAACTAACACAGCACACATCAAGCAATCACAGACGACAAGAGATTTATAGTGGTTCCCCAACCTTGGGTACGTCCACTTTCCTCACCGATCTAGCAAATCACTAGACTCGGCTACTCCACTATCTCGGATTGAAAACAATCCTACACCTCAGAACCACGTTCCTACAAAACTCGATCCAACTGGATCTACAAAACTCAGAAGCAAAAGCCTTCCTACGAATCTCGGAGAAAAAACTCCTACACAATAATTTGTTTAAAGAAAATACAAACAATAATCTCAGATCTGGATCTTGACAGTCTTCTTCCTTAAGAGCTTTGGCTTGATCAGAAAAGTTGAAGACGACTTGAGAGAGATCCACAAATCTGAAAAACTAAATCACCTCGATCGAGAAAATAGATCTGGAATCTTTAAGGCGCGGCGAGATCGAGTGATTGACTTGCGTCTGGATCGCTGAAGAATCAGAGTTGCAAACAAAGATCAGAGATTGTCGATCCAAAGCTTCTTCCGTGAACGTTAATGGCGGCGGCGGTGACTTGAAGAATTAGGGTTCACCGGGTTTTTCTCTTTCTCTTTCTTTAAAATAATAATCTCTGAAGGAACTTAATAATAGTCAAATCTGAAATGACCTATTTATAGGTAGACTCCAACGGTCCTTAGAATAATTAATGATGACACGTGGACCTATCAGAAAGGATCAAATCAAAATGTACAATGACATTGACTTAGAGAAATTCAGGAAGGATTTGAACAGACATACTCGAGTCATAGAAGATACATACTCGAGTATCAGATAGTATATACTCGAGTGAACAAGAATTGGCATACTCGAGTAAGAGAAGTTATATACTCGAGTGGAAAGGATTAGCATACTCGAGTAAGAGAAGAGAAAACTACTCGAGTGATCCAGAGATCAATACTCGAGTGATTAACGAACTACTCGAGTATGAGAGTAGATACTCGAGTGAGAGAAAAAGAACTACTCGAGTATCTTAGAACAACTACTCGAGTAAACATTGACTTACTCGAGTATGAAAAATAACTACTCGAGTACAGAGTCACTTACTCGAGTATATAGAAAACTACTCGAGTATGTGGACTTAGAATATTTCTGAAATGGGAAGAACAGAACTACTCGAGTATAAACAAGGCACTTACTCGAGTAACTAACCAACTACTCGAGTACAAGTTATCACTTACTCGAGTGAATACAGCCTACTCGAGTATGTAAACTAACTTACTCGAGTACAGACCCACTTACTCGAGTATACTAGAGAAGTACTCGAGTATGTGGACTTAGAAAGTTTCTGAAATGGGAAGAACAGAACTACTCGAGTATAAACAAGGCACTTACTCGAGTAACTAACCAACTACTCGAGTACAAGTTATCACTTACTCGAGTGAATACAGCCTACTCGAGTATGTAAACTAACTTACTCGAGTGCAGACCCACTTACTCGAGTATACTAGAGAAGTACTCGAGTATGTGGACTTAGAAAATTTCTGGATTAAGAACAGAAGGATTTACTCGAGTATAAGATATGACCTACTCGAGTGATTGACTATCTACTCGAGTATAAACTTATCTACACGAGTATATAGAGTCTACACGAGTATGTCTAAGGATCTACTCGAGTATTAAGTCACTTACTCGAGTATATGAAGGTACATACTCGAGTATGTGGACTTAGAAAAATTTCTTCTGAAAATCATACTTCAATGCTTGAGTCCACCATTTCAAGTGCATGTAGGAAGTGTATCCCAATAGAGAGGCTATACATGGGCCAACACTTTGGATCACACAATGAGGGATTACATTGTATGGTCCTGTGTTTGGTGACCCATTATAGACTGACATTGGTCTACACTTGGCATTAAGGACCTGCACACATACAACTTAAACACAGCATCAAATACACCTTAATTCATCTTAGTTCAAGGTCTGACCTCCTACAAATCTGAGGTATTGTGGAGACAAGTCCCAACAGCTTTCTTTCATAGGTGTCTCCCCCACTATTTTGATATCCCAATTATGTAGCCCAGTTGGTAATGACTTGCATGTCTCCTGCTGCAAGCCGGATATCTATGAAAAAGTAACACCTTAGGAAAAAAACACGTAGCACAGCACAAAAATAAATAAATAAAGTATATCAATGGGGACAATGTAGAATGATGCATCCGGTTGGGCATAAAATCATAAAAGTACCACATCTCTTCTTTTAAATTGCACATTAACAATGCCCAATGGCCTGAGAAGTGCACTGGCATCAAAATGATATCGACCGCTTGGATATTTGTTGGGGATATGTGGGGCAGTAATTTTCATTGCTGGCATCGCAACTCTTAAAATACTGCATGAATATAATATTTTAACATAGCATCACTAGATAACAAATAGTATAAAAATGTAAATTAAGTGCAATATAACTCTTACTACATAATTTAGAGAGACATACAAAGATTTTTCATGCCTTCGGGGATTTTCTCCTCCGAAAGTTCAACATAATGGCATAAGCATCTAAATGGCTATCTATTATCCATTCTTGCCGCAATAAATCCTCCATAGCCCCTCTAGTTATGGTTGTGTTTCCGCAATCGAATAAACAGTACCTATAATATATATAGAGAAAAAATGTGACAAAACATAAAGAAATAGTCATGTTGTATCATCTAGCACAAAATGCACCTCCATGACAAGCACAATTACCTCTTGCCATACCGACTCAATGTTGAATCTTTGAATTCTCTTGCAGCCGTTGTCAAATATGATCGTCCCGAGAATCAGATTTCCTCTTTGGAGTTCCCGGTCACTTTGGTAGATTGACGTGCTCTTTTGCGGCTTTTTGAATCAGGGGTCAATTCACTAATGCAAATGATTTCCTTTGTTTTTTTTTGGTAGACGGGGCTAAGGTGTAAGTGGGTTAAGATGGTGTGAGGGCGGCTGCTTTGGTAATATGTCCTTGCGACATCAACTAAGGCTGCATTTGGTAATCCATTTTTGTCCATCCTGTTTGGTCAAAACGTAACATTGAGTCCAGGCCCCATTTATTTTTCTGCTCTTGTTTCGAATTGCACGGCGTTTCTCGCTATTCAAAACCCGGCAGAATAAAACCTACCTCTACAGCTTCATTTTATCGCGTTTAGGGCAGGCCGCTGTTTCTACCGTCGCCACTTCGAGTCGATCCCGTATCCATCTTCTTTGACCGTATCTGGGTTATAGGTCGCTTCCCGTACTAGATATCCGGCGGTGCCTGATTCCTTCTCCGAAATTCGGAGGCGCCTGCTTCCTTCTCCGCGCGCAACGGCGACGGCAAGATCCCGATCGAGAAACACAGCTTCTTCTCCAACTCAGGCTAGTTGTTCTCTCCGATTGTGTGCTCCTTCCTCTCTGATGGCCCAAAGATTTCACATGTAATATTCTCTATTATCATGGTTTGATTTTTCGGTTCCAGATATCTCACCCCTGCCCTCACCCCCCTACGATTTTGTCCAGATAACTCCAGCTCTCGCCTTGTTCATGTTCCCACCATCTGCAGCAGTCACACCTACAGGTATACCTTCCTTCCCCTTCCAATTTTTTTGGTTATTAGGGGTTGGATTGTTTTGGTTTATAATAATGCTCAAGATGTTGAATTTTTGTGTAATGTGTTGTGTATGTGCGTATGTGTTCTATGTGTTGTGTGTGTGTATTGACTGTGCTGTGTGTGTGTGTGCATTGATTGTGTTGTGTGTGTGTGTGCATTTACTGTGTTGTGTGTGTGCGTGTGCTGTTTTGAGTGGGCGTTTATGTGCTGTGTGTGTGCTTATGTCGTGTATGTATATGTGTGTGTGGTGTGTGTTTGTGTTGTGTGTGTGTGTGTTTATGGTGTGTGTGTGTATGTGTTATGTGCACTGTGTTGTGTGAATTTGTTTGTATGTGTTGTGTGTGTGCGTGTGTGAATTATGTGCACTGTGTTATGTTGTTGATGTAGGCCCGCTCTTTCGAGCGTTTTGGTGGCCGACAAATTAACGCGATGCTCTCGAATAATTCTCACGTTACACTCTAGCATTTAACGTAGCAGCGATTCTATTAATATTACTATTAGACTAACAATTATGTGGGGTTCGCAAAGCCCCTTAAGATTATACCAAGGCGATAGGTCAAGGTCCTCTCAAGCGAAAAAGAACCAACACGGTTCGATCGAGCGAGTTGTACCAAAAGAGAAACCACCGAAAACAAAAGATTCGGGCAAGGGTGGTTCTCTCCCAATGAAATACAAATGAGGGCCTCCACGCCTCACGAACTTAAATGAAAATACGGTAAACAAGATAATAACTAACATAAATTAAACCACGAAAAAATCAAGAGTTACACAAGCCACGCAATTTGCCAATGCCACAAGAATTATATAGGGAAGAGAAACACATCTGGTAGAAATTTTCATTACCCCAACCGGATTGTATGAATCTGGTTTCACTCAACTAGAATCGTTCTTTAATCGGAACCACCAGACATACGCCAGAGGGAGAGAAACTCGTCGCCTTCTTCGTGTCACGCTATATTTGGAAAATCCAGGCGAAATCTTCTAAATGTGGAAATAATATTCCAATTAAAGTAGGAGAGGGAAAAGGTGGCAAGATTGTGGAATATTTAAGGAATGAGATATTTCAAATTTGGTAGTTGGAAAATTTATGGAAGGGGATATGTTTTGAATATGGTAACTAAAGGGGATTATGGCAATGAATATTTTTAGATTAGGAAAGGGATATTTAGAGGGGGCCGGTTTTGATGGTGGTGGAGGGAGCTTGGGTTTGAGATGGTGGTGGCCGGTTTTATGAGGGAATGTAATGGTCGACCTTGGTGGTGCTGATGATGGATAGACTTGGAGGGATGGAAATGGGTGGTGGCAAATTCTCTTGGTTGGACTCGGGTTTGGTGGTTATTGGAGGTGGTTGGCTAGGTGAGGGAAGGAAGATGGCTCGGGTTTGCTAGGTTGCAAAGAGGTGATGGGGAAGGAGAGGAAGAGAGGAAATACGAGAGAGAGAGGAGGAAGAAAAGGTGGTCGGCGGCCAAGAGGAATAGGAAGAGAGGAAGGGCCGAAATTTTCCTTGAGGAGGAGGAGGATTTCAACTTGAAATTCGATCTTTTTATTCATTCACTAATGAGAAACAAAGGGGTACATGCCTATATATAGGCTACAACAAACACTCCAACTGGCTACATGCAGCCCAACATGAAAAATGAAATCTAAACTCATGGTTTTATAACATAACCATGTAACAACTAATACATGAAATTAAACGCAAAATAACAATGATAATTTTGAAATAAAACAAATTATAAAATATATTAATACTCCATAATAATTTATTAATATTTATTATTAATAAATTATAAATGGTCTTGGCTCCGGACGGCTATTGTGGCGATGCTCTTCATGGTCAAGTGTCAGTACGCCATCACCGTCTTCAAGTAGTTGTGGGTTGTCATCTTCATTCATATCTACCGGGTCACCATCATCGTCAGAGGGGGATGCTCCTTTGCCATATGTCATGGGAAGTTGGCTCCATCAGTTTGTGTGTTTGTTGTTTGAATTTGTTTGTATGTTATGTGTGTGTGTGTGAATTATGTGTTGTGTGTGTGTGTGTGCTATTTTGAGTGGGTGCTTGTGATGTGTGTGTGCTTCTATCGTGTATGTGTATGTGTGTGTGGTGTGTATTTGTATTGTGTGTGTTGGTGTTGTGTGTTTGTGGTGTGTGTTTGTGGTGTGTGTGTGTGTGTGTATCTGTTTGCTTTGTGATGTGTGTGTGTGTGTGTGTGTGTGTGTGTGTGTGTGTGTGTGTGTGTGTTTGTTCTATGTGTTGTGTGTGTGTGTGTGTGTTGTGAGTGTGTGTGTGTGTGTGTTGTGTGTGTGTGTGTGTGTGTGTGTGTGTGTGTGTGTGTGTGTGTTTGTGCTGTTTTGAGTGGGTGTGTGTGTGTGTGTCGTGTGTGTGTGTGTCGTGTGTGTGTGTGTCGTGTGTGTGTGTGTATGTGTGTGTGTGTTATGTGCACTGTGTTGTGTGTATGTGTTGAGTGTATGTATGTGTTGAGTGTGTGTATGTGTTGGCTGTGTGTGTGTATGTGTTGACTATGTGTGTGTGTGTTATGTGCACTGTGTTGTGTGTATGTGTTGTGTGTGTGTATGTGTTGAGTGTGTGTATGTATTGACTGTGTGTGTGTGTATGTGTGTGTGAGTTATGTGCACTGTGTTGTGTGTATGTGTTGAGTGTGTGTATGTGTTGACTGTGTGTGTGTGTATGTGTTGAGTGTATATATGTGTTGAGTTTTTTATACGCCCTTATGTGATTATTTATGTTTAGTTTTATTTTTCTTTCATCCAATTCATGTTATGGGTAAACATAAAGAAGATGGTGTTAGTGCAAATTGGGAGGCCAATGATGTTATGATTTTTTATGACATGTGTCTCAAAGAGATTGAGTTGGGTAATCGCCCAACCACGCATTTTAGCAGGGATAGGTGGACAAATATAACACCAGGTTTTTTTGCACGCACTGGAAAGTCATATGATCGGAATCAAATAAAGAATAAGTGTGATCAGCTAAAGAAAGATTGTAAATTATGGAGAGAGCTAAAGGGGCATGAGACTGGTCTTGGTTGGGATCCAATTCGCAAAACTATTACTGCTTTGGAAGACTGGTGGAAAGAACGTTTGAAAGTAAGTAGATTCTTTACAGTTGAGACCCATGTTTTTTAATACTTTGCTGGATGATATGTCTAATCCGTATTTTTCTTCTAATTAGGTTCTTCCTAGTGCAAGGAAGTTTCAGTTTTCTGGGATATCTCCTGAGTTAGAGGAGAAACTTCATATGATGTTTAGCCAGGTCGTTGCAACTGGAGATCTTGCATGCGCTCCAAATTCCAGAAAATTTGAACTCGAGTCGGTCGATGAACAAGATGTTTCTGCTAGAGATGATACAGAAAACATCATCGAGTCTCCACATTCTATCGCAGCTAAGGAGAAACGGACATCTAAGGCCAAAAGAAAGAATACAGCGAAGAAGGCAAAAAGTTCGGCAATAGATGAGCTGGTTGAAACATCACGCATTATTGGGCAATGAATGCAAGTGCCACCTCGCATCCAGATATCTTCAGTGTTATTCACCATTCCTGAGGCCATTTCAGAGCTAGAGAGTATGTCAGAGGTTATGGATGCGTCATAGTTCGATTTCTACGACTACTCTACTATGCTTTTGAAGGATAACCAAAATCGAGAAACTATTATGAGCATTTGCAAGGATAGGCGTCTTAGGTGGTTACAGGCTCGTTTCGAAAAGCGAGCGGATTAGTTTGGTTTTTGGCCCTCTGCTCTGCCGAGATTATTATGTTTGTGTTATGTGTGTTTTTTTTACTTTGATACTTATGTTTATTTGTTAATTTGCTGTGATGCTACTTTGAATACATTTGAGACTTATGTTTATTTGTTAATTTACTGCGATGCTACTTTGTTCACTTTGGGACTTATGTTTATTTGAAAGCAAATGATGCAATGTTGAATTCTGATCTATTTGTCGCAGACATACAATGTCATCCTCAGACAGTTCTAATGAAGAAATTCAGCAACAAGTAGTTGATTTGACTTATCATAATAGAGGACTCGATGGGCATCAAATTGTAACAACTTCAGCTTTTCAAATAAATAGGACTGCTATATCAAATTGTAGAGCATGCATAACATCTGGGCATACAGGGGCTAGATGGGTAGTTGAACTTATAGATGGACACCCGATGAGATTTTTTAGTGCCTTCAGAATGTCGAAGGTGGTTTTTAATGATTTTCTTTCACTACTCACAATTCATTATGGATTTCAAGGTTCTAGGAGAACTCTCCCACGTGAGGTGTTTGCAGTTACACTGTATATTTTTGGCCACAATCTATCCATGCAACTTTCAAGTGAATGCTTTCAACATTCTACAGAAATGATAAGTATATTCTTTATAAAGGGTATCACTGCAATTAAGAGACTCTCTTCTGAAGTCATCAGGCCTATAGATCCTATTTTCAGTTGTATTCCCCCATAAATTTTAAATGATCCTCGATACATGCCTTTCTTTAAAGACTGCATAGGAGCTATTGATGGAACACATATGGATGCTCGAGTTCTAGCTGATCAAAAGGTTTTCTACATTGGTCAGCATGGCATAACAACGCAAAATGTCATGGCGGTTTGTGATTTCAACTTATGTTTCACTTTCGCATTAGCAGGTTGGGAGGGTTCTACCCATGATAGTCATATATTTCAAAATGCTCTTATAGACTCGAGTTATAATTTTCCGTATCCACCGCCAGGTGAGCCTTTTATAGTAAAAAGTTATATTTTGTAAGGTTCATTCGGCTGCGGTCACTATTATTCACACCAATAAACGAGTTATAATTTTGCAGGAAATATTATCTAGTAGATGTCGGATATCCACTTCAACGTGGTTTTTTAAAACCATATACAGGTACACACTATCATTTACCGAATTTTAGAAGGGGCGGTCAGCCTAAACAAGGGCACCGAGAAATATTCAACCAGGCTCACTCGTCTTTACACAGTGTCATTGAACGTTCATTCGGAGTTTGGAAAAATAAGTGGAAGATTATTAGATATATTCTACCATACAGTTTGTCAAAGCAAAGAGGCATTGTGATTGTAACAATGACATTGCATAATTACATTCGCAGGCATCCATCCCGCTCAGACACTCATTTTCGTGCTTGTGATGAAGACGAGCAATTTATTTACCCGGCGGGCCTTCAGATAAGAACAGTACAGATAAACGAAACCTCAAGTTGAGAACATGTTAGAGGGATTCGACTAGGGGTGGATGAGATGGTGGCATTACATGACTCCATTGCCGATCAACTCCTCAGAGCTTGAATGTGTTTGTTGTACCTGCATAGAAAGCTGTTGTATTTCGAGTTTTTGAAATTTTAATGTTTAGCAGTAATTATGTAAAAATTTTGTATTGTTAGATTCTCAATTTCATCATTTCTAAATATATATGCGCATATTACAAACATATTTTAAAAAATTAATCCAAATTTTTTTTAAAAAAGCCAAAACGCCACCGCAGTTTTGCCAAACGATTCTCTGTTTGGAACAGCTCAGCAAACACAGACTATCCAAATAGATCTCCATTTCCAGCATCCAATTTCCAACAGCTCCCTTTGCAAACCTGCCTTTACAACAACTCCTTTTGCAACTGCCACCACTAAACCAAATGAAGCCTTAATCATGGAAACAAGAGAATCAAATATCTCTTAGAAGGAGATACATAACACACAGAGCTCAATAAGAATCATTTCCTCCGACTGTCTAATCTCCCTTTTAATTAACTTTTTCAGATCCCTCTTTTTTTCTTCTCCTTCTCCTTCCTACTCTTCTCCTTCATTCTCTCAGCCTTCTCCTTGTCCATCAACTCCTCTGTACCTTTCTTAATTTTTCCAATATTCTGCTTTACTGGCTTTAATTTTAGAACCTCCTCAAAGTCATAGTTTGACTCATCAGACCCATATCTTTCTTGATCCTCTGAACTTAAGTAAACAATGGCCGGCTTTACCAACACATAAGATGGGTTCTGAAGAATATACTGTAGAACAAAACAAAGAACAAGTGATAAAAATGACCAAATTAACTGCAAGCTACCACTTTCTTCCGAAACAAAAATCTCATAAGATCTTCACAAAACTTATGAGAAAAACCGCCTTTAGAGGCCCACCGGCACAACTATGGCTGAACCATCTCATCCATTAATGAAAGCCTTTATTTCATGGATAGCAAAATCACCTAGAGGGGGTGAATAGATTATTGGTCTCTTTTTGAGTTTCTTATATATTTTAAAGAATAGGTTTAAAGAATGTCTAAACACCTAGAGGGGGTGAATAGGTTCAATTCTTGATTCCTTTGGCAGTTAATATATAGTTTACTCACAAAATGACTAAAATTCTATAGCAATCACAGCATATAACACATCAATCACAGCAGACACACAGATTTATAGTGGTTCCCCAAGAGATCGGTACATCCACTTTCCCCCTTCGCCTATCTAGCAATACACTAGATTCGGCCAAACTTCCTTCCACCTTCTTAGATCCTCAGATCTTATAACTCAAAACCCAAACTGGTTCCTACAACTCAAACTTCAAAAAGTCCTACACCTCAGGTTCTCCCCAAGAAACCTACATCAGAGTGAATCCACACCCCTACCACTCAGGCTTATCAAGCCCTACCTCTGCCCTTATAACCAGGCCTACAGCTCAGAGAACTTAATCTCCTACCTCGGGCAAATAGTTCTACTTCAGCCTTTATAATTACAGGCTTACAACACTCAGATCTATAAATAGATCCTACAAAAATTGTATAAAGAATTACTTTTCTTCCTTCACCCTGATAGAGAGAAAAGAGGGGTGAAGGAATCTTGATCAGATCCTGATTAATCTGCTTCCTTCAGATCATTGCTGCAATGGATAAGATTCAACCTGTAAGACCCCCTTTTTTTCTCTTTTTCAACCACCGGGGTCTTAGCCAAGAATTTCCTCTTTGCGGTGGCACTGACTCATGGGAAGGCTGCCACTACAAAACGCCAATTCTGTCGGCCCTTTTCGATCACAAAGAGAGAGAAGTAAATATTACACTGAATGTAAACAGGTCCACAGAAACACATATGAACAAAATCACAACAAGTCCATCAATATATAGAAAATAGAGTACTGCGAAATAATAGTACAGATGAAATATATAAACGGGCTCGAGCCAGGTACATCAGAGTCCTCACTACAAATCACTCGTCGTGGAAGCTATAAAAATACTAAACACTCACGGAGCTGATCACAGGCCCTCCGGAACTAGACTGGCCCACCTCCATGTGCACTGTACTCCGCTGGTGCTGGTCCCTGGGCTGCTGGTCCCTGTCTCCCATCCGAAGCTCCTGTAATGTTGTGGTTCGAAAACTATTAGTCATAAAGACTAAGCCCTATCATTTCTTACCCCTCCCCCCACATCTCCTAAGCACCGAGTGGAGAGGAGGACAAGGAAGCTACAATGGTGGAGAATAATCAAACGGATGATAGTGGAACTAGTCTAACAATTGTTCATGGTGTATAAACAACTAATCAAATTAGAGTACATCTAGCAGTTCTACGGTAGTGAGTAGTAAAATAGACAAATAGAAAGCAAGTAAGTAAATAGTAAGTAAATAGTAAGTAACCTTAACTTATATGAATGCCCATACAAACTTATAAGTTAAGGGGTCTTTTGCAAGGTTCCCATCGTATAAAAAGTCTCATACTGATTTATATGTTGGGGTGTCGGTTGTATACAAATATGAGTGTAGTGGTATTCTATGTCATGATTCATGCAAGTGCAACTCACGCACACGACTCTATGCGCACAGACCTTTAGTTCCCCCTATTCGGGCAACTAGCTTCACTCCCAGGAACCTCCGTAGTGGCAAATGGAGACAGTGGGTCGGGCCCCCCACCCCTAGGCGAGTATCCACACTACCGGGCCTAGCCCTTCCGTACGCCCCTAGAAGAACACAACCTAGAGTATCTGCGTACTAGTGCTGGCTATATCCACCAAACTTTCTTTGGCTAAGTGTCCCACACTGCCGAGTCAACGTACCGATGTCGGTGTGAACGACAATCAAATACCTAAGACCCACCACCTTATTTTGTATTCAAACCCTCGAGCCCTCGGCTCCCCGGACTGTCCCGTCCGTGCATCTACCTTCAGAGCTACCGTCTGAATGGCAACCAAACCAACTTATTCTACCTCCCTAGCTATCGCGGTGTGTGTATGTTCAACCCTAGTTATACTAGTTGCTCTTTTAGTTTATTATTCTTACGGTTTACGTTAGCCCAGGACTGCCCCCGGTATTCCCTGTGAAGGGCTCTCAAAGGGCACTAGGAACTATGATGGTAGCTGAAGCCCATCGTTCCCTTTCGCAAGGAACTTACTTTTATTGGTTATTACCCATTACCCGATCCTATTCAATATACTTTGGATCTATCCTAGTGTACTGAGATTCTTCCTCTCCAACCGAGGTGGATGATCTTTCGTCGTTCCTGAACACCACTTAACACTAGCCAATCTCACACTCTACTCATCCTGGCTTCCCATAATGAACTTAATTTAACTTACCCTATCCAAACCAGAAAACCACCAAAATTCCATCTCCCCAAGTTCATTACCCACTCTAGTTCAGTTTCTGCAGTTTTACTATATGCAGACCATTCTAAGCTATATGAGGTATAAAAGGGAGGTACTCTAAATTGTTTTCCAAATCTCCTATAAAATTTACTGGAGGTCTATCATGACATAATTAGCCTAAATCCAGAAATTTATAATTTTCCTAATTTATCTGATATTTATTTTATTTTCCCAAAAGGTTGTCCATGGGTAATTTAAAACATGAACTTCATGATTTTCTCAAGTAATGGCAACCCAAAATTTATGATCACTAAATAACAGCAAGGTATCATCAAATACTAATTTTCATGATTTTACTTAAAGTATTTAGCCTCTAATTAATTTTTCCATTATAATCCCTTTAATCCTATGTAAAGAAGGAAGTACTGAAATTACTCATCATAAAATTAAAGAAAAATTACTGAATATTAATATGGTATAGAAAAGGTCATTGTGTAAAGATCATAATTTTACAGGCTTGCTAAATACCAAAATAGATTTAATTAAGTTTTCATGGGAAACAACACTTAATGAAGCAAGACTTAGAATTAAACTTCTACAAATCCCATGAAAATTCACAGAGCTTTAAAACTTAATAAAGAGTCATCTTCCTAAAGTTCATCAATTTTCAGTAAGTATTTTCTCCATAATAAATTTCTAAGCAAATAACACAAACTACTATATTGTTAATGAAGTATCCAAAATAATGATCCTAAATTCATAATAAAATCTCAAGAGCTTGTACTAACCTTAAAAACTACTCTACCTAAATTCTATCACTGTTCAGTGAGTTTTAGTGACATTTTCTATCTCTACAAGTTTTGGGCCATAAACTAGGGTTAGGGTTTTGAGGGACTTATTTACTTTAAAATCCATTTAGATTTCTACAAGAGGATTCTCGCTACCCTAGAATTCTATCTACCAAGTTTCAGATCATAACCAAGTCATTTGACCACTTGCCCTTCACAACCCACCAAGAACCATCCTTAGGGTTTGGCCTTGGGTCCTAGGGCAAATTTACCCCAATCCACCTCAAAATCCATGACACGGTGCTAGAGAGCATTCCAAGCCAGTGGTAAGAATCTCAGCCTCTGTTGAGGTGATTTCACCACTCAAATCTCAAAGTGCACTTTTGACCTAAAAAACCCTTAATAGGGCATAGCTTAGGTTTGTCCATTTCCTATCTAAAACAATTTTAAACTATATGAAAAATTATACAGAGCCTCATGATGAACCCAGAGACCACTCACCAAAACTTGGGAGGGTTTGGAAGTAATTAAGCTATCTAATTAATTTTTCCTAAGATTATTAAATTTTTCTAAAAACTATACAAAAACATTCTCTAAAAATTCCCATTTTTGGACAGGCCCTAAGTATAGCTAGGATAGACTCCCTGCCCAAATTTCAGATCATTTGCTCAAAAGATGAAGGGTGGGCACACCTTTTAGTCTCTGCCTAGCTCTAGGTATAGATCCCACCAAAAAAGATTCCCTGGTCAAACCAGTTGACTAAATTGACCCAAATCAATTTTAAAATAAAGTAGACCCATAGGGCTACAAATTATATGTTGACTATTTCTTCATAAAAAGCCTTTAAGTATTTTTCATAAATTTTCTAAAGTGGCTGATATTCTAGTACAAAAAATTCATATAAAAGAAAAAGATTAATTAAACAGCACGGATCTTGAAGAAGATCCAACAGTGCTGGGTCATCTTCTTCCTCCAGCCAAGGGCTGAGATTAGTCCGACCTGGAGTGCATTCCAGAAGCTGCCGCCGGCCATCCATCCTCCTCCCTGGCCGGCCACCGCCACCACCACCTTCGTTGAGGTGGCGGACATCGCCAGGCGGCGGCGCGGCCGTCGGACAGGCAGAATTCGGCGAACCCGAGCACTAGAATTTTGCGGGAAAATTAGGAAGAGGAGCTCTTCCCGATCGGGCTCCGGTTAGCCCGATTCTTAATCCTAAAGAAGGCTAAGATCTACCCGTAGAAAGAGAGGAGGGGAGGACCGTGTTCGCGGGCTGGAGGCGTGCAGATCGACGGAAAGCCATTTCTGATGGTGGCGCTGCTCGGCTTCTGCAATAGCACGGTGGGAGGGCTCAAAAGCTCGGGTAAAAACTGGGAAACCTTCCTCTTGGGCTTATGATGCTGTTTAATGGCTCGGTTAAGGAGGGGAAAGGCCAAAACTTCAAAGGCCATTAATGGTCAATTAAAGCTTGGCTCGGCCATGGTGGTGGGGGTTGAAACGGCTCTGTAAGAGCTAGCTAACGACTGGAAACTCCTCCTCATCCCTAGAGGAGTTGAATCCAGCCGAAAAAGGGGAGGGGAAGGGCTGCCAAGGCGTCAAGTGCCATTAATGGCCATGATAGCAGGTTCTCGGCCATGGCCGTAACCGCTCCTTTTCGCAAAACCGACGGTCCACGTGGCACAGCTTCACTTGGCCGGTCAACCTTTTAAATTAAGACTTAACTAAGTCTTAATAAGAGAAAATGGCTCACTTCCTAAATCGGCCCGGTTCAGCTGAACCAGCACACAGCAAAAAAAAATAGTCCTGCCAGAAAAAAAAATTTAGTAAAATGGCGTTGAGTGAGCTCAGCTCACTCAATGCCATCCAAGCTACTGCGTTGAGTGAGTTTTGCTCACTCAACTCCATCCATGCTGCGGCGTTAAGTGAGCAGGCCATCCTGGATACGGCGTTGAGTGAGCTCTGCTCACTCAACGCCATCCAGAATGGCCCTCCCAGACTATGGCGTTGAGTGAGCTCAACTCACTCAACGCCTTCTAGATTATGACGTTGAGTGAGCTCTGCTAACTCAACACCATCCAGCCTAATCAAGGTGGCGTTGAGTGTAGTCTATGCACTCAACTCCATCTAGCTTATGGCATTTAGTGAGGTAAGCTCACTCAACGGCATCCAAACTATGGCATTGAGTAAGCTCAGCTCACTCAACGCCATTCCATGCCTCAGCCGACGGCGTTGAGTGCAGTCTGTGCACTCAACGCTGTTGGGATTTGTCTCCACAATACCTCAGATTTGTAGGAGGTCAGACCTTGAACTAAGATGAATTAAGGTGTATTTGATATTGTGTTTAAGTTGTATGTGTGCAGGTTCGTATTGCCAAGTGTAGACCAATGTCAGTCTATAATGGGTCACCAAACACAGGACCATACAATGTAATCCCTCATTGTGTGATCCAAAGTGTTGTCCCATGTATAGCCTCTCTATTGGGATACACTTCCTATACATGCACTTGGATTGGTGGACTGAAGTATTGAAGTTTATTCTTTTCAGAAGAATTTTTCTAAGTCCACATACTCGAGTAGCTTCCTTCATCTACTCAAGTAAGTGACCTAGTACTCGAGTAGATCCTTAGACATACTCGAGAAGACTCTGTATACTCGTGTAGATAAGCTTATACTCGAGTAGATAGTTAGTCACTCGAGTAGGTCATATTTTATACTCAAGTAGATCCTTCTGTTCTTAGATCCGAAATTTTCTCTAAGTCCACATACTTGAGTACCTCTTTTGTACACTCGAGTAAGTGAGTCTGTACTTGAGTAAGTTGGATTACATACTCAAGTAGACTGTATTGTACTCGAGTAGGTGATAACTTGTACTCGAGTAGTTGGTTAGTTACTCGAGTAAGTGTTCTGTTCATACTCGAGTAGATCTGCACTTCTCATCTCAGAAAGTTTCTAAGTCTACCTACTCGAGTAGTTCCCTATATACTCGAGTAAGTAACTCTGTACTCGAGTAGTTGTTTTTCATACTCGAGTAGTTTAGTGATTACCCGAGTAGTCTTCCCAAGATACTCGAGTAGTTCATTTTCCCCTCACTCAAGTATCTCCAACTCTTCTACTCGAGTAGTTCTTCCTATTTTATCTGAGAAATTTTCTCTAAGTGTTTTTACTCGAGTATATACTCTCATACTCGAGTAGTTCTAATATCACTCGAGTGATGATCTCTGAATCACTCGAGTAGCTTCTCTTCTTATACTCGAGTATGCTCCTCCTATCCACTCGAGTATATAACATCTTATACTCGAGTATGTCTATTCTCTGCCTCGAGTATATCTGTTCAAACATTCCGGAAATTCTCCAAGTACAATTTCGCTGTGTATTTCGAATTAATCATTTCTGATTGGTCCACGTGTCATCCCTAATTAAATTTCTGACCGTTGGAGTCCACCTATAAATAAGTCCTTTCAGATTTGACATAACAAGCTTTATAGAGATTATTATTTTAAGAAAGAAAGAAGTTCCCGTGAACCCTAATTTCTCATGCCGCTGTCATTGTCGTTCACGGAAGAAGGTCTGGATTGACGATCTCCGATCGCTACTTTCAACTCTGTTTCTCCAGAGATCCAGACGAAAGATAATCACTCGATCTCGCCGAGCCTCAAAGATTTCTAATCTATTTTCTCGATCGAGGTGATTCCGTTTTTCAGATCTGTGGATCTCTCTCTCAAGTCGTCTTCAACATATTCTGATCAAGCCAAAGTTCTCAAGGAAGAAGACTATCAAAGATCCAGATCTGTGCAATATATTGTTTGTATTTTCTTTTCAAACAAATTTCATTGTAGGAGTTTTTCTCCGAGATTTGTAGGAAGGCTTTATCTTCCGAGTGTAGATCTGGTTTGGATCGAGTTTTGTAGGAATGTGGTTCCGAGGTGTAGGATTGTTTTCAATCCGAGATAGTGGAGTAGCCGAGTCTAGTGGTTTGCTAGATCGGTGAGGAAAGTGGACGTACCCAAGATTGGGGAACCACTATAAATCTCTTGTCGTCTGTGTGATTGCTTGATCTGTGTTGTGTTAATTTTTTATTCCGCATTTGACACACATTTCACCTATTCACCCCCCTCTAAGTGATTTAGGTAGACAACTTAGTTCTCTCAAACGTTGTCTAGTTTATGGCGTTGAGTGAGCTAAGCTCACTCAACGCCATCCATTCTACGGTGTTGAGTGAGCTCAGCTCACTCAACGCCATCCAGACAACACCAGATGGTGTTGAGTGCAGTCTATGCACTCAACGCCGTCTAGCTTATGGCGTTGAGTGAGCTAAGCTCACTCAATGCCATCCAGACTACGGCGTTGAGTGAGCTCAGCTCACTCAACGCCATTCCAAGGTCACAGGCGTGACGGATCGGTCACGGGCGTGCCAGATCGGTCACGGGCGTGCCAGGCCCATGTTGAAATTTCTGAGCTCGCCGATCGTTTTTCTGAGGTCGACGATCGTCAAAGGGGTCACGCCCTAGGTCACGGGCATGACGGGTCAGTCACGGGCGTGACAACCCCTTGACTCAAAATCTTGGTCGATAAACTTCAATTCCTGGGTTTCCTAGGGTTCTGTTATGACAAAACCACTTCCAGGGGTCTAGTTGGAAATGGGATGTTACACAACCTTACTTAGCTTATTCAAAGCTTCTTGAAAGAAGGAACCTAGGTTGAATCTTCTTGAGGAGTTGATGTAGACACAACTTCTTCTTTCTTGCTGACTTGATTCAGCAAACATTGATAGATCCAAAAAAATATTGTCTCCTTCTCTGAATTAGAACCAGAACTATGTCTTTTACTTTTCTCTGAATGCTCGGTTCTATTTATAGATGATATCAGAGGCAACTGGCTGATCCGGTGGATGACTGACAGTTCTGACATATCTAACCGACCTTGTCAATTCTGGCAGCTATCAAGTCTTTTGTTGGGAGATCTTGCACTTGAGTTATTCAACTCAGCTGAATGTGTCGAGACACAAGGATAGTATGTGTCGTCACTAATGAAGTAGGTGTCGATATAATTACTCGGGTGTCGACACACTTCCTCTGGTGTTGTCGATAAACTTCAGAAACTGTCGACACAGCTTTTATACAATGTGTTGACACAACTCCTTGGATGTTGTCAACACTCTACAGAAACTGTCGGCACAACTGATGAAGATCGAACTTCTGTATATCGACACAAGTCCTGTGTGTCGAAATAGCTATTTTAGACTTGAACTCTGAATGTCAACACAAGTCCTGAGTGTGGACATAGCTGTTGTAGACTTAAACTATGTGTGTCGACACAAGTCCTGTGTGTCGACACAGTTAATGTCAACTTGAAGTTTGGGTGTCTACATAGTTATTGCGTGCTAGGGTTCGAAGAAAATAAACGCAACCGAACTAGCAATCCAATGAGGCAAGTATACCTATCGAATTGTAGCTAGGGTACACAAGTGTCATATTGAAATCCGGGAACTGTTGAGTATGCTTACTCACACGAAAACTATTATCTTATCGACGGAAAAACTAGGGTTTTAGAGAATCTAATTGCAAGGAAGGAAGTAAAGCTAAAGCTAGAAAGAGAGCTATTACAGTTAATTAAAGATCATAAGAAAATCGATTACTATGAAAGGTTGAAAATATGAAATGGAAATGCACTCGATCAAGAATCACCTCGGCTAAAGACGATTAAGAAAATGCGATAAAAATCTAAACTTAATAGGATAAAGGTCCTTGACCGTGGAGGTTCCTAAAACTTGAACACGCTTCTCTCGAAGTCGTGCCCAACTGAGTTTAGAAAGGTCTGACCGACTCTCGTCTAAATCGGAGGCCTAAAACTCGCTTTACGCGGTGAACCCCACTATTGGATTTTACTCCAATCCGGGAGATTTGGACGTCTGCCTCTCTCGAGGGGTGCGTACAACTCCCTTTACTCTTGAATGCTCACTTCATTCTATCAGCCTCTCGGCTAGCCCAGAATGAAAGCAAAGGTGGAGGGTATGTATCGATAATATACCTCCAACCAATGATTAATCAAGAGTAATTCAAGGCCCTAACCTAAAAAGAAAAGATTAATTAAAACATCATAACTTAATCGCGCTAACCTCGGATCATCAAGATCGAGTACAAGGAGGATTAGTTAATCATAATGGAGTGGAGGAGGGGGGATGAGTAGTAAAGCATATAAAAGGAACACTAGTAAAGGAAGAGCACTTATATTAATTAAAAGGAGCAAGTTACACTAATGAAATTGAAATTACAAGTGCATGAATTAAAGTCCTATTCTAGCCCTATATTAAGCAATAAGAAAAAGCAAGATTACAACAAAAGCTAAGGCAAACTAAAAACTAAACTATGGTTAAACAAAAATTACAAAGAGAGAGAGAGAGAGAGAGAGAGAGAGAAAAGCATAAAAAAATATCAAGAAACAAAGGGGCAGCACCTCCCCCACTCAACCAAAGCTTGCTGAAATGGAAGGGGGGTCTGAATTTATAGGAAAAATTCTCAGGTTGGTCACGCCCTACGACACGCCCTAGGGGGGCATGTCAGGGGGCATGACATGTACAAAGTTGACCTCGGGCTCTGGATTCTGGCGGGAGGGATGATTGCTTCTGTACGTCGGTTGACACGCCCTAGGTCACGCCCGTGTAGGTGGGGCGTGACACGTAAGTCGCGTCGAAATCATTGGTCAGAAATCCGTCAGTCGTCGGAAAAGTTGATGTCATGCCCCAGGTCATGCCCGTGACGGGGGGTGTGACAGTACTGTTGCGTGCTGTGGCGGAACCTGCATTCAATACGGCGGCAGGCTTTGCAGTAGAGGGCGACACGCCCTTGGTCACGCCTAGAGACACGCCCTAGGTCACGCCCAGGGAGGGCGTGACAGGGGGCATGTCAGGTCATTTTTGACCAATTTTCTGGAAACCTTCAAAAAGACAAGAAAAAGTCAGTAGTAATAATATTTACATAAAAATGATAAAAAATAAACTTCTAATAGACATGATTTATACAATATAAAATAGAAAATATGATAATAGTTTAGGCTACAAAACGTATTATCAAATTCCCCCAAGCTTAAGCTTTGCTTGTCCCCAAGCAAAAATATAAAAACTAGATAATCATAAAAAAAGACTAATCAAAAAGTTCTAATTATGCCTACACAAGTACTATGCGAAATTCTAAGTAGAGAAAAGTTGAAGTGTAAATCTAAAACAATTATTTAGGTATGGTAAAACTTTTATAAACTTTACTTAATAAAAACAAATCATCCAAAATTTTAACGAAGTTTTTTTTAAATAGACTTAAGCAAAGCAACAAAAATGAAAAAAACGCATTGAGTTGTTACTAGATCCAAGCAAAGCATTATAATTACATCAATTTAATTAACAAAAATCTAAGTTTAAATCCAAAACTACCACTGATTTACTTTTCTTCTTTTCTTAGTTGTAAAATAAGATTCAAAAGGCGAGAATCAAAAGGACTTAAATAGGACATAAACGTTTGGTTTAGGAATATGATTAGGAGTGGAACTCAAAGATAAACGTGAAGGCTTCAAATCACACTAAACCAGAGCAAAGAGTTTCAAAAAAATTCATATATATATATACATTTTTTTTTCTTTCTTCTTTTTTCCATTTTTTTTTATTTTCAAAACAAAGGCCATAAATATTTTTATTTTCCTTTTGAATTGGCCAAATAGAAATAAACATAACTTTTGAGCATACTTTTTTCAAAAACCTTTCTCCCACAAAAATCACAAAATATCCTATCAAAATCGTGAAAATATTTTATAAAACTCAAAAAGGCTAGTGTGATTAGATAGGTTGGAAATTTTGGCTTTGGTGAAAATGAAATGAAGGGAGGAGCTATCAAATGAAATCGGAAAAAAGGCTCAAAAACGGCTAACTAGTGGTAAAAGTTTTTAGGTTGGCAGGAAAGCTCAAACGAAAACAAAAATGGCCTAAATCATTTTCACGCTTTTGAATTTATTTGAAACAAAGGTTTGAAAAATTTCAAAAAGCGAGTCCAAGATAATAAAAGAAGATTGATGAAATTAACTTGAAAATAGAAATAATAGGTGACTTAGATCGTTCACATCTACTACGCTATTCAAAAGTTGACTTTACAAAAATTATTCAAAAATGAAAAAGAAAATAGTGGATGATAAATTTTTGAGAAAGTAAAGGAAATAAAAAACAAAAAACCATTATAGAAATGCGAGTTTTAGAAAAATATTTCACCTTAACATGCTACCGTGAATTAGAAAAACAACATGGCCAACATTTTACTTGTGAAACATAATTAAAAAGAACGATTAGAAATATTATAATTAACTAAGTTGTTTATAGGAGATTTTGAGTAAAACAAAAACAAAAACTAGGGATACTATTGAAATACCAAAATGTCTAAACTATTCAAAAACACAATTTTTTTTTTAATTTTGTGAAATATTCTCTTTTTTTATTTTGGAAATAGTTTCTCTTTTTTTTTGGAATTTTAAGATATTCATTTTTTTTTTATTTGGGAAATATTTAAGAAGAATAAAAAAAAGGAAAGAAAAAGTATTTACACTAAGCAAAAATGAAGGAGGAAGTCCTCCCCCAAGCTTAAAATCGACATTGTCCTCAATGGCAAAAGAAGGGGATTGGAGAAGGAGAGAAAAATAAAGTACAGAATTGAAAGACAGAATTGAAAGACAGGTACTTCCCCGGATTTATTTGCTGTGAAAGCTGAGTGATGTCGCTCCCCCGAATGTCTTCTTTGGACTTCGTGATGGATTCATCAACGTTGGAGCAGGCGATCGCAGAAGCTTCAGCTTGTCGGAGCCGTCCGAGGCCAAAAATTATAAAATAAAGAAAACAAAAAAAGATAACTTGGGTTGCCTCCCAAGAGCATCCTTTGTTTAAAGCATCGTTGAGCTCGATGCATCAAAAAATAATATTGTCCAAAAATATTGTTGTCCAGAAATAAAATTGTTTTTTGCAAAATTTAAAAGTTCAAAGTTAAAGTTCGTGAAGCAGAAACTTAATAATGTTTGGACTGACATCATCATCACAAGAAAAATAGAGTTTAAGACGATGACCATTCACTTTGAAATTACCCTTATCAGGGTGAGAAATTAAAACAGTTCCATAAGGAAATACTTCTAAAATAGAAAATGGGCCAGACCAGCGAGATTTTAATTTGCCCGGAAATAAACGTAAACGAGAATTATATAAAAGGACTTGGTCGCCCGGCTTAAAGTTTTTAGGGTGCCTTAAGTGTTTATCGTGTAAACGCTTCATCCGCTCTTTATAAAGTTTATTATTTTCATAAGCATAAGAGCGCCACTCATCGAGTTCATTTAGTTAAAATTTTCGAAGGTCACCGACTGAACGGGGATCGAAGTTTAAAAATTTTAAGGCCCAAGAGGCGCGGTGTTCTAAATCTATGGGCAGATGGCACGATTTTCCATAGACCAGCCGAAACGGCGTACATCCGAGGGCGATTTTGTACGTTGTTTGGTAGGCCCACAGAGCATCGTCAAGTTTGGCTGACCAGTCTTTCCTAGAAGTTGAAACAGTCTTTTCTAATATTCTTTTTATTTCTCTATTAACTACTTCGACTTGTCCGTTAGTTTGGGGGTGGTAGGCAGTGGAAAGCTTATGCGTAACGCCGTATTTGGTAAGGAATTTTGAAAATTGTGCGTTATAGAAATGGGAACCCCTATCGCTAACGAGTGCGCGAGGCATACCGAATCTAGAAAATAATTTTTTTAAAAACGTGACTACAACTCGGGAGTCGTTTGTAGGAAGAGCTTGGGCCTCAGCCCATCGTGAAACATAATCAACAGCAACTAAAATATATTTGTTTCCGAAGCTAGAAGGAAGGGGGCCAACAAAATCAATTCCCCAGAGGTCAAAAATTTCGCACTCTAAGAAATAATTTTGCGGCATTTCATTTTTATTAGAAATGTTGCCCGACCGTTGGCAACTATCACACCTGCTCACAAAGGCTTGCGCGTCTTTAAATAGGCTAGGCCAGTAAAAACCCGCGCAAAGCACCTTGTGAGCGGTACGAGCAGCTTGATAGTGCCCACCTGTCAGACCTTCATGCAAATGTTTTAGAACATCAATTTCTTCATCATAAGAAACACATCTCCTTATCACTTGATCCGCACAAATTCTGAAAAGATGCGGGTCTTCCCAAAAGTAGTTCTTCAGCTCAGAAAAGAATTTCTTCTTTTGTTGAGATGAGAACTCTTTTGGGAGCACCCGGGACACTAGATAGTTGGCGATGTGCGTGAACCAAGGAGAAGTAGATGTGTTAACTAAAAGCAGCTTCTCATCAGGAAAATAATCATTAAAAGATTTTTCATTTAATTTTTCTATAAAGGGGTTATCTAATCTGGATAGATGGTCGGTGGCCAAGTTCTCGGCTCCTCGCTTATCACGGATCTCTAAGTCAAACTCCTGGAGGAGTAAGACCTAGCGAATCAAGCGAGGCTTGGCATCCGTTTTGGCAAGAAGGTACTTGAGGGCCGAGTGGTCCGTAAAAACAATGATTTTTGAAAGTGTAATGTAAGGGCGGAATTTATCAAATGCGAATACTACAGCTAAGAGCTCCTTCTCGGTTGTGGTGTAATTTTCTTGTGCAGATGTGAGGGTTTTACTAGCGTAATAGATGGGGTGGAAGTTTTTAGATATGCATTGACCTAATACGGCTCCCACCGCAAAACTACTCGCATCGCACATAATCTCGAAAGGAATGTCCCACACTAGAGCTATCATAATCGGTGCGTTAATTAACTTTTCTTTAATTAATTCAAAGGCAGAAAGGAAAGAGTCATCAAAAATGAATGGAGCGTCTTGTTCTAAGAGATGGGTGAGGGGCTTTGTGATTTTGGAGAAGTCCTTTATAAAAGGACGATAAAAGCCAGCGTGGCCTAGGAAACTTCTTATAGCTTTTATGTTCGTAGGCAGCGGCAGCTTCTCGATAACTTCTATCTTGGCAACGTCTACCTCAATACCTTTAGCAGAAATTTTATGACCCAAAACTAACCCTTCCCTCACCATAAAATGGCATTTTTCCTAATTTAAGGCAAGGTTAGTTTCTTCGCATCGTTCTAAGACTTTTTCGAGGTTTTCTAAATATCTATCGAAGGAATCGCCGAACACGGAGAAATCTTCCATAAATACCTCCATAATTCTTTCTACGCACTTGTCAAATATTGTGAGCATACATCGCTGGAATGTAGCTGGCGCATTGCACAATCCAAACCGCATTCTTCGGTAAGTGAAGGTGCCGAAGGGACAAGTAAACGTAGTTTTCTCTTGGTCCTCGGGAGAGATGGGTATTTGAAAGTACCCCGACAGGCCATCGAGAAAACAATAAAAGCTATGGCCAGATAATCGTTCTAAAATCTGGTCGATAAACGGTAAAGGAAAGTGGTCCTTGCGGGTGGCGTCATTTAACTTACGGTAATCTATACACATACGCCAACCCGTCACCGTCCGTGTCGGGATTAATTCATTATTCTCATTACTAACTACGGTTATCCCTCCCTTCTTTGGAACTACCTGAACGGGGCTAACCCACTTACTGTCTGAAATAGGGTAGATAATTCTTGCGTCTAATAATTTCATAACCTCGCCCTTAACTACTTCTTTCATATTCGGGTTTATACGGCGCTGAGGTTGAATAGAGTTACGCGAATTATCTTCCATTAAAATTTTATGGGTACAGAAAGATGGGCTTATGCCCTTGATATCAGAAATTTGCCAAGCAATAGCCCGGCGATGCTTACGTAGAACTAGAAGAAGTTTATCGTTTTGCGTATCCGTGAGGTAGGCCAAAATGATAACTGGTAACTTGGAATCTTTTTCTAAGAAAGCATACTTAAGGTGTTCAGGAAGTTCTTTAAGTTCTAGGGTAGGGGGTTCTTCATAAGAGGATTTAGAGATTCTTTCTTTTTCAAAAATAATATCTTCATAAACTTTTTTATAAGGAACGTAATAAGGGGTGGGGCTAGCAGCCAAGAAGGCTTCTTGCAGCGATTCAGTTGGAAGAAAAGAGGAAGAACAAAAATCAGAAAATTCTTTTTCAAACTCAGAAAGACAATCAGAAGGTTCATCACTTCCTTGCAGCGATTCAGCGGGAAGAGAAGAAGAAAAACAAAAATCAGAAAGTTCCTTTTCAAAGTCGGAGAGGCAGCAGGAAGATTCATCACTCACGGCGTCTACGAAAAAACATGAGTCATCATTTGCCAGGGTGTTCTTCATCGAAGGTGTGATAGAAAAAGTACCTGCGTCGTCTCCTACTCGAAGGAAGAGCTTACCATTGCTTACATCAATGATGGCTCTGGAGGTGGCAAGGAAGGGTCGGCCAAGGATCAGGGGAACCTCGACGTCTTCTTCGATGTCCAAAATGACAAAGTTCACCGGGAAGATGAACTTGTCGACTTTTACTAGAACGTCCTCCACTATTCCTAACGGGTACTTGACGGATCTATCGGCTAGCTGGATACTCATACGCGTGGGGTTAAGGCTACTAATTCCTAGCTTTTTAAACAACGAAAAGGGAATCAGGTTTATACTCGCGCCTAAGTCGGCTAACGCGTGTTTAACAAAAAGATCACCGAAGACACATGGGATAGAGAAACTACCCGGGTCACTGATTTTCTTCGACAAACCGTTTGTTAAAACAGCAGAGCACTCGGCGTTTAGCATGATGTGCGAAATATTCTCTAACTTCTTCTTGTTGGTGAGGAGGTCCTTAAGATACTTGGCGTATTTCGGCATCTGCGAAATAGCCTCGTGGAAGGGAAGATTAATGTGGATTTGCTTGAAGATCTCTAAGAAGCGGGAGTGCTGATCATCTTGACGTTGTATATTAAGTTCGGAGGGGTATGGAGGAGTTGAATTATTTTTGAAGATTGGTGGTGGAGTGAGATTTTTTCTAAAACAGAGGTGATAACTTCTTCAGCAGAGGGTGGAAGCGGAGCGGAGCTTTGATTTTTAAAGGCGGGAGCAGAGCTTGCCTCGGGCTCTTCACTTACCATACCGGAGACTTTATTCCCACTCCGAAGAGTTATAGCTTTCGCTTGCTCTCTCGGGTTGGGTTCGGTATTGGAAGGAAGAGACCCTACGGGTCGCTCAGAAATTATTTTTGCGAGATGTCCTACCTGATTTTCTAGACTTTTTACGCTTCCGGTTAAAGTTCTTATCGTAGCGTCATTTGTGGTGATATATTTAGAAAGTAATTCCTCCAATCTTGGAGGTTTTGGGTAATTTTGAAGAGGTGGTGGTAGTAGTGGTGTAGAAAAATCATTTTGCGGTGGTGGGCGCATCGCATTCGATGGATTACTCCATGAAAAGTTCGGGTGATTTCTTAAAGCAGGGTTATAACTATTCGGAAAATTAAAACCAGGAGGATGAAAATTCGCAGCAGAAAAATAATTAAAACCATTTCTAGGCATATTATTAACATAATCTAAATGTTCTGGAGTAGGGGTTGAAAATTCCCATACCTGAGGGGCGGAGGCAGCAGTCATCTTCGTTATCTCTTTGCTTAGGATTTCTACTTGCAGAGCGAGCTGGGAGACGTTGTCCACTTCAAAGATACCTGCAGGCTTTTTCGGGCGGGACCTAGGCACATTCCACTGATAAGTGTTCATGGCCATGTCCTCAAAAAGATCAAGAGCTGCTTCCGGGGTCTTATGATTTAAAGTACCGCCAGAGGCTGCGTCTATCATTTGCTTTGTATTTTGATTTAGCCTGTTGTAGAATGTCTGCACTTGTAACCATACAGGCAGCGCGTGATGTGGGCATCCTCTTAATAATTCTTTAAATCTCTCCCAGGTTTCATATAGGGTTTCAGAGTCTATTTGTCCGAAGGCAGAGATATCGTTCCTAAGTTTTGCAGTTTTAGTTGGCGGAAAATACTTTGCCAAAAAATTTTCAATTAATTCATTCCAAGCGGTTATGCTATTCTTAGGAAGTGTGTTCAGCCACTGCTTAGCTTTACTTCTTAAAGAGAAGAGGAAGAGTCTAAGCCTGATTGCATATTTTGTGACACCATTTATCTTGAAGGTGTCGCAAATTTCAAGAAAGCTAGTTATATGTGCGTTCGGATCTTCATCTTGAAGTCCGTCAAATTGCACATATTGCTGTACCATTTGAATTATGCTAGGCTTTATTTCGAAGTTATTATTTGTTATAGCAGGGCGGACTATACTAGATTCTGTTCCCTCGAGGTTCGGACGTGCATAATAGGACATAGTCCTTTGCACGACCTCATCTACATTGGGTTCTTCCATTCTTAAAGTAGCAAATGACTCGGAGTCCTCAACCGAAACTTGGATAGTAGGACCTTGAAATAGCGATCTTCTCCAAAGAGTACGCTCAATTTCGTGGTCCAAGTCCAAAATAACCGACGGACTCCCGCGAGTCATGCACTAAAAGAACAGAGAAGAAGAAAAGAAAGAGAAATAGGATAAACTAGAAAGAAAGCTAGATTAGAATTTTTTCTTCTTTTTTTTGAAATAGATTTTTTTTATTTATAGATTAACTCCCGAACTTCCCAAGGACTACCTCGTGAAGGGTTCGCAAGGTACTAGACAAGATAGTGGCGCTTAAAGCCCTTTGCCCTTTTCGAGATAATTAGGTGGCAAAGAAAAATTGTGAAGTTGCTTACTATTAAAAGCGGTGATAACTTTTTTTTTTGAATTTTAAAATTTAAAGAATGAGGGTGAGAAAGAGAAGAGATAAAATTAATAGGTTCGTGTTTTCAATATATCAACGGAAGTTGGTTCCCCGGTAACGGCGCCAAAAACTTGTTGCGTGCTAGGGTTCGAAGAAAATAAACGCAACCGAACTAGCAATCCAATGAGGCAAGTATACCTATCGAATTGTAGCTAGGGGACACAAGTGTCGTATTGAAATCCGGGAACTGTTGAGTATGCTTACTCACACGAAAACTATTATCTTATCGACGGAAAAACTAGGGTTTTAGAGAATCTAATTGCAAGGAAGGAAGTAAAGCTAAAGCTAGAAAGAGAGCTATTACAGTTAATTAAAGAGCATAAGAAAATCGATTACTACGAAAGGTTGAAAATATGAAATGGAAATGCACTCGATTAAGAATCACCTCGGCTAAAGATGATTAAGAAAATGTGATAAAAATCTAAACTTAATAGGATAAAGGTCCTTGACAGTGGAGATTCCTAAAGCTTCAACACGCTTCTCTCGAAGTCGTGCCCAACTGAGTTTAGGAAGGTCCGACCGACTCTCGTCTAAATCGAAGGCCTAAAACTCGCTTTACGCGGTGAACCCCACTATTGGATTTTACTCTAATCCGGGAGATTTGGACGTCTGCCTCTCTCGAGGGGTGCGTACAACTCACTTTACTCTTAAATGCTAACTTTATTCTATCTGCCTCTCAGCTAGCCCAGAATGAAAGCAAAGGTGGAGGGTATATATCGATAATATACCTCCAACCCATGATTAATCAAGAGTAATTCAAGGCCCTAACCTAAAAAGAAAAGATTAATTAAAACATCATAACTTAATCGCTCTAACCTCGGATCATCAAGATCGAGTACAAGGAGGATTAGTTAATCATAATGGAGTGGAGGAGGGGGGATGAGTAGTAATGCATATAAAAGGAACACTAGTAAAGGAAGAGCACTTATATTAATTAAAAGGAGCAAGTTACACTAATGAAATTGAAATTACAAGTGCATGAATTAAAGTCCTATTCTAGCACTATATTAAGCAATAAGAAAAAGCAAGATTACAACAAAAGCTAAGGCAAACTAAAAACTAAACTATGGTTAAACAAAAATTACAAAGAGAGAGAGAGAGAGAGAAAAAAGCATAAAAAAAGATCAAGAAACAAAGGGGCAGCACCTCCCCCACTCAACCAAAGCTTGCTGAAATGGAAGGGGTGGTCTGAATTTATAGGAAAAATTCTCGGGTTGGTCACGCCCTACGACACGCCCTAGGGGGGCGTGTCAGGGGGCGTGACATGTACAAAGTTGACCTCGGGCTCTGGATTTTGGCGGGAGGGATGATTGCTTCTGTACGTCAGTTGACACGCCCTAGGTCACGCCCGTGTAGGTGGGGCGTGACACGTACGTCGCGTCGAAATCATTGGTCGGAAATCCGTCAGTCGTTGGAAAAGTTGATGTCATGCCCCAGGTCACGCTCGTGATGGGGGGGCGTGACAGTACTGTTGCATGCTGTGGCGGAACCTGCATTCAATGCAGTGGCAGGCTTTGTGGTAGAGGGCGACACGCCCTTGGTCACGCCTGGAGACACGCCCGGGGAGGGCGTGTCAGGGGGGCGTGACAGCCGTTTTGTTCGTTTTTCTTTCCCTTCCAGCAGGAGTCCTCGGGATCGGGTGACACACCCTAGGTCACGCCCAGGGAGGGCGTGATAGGGGGCGTGTCAGGTCATTTTTGACCAATTTTTTGGAAACCTTCAAAAAGACAAGAAAAAGTCAATAGTAATAATATTTACATAAAAATGATAAAAAATAAACTGCTAATAGACATGATTTGTACAATATAAAATAGAAAATACGATAATAGTTTAGGCTACAAAACGTATTATCAATAGTAGATGTCGACTTAAACTCTGGGTTGTCGACATAAGTCCTGTATGTCGACACAGACTTGCTTCTTGTCTCTGCACAGCTCCTTCAAAGGTGTCGACACTAAATATGTGTCTCGACACTTTTTTACTTAGAATAATTTCTGCAATCTTTCTCCTACATAAATAAACTCAACATGCCATCAAATACAAACTGACATATATCATTGAGTTATGTGAGGCTTCTCCAAATCGGGTACACAATCTCCAATATACCCAATAATCTCCCCCTATTTGGATAAGTCATAACCCATAGTCAATGATATACACCAATATATATAAAAAAATAAGTATGATGTATTTAGCATTTTCAAATTAATTCATTAGTAGTTCTAGCGTATCATACACAAATATTCAATCATGAAATATCAGAAGAAACTATACAACTCAGAAACGTAGGTATATGAATTGTTGGTAATCAATAATTCCTTCATCATCAAAGTAGGAATACAAAGTTTATGTGTTACAACAAAGCAACAAAAGATCTACAAAGTTCTCCTAGAACTAATTCAGTCTAAAATTAGGATTGATCGGGTTCCCTGATTACAATCCCTTTTCATGGTTGGACAGTAGCTTTGAATTCAGCTTCAGCATCATCAACAGGCTTCTTTCCCTTGATTTCTTTGGCTTTATGTTGAGTTGCTTTCAGCTTTTGCCTCTCAAAATAATGGAATGGTTTGGGGAAATACTTGCAAGGTTCTATGGAGTTTGTAGGAATTCTACCAGCCTTCAAGTCCTTCCTGAATTTGTAGATTTTTCTTGTTGTGCAATATACTTATCCCATTCCTGTTTGGAGTACCACTTGCACATGTTATACTGAATTTCATCCACTACATTCCATGTAGTTAGGATGATGCTTCTTGAGGTTGGACTTCATTTCTAAAAGTCAGGCCTAGCTTCAGCCTGTTCTCTGAATCTCTTCTTGGAAATTTGTGCATCATGCTCTTTAAGCAAAAATGGATCAGGCATTTCCACTTCTTTAGAGATTAAAGGTACTTTATCCAGTGGAGGGCTGTACATATCCTGGACTGCCTGATGAATTTCTTCATACACAGAAGGGGGATATATGACTTGATCCACTTCAAGTTGCATCCCCTCCGAAATTGCAGGTTGGCATCCAAATTCAGCAACATTATCATCATCACATAGAGGTGGATATCCCAAGGTAGCTCTGATACTATTGGATACCCATTTGGCATGATCAGAGCTAGCCTTGATAAGCACTCTCTCCCCCTTTATGACTTCTCGGGCAATGTGATCAGTCTTCTGAAATCGGACTTTATCTACCACATGATAATTTCTAGTAGTAGAATAGTCCTTGAAGTTTTTCATTTGAGCTGAAATAGCAGTCTCAAAAGTCTTTATGGCAGTATTGACTGCTGTCAAATCTAGTTTTATTTGAGCTGCTATGGAAGATTCTTTGGTGTCCATATGTGTCTTTTTGGCAGTGGTCTGTTCAGCCAGTTTATTCAAAGTGATGGAATGTATGTCCATCAAATTGTCATTCATCCTTTTCTAATTTTCAAGAATAAAACCTTGCTTGTCAGACAGGTCATCCACCAAAGTTTTGGTAGTTTGTTGTTGTTGGGCAATATATACTACAGTATTCCCTCCCTTATGGAAGCAGTTTTTCATTTCTTTCTTGAGCAAATTGACCTCAAATCTGATAGATTTGATGTCCTGTGCCAGGCTAAACTGCAGCTCCTTGTGGCTTTCATCCACATATTTTTCAAGTGTAAGTCTTTTCTCATCAAGTTTTTCTTGCAGTTTCACCAGTAGGGAACTGAAATCTACTTCTGCTGCAAGAGATATTTTCCCAGCCTGTAATGCTTTCTTGTAGCCTACACTCTTCTTCCTGAGGTCCAATATCTTCCTTTTCTTAAGGACTGAGGCTTCTTCCTCACTTTCAGAATCTGATGATATTTATAGTTCCATTGGTGTGCATTGAACATATATATCTAGTCTTGGGGCTAGGTCTTGCACCTCCCCCTCAACCCCTGCAGCGGTGTGTTGATCAGAACAAATGTCTTCCTTATGAACCTCTTCTTCTTCCTGGAAGTCAGTTTCTAATCCATGAATTACATTATTCTCAAGAGTCTGAGATTTCTCTGACAGATCTGGAATATGCACATCATGTGCCTCTTTTTTAGAAGTTTCTTCAGCTGTGTTGATTTCCTGAACTACATTCATCACAGTGAGCTTTGCAGTCTCACTATCTAACTCAGCTATATTATTATCTCCCCCTAGGATTGATAACTCTTGAAGATCAATTTGATTCACAGTCTCTTCCTAGACTTGGGCTTCTGTTCCAGTTGTGAGAACTGGAGACTTCCTGGGTAATTCAGTATTATCTTCATCAGAACTAAATTCAACCCTTTCTTCTGAATTACTAGAGGATTCCTCAGCTTGCACAGTATCTCTCGTATATTTTCTTACCTGTTTGGTCTTCTGCTTAGGTGTAGGGTGTAAGACCCCCTTTTTTTTTTCTTTTTCAAACCCGGGGTCTTAGGCCCAGAACCGCCGCTTTGCAGTGACACCTTCACGTCCTGAAGGGTCATCACCACAAGGCGCCGATTTCGCCGGCCATTTCGATCACAGAAGAGTTGCACAAAAACTGAAGTAAGAACAATGCAGTCCACAATAGTAATATCACATATATATATAATAAAGCTCCACGAAGGGAGTGTCCACAGAAACATCAGAGTACTATAAATACGGGCTTATGCCCGGTACAAAATGTCCTCACTACAAGTCTCTCATGCGGAAGCAAAACAGAATCTACTCAAGGTCGAGACTCACGGTCCCGGCTGTGTGAACTCCGGAGCTAGACTGCCCCATCTCTAGGCGCACCGATCTCTGGGGCTGCTCCTCCATGCTGGGCTCCACGATCCCCTAAATGATGCGGTTCGAAAACCGTTAGTCATAAAGACTAAGCCCTATCATCCCCTACCCCTTCCCCCATGGCTCCTAGGTACCGAGCGGAGAGGAAGAAGGGGAAGGACATGAAGGTAGAGATTAAACATGAAACAGATGGCAGCGGAAACTAATCTAGCAAGTTGTATTAGGTGAGCAGTTAATAAGTTGTTATAATAGGTCTAGCAGTAAGAAAAACAATTATATAAATTAAAACCTTCACTTATGCGAGAACACATAAGCAAAGGGATCTTTTGCAAGGCTCCCATCGTATAGAGTGTCCCATACCACTTATACGTTGGGGTGTCGGTTATCAAACAGCAGGGGTTATTATATGTTGAAAATAACCTTTGATTTATAAACTTGCCCACACAAGCTTATATACCAAGGGGTCGTTTTGCAGGTCCTAATGTATAAGCGTCCCATACCACTTATACTTTAGGTGTCAGGGTTAAATGAATCGATTATGCTATGACATGCTAGTGGGTATGATGAAACATGCAAGTGCAACTCACACACCCGACTCTGTGCACACAGACCTTTAGTTCCCCCTTTCGGAGCCGTTACCTCCCAGGATACCTCCGTAGTGGCAGACGGAAGCGGTGGGTTGGGCCTCGCCCACCTCAAAACCAGTAAAAGCACCACTGGTCTGACCTATCGTACGCCTCAACGCTTGGTGCACTAAGCGGACGCCTGCGTACTCTTGCCGGCTGGCGCACCGGACTTCTGCTAGCGAAGTGCTAATCACCCCGCCGAGTCAACGATATCGGTGTCGGTGCAATCGAACTCCCCGATATCGAAAGACCCACCACCTTAACTTTTCCTATTTTATGCACATGCAAGTTTATCGTAAACACATAAAAACCGAGCCGAAGCTCCCCGGACCATCCGTCCGTCTCCAAACCAACCGAGCCGAAGCTCTCCGGACCATCCGTCCGTCTCCAAACCAACCGAGCCGAAGCTCTCATCATTCTTCCTGTGCCAACAGTGTTTGTGAAGAGTGCAACCCTAGTTACTAAGTTACTCTTGCCAGTTTATTGTTACAGTTTACGTTAGCCCAGGACTGCCCCCGGTATACCCCGTGAAGGGCTCTCAAGGGGCACTAGGAACCAAGACGGTGCATTACGGCCCGAAGTTCCCTTTCGCAAGGCACTTATTGTTATTGGTTGTTTTCCCTTAGCCTGATTCCCTTCTCATGTTACGATAGACTATCCTAGGGTTATTTTTAAACCTTCCACTCCTCGGGAAAAGCGATCTTTCGCCAAACCCGAGCACCTCTTAACTCTAACTATCACCACTACTCACTACTCTTTATATCTTCATCAGATCATGTTCTATTGCATTTCACAATTTACTAAATGCAGTCCGACCTAGGCTACATGTCGAACCGGTTATGCAATGATCGATTACTCATCCAAATGCCCTAAACTATTTACTGGAGACTTATCTTGATATAAATAACCTAAATCCAGAAAATGGAAATTTTCCTAATTTATTTGGCATTTAATTAAATTCCTCGAAAATCTCAAGGGCCACCGGTTTGAACATGAACTATCCTAATTATTCATGCAAGATGTCCAGCAAATTTATAATAATTAGTAGGCTATCTCAAAAGGCTAAACCCTAAGTATCATAATTTTCTATCATCAAAATGACCTGAAAAAGTATTTGGAAATAATCTCTAATTTCTATAGTTTATGAATCAAGTACAGAAAATATTCTTCCAAAAATTCTAAATAATTTATGACATGAAGATTAAGGCCTAAAATTTGCACTGGCTAAGTTTCATAATTTTCCAGCAAGTGTTCTATCCATAATAAATTTTTAAATATAAAAGCCCTTTCTATCATTTGTGAATAAAGTACTAGATTTACTCAACATAAAATTCTATAAAAATTCAGGGATCAATGTTCTACTAGTCAAGATCTAAATCCAGAATTTTAGCTGATTATAATTAATGTAAAGCCTCCAAATAATTGAAACAACAAATTGGGCTAATAATTCTTTAACACATGAAGTATAATATATATTAACCACAAAATTCCAGAAAAATTACCATAAGTCTAGTACATCCTAAAACTCCCTCCTCCCGAGTTTCATAATTTTTGGATTAGATTTAGTGCTTAAAATAATTAAATTACATGTTTATCCTATTCCAAAATCTCAACTTTCGAGGTACCTAACTACCTCCAATTCCTTCACTATTTCAACCAGAGGGTTTTCATCATATCCTCCCCCTCTCCTCCAAATTTCAAGGGCATACAAGAGCTTTTGCTCCTATGTCCTTCACAAACCTCAAACTCCCACCCGTTGGAGTTGAGCCAATCTCTTAGGGTAAAATCCACCCTAAGCCACACCATGTTACCCAAGAGGGTAGACATAGACTCAACAAATCAGTGGCCAACAACTTCAGCCTCTTTTGAGGAGATTTGTCCACTCCATCTCCAATTGTACTTTTCCCCAAAGTACCCCTCACTAAGACCTATCTAGGACTTGATAATTCCCTATTCAAAACTCGACCAATCGAGTTGAAATTTTGCACAGATCTTAATATTTATGCCAGGGACCACCACCCAAAATTTGGGGGAGTTTGGGCTTAATTTCATCTCCTGATTAATTTTAAATTGTTTATTAAATTTTTACAAAAACTTTAGGCAAAATTTCTCCAAAAATTCTCATTTTTGGACAACCTCTTGATATACATATTATAGACCTCCAGTCCAAATTTCAAGTCATTTGGACATGTTATGAACCGTGGGCAACCATTTTAATTTCTGGTTAACCTAGGTCTTGATCCCACCAAAATGAGTGCTGTGTTCAAACCACTCACCCAAATTGAATAAAATCAATTTTAAATTAAAGTAGACCCCGAGGGCTACAACTTTTGTGTCTGGTCATTTTTCCTAAATCGGCCTCTAAGTGCCTCGTTTTGCAGCCTCAAAAATACATTCAAATAATCTATTTTCATTAAGTAAAATATAACAACCTATGTATTATAATATTAATTCCACTGTTCATCTTCTTCATGAACCCGAACAGACACAGGAAAATATTTTTCCTGTAAGCATTCAGTGATCCGTCGCCGGCCGTTCGGTCACTTCCCTGGCCAGCCACCACCACCACCACCTCCGTTGAGGCGATGGCTAGCGGTCGGCGGTGGTTTGGCCGCCGGAGGTGGCGGTTTCCGGCGAACTCAAAATATCTTTTTCATGGTTTTTCCATGAAACGAGAGATGGATCCGGCTCCGTTGAGCGTGAACCTCCTTTCTAAGAATCCTAAGATCTACCCATGAAAGAGAAGGAGTAGAGGAGGACCTTGTTCGCGGTTTGAAGGCGAGAAGAACGTCGGGGTGCCATGGCGCGGTGGTGGCGTTTGCTGAACTTCTCCTACAGCAAGAACAAGGGTCTGATCCGATTACTTGAGCGTGTAACCTTCTCCTCCGGTTCCAGGTTGGCTTTTATAAGTCAGAAAAGTGGGAAGGTGAATGGTTTAAGCCATTATGGCCATGAAGTTCCCTCCCCGTAATGCTTCGGTTATGATGCAGGGATAAGAAACGGCGGAAACTGAACAGGTATGTCCAGCTGGCGATTTCCTATTGGACCACCCTTTCCTCATTTATTATGTATTTACAGAAGGAGAACGGCCTGAAATTACTCCTGGTGTAACCTCCCAAGCCAGCATTTATTTCCACGCGCATTAGAATTATTTCGGCCTGAACCGCCGTTTCGGCCAATGTCACGGGCGTGACACATAAGTCACGGGCGTGACAGGCCCGGGTAGCCCATTCTGGGTTCGACGATCGTCGAACTGAGATCGACGATCGTCGATCGAAGGTCACGGGCGTGACACCTGTGTCACGGGCGTGACAGGCCCGAACGGCAGATTTCTGGTCGACGATCGTCGAATTGAGATCGACGACCGTCGAAGGCTGGTCACGCCCTAGGTCACGGGCGTGACCTCCAAGTCACGGGCGTGACATGCCCGGACGGCAAGTTTCGAGCTCGACGATCGTCGAATTGAGGTCGACGATCGTCGAAGGCTGGTCACGCCCTAGGTCACGGGCGTGACACTCATGTTACGGGCGTGACATGCTCGGGCCGCAAGGTCGACGATCGTATCACGGCGATCGACGATCGTCGATGGGGTCACGCCCATAGTCACGGGCGTGACATCTTGGTCACGGGCGTGACATGCCCAGACAGCGCCTTCGACGATCGTCTCGTGGAGATCGACGATCGTCGAAGTAGACACGCCCAGGTCACGGGCGTGATGGGCCGGTCACGGGCGTGACCAATCGGTGACCCGCAATGTTGGTCGCTTTATTTCCAATTTTGGGCTTCCTAGGGTTCCGTCACGACCAATCTGACTCCTAGGGGTCTAGCCGGAAATGGGATGTTACAAATCCCAATAAACAAAACAAAAATTTCGTCCCCGAAATTGAGGTTGAGCCTACGGGGATTTCTATCGGAATAAATTAAACTTGTAACATCCCATACGATCCTTCTATTGGGTTCCGGCGACTGTTCGTTTGATAACGAAGGCAATCTCCCCAATAAACAAAAGATTAGCCCCTACCATTCTGATTAAGTGCGCAAGCCTAGGTCCTAGATTTTCCTTATCTAGCCTTAACATTCCAAAACAAGAAGGCAGTCTATAGTATACCGAGAGGTGGTGAGATGTACCTGACTGAACAACTCTGGGTATCTTTGCCTCATCAGATCCTGCGGTTCCCAGGTGTGCTCCTCCTGACCGTGATTTCTCCACAGAACCTTGACTAAGGGGATCTTCTTGCGGCGCAAGATCCGCACTCCTTTGTCATCGATCCGAACCGGCTCCAAGTGAACAGATCGGTCTGAAGCTACCGGCCCTTCTGTGGTCAAAATCCGCTGCTCCGGGCGTAGTAGAGCCCTTCTCAGCAAAGAGATGTGGAAGACGTCGTGTAGAGCTGCCAGCTCTGGTGGCAACTCTAGCCTGTAGGCTAAGGGTCCGATCCGCTCCAGGATCCGGTAAGGGCCCATATACCTAGGGCTGAGTTTCTTCCTCCGACCGCGCACCCGTGAGACTCCGTGCATGGGCCGGATCTTCAAGAACACTCGATCTCCTACCCAGAACTCCACCTGACGATGCCGAGCGTCATAGTATTTTGCTTGTCTGCTCTGCGCCTCCAGCATCCTATCTCTGATCAGCCTCACCTGAGCCTCGGTGTCTTCAACGAAATCCGATCCCAGCAGTTTCGGATCCTCGTCCTGAACCCAGGAAAGCGGGGTCCTACATTTCCTTCCATACAAGGCCTCATAAGGCGCCATCCTGATGCTGGACTGGTAGTTATTGTTGTAGGAGAACTCGACCAACGATAACGTCTTCTCCCACGGCTCCCCTCGGTCTAGTATACACAGCCGTAGTAAGTCCTCCAAGGTCCTGTTGGTGCGCTCGGTCTGCCCGTCCGTCTGAGGGTGGAAGGCCGTGCTAAAAGTCAATCGGGTGCCCAAATATGCCTGCACTGACCGCCACTCCCTGGATGTAAACCGTCCATCGCGGTCCGACACTATCGTCCGGGGCACGCCATGATATCGGACATACTGCTCCACAAATTTCCGTACCAGTACTCCCACCGAATCGTCCTTCCTGATCGGTATAAAGCGGGCCACCTTCGTCAGCCGATCGACAATCACCCAAATCGAGTCGTTCCCTGTCCGAGACCGGGGAAGACCATGTATAAAATCCATCGCTATGTCGTCAAACTTCCACTCCGGCACCGGGAGTGGCTGCAATAGTCCTGCGGGGTTCCTGCACTCCGCCTTCACCAACTGACACGCCTCGCAATGGGTCACGAAGTACGTAATGTCCTTCTTCATGCCCGGCCAAAACATCGTCCTCTTCAGATCAGCGGTCATCTTTGTGATCCCCGGGTGCACGGAGTACCGGCTGCAATGCGCCTCCGTCAAGATATCCTCTCGGATCTGGCCTCCTGCGGGTATATATACTCTGCCTCTGAAGTGGAGCAAACCATCCCTCAGGGAATAATCCCCTGTCGAACCTTCCTCCAAAGCTCGGAACATCGGCTCTGCCCCCGCATCTGTCCTCTGTCCGTCCCGAATGCGATCCCGAATATCGTCAATGGCCACTATCGATGCCAGATACTCCCTATACAGATCTGGGTCATCCTCGGACACTAGGGATATCTGCATATCTCTGAATGACTGGACTAGCTCCATAGACATAACCTGGGGCCCAGCTTCGGAAGTGGCCGCTCTCCGGCTCAACGCGTCGGCCACCACGTTTGCCTTCCCTGGGTGGTAGTGCATCTCATACTGATAATCTGCTAAGAACTCCACCCAACGCCTCTGCCTGATATTCAGCTCCTTCTGAGTGTCCACGTATTTCAAGTTCTTGTGATCGGAGAAGATATCGCAGTGGACTCCATAAAGGTAATGACGCCAGACCTTTAGAGCAAAAACGACCGCTCCCATCTCGAGGTCGTGCACCGGGTAGTTCCTCTCATGGGTCTTCAGCTGGCGGGAGGCATATGCTATGACATGTCCGTTCTGCATCAGCACCGCTCCCATCCCGTGGTATGATGCGTCGGTATACACCTGGAATCCCTCCCTTCCGGATGGAAGGGCCAGAATCGGGGCTGAGATGAGTCGGTCCTTTAGCTCCTGGAAAGCCGCCTGGCACTGCGCGGTCCAAACGAAAGGAGTCTCCTTCCTTGTCAAAGATGTGAGGGGGAGGGCAATCCGAGAGAACCCCTCCACGAACTTCCGGTAGTAACCGGCAAGTCCCAAGAAACTGCGTACATCGGTGGCTGTCCTCAGCTGCGGCCAATCGCGAACTGCCCGAACCTTTGCTGGATCTACTGATAACCCGGCTCCGCTGATGATGTGGCCTAGGAAGGCCACCTCCTTCAACCAGAACTGACACTTGCTGAATTTGGCATAAAGGTGATGCTCCCGCAACCTCTCCAAGGTTAGTGCCAGATGCCGAGTGTGCTCCTCCTCCGTCCTAGAGTAGATCAGGATGTCGTCTATGAACACTATGACGTACACATCCAAGTAAGCCTCGAAAACCCGGTTCATGAGACTCATGAACGCCGACGGAGCATTCGTGAGCCCAAAGGGCATCACGGTGAACTCATACAGGCCATATCTGCTACTAAAGGCCGTCTTCGGGATATCCTCCTCCTGGATCCGCAGCTGGTAGTATCCTGATCTCAAGTCCAGCTTCGAGAAATAATGGGCCCCCTCCAGCTGGTCGAATAATTCGTCTATCCGTGGGAGCGGATAGGTATTCCGGACGGTCAGCCTGTTTAGTGCTCGATAATCGATGCACAGGCGGAGTGTCCCATCCTTCTTCTTCACGAACAGGACCGGTGCTCCCCATGGCGAGGAACTCGGTCTGACAAAACCTGCCTCCACCAATTCCTGCAACTGGGTCCGAAACTCTGCCAACTCTTTTGGGGCCATCCGATAAGGGGCCCTAGACGCCGGCTTGGCCCCCGGCACAAGCTGTATCTGAAAATCCTGCTCTCGGTGTGGAGGTAATCCTGGTAGTTTCTCTGGAAAGACGTCAGCGAAATCTCGCACCACCGGGATGTCTGTCACCGACTCCTTAACTTCCGCCCTCTCAAAAAGAATCTGATAGACCTCCTCTCCCTGCAGATGGCCCTTGACGGCCTGTACCGAAGATAAGAGTATACGAGAGACAGGTCTTATACCTTCAATGGTAATGAAAGAGTCCCCGTGTCTCACGGTGATCCTCTTTGCCTGGCAGTCAATCTGGGCATAGTTCCAGTGCAGCCATACCATGCCCAGGATCAGGTCGTAGTCCGTCAGCTTCAAAATCGTCGCTGGAGCCTCGAACGCTTTTCCACCAATCTCCGCCTCCATATTGCAGTGATCCGTGGTAAGGAGCTCAGATCCATCCGGTAGTCGCACCCTCATCCTCGAGCCTGTGAACCGCTCCACACCTTCCAGTCCTTCCACGAACGACTCCGACACAAAGGAGTGAGTAGCTCCAGTATCGAACAGCGTGCGGGCAGGCTTGCCGCTGATGAAGACTATACCTGGGGTGATTAGATATCTTAGGGTTCTATAATGAGTTTTTACTTTCCTTGCTATCAATCTAGTGCGATTCAAAGTTTTAACAACTTAAAGGGGAGATTTTATGAAAACAAAGAAGCATTTCGGCATACCTGCGATGACCTGCTCCGGATTCCGCGGCTGTGCAAGGTCCAAGGCATATACCTGCTCTCTTCCCTGTCTACGATCTTCCCCCTGGTATCCTCGACCACGGCCGCGTCCTCGGCCTCCGTAAAGCTGAGCTGGTGGGCCGCCCTGATGTGCTGGAGGTGGTGCCCCCCTCATGGGGCAGTTCCTCCGAATGTGCCCAATCTGATGACAAAAGTAGCACTCTGGGGGATACGCCATTCCCCCGGGTCTCGGCATCTCCTGCATCCGAAGGGGTGGAGGGGCCAATACCAACTGTTCCCTCGGCTCCGGCCTCACGTCCTGACGAGGCTGGTCCTCTGTCCTCCTCCCCTCTGGTATAGCACCCCGCCGCTGGTCATTCCTTCCTCTTCGTCCCTGATCCTCTGCTGGCCGTTTCCGGCCCCGGGTGGTGTGCCAATCTGCCTCAATCCTTTTGGCCATCTCCAAAATCCGGGAGATGGGCCCGTCAGATACAAACAAGAGGGCCTCCCTCAAGTCCTCACGTAGGCCCTTGTAGAACCTCCTGATATACCCTGCCTCGTCCAGCTGGTAGGAATCTGCGTATCGAGCCAGGTGGTCAAACTCTCGATGGTACTCCACCACGGTCCGAGTACCCTGCTTCAGCTGTAAGAACCGCTCCTCCAAATCATCCCTAGCCGACTGCGGAACGAAATGCTCCAGCAGTGCGGCCCTGAACTCCTCCCAAGTGATCTCCGCAACCTCCCTATCAGCAAATGTCGTGTCCAACAGCGTCTTCCACCACCTCTTTGCATGGGACTCCAGGCAGGAGACAACCAGAGCCACCTTCTCCTCCCATGGACACCGAATCCCGGTCAGCATCTCGTACATGATATCTAGCCATTCCTCCGTCCGAACAGCCGACTCTGTCCCCAGATAGGACGGGGGAGAAAGACCCCGGAAGATGCTGAGCCAGTTGGCCCCCAGATTGGGCTGCGGGACCGGAACCTGCTGGGCCCTGAAGGCCTCCAGAATGGCAGTCAGGGTCTGTCCCATGTCTGACTGAAGGAAAGGGGTGGGGACCGGTGGAGGTGGTGCAACTCCCTGAGTCTGCTGAACTCCGCCCTATGGCGTAGGCTGTGCTGGAGGCTGCGCAACGAAAACACATGCTGAGAAAAACGTTCAAATATTACCTAAAGGTGGACAAATTATATGTGATCCCCATATGGGCACACCACTGCTTCCGCTGTTTCGTTTGTCCCCAAACTAAACTCGAGCGGGGGTGACCTAGGGTTTGTGGACTGCTACTTCCTTCTGATCGATGTTTCCTCTGATACCACTTGTAAGACCCCCTTTTTTTTCTTTTTCAAACCCGGGGTCTTAGGCCCAGAACCGCCGCTTTGCAGTGATACCTTCACGTCCTAAAGGGTCATCACCACAAGGCGCCGATTCCGCCGGCCATTTCGATCACAGAAGAGTTGCACAAAAACTGAAGTAAGAACAATGCAGTCCACAATAGTAATATCACATATATATATAATAAAGCTCCACGAAGGGAGTGTCCACAGAAACATCAGAGTACTATAAATACGGGCTTATGCCCGGTACAAAATGTCCTCACTACAAGTCTCTCATGCGGAAGCGAAACAGAATCTACTCAAGGTCGAGACTCACGGTCCCGGCTGTGTGAACTCCGGAGCTAGACTGCCCCATCTCTAGGCGCACCGATCTCTGGGGCTGCTCCTCCATGCTGGGCTCCACGATCCCCTAAATGATGCGGTTCGAAAACCGTTAGTCATAAAGACTAAGCCCTATCATCCCCTACCCCTTCCCCCATGGCTCCTAGGTACCGAGCGGAGAGGAAGAAGGGGAAGGACATGAAGGTAGAGATTAAACATGAAACAGATGGCAGCGGAAACTAATCTAGCAAGTTGTATTAGGTGAGCAGTTAATAAGTTGTTATAATAGGTCTAGCAGTAAGAAAAACAATTATATAAATTAAAACCTTCACTTATGCGAGAACACATAAGCAAAGGGATCTTTTGCAAGGCTCCCATCGTATAGAGTGTCCCATACCACTTATACGTTGGGGTGTCGGTTATCAAACAGCAGGGGTTATTATATGTTGAAAATAACCTTTGATTTATAAACTTGCCCACACAAGCTTATATACCAAGGGGTCGTTTTGCAGGTCCTAATGTATAAGCGTCCCATACCACTTATACTTTAGGTGTCAGGGTTAAATGAATCGATTATGCTATGACATGCTAGTGGGTATGATGAAACATGCAAGTGCAACTCACACACCCGACTCTGTGCACACAGACCTTTAGTTCCCCCTTTCGGAGCCGTTACCTCCCAGGATACCTCCGTAGTGGCAGACGGAAGCGGTGGGTTGGGCCTCGCCCACCTCAAAACCAGTAAAAGCACCACTGGTCTGACCTATCGTACGCCTCAACGCTTGGTGCACTAAGCGGACGCCTGCGTACTCTTGCCGGCTGGCGCACCGGACTTCTGCTGGCGAAGTGCTAATCACCCCGCCGAGTCAACGATATCGGTGTCGGTGCAATCGAACTCCCCGATATCGAAAGACCCACCACCTTAACTTTTCCTATTTTATGCACATGCAAGTTTATCGTAAACACATAAAAACCGAGCCGAAGCTCCCCGGACCATCCGTCCGTCTCCAAACCAACCGAGCCGAAGCTCTCCGACCATCCGTCCGTCTCCAAACCAACCGAGCCGAAGCTCTCATCATTCTTCCTGTGCCAACAGTGTTTGTGAAGAGTGCAACCCTAGTTACTAAGTTACTCTTGCCAGTTTATTGTTACAGTTTACGTTAGCCCAGGACTGCCCCCGGTATACCCCGTGAAGGGCTCTCAAGGGGCACTAGGAACCAAGACGGTGCATTACGGCCCGAAGTTCCCTTTCGCAAGGCACTTATTGTTATTGGTTGTTTTCCCTTAGCCCGATTCCCTTCTCATGTTACGATAGACTATCCTAGGGTGATTTTTAAACCTTCCACTCCTCGGGAAAAGCGATCTTTCGCCAAACCCGAGCACCTCTTAACTCTAACTATCACCACTACTCACTACTCTTTATATCTTCATCAGATCATGTTCTATTGCATTTCACAATTTACTAAATGCAGTCCGACCTAGGCTACATGTCGAACCGGTTATGCAATGATCGATTACTCATCCAAATGCCCTAAACTATTTACTGGAGACTTATCTTGTTATAAATAACCTAAATCCAGAAAATGGAAATTTTCCTAATTTATTTGGCATTTAATTAAATTCCTCGAAAATCTCAAGGGCCACCGGTTTGAACATGAACTATCCTAATTATTCATGCAAGATGTCCAGCAAATTTATGATAATTAGTAAGCTATCTCAGAAGGCTAAACCCTAAGTATCATAATTTTCTATCATCAAAATGACCTGAAAAACTATTTGGAAATAATCTCTAATTTCTATAGTTTATGAATCAAGTACAGAAAATATTCTTCCAAAAATTCTAAATAATTTATGACATGAAGATTAAGGCCTAAAATTTGCACTGGTAAGTTTCATAATTTTCCAGCAAGTGTTCTATCCATAATAAATTTTTAAACATAAAAGCCCTTTCTATCATTTGTGAATAAAGTACTAGATTTACTCAACATAAAATTCTATAAAAATTCAGGGATCAATGTTCTACTAGTCAAGATCTAAATCCAGAATTTTAGCTGATTATAATTAATGTAAAGCCTCCAAATAATTGAAACAACAAATTGGGCTAATAATTCTTTAACACATGAAGTATAATATATATTAACCACAAAATTCCAGAAAAATTACCATAAGTCTAATACATCCTAAAACTCCCTCCTCCCGAGTTTCATAATTTTTGGATTAGATTTAGTGCTTAAAATAATTAAATTACATGTTTATCCTATTCCAAAATCTCAACTTTCGAGGTACCTAACTACCTCCAATTCCTTCACTATTTCAACCAGAGGGTTTTCATCATATCCTCCCCCTCTCCTCCAAATTTCAAGGGCATACAAGAGCTTTTGCTCCTATGTCCTTCACAAACCTCAAACTCCCACCCGTTGGAGTTGAGCCAATCTCTTAGGGTAAAATCCACCCTAAGCCACACCATGTTACCCAAGAGGGTAGACATAGACTCAACAAATCAGTGGCCAACAACTTCAGCCTCTTTTGAGGAGATTTGTCCACTCCATCTCCAATTGTACTTTTCCCCAAAGTACCCCTCACTAAGACCTATCTAGGACTTGATAATTCCCTATTCAAAACTCGACCAATCGAGTTGAAATTTTGCACAGATCTTAATATTTATGCCAGGGACCACCACCCAAAATTTGGGGGAGTTTGGGCTTAATTTCATCTCCTAATTAATTTTATATTGTTTATTAAATTTTTACAAAAACTTTAGGCAAAAGTTCTCCAAAAATTCTCATTTTTGGACAGCCTCTTGATATACATATTATAGACCTCCAGTCCAAATTTCAAGTCATTTGGACATGTTATGAACCGTGGGCAACCATTTTAATTTCTGGTTAACCTAGGTCTTGATCCCACCAAAATGAGTGCTGTGTTCAAACCACTCACCCAAATTGAATAAAATTAATTTTAAATTAAAGTAGACCCCGAGGGCTACAACTTTTGTGTCTGGTCATTTTTCCTAAATCGGCCTCTAAGTGCCTCGTTTTGCAGCCTCAAAAATACATTCAAATAATCTATTTTCATTAAGTAAAATATAACAACCTATGTATTATAATATTAATTCCACTGTTCATCTTCTTCATGAACCCGAACAGACACAGGAAAATATTTTTCCTGTAAGCATTCAGTGATCCGTCGCCGGCCGTTCGGTCACTTCCCTGGCCAGCCACCACCACCACCACCTCCGTTGAGGCGATGGCTAGCGGTCGGCGGTGGTTTGGCCGCCGGAGGTGGCGGTTTCCGGCGAACTCAAAATATCTTTTTCATGGTTTTTCCATGAAACGAGAGATGGATCCGGCTCCGTTGAGCGCGAACCTCCTTTCTAAGAATCCTAAGATCTACCCATGAAAGAGAAGGAGTAGAGGAGGACCTTGTTCGCGGTTTGAAGGCGAGAAGAACGTCGGGGTGCCATGGCGCGGTGGTGGCGTTTGCTGAACTTCTCCTACAGCAAGAACAAGGGTCTGATCCGATTACTTGAGCGTGTAACCTTCTCCTCCGGTTCCAGGTTGGCTTTTATAAGTCAGAAAAGTGGGAAGGTGAATGGTTTAAGCCATTATGGCCTTAAGTTCCCTCCCCGTAATGCTTTGGTTATGATGCAGGGATAAGAAACGGCGGAAACTGAACAGGTATGTCCAGCTGGCGATTTCCTATTGGACCACCCTTTCCTCATTTATTATGTATTTACAGAAGGAGAACGGCCTGAAATTACTCCTGGTGTAACCTCCCAAGCCAGCATTTATTTCCACGCGCGTTAGAATTATTTCGGCCTGAACCGCCGTTTCGGCCAATGTCACGGGTGTGACACATAAGTCACGGGCATGACAGGCCCGGGTAGCCCATTCTGGGTTCGACGATCGTCGAACTGAGATCGACGATCGTCGATCGAAGGTCACGGGCGTGACACCTGTGTCACGGGCGTGACAGGCCCGAACGGCAGATTTCTGGTCGACGATCGTCGAATTGAGATCGACGACCGTCGAAGGCTGGTCACGCCCTAGGTCACGGGCGTGACCTCCAGGTCACGGGCGTGACATGCCCGGACGGCAAGTTTCGAGCTCGACGATCGTCGAATTGAGGTCGACGATCGTCGAAGGCTGGTCACGCCCTAGGTCACGGGCGTGACACTCATGTCACGGGCGTGACATGCTCGGGCCGCAAGGTCGACGATCGTCTCACGGCGATCGACGATCGTCGATGGGGTCACGCCCATAGTCACGGGCGTGACATCTTGGTCACGGGCGTGACATGCCCAGACAGCGCGTTCGACGATCGTCTCGTGGAGATCGACGATCGTCGAAGTAGACACGCCCAGGTCACGGGCGTGACGGGGCGGTCACGGGCGTGACCAACCGGTGACCCGCAATGTTGGTCGCTTTATTTCCAATTTTGGGCTTCCTAGGGTTCCGTCACGACCAATCTGACTCCTAGGGGTCTAGCCGGAAATGGGATGTTACATAGAGTCTTCCTTGGACAAAACTCTGTCCCATCTAGATAAGATTCTTATATCCATTCTCCTCATGTGATAAATCTTTGAACCAGCAGTTTGGTTCAGTACCTCAGGTATGTTTGCAGCCAGATACAAACTCAATATTCTGCCTTGGTTAGGCTTCTTAATGCTTTCCTTAAGCTTATTGAAGATAACAGTATTCCAGTCAATCTTTATCTTGAAGATGATTCTGGTCATTAGGCTAAACATGTAAAAGGAAATCCTATCATGCCCCCCAGTTTTGCAGAGGACAACTTTCCCAATCACTTCAGATAGAAACTTCCCCTTGGATTTCATCCCTTTCCTAGTCATGGATGATCCAATGTTTGTGTTTGGAGTTAGCCCACACCATTTGAGGGCTTCTGCAATCAGTGAAGAATCAATCTCCATTTCTTCTTTAATCCTTGGTAGTTGAAGGGATTTACTCAGATTTTTGGAAGTTATTTTGACTGTTTCTCCCTGAACAGTTTATTTAATATTGTTCCCCTTCGAATTCATTGTTGTGTTGGAATAGATTTCTAAGACTTCTGTCTTTCATATCCTTTTTGGTTCCGAAACTACATAATCCATACCTGCTCCCTGGATTAGGTCCACTACTGCCTTAATATCGGGCTTTACATCCGTGAATGCACCTCGAACAAGTTCATAACCTTCATTGATATTGTTGTCCGTCTTGTGCGCCAATGGAGATGAGCGAAGTGGAAGTTGAAGAGAGAGAAATAGAATTTCTTGGTCGACACAAATAGTTTAGTCTCGAAAGTTCAGAGAGCGTAGTCGACAAGGTCTCGCTTCCTCCTATTTATACTTTTCTAAATAAGGAAGGCCAAAAGACGGGAGGAAATTAGAGTTTTTGTTGGAACACCCTATTACTATTTGGACCAGGATGACTATACTTCTATAGGGATTTTGTGTTGTGACCTCCTTGTTGTTATAAAGGTCACATAGGCTAGTTAGAGTCGATCTCAGCTCGACGTAGAGTCGACCTCTGCTCGACGCAGAGTCGATCTCAGCTCGACGCAGAGTCGATCTCAGCTCGACGCAGAGTCGATCTCAGCTCGACGCAGAGTCGACCTCAGCTCGACGTGGAGTCGACCTCAGCTCGACGTTTCGTCGAACCCAGTTCTGCTTACAGAAAACACTCTCTGGCCGATGTGTGTCGTGCTCAGATCGACGTTTTACTGTGAGCTCGACGTTTTCCAGACTTCCGTCAGTTTTGAATAGGAATTCAAATTCCTTCTGTCAGACAATTAATGCTGAAGATTTATTGGCCGTTACAGCATATCTGGTGCATGGCTTAAGGAATTTTCTAAGGAATGTCTGTCTGACATTTCCTTTGAGGCATGGACATTTAAGGAAAGCAATTAATGCTGACTTCCAACGGCTATCAAAGAAAAGGAAGAAGAAGACTCAGTTATATTATTCATTCTTTCATTTTTACATATACAGAGAATACACAGAGAGACATAGAACAACAATACAGGACTTCAGTTGCTCTCTCTGTGATATTGGTTTTGAAAGCTCACTCACAGGAATTCTGATTGCTTCAGACACAACCATCCAACCTTCTTGGATCATCTCTTGCTGGAGCAAATCAGATCTTTGAAGACCTGTCACCCTTGTGCAGAGCTCTCCTTCCTGAACATCTTCTTGATCTCAGGGGGAGCTTTGACAACAACTACAGATCCACTTTTGCTTCTCTCTGCTTGTTGATAGAGAAGACAACCTCATCCCTTTTTCTTTTTCTTTCTGTACAGGGTTTTAACTCCCTTCAAAAGTTACTTTTGGTTTTGCTGAAACCTGGTCAAAATCAGCTCCTTTGGTTTGTGAGAACCTGGTCAAAAACTCTCTGGTGCTCAAGACACCTGATCAACTCATCTTGAAGTGGATTCCTATCAAGGGTGATAGAAGAGTGGATGTACCCAGATTTGGGGAACCACTATAGCTCCTTGTGTCGTCTGGATTGCTTGTTTCTTTGTGTTTTGCTTTGTGCTGTGAATTTCTTTTTACTCTGATTATTTGCTATAGCACCATACACTAAGTAAATCCAAACTTTCTCTGCACACAAGTTTTATTTGCAAAATTATTTTAAATAACTCTATTCACTCCCCTCTAGAGTTAGGATTGATCTTATCCTGCACTTTCAATTGGTATCAGAGCCAGGTTGATCATTCATACAGGCTAACACCTGGATCAAAAGATCCCTGATAAGATCATTTCTCTCAAAGGGTTATTTTCCTTAGTTTTACTTATCTTTGAAACTCATGGCACAAAACAAGGACTTTGCTAGTACCAGACCTCCTATGTGCAATCTCTCTAAGTTTGCACTATGGAAAGCAAGGATTAGACTTTACATGAACTCTTTTGATGAAGACATTTTTAATTCTGTGTTGACAGATTGTCCAAGACCTCCCACAGGAACAAGTACATCAGCTGTTCCTCCTCCTTCAGGAACTGATGCTGACATAAAGAAGTGGAAGGCAGCAGATGCTAAAGCCATGAACATTTTGGCTCAAACCATGTCAGATGACATTTTCCAGAAAGTAGCTGATTGCAATACTGCTAAAGAGATCTGGGAAAAACTTTCAGAAATTGTATCAGGTTCTGCAGATGAAAGAAAGGATAGGAGATCCTACCTCATCACCCAGTATGAGAACTTCAAAAAGGCAGAATCTGAGTCAGTTGCTGACATGTACAACAGACTGAGCCTAATCATCAGTGAGCTTAGATCACTAGAGAAGGACATATCTCTCACTGAGATAAATGACAAGATACTGACTTGTTTCCCTAGCTCTTGGGACTCAAGAATCTGGTCAATTAAAGATGGAAGAAATGTCTGTGAGTTATCCACAGAAGCTCTTCTAGGAAAGCTCAAGAGTTATGAACAATTCATTAAGAAGAGAGAAGAAGAGCAGAAGACATCCACACCAACAGAAAAGGTTGAGAAAACCATTGCCTTCAAAGCATAGGAAGAAGAACCTAAAGAAAAGGTGTTGGGAAATGAAGAGCTTATGAGCCTACTGGTCAAAAGGTTCAATAAGCTGAATAAAAGGAACTTCAGAAGATGGTCATCCAAAGACAAAGACAAGCCAAGGTATGACAGATCTACTAATAAAGATATTATCTGCTTTGGCTGCAGGAAACCAGGACACATTTTCCCCAACTGTCCAGAAAATCAAGATAAAGACAGAAGGGACAAGAAGGAAAGAAAAGATAAAAGGAAAGATAAGGAGTCAAGGAAGTACCATGACAAGCCTTCCTCCAGCAACAGCAAGCACACCAGAAAAGGATTTGTGGCTGAATCCTGGAGTGACTCTGATGAGTCTGATTCATCATCCAGCTCCAGTGATGATGAGGATGATGCAGAAGAAAAAGGATTCTGCATGATGGCCATCAGTGCATCTCAAAAGAACACTGATTCAGAGCCTGATGCTGACTACCCATCTGATCAGGAACTTACTGAGGATCAGGTAATAGATTCATTTGACTTTACTTCTGATGATTTTAAATCTGAGTTTAAATCTATGTGCATTGACTTGATTGAATCTCAAAAGCTGATTAAAACTCTCAGAGAACAATTAATTGAATGCAAATCCATTAACTCAGATAATCTTATACTCTTAGAAGAGTTGAAGCAGTGTGGGGAGGAGATAGCTTCACTGAAAGGTGAGCTATCTAAGGCCAAACAATTTGAAGAAACCCTTAATGGGAGAAGTATCAAATTGATGGACATCACAAGTACAGTGAACTCAAGATTGAATGGTTCACTGGGCTTGGGTGCTTCATCCAGCCAACCCATAGTGCTGACAACTCCAATCAAATTTACCAGTGAGAAAGGTAAAGGAGTCTTGATAGTGGCTAGGAAGAATGCTGACTTAACCCAGGAAACTGGACAAAAAGCGTCGAACGAAGCTCGACGGACGTTGACCAGAGCTCGACGTAATCGCAAAAGAACGTCGAACTCAGGTCGACGCCCTCTACCTTCTGAACAAAGCAAGCCTTCGCCGTCGAATGGAGCTCGACGCACTCACCAGAGTCCGTCGACCGAAGCTCGACGTGCGTCGAGCCAAGCTCAGAGCAAAAGTCAGTTCTCAGGGGTTAATTCAAAATTTAATTCCAGCTCCACATCTCATCACTTTAACCCTTATGCTGAATGGATAATACCTCCTAGGAGATATCATCCTATAGGCTATAAGAGTCAACCTGAGATGTCTTTTATTTCAGAATTTAAAGGATATCAAGAAAGGCCCAAGGTAAACAGGGTCAAAAACAATTGATTTGTTGTATGTGCAGATAAAGACCTATCCAATTGAGAACCAGCAGTGGTACTTGGATAGTGGGTGCTCAAAGCACATGACTGGCAACAAGGAGAACCTTGTGTCCTTCAAAGCCAAACATGGACCCAAAGTAATCTTTGGAGATTCAAATTTTGGACAAACAAAAGGCTATGGCCAAGTCAAAATAGGGTCAATCACATTTAAGAAAGTGGCCTATGTGGAAGGACTAAAGCACAACTTAATTAGCATCAGCCAGCTATGTGATGCTGGTTATCAGGTTTGGTTTACCAACTCAGCATGTAATATTGCATTAAATAACAACATTGTGTTAATTGGTAATAGACAAGATAACATATATCTAGTTGATTTCAATTCATCTAAGGTAGATATTTGTTTATTTAACTCCCTTAGCAAACCTAATGAACTTTGGCATAAAAGACTAGGACATGTTAACCTTAGAACCATTGCTAAGTTATCCAAAGACAACCTTGTTAGAGGACTACCTTCTGGTCCCTACAAGAAGGAAGGACTTTGCAAGGCCTGTCAGTTAGGCAAGCAAACTAAAAACAGTTTCAAGTCACTTAATAAGAGTGACTCACCTAGAATTTTGTACTCATTGCACATGGACCTTTTTGGACCAATTAATGTACAAAGCCTAGGAGGGAAATCTTATGCTTTAGTAGTTGTAGATGACTTCTCAAGATTCACTTGGGTGTTCTTTCTGAGAAAGAAGTCTGATAACTTCAAGATTTTGACAGATTTTCTCAAAGGCATACAGATTGAGTTCAATACTCACATTGCCCTGATCAGAAGTGATCATGGGACAGAGTTTGATTCTCTTCTTATGCTAGAGTTCTGCCAGAAGGAAGGTATCAGGCACACTTTCTCAGCTCCAAGAACTCCTCAACAAAATGGGGTAGTTGAAAGGAAAAACAGAACCCTTATTGAATCTGCCACAACATTGTTGACAAATGCTCACCTTCCTCTAACCTTTTGGGCAGAGGCTGTGAACACCTCCAACTATGTTTTGAATAGAAGCCTGATACATAAACTAAAGGGTAAGACTCCCTATGAGTTACTCAAAGGGAAGAAACCTAAAGTAAATTACTTCAAAATTTTTGGTTGCATTTGCTTCATTCACAATAATGACAAGAAATACCTAGCTAAATTTGAAGCCAAAGCTGATGATGGAGTGTTTCTGGGATACTCCATGACTAGCAAGGCTTATAGGGTTTTTAACAAGTGCTCAAATAAAATTGAAGAATCCATGCATGTTACATTTGATGAAACTAACATGTCTTATAAGGAGAAGGAGACTTCTACCATAAGCAATTTGCAGGAACATTCAATTTCAGAAAATCTGAAGAAGCTTACCATCACAGACAAAGGGTCATTACCTTCACCAATTCAGCAAGACACTGAACTCAGTAACAATGAAAAGGAATTTCAGGTTTTGGAAAGTTCAAAAGGCCAACAAATTGAAGAACCAGTTGTTGTTCCACAAGAGGAAACAACAACACAGGTTGGTGCATCATCAACACCCCTTGTTGATCTTGCAACAACAAGAGATCACCCAATCTCACAAGTAATTGGAGATATCTCAGTGGGTGTGCAAACAAGGAATCAAGTTAATCAAAATATTATGCACACCTGCTTTCTTTCTCAAATTGAGCCTCAAACCATACAAGATGCAGAGCAAGATCCAAACTGGATCATTGCAATGCAGGAAGAGTTGAATCAATTTGAAAGGAATAAAGTTTGGGAATTAGTACCAAGACCAAGGAACCAGCAAATTGTTGGAACCAAATGGGTATTCAGGAACAAGTTGGATGATCAAGGAATAATTGTGAGAAACAAGGCAAGACTTGTAGCACAAGGATATTGCCAAGAAGAAGGAATTGATTATGACCAAACCTTTGCACCAGTTGCAAGGTTGGAGGCCATAAGAATCTTCCTTGCATATGCAGCTCACAAGAGATTCAAGGTATATCAGATGGATGTCAAGAGTGCCTTTCTCAATGGAGACATCAAGGAAGAAGTTTATGTAAAGCAACCTCCAGGTTTTATCTGTCCAACCTTTCCTGATCATGTTTTTAAACTGCATAAAGCTTTATATGGTCTCAAGCAAGCTCCTAGAGCATGGTATGATACCTTAGCTTGTTTTTTGTTGGAAAATGATTTTAAAAGGGGTAGAGTAGACCAAACTCTCTTTGTTAGAACCCATAGGTCCCATACCCTACTAGTACAAGTTTATGTAGACGATATCATATTTGGGTCTACTGATTCAAACTTATGCAAAAAGTTCTCACAACTTATGCACTCAAAGTTTGAAATGAGTAGCATGGGTGAGCTTGCTTTCTTTCTTGGATTGCAAGTTAAACAACATGTGGATGGCATTTTCATTTCTCAAACCAAGTATGCAAGAGAACTGGTTAAGAAATTTGGAATGTCTGAAGCATCCTCTATGAAAACACCTATGCCTACAAATGCTGTTTTAGATGCTGATGAATCTGGAAAACCAGTTGATCAGACAAGCTATAGAGCAATCATTGGCTCATTACTTTATCTAACAGCTACTAGACCAGATATAATGTTTGCTACATGCATTTGTGCTAGATTCCAAGTAAGCCCTAGAGAGTCCCACCTCACATTAGTTAAGAGGATTCTTAGGTATGTAAAAAGTTGTCCTAATTTAGGTCTCTGGTATCCACATGACTCAGGATTTGATCTAACTGGATTTTCAGATTCTGATTATGCTGGATGTAGAGTAGACAGGAAAAGCACCAGTGGAACTTGTCAATTCCTTGGTGATAGACTTGTCTCCTGGTTTTGTAAGAAACAAACCTCTGTGTCCACATCAACTGCTGAAGCTGAATACATGGCTGCAGGTAGTTGTTGCTCACAGATTTTGTGGATTCAAAACCAGCTCCTAGACTATGGGTACAACTTAGAGATGTCTAAAATCTTTTGTGATAATACCAGTGCAATATCTATTGCTCAAAATCCAGTTCTCCATAGTAGGACCAAGCACATAGAGATCAGACATCACTTCTTAAGGGATAATGTAGAAAAGAAGAAAATTGCACTAGAATACATTTCCACTGAACTACAAAGAGGAGATATTTTCACCAAGCCCTTGGATGAAAAGAAGCACTTCTTTTTCCTCAATCAGTTGGGAATGCTAGATGGAGACAGCATAAAATAAAACTCCAAGATTTTGAAACCCATAATTAACAGGAATAGGAAAAATTTCATTTTAAAATTTCCTGTCTGAGTGGTTGTTCTGAGCTCTGAACTAAGCTCGACGCTGCGTCGAACGGAGATCGACGGTCCGTCGCCCTCAAAAGCGTCGAACGTCGAACTCAGCTTCTAGCGTCGAACTAAGTTCACAGCTCCCTGGCTTCTTGAGTTTCTCTCTCCCCGGTCGACGTCTTCGTTCAACGTCGACATGAGCTCGACGTATAGCTTCAGCCAAAGCGTCGAACGTCGACCTAAGCTGGACGCTGTTGAGTCGTTTCAGTTCTCCTAGAGCCTTAGAGCGTCGAACTGAGCTCGACGTTCTTTCTTTTTCTGCGTCGAACCCTAAGTATAAAATCATTTTTTCATCGTCGTTCGCAGTTGCGCTTTCATATCTTTCTGCTCAAGCTTTCTCCCTCCAAATACTTTACTCTTGATCTTGGAAGGTATTCTTTTTGCAGGAAAATGGCAATCACAGCAGGAGCTCTGGCGGCCATGAAGTTCGATTCTGGATTCGATATCGACTTCGACTCTTTTGATGGATCTCCACAATACTTTCTGGATATACTGGACCTCTTCAAGGAGCAGCAACTGGTTAACTTTATGTCAACCAGGATCCCTCTCCGAGAGTCAGAAATCAAAGAGTGGAGTCTTACAGCAGTTATTTCAGATAACAATACATTGACTGGGAAAGTTTCAGGAAATGAGGTAGTCATCTCACCTCAAATCATTTCAGAAGTTTTCAACTTTGCTGCTAGAGATGATGGCATAGAACTATCTGTGGAAGAGTATGCCTTGATGCTAGACAGGATGGGGCATGCTGCTGGTAACCCCTCTAAACTCCTCAAAGTTAACCTAGCTATTGAATATAGGTTATTAGCAGACATTACAGGCAAAGTGATCTGTGCCAAGAGGACTGCACATGATGCAATTACTAGGCATCAGTTCTGCCTTATGGCTGCACTTATGGATAAGAAACATCCCAACTGGGGATTGATTGTGTTTGAAATGATTAAGAAAAAATTGGATAAAAACTCTGTCCACTTTGGAAGAGTTCTTGGGTTGATTCTCAACCATTGCTGCCCCCAACTGCTTGTGTCCTCCAAGAAGCACATCAATGCTTCCAAGAGGCTCACATGTGCCCTAATTGGCAAGTGGGACAGAAGAATTGTGAATCCCAGGGCAGCAGCAGCAATGAAGTCTTCTGCAGACACCAGGACTGTAGAGGTCACTCTCACTCAGTCCACTGGTCCAGAAGCAGGGACTTTGCCATCTGACTCCCTCACCCTCCCATCCACTTTCATCCCCTCAACCACAGTCATTCCATCCACTCAACCTCTACCTTCATCCATCTCTACCATTGCCTCCTCCCTTCCACCTCACACTACTTTCCTTCCCATACGCTTGGATTCCACCCCTCATGAGGATCTCTTTTCCTTTGACATTCATGTAGACTCCTTCATGGATGCCTCTACCTCCTCTCCTCATGAATTCCCCCATTCATCAACTTTTTCAGAGCTACTCTTTTCCTCCATCCTTGAGCCAGTTACACCTCCACTGTCTACACCACCCTCAACATCTTCCTCATTTACAGTTTCTGCTACTCCATCTACCTCTACTCAAGTTCCCCTTAAGCAAGTAGCTCTCCTGCCCTTAGCCAATCAAATCTTTGACCTTCTGTCCCCTAGGCTCTCCTCCCTCTTGGATGCCAAGCTGGCTCCTCTCCTCCTTTCCCTAAGAACTCTCTCTGACTCTGTCTCCTCCCTCTCCTCTCATCTGGCATGCCCTTCTTCTGGGGGCCTAGAGTCAGCTGCCACTGATTCTAGGCAGGGGGAGATGTCTGCAGAAGAAGAGATGCATCCTTCATCAGTTCATCCTTCTTCAGTTCAGTTTGTTCAGACATGTTCAGAGACAGTATCAGTTGCAGAAGTTCAGATAGTATCTGAGGCTCCTCCTCCAGCTTCAATTCAGCTCATCAGCAGTGCCTTAGACCTTCAGTGTTTGGCAGCTTCTGTCTAGAGCTTCTCCCCTCCAGCTCAGATTCAAGAAGACCTTTCCATGGCACCTGTGGCTCCTCCTCCTAATTCAGAACTGCTTCAAGAAGATCTGTCTAGGGCTATTGTCCCTTTTCAGAAGATCCCTGATGTAGCAGTGGTAGCAGTGGCTCCTGCTAATGATGAAATTGAAATGTTAGCAGCTGTTGAAACTTCAGGTGAAGCGATTGAGACACCTGATGCAGTTGAGACCCATGTCTCCCAAGCCCTTCAGGAACCAGCCTCTTTAGTCTCTATGGCTCCTGAGGCTGTGCCCTCTCCTGCAGTGGTAGACTCCTCCTCCCCTTTGACAGCAGATCTTCCTTCAGTTTCCTCCTCAGCAGCTCCAGACTCCATCAGTTTTCCTATCTCTAAAAGGAAGTACATAGATCCATATGAAGAATCTCAAAGTTCAGAAGATGAGTTTGCTACAGATTCTGATGACTCCTCTGCAACTATTGCAAGGAAGAGGAAAGCTAGATCAAAAGCTTTGAAAAGAGTTCCAATGGCTAGAGCTACAGACCATGACATTCCCTACTATATCAAATACAATTGTGAAATCACAGAGCCATGGATGCAGTACTCCCAAAATCAGAGAAAAGCAATGAAGAAGAAAAGAAAATTCAATGAAGGACCAACCAAACCTGTCCATCAGCCTCCACCTCCACCTCCTCCAGATGCAGGTGCAGGTGCTAGTCTATCTTCCAATCCAGCCCCTTCAGCTCTACATGGAAAGACATATCAAGCAAGAAGATATCAAGGAGACAGTCAGCAAAGGGGAGGTCAGCAAAGAGGAAACTATAGAGGCAGGCAGTCCAGAGGAAGATCAGGTTCTCAACCTTATCAAAGGGGAAGAGCCATTGATCCAACCTCTGGCCCCTATCCTTATAGACCTAGAGCTGACCTCACCCCAACTACCTCTCAAGAACTCTCCTCTAACAGATTTGAACCAGCAGTACCTTTTGAAGATCCCACCAAAACTCCTGCCTACTAGAAAGCTAGAATGACAGAAATGGCTGCTTTAGATGAGATTAATAAAGCTAGAGAAAAAGGTCTGGACACCTCTCATATCAGTACAATGTCAGACCAAAGAAAAGAGGAATTGGAGAAATATAATTCTAAGAAATTCTTTGATTCAGACAGATATATGCAACTCCATCCTGCAGCTGTACCACCCAGTGCAAGAGATCAAAAGTCTTTAGGTGCAGCTGATGATTACAGATCTAAAAAGGAAGCTTCAAATCCAAACAGAGAAATCATCTTCAAGAAGAGTGATCAAGACAAAGCCCCAAAGGGAAAGTAAAGTAAGATGCTTTAATTCTTTCTATATGCTGGACTCAGGACAATTGAACATTTGTGCTGCTATATAATGTTATATTTGCTGCTTTTTATTCTGTCATGTCTGGTTGTATTGTAGTGTATTGTATCTGCTTTATCTTTCTTTGAATCCCTAAATTCATGTAAATGGTAATCCTAATCCAAATAGGGGGAGATTGTTGGAACACCCTATTACTATTTGGACCAGGATGACTATACTTCTATAGGGATTTTGTGTTGTGACCTCCTTGTTGTTATAAAGGTCACATAGGCTAGTTAGAGTCGATCTCAGCTCGACGTAGAGTCGACCTCTGCTCGACGCAGAGTCGATCTCAGGTCGACGCAGAGTCGATCTTAGCTCGACGCAGAGTCGATCTCAGCTCGACGCAGAGTCGACCTCAGCTCGACGTGGAGTCGACCTAAGCTCGACATTTCGTCGAACCCAGTTCTGCTTACAGAAAACACTCTCTGGCCGATGTGTGTCGTGCTCAGATCGACGTTTTACTGTGAGCTCGACGTTTTCCAGACTTCCGTCAGTTTTGAATAGGAATTCAAATTCCTTCTGTCAGACAATTAATGCTAAAGATTTATTGGCCGTTACAGCATATCTGGTGCATGGCTCGAGGAATTTTCTAAGGAATGTCTGTCTGACATTTCCTTTGAGGCATGGACATTTAAGGAAAGCAATTAATGCTGACTTCCAACGGCTATCAAAGAAAAGGAAGAAGAAGACTCAGTTTTATTATTCATTCTTTCATTTTTACATATACAGAGGATACACAGAGAGACATAGAACAACAATACAGGACTTCAGCTGCTCTCTCTGTGATATTGGTTTTGAAAGCACACTCACAGGAATTCTGATTGCTTCAGACACAACCATCCAACCTTCTTGGATCATCTCTTGCTGGAGCAAATCAGATCTTTGAAGACCTGTCACCCTTGTGCAGAGCTCTCCTTCCTGAACTTCTTCTTAATCTCAGGGGGAGCTTTGACAACAACTACAGATCCACTTTTGCTTCTCTCTGCTTGTTGATAGAGAAGACAACCTCATCCCTTTTTCTTTTTCTTTCTGTACAGGGTTTTAACTCCCTTCAAAAGTTACTTTTGGTTTTGCTGAAACCTGGTCAAAATCAGCTCCTTTGGTTTGTGAGAACCTGGTCAAAAACTCTCTGGTGCTCAAGACACCTGATCAACTCATCTTGAAGTGGATTCCTATCAAGGGTGATAGAAGAGTGGATGTACCCAGATTTGGGGAACCACTATAGCTCCTTGTGTCTTCTGGATTGCTTGTTTCTTTGTGTTTTGCTTTGTGCTGTGAATTTCTTTTTACTCTGATTATTTGTTATAGCACCATACACTAAGTAAATCCAAACTTTCTCTGCACACAAGTTTTATTTGCAAAATTATTTTAAATAACTCTATTCACCCCCCTCTAGAGTTAGGATTGATCTTATCCTGCACTTTCAGTTTTCTATGTTGACACAAATTTGTTTGTGTCGACACTGACCGCTAAAAGTGTCGACTAAGGGTTTTGAGTCTTGACAACTCCATGTGTCGACACCATTTTCTGTGTGTCGACACAAACTTCTAAAGTCTCGACAGAGGGTTTTGTGTCTCGACAACTCTATGTGTCGACATACTCAAGCTCTATGTGTCGACACCTGCTTCTGTTTGTCGACACACTAGCCGACTTTGTGGCGACACCAAATTCTGTGTGTCGACACAAACTACTAAGGACTTGAAACTTATAACTTGTGTAGTCACTGAATCATGCTGAAGAGAAAATTTCTTTTGACCTATCATCTCATTCTAGATTCAACATACCTAATTCAATTTTAAAATAGTTGAATTTACTTTCATCCAGAGTTTTAGTGAATATGTCAGCTACTTGATTTTTAGTAGAAAGAAATTTTAGGCTTATGTCCCCTTTCTCAACATGTTCTCTAATAAAGTGATATATAATTTCAATGTGCTTTGTTCTTCTATATGAAACAGGGTTTCTAGCAATTGATATAGCACTAGTTGAATCACAATATAAAGGATTTTGACTTATCTTGATGTCATAGTCTTCAAGTTGATGTTGTATCCAAAGCAACTGGGCACAGCAGCTTCCAGCTGCTATGTATTCTGACTCTGCTATGGATATAGTAACACTTGTCTGCTTTTTGCTGCTCCATGACACCAATCTTCCACCTAGGAATTGGCATGTACCAGTGGTACTTTTCCTGTCTTCCTTGCAGCCTGCAAAGTCTGTATCCGAAAAACCTATTAGCAAAAAATCTACATTCCTAAGGTACCATAGACCAAGATTTTGTGTCCCCTTAAGATATCTTAAAATTCTCTTTACAGCAGAATAATGAGACTCTTTAGGGCATGCTTGGTATCTAGCACAAACACATGTTACATACATGATGTCAGGTCTACTTGCAGTCAAGTATAGTAAGGAGCCAATTATCCCACTATACAAAGACTTGTCAATAGGATTACCTGCCTCATCTTTGCTTATAGGCATACTTGATCCTACTGGAGTGTTCATGGTAGAGGCTGTCTTCATACCATATTTTTTAATCAACTCCCTTGTGAACTTAGACTGGGATATAGATAATTCATCATCAGTCTGTCTTACTTGGAGTCCCAAGAAGAATTTTAGCTCACCCATGCTGCTAATTTCAAACTTCTTTTGCATTAGTTTGGCAAACTTCCTACAAAGGTTGTTCTCAGTAGACCCAAAGATTATGTCATCAACATAAATCTGAACTAGAATGATCTTGCCCTTTGATTCCCTTAGGAATAGGGTCTTGTCTATTTTCCCCCTTGAGAATTTATTCTCAATGAGGAAAGTAGACAGAGTTTCATAACATGCTCTAGGAGCTTATTTCAACCCATATAGAGCTTTCTTAAGACTGTAAAGTGTGGATCTACAAAACCTGATGGTTGATTCACATATACTTCCTCTTTTAGATCTCCATTCAGGAATGCTGACTTGACATCCATCTTGAAGACCTTGAATCCTTTATGGGTTGCATAGGTAAGGAATAGTCTTATTACTTCAAGCCTTGCTGCTAGGGCAAAGGTCTTATCAAAGTCTATTCCTTCTTCCTATCTATAGCCTTTTGCCACCAATCTGGCTTTGTTCTTGACAATAATGCCATTTTCATCTAACTTATTCCTGTAGATCCATTTAGTCTCTATGACATTATGTCCCTTAGGTCTGGGAACCAGTTTCTAGACTTTGCATCTCTTGAATTGGTTTAGCTCTTCCTGCATAGCACTAATCCAGTGTGAGTCTTGGATAGCTTCTTCAAACTTCTTTGGCTCAATTTGAGACAGGAAGCTTGAGCATAGTGCAGAATTCAAGCTCTTGCTTCTGGTCATCACACCATAACTTGCTTCACCAATGATTTGGTGAGGTGGATGATCTCTTAAATGTCTCATAGCTAGTGGCAATCTTTGTTCAGCTTGGTGTTCTTCATTTTCTTCAGCTTGCTGATCCTCAATGTCTTCAGTTGGTTGTTCTTCAGTCTCAGCTTGTAAGTCTTGTGCTCCCCTTTACAACATCCATCATCTTCAATCTGTTGGCCTGCTGATTTATCTTCCCTGATGGTCAGATTTTTCATCTTGTCTTTTAAACCTGCAGAACTTGAAGAAGTACTTGGCAGCTCACAGTTAATCAACTTAGACTCATCAAAGACAACATGGACTGATTCTTCTACAACTTGAGTAGTCAAGTTATAGATTTTATATGCTCTACTATTATTGTTGTACCCAACAAATATCCCTTCTTGGGACTTGGCAGCAAACTTTGTCAAATGAGACTTACCATTGTTAAGTACATAACACTTATTACCAAAAATCCTAAAATAGGATAAATTTGGTGTTCTGCCTTTAAGTATCCCATAGGGAGTCTTTTTGTGGCTTTTGGTGATGGAAGCTCTATTGAGAACATGATAAGAAGTATTTACTACCTCTGCCCAGAAATATTCTGGGAGGGAAGGGTCATTTAACAAGGTCCTGCATACCTCAATTAGAGTTATATTCTTCCTTTCAGCCATTCCATTTGCTGAGGAGTTCTAGGTGAGGAGAATTCTTGATGAATCCCAAGACCTTCACAAAACTTTGTCATGCATTCAGACTGAAACTCAGTTCCATGATCACTTCTGATTTTGACCACAGAACTATTTAGTTCATTCTGAATTTGTTTAACAAAAGTCTGGAAGATATCTGGGGTTTCAAATTTTCTCCTTAGGAAGAATACCCCAGCAAACCTTGAAAAATCATCAACCACCACAAGAGTATAGACTTTCTACCTAGACTATGAACTAGCATAGGACTAAATAGATCCATATGTAGGAGGTATAACCACCTCACTTATTCTTTGGTATCAAGACTATGGAAGGAAGACCTGGTCTGCTTGCCCTTTTGACAAGCTGAGCAAATTCCCTCCTTAATGCACTTAACTTCAGGACCATTTCTTACCAACTTTTCACTAAAGAGTCTACCTATGATCTTGTAATTCAGGTGAGATAGCCTCTTGTGTCATTTGACACAATGAGAAACTTTCTCATCTACAACTAGGCATATAGGAGTGTCCTCACTCTCACACTCAAATTCTAGACAATAAATATTTCCTCTCCTAGTGCCAGTGAAGATAACCTCTTGTTCAATTGACCTTCTAATTTGACACTCATCCTTGAGGAAGGAAATGTCATAGCCCATATCACAAAGTTGACTTATGCTAAAAAGGTTATGTTTCAAACTGATGTAGCGTCATCCTAAGAGCCTACACGAATGGCGTGGAGTGTTCTCTCGCCACGATAAACAACCTCGTTCCACATGCTAACGAAACGCAGCAGTACCAATAAATTTTCTTATATCACGCGCCAATGTTCGGTTAGCCAATCCGATAGAGATCGAACCACGACTAGAGGCCGAGATCCGATCAAGCTAAAGGGACGAATATTCGCGTCCTTGCGTGCGATGTTGTACCAAAGAAAGATCCACCAAGAAAATTACCGATTCGCAAATGGTTGATCTTTCCCCAACAAGAAATAACGAGGATCGCCAATCCTTCCGATAGTATTCAAAAATAAAATTAAAGATCCACAAATCTATTAAGAAAACGCCGTGAAATTTTATTCCGTTTCAAAATTCACGCAAAAATTGTCCACCACACAAAACAATCTAGAAGAGGAAAAACTCTTAAGTAAAAATTTCGTTACCCCTCTCAGAATAGTAGATCCGGGATATTGGTTCCACTAGAAATGATCGCTCTCCCTTGTACTCCACGGAAGATGCTCCAAGGATGAAGAAACTCTGCCATCTTCCCCGCGTTTGCACCGTGAAATTTCCCCCAAGTCCTTTGGTTCTCGCACTCAACTAGTCTCCTCCAAAGGTGGCCGACTATGATGAATTTGGTGGAGAGAAATCGTGGGGGTGGTTGTGTAGTAGACGGGTATAAGGAGAATAGAAGGAGGAGGGAGAGAGAGGGAGGCCAAAACTTGGAGGAGGAGATTCCCAAGGGGGGGCGGCGGCAAAGAGGAGGGGAAGAGGAGAAACAAATTAGGTTAGAGGAGCCTTATTTTTCAAGCAATTAAAGTCTGAATTTTATTAAGAGTCTTAGCCTTATATAGGCCTTACAACACAAGCACTAATAGCAGCCAAAATTAGTGCTAGATGCACACCAAAAGTTCAAAATAATAAAATACAAACCATAAAAAAATTCAAGCCATAACTTAGCAAACATAAAAATAATAATTAATTCTTGTGGCATGGACGAAGATTGTAGCCATGGCCGCCACGGCGCCGCAAGTCTTTAGTCGGTGGGCCATCATCATCATCATCCGCCGCAACTCCATGATCAACCAATGCGCTATGTACGTCATCTTCATCATCAAGTTGGCTATCATGGTGGCGGTCGCCATCAATCCTCCCCCGCTCAAAAGGACTCATCATCGATGAGTGGGCAGGAACATAATGGCGTAGGAGATCCGCATCAAGTAGCTCCACCTCTGAAATCGAGAGCCAAGAGTCGTCTGAAGCAGGACGACCACGCCAACGAATCAAGAACCTGTGAACGTCACCGTCTGGAGTTGTAAATATAGCATCCTGCAAAATCCTGTCAGGCAAGAAAACGGTCCGGGGAAACCTCGGAAATGCATTAGGCAAAGAAGAAAAACAAGTTTCATCATCAATAGGCGGCATACCTCCCGTAGAGTCCGCAGGAGAGAGCGATCCAGAAACAATCTCACCACCCACCCAATTTGAAGATTTAGTGGAAATATTAAACGGAGAGACAGAAAGTTCAGGTGGTGGAGCGACATAAAGCGTTAAATCGGAAACACTAAAAATAGGGGAAATTCCCCAATCAGCGGGTAATTGTAAGAAATATGCATTTTCGCACAACTTTTTTAACACTCGAAAAGGACCGGCTCGCCTATGCACCAATTTCTTTATAGCACCCGAAGGCATCCGTTCAGGGGTTAGACGAACCATTACCAAATCACCAATATTCAAGGGGACTGCTCGCCGATGTACGTTGGCATTCGATTGATAAATAGCATATTGTTTAGCTAGCGTCTCGCTAATGTGCTTATAGAGATTGTGGACGTGTGAGGCGAAATCCTGAGCGAATTGACTAGACTTAAAAGATGGTGGTAATGGGACCAAGTCAAGAGGCGCGGGCGCCTTATAACCATGAACGATCTTGTTCGGAGACAAAATTTTGGACCTATTCCTTGAATTATTATAAGCTATTTGAGCATGAGGAAGGATAAGGTCCCACGTACCTTTATGATCGCCAACTAAACAATGAAGCAAACTACCCAAGCTATGATTAACCACTTCCATTTGCCCATCCGTTTGGGGATGATAGGATGACGAAAACATCAGTTTTGTACCCATAAGCTTCCAAAGTATTTTCCAAAAATAGCTAGTTAATTTAACGTCCCTATCAAACACTATCGTTTTGGGGACGCCCCGATGCACCACGACCTCTTTGAAATACAATTTAGCAACATGGGATCCATCGTTGGTATTGTGACTAGCAATAAAATGTCATTTTAGAAAATCGATCAACGATGACAAGGATGGAATCGTGTCTCAGAAATGTCATAGGTAGGCCCAAAATAAAGTCCATACTAACATCCTCCCAAGGAACAGACAAAATAGGAAGTGGGGTGTAAAGACCGGCATTGGTTTTTTTCCCTTCGCTAACTGACAAATGCGGCAACTCCCTACGATTTTATTGACCATTGGCTTAAGCCCCGGCCAAAAGAATTTATCTTCCACAAGTGTTATCGTTTTATCCCGGCCGAAATGTCCACCTAACCCTCCACTGTGTAGCTCCCATACAATGAAATGGTGTAGTGAAGAGCGGGGAATACACAATTGCGTATGCTTAAATAAATAACCGTCACGAATGTAGTATGCCGAAATAGTAGAGGGAGCCTGTTCTTGAGCGGCTAAATAAATATCCTTAAAATCCGGGCATATGACATACTCGTCCTTAATGCTCTCAAATCCTATTACCGTCACCTCCATTTTAGATAATAATAGGGTGACACGACTGAGGGCGTCCGCCACTCGATTTAACGTACCCTTAAGGTGCTTAATAATGAATGTATACTCCTAAAGATAGGAGACCCATTTGGCATGTCGAGGGCTGATTTTACTTTGAGAGTTTTCAAATTTTAGCGCCTCATGATCCGAGAGGATTACAAATTATTTCGATATGAGATAGTGTCGCCAATGTTGGAGACAACGTATCACGGCATAAAACTCACGATCATAATTGGAATAATTTAATTTTGGTCCCGCAAGTTTCTCGCTAAAGTATCCAACCAGATGTCCCTCTTGGCTTAACACTCCTCCAATTCCTATCCCCGAAGCGTCGCATGATAGTTCAAACACTTTATTAAAATCCGGCAACCGTAGTACGGGGGCTTCGGACATCCGATCCTTAATCATTTGAAACGCGCTAGCGGCCGATTTGGTCTATGTAAAATCACCCTTCTTCATACATTCAGTGATTGGTGCCATGATACTACTAAAATTGCGAATGAATCGTCGATAAAACGTGGCCAATCCATGAAAACTCCTAACATCCCTAATATTTTGCGGTTCCGGCCACTCTCTAATCACTTGGACCTTCTTAGGGTCAACTTGTATACCCTCAGCGCTCACTATGTATCATAGAAATTCCACGGAAGTCACCCCGAACGCGCACTTCTTAAAATTAATATATAAGTTCTCTTGGCGCAATGTAGTAAGGACTGTCCGCAAATGAGTTTCATGATCGATCGGCGAGGTACTAAACACCAAAATATGATCGAAATAGACTACGACAAATTTACCCATGTATGGCTTAAATACTTGAGTCATTAACCGTGAGAAAGTACTTGGTCCGTTGGTGAGTCCCTCTCCTAGCACTAACCACTCGTAAATCCCGTCCTTAGATTTAAAGGACGTTTTCCATTCGTATCCCTCCCGAATCCTTATTTGGTGGTAACCACTCTTTAAATCCAACTTTGAGAACACGGTGGCACCGTATAACATATCCAATAGATCGTCCAAACGGGGGATGGGAAACCTTTACTTTACAGTTATTTTGTTGATGGCCCGGTAGTTTACACACAACCTCCAAGACTTATCTTTCTTCGGGACCAACAAGGCAGGGACGACACAAGGGCTTTTACTATGGCGGATAAATCCCTTTGCTAATAAATTGGAAATTAATGTTGGTAGTTCATTATGTGCGGAGGGATTGAGTCGGTAATGGTGTAGATTAGGCAAGGATGAGCCCGGGACGAAGTCAATTTCATGTTGAATATCCCTGATTGGTGGACACTTTGAAGGTAAATCTACCGGATAGACGTCCTTATATTCTTCCAATAACGTGCGCAGAGATAACGGTAGGTTCTCTAAAGACGGTGAATCTTCCTTTACTTGTAGACATACTAATGCATAAATGACGCCATCTAGAAAGGTTTCACGTTCTAACTCCTTCCTACTTATAAAACTTATCGTTTTCCTTTCCGCAGGCACCACTGTATCCTTGGAAGCAATCGACGGGTCCTTAGGTGGTGTGGGTTTCAAAACAAAGGTCTTACCATTGAACTTGAACTCGTAGGTGTTGGCTTTGCCAAAATGGGTCACATCATAATCATAAAGCGATGGACGTCCTAGTAGAACGTAACATACATCCATAGGGATGACATCGCGCCACACCTTATCGACATAACTCTTCACCGTAAGCGGTACCAAGCATCATTTTGAAACTGCGATAGACGTTTTGTTCACCCATGCTATCTTATACGGATGTGGATGCGGCTCAGTGACTAAGTGCATTCGAGTGATGGCATTCTCCGAAACAAAGTTCATACAACTACCGCTATCGATTATTAACTTACACCACTTGTCACCGTTCTTAAAATTTACCAAGAAGATATTCGTATGATTGTAATCGTCCGTCGCACGCGGTGTATTCAGAATACATCTCATAACCATCACAAAAGAGTCGTCATCAATATCACTCGGCTCGACGTCAGACTCAGTACCGGCTTCATAAACGATCTCGGCGGAATCAGACGTGGAGTCTAAAAGGGCTAGGGGCTTTCCCTTAGCTAGGCACTCACTAGAGTAATGCCCTTGGATTCCGCAAGAATAACAGGTGGTGTTAGTCTTATTAATACGCCCTATTTGAACTCTCTCACCAGTGGGGTTATTGATGTTCCTAGCGGTAATGACCACGGAGTTCGAATCTGTTGATCGAAACTTTCCTTTGTCTCGCACGGAGGATGAGGGTGGGGGTCCTAAAATGAATTTTCATTTTTGGAAAGCTCATCCCTTGGACTTATAGGCATTATGTTTTTCAATATTCAAAGCTGCATTAAACGTTGCGTTAAGATCCGTGTGACCGTAGCGAGAAAGCTTGCCTTGGATATCCGGCCTGAGTCCCTTACGAAAACGTGATAGTGTTACTTCGGGCATTTCTCGGACGTCGCATCTCATGATCATGTCCTTAATAAGTCTCATGTACTCCGCTACCGATTGGTCACCTTGGCGAAGGGTGGCTAGCTCATCGAACATTTGGGTTCGGTGATACACGGGGACATATTGGTCAGTCAATAGTGCTTTCATGGCAGTCCACCCAATTGGGGGTACTCTATTCACGGTACCCAGTCGCCTCTCTTCGTTCAACCAGAACGTCTTGGCCCTACTCAGAAGCTTCATTTGTTCCACTCGCACCTTATCACCGTCAGACAGGTTGTGTCACTCAAAGTAGCACTCGATCTCCATGATCCAATCTAGGAAAACTTGAGGTTCTCCCATTCCATCGTAGGAGGGTGGATGTAGTCGCACTGCCCTAGTTAAATTGAAATCGTCGTCCTGATCACGAGGGTGGTTTTGTCTTTCGTCGCGTTGGTTGGCGGGCTGTGGTGGGGGCCCCTGCCGATTTATCCCAAAGCCGGGATCTTGAGGCGCCGCCTGATTTACGGCCAACCCTTGTATTAATTGGGTGAGTGCCTCGAACCTAGTATTGAACTCCTCCCGAAGCGCCGCAATTGCTGCTGGAGCGTGCTCATCATCATGGTGGTCGGTCATGTGTGAGGTGGAGGGAAAATACTCCGTACCAAACCTAGTGCGCATGAACAATAGAACAACAAGAAATTTTGACCAGATATTTTATAAAGAGGATTTTTTTTGAGATTAATAAAGTAGGAGAATGAAAATATTTTTTTAGACTTTTATGCTTAGAAAAATAAGGAGAAAATTCTGGAATTTTTTTTGTAATTTTCTGCAGGAATTTTTTTTAGGATTTTGCTATTTGCAGACCAAAAGAAAATTCAGAATTTCGTTGTCTAATTCGAAACATGCACGACCAAGTGTGGGCTGACGTCCTAAGAAAGGAAAGCGTAACGATGGTGTCGATTGAGAAATCAACACAACCTCGCTTTGATACCAAATTGATGTAGCGCCGTCCTAAGAGCCTACACGAATGGCGTCGAGTGTTCTCTCGCCACGATAAACAACCTTGTTCCACACGCTAACGAAACGCAGCAGTACCAATTAATTTATTTATCTCACGCACCAACGTTCGGTTAGCCAATCCGATAGAGATCGAACCACGACTAGAGGTCGAGGTCCGATCAAGCTAAAGGGACAAATATTCGCGTCCATGCGAGCGATGTTGTACCAAAGAAAGATCCACCAAGAAAATTACCGATTCACAAACGGTTGATCTTTCCCCAACAAGAAATAACGAGGATCGCCAATCCTTCCGAGAGTATTCAAAAATATAATGAAAGATCCACAAATCTATTAAGAAAATGCCGCGAAATTTTATTCCGTTTCAAAAGTAACGCAAAAATCGTCCACCACACAAAACAATCTAGAAGAGGAAAAACTCTTGAGTATAAATTTCGTTACCCCTCTCGGAATAGTAGATCCGGGATATTGGTTCCACTAGAAATGATCACTCTCCCTTGTACTCCACGGAAGATGCTCCAAGGATGAAGAAACTCGGTCGTCTTCCCCGCGTTTGCACCATGAAATTTCCCCAAGTCCTTTGGTTCTCGCACTAAACTAGTCTCCTCCAAAGGTGGCCGGCTATGATGAATTAGGTGGAGAGAAATCATGGGGGGTGGTTGTGTAGTAGGCGGGTATAAGGAGAATAGAAGGAGGAGGGAGAGAGAGGGAGGCCGAAACTTGGAGGAGGAGATTCCCAAGGGGGGGGGCGGCAAAGAGGAGGGGAAGAGGAGAAACAAATTAGGTTAGAGGAGCCTTGTTAATCAAGCAATTAAAATCTGAATTTTATTAAGAGTCTTAGCCTTATATAGGCCTTACAACACAAGCTCTAATAGCAGCCCAAAATTATGTTGGGTTTCTCTTTGAGGTTGGCACAACACTTGTGCACGCAGCGGAAGTAATAAAATCTAGAATAACCCAAAAAGAGATTGGATCGGGCCATGAATGTTGAATCAAGAAGTTAACAAAAATTAGGCAAACATTATCTCTTCGGTGTTGAGTCACAACTCAACAAAGATGCTCCAAATGTTATTCCTTGTCGGTGGTGAGTTCCACGTAGAATAATATCTACGTCTCTGCAGAAATCCACACGAGCGGGAGAACCCCGAGCTTCGTCGCACGAAGGGTCGGGAAGAAGATCAGCCGCACCTTTTGCACTTCCCACGGACTGCTAGGTCTGCGCCAGGGAAAGCAAGATCAGCGACGGTCGCCGGAGAGGAGGTGGTTGGCAGAGCGAACAGCCGGCGGCGGAACGTTTCCGTCCGGCGGAATCGGGATTCGGCGGATTGGGAGATCGGCGGAACTCTTTTCGTCGGCATCCATTTTTCTATAGAAATCCCGATGTTGGTCGATCATTTCCCCAAAACCCTAAGTGTCCTATTTATACCAAAGGCATAAACAGTTCACAGGAATCGCTATCCGCATACCACCCAAGTTAGGGTTTCTGGACCGTTCGGCGAGAATCACCTCCAGATTCGGCGAGAATCAGTAGGCGAGAATCACCTCCAGATTCGGCGAGAATCAGTCGCAGAATCGGCGAGAATAAGTCGTAGTATCGGCGAGAATCAGACGCAGAATCGGCGAGAATCGAACAGTTCGATTCTCGATGATTATCCCTTAGTCGGCGAGACATACACGACGACTCCCGTCGATTCTCGTCGATTTTGCCATAGTCGACGAGTCATACTCGACGAATCCCGTCGACTCTCGACGATTTTCCCTTGTCAACATTTGCCTGACTCCCCATACGGTAGGGTGATTGGTAACCCTTACCAACACAGTTAATCTTCCAATTTCTCCACATGCTCTTATGTGCGACCCTACAGGCTCATATCGCGTTGGCAGTGAGATTACATGTTTGACCACTTCTAGATCACCATGGTAACTCCAACAGTCTCCCACTTGATCTTGAAAGTATCAAACCAAAAACCTCAAAAACAATGAGCGGCATCTAGCAATGCATCCTTGCTCCCCAAGCAATAAGAGTTCATAACTCATAAGCCTTCATGACCAATTTTTCAGCGTTGTCTTTGTCCCTTTGTCCCTTACATCTGGAAAGAACTAGAGGCATAGACCGTGTCACCCTCATAATAGCTTAATCCAAGTTTCTTGATCTAGAACGGACTTCCAGAGAATGGTGAGTCCAATATCACATACTTACTCAACCAAGCATGGCCATGCATTTCTCAGTCCAGTTCCATCAAGGGGCCCATGGATGCAACTCCTGTCATATAGGAGGACAAATCCCATATCTGCTCACACACAAACACCCAAATGATTCATAACGTACCCAACAACCACCCTTATCATCAACCTTTCTCAAGGAAGACTTTAGATGGCATCAAAGCACTCTCTTCCTCACTTGATGAATGCTGTGATGTCAGGTCAAAGGACCACAACACCATTGCCAATAGAGACCTACTTGTAACACGATTAGATAACAATCCACAAAGTAGTCTCAGGATGGGTCTGTCCAGTACAACTTGTTCATTAACAAGTACCCACGTGATGACTTGATATCACAATATCTTGACCTGTGAGAACTGGTCATAAGTCAACACACGTGCCAGTCTTAAAGTATCATCATCACGCTTAGCTTCTATGATGATACAACGACCAGGGACCTTTTAAGAATGAAGCTTCAAATAAATCATAGGCTCTCACATTCAAGTCACGTACTTGATGTCCTATGGAAGCGAACACTCTAAGGGTATTTATTATGTTACAATTTAACTATCACATAGAAAAATCACCATAAAAGAACTTGTCATTAATTGTAAAAAGAAACATTTGGTACATAATTCATCATATGAATAAACAATAAACAACCAACAGAATATATGTTTACATGCAACCCACAAGACTCCCACTAGAGTTGATCACTTAGGTATCGTATACCCATCGATCTAGTATGACCATCATGCTTTCTCTGCGCGAGAAGCTTTGTCAGTGGATCTGCAATATTCTCCTCAGTCGGCACTCTACAAATGTTCACATCTCCTCGTTCGACAACCTCACGAATTAGATGGAACCGCCGAAGTATGTGCTTGGAGCACTGAGGGATCTAGGTTCCTTAGAATGTGCAATTGCATCATTGTTATCACAGTAGAGAACTACGGGACCAACAATGCTAGGAACTATATCAAGATCGCCGATGAATTTCCTAATCCATACAGCCCCCTTTGCTACATTAGCTGCAGCGATATACTCGTCCTCTGTTGTAGAATCAGCAACTGTCACTTGCTTGGAACTCTTCCAGCTCACAGCTCCTCCATTAAGGCAAAACACAAACCCTGACTGAGACTTTGAATCGTCTCTATCAGTTTGGAAGCTAGCATCCGTGTAACCACTTACAACGAGCTCTTCCTCTCCACCATACACCAAGAACACATCCTTAGTCCTTCTCAAGTACTTCAGGATATTCTTGACTGCTTTCCAGTGACATTCATCGGGGTCTGACTGATACCTGCTAGTCATGCTCAAAGCAAAGGAGACATCGGGTCGAGTACACAATATTGCATACATGATTGATCCAATTGCCGAAGCATATGGAATCAACTTCATGCGGTCCTTATCTTTACAAGATTTTGTACACTGGTCCTTGGAGAGATTCACACCATGAGACATGGGTAAAAATCCTTTCTTGGACTCAAGCATGTTGAACCGCTTGAACACCTTTTCAATGTATGTACTCTGGGTCAAACCAAGCAACTTCTTCGATCTATCTCTATAAATCTTAATACCGAGTATGTAAGTCGCTTCACCCAAGTCCTTCATATAAAAGCAGTTCCCTAGGTTGTTCTTAACAACTTTCAGGGTAGGAATGTCATTCCCAATCAAAAGTATGTCATCTACATACAATATCAGGAAGACAACAATGCTTCCACTGATTCGCTTGTAAACACAAGGCTCATCTTCATTCTTGATGAAACCAAACTCTTTGATTTTCTCATCAAAACGAAGATTCCAACTTCGAGAGGCCTGCTTCAGTCCATAGATGTACTTATTCAGCTTGCATATTTTAGTGGCTTCATTTGGGGATACAAAACCCTCGGGTTGTGTCATGTACACTTCCTCAAGGAGGTTTCCATTAAGGAAAGCCGTTTTGACATCCATCTGCCAGATCTCGTAGTAATAATACGCAGCAATAGCAAGCAATATCCTTATGGACTTTACCATGACAATAGTCTGTACATTCCCATCCATGTCGGTCTTCTTCTTGAAGACCCATTTGCACCCTATGGGTCGTACCCCTTCAGGTGGTTCCACCAAGTTCCAAACTTGGTTTGCATACATGGAGTCCATTTCGGATTTCATAGCCTCAAGCCATTTGTCGGAGTCCGGTCCATTCATAGCCTCTTGGTAGGTTGCTGGTTCAACATCATGATCCATAAGCAACACATTACCTATTTGAGACATGAGAAATCCATATCTCTCAGGCTCAAACCTCGGTCTACCAGATCTACGTAGGACTTGTGTTTCTTGAGCAAGTTCTCTAGCTACAACATCTTGTAGTCCTGTCTCAGAATCCAATTCTGGTTCATTCACTACTTGTGGTTCTTGAACTTCTTCAAGTTCTACCTTTTCAGTCTTTCTTGATAAGAACTCTTTCTCCAAGAAGACGCCAGTCCTTGCGACAAACACTTTGCCCTCGGACGGTAGGTAAAAGTAATACCCTTTCGTTTCTTTAGGATATCCCACCAGATAACATTTATCCGATTTGGGTTCCAGCTTGTCAGGCATTTGACGTCGCACGTATGCCTCACAGCCCCAAATTTTAATGAACGACATACTAGGACGCTTCCCAGTCCATATCTCATATGGTGTCTTCAAAACCGTTTTCGTTGGAGCGCGATTCAGTGTCATTGCAGCAGTCTCTAAAGCAAAACCCCAAAAGGAAACAGGAAAGTCTGCATGACTCATCATCGAACGTACCATGTCTAACAAAGTACGATTTCTCCTCTCAGATACACCATTATGTTGTGGTGTTCTAGGTGGAGTGAGCTGTGACACAATACCACACCCTTTTAGATGATCACGGAACTCATGACTCAGGTATTCGCCACCTCGATCAGATCAGAGTGCTTTAACCCTTTTACCAAACTGGTTTTCTACTTCATTCTTGAACTCTTTGAACTTTTCGAAGGTCTCGGATTTGCACTTCATAAGATACACATATCCGTATCTACTGAAATCATCAGTCAATATAACGAAGTAGAAATACCCACCTCTAGCCATGGAACTCATGGGTCCGCATACATCACTATGTACAACACCCAAGAGATCCTCAGCCCTCTTAGTATAACCAGTGAAAGGGGCCTTAGTCATCTTGCCTAACAAACAAGATTCGCATCGCTCAAATGATTCATAATCAAATGAGTCCAAAAGTCCATCTTTATGGAGATTGGATATGCGCTTCTCGTTTATATGGCCCAAACGACAATGCCAGAGATATATAGGGTTTGAGTCATTTATTCTTAGTCTTTTATTATTTTCTACATTATAGATCTGATGGTCCAAGTTCAAAACATAAAGACCATTAAACAATTGGGATACAGCATAACAAACATCATTCTTAAATATAGAACAACAGTTGTTCTTAATCATAAAAGAAAATCCAATCATGTCCAAGCATGAAATGGATATAATGTTCTAGTTATTGCCGGAACAAAATAACAGTTATCTAGTTCTATTACAAGCCCACTGGGCAAAGAAAGATGGTAAACCCCTATGGCTACAGCAGCAACTCTTGCTCCATTGCCGACGCGAAGGTCCACCTCCCCTTTACTCAGCAATCTTCTCCTTCCCAGTTCCTGCACATTTGTACAAATGTGAGAACCACATCGGGTATCCAATACCCAAGATGAAGGAGCAGAAAGGTTTATCTCTATAACGTAAATACTTGAAGCGGAAGTCATACCTCCCTTCATTTTCTGCAGACCCTCAATGTACGAAGGACAGTTCCTCCTCCAATGACCAGCCTTGCCACAGTGGTGGCATTTCCCCTCCTTCACCGTGCTCTTCTTCTTCATCAGTGCAGAAGACTTGGGCTCAAGATGTGACTTAGGTCCCACCTTCGTCTTCTTGAAGCCCTTGGCCTTGCCCTTGCCCTTATGCACCATCAGTATGGGGCTGGCTGGCTTGGCCTTCTTCATATTGATCTCAGCAGTTCTCAACATGCCTAGGAGCTCGGGCAGTGTCTTGTCTATCTTATTCATGTTGTAGTTCAAGACAAACTGCTCGTAACTGTCCGGCAACGATTGCAGGATCAGATCTGTGGCCAACTCTTGACCCAGAGGAAAACCCAGTCTTTCAAGGTTCTCTATATACCCAATTATCTTGAGTACGTGAGTCCCTACTGAGTCTCGAACTCCCATCTTGCACTGAAACAACGCTTTGGTGACATCAAACCTCTCTTGACGAGCTTGCCCTTGAAACATTTTCTTGAGATGCTCGTCAATCTCTTTGCAACCCATGTTCTCATGTTGCTTCTGAAGCTCAGAGTTCATGGTGGCAAGCATAAGGCATTCGACGTCCAAGACGTCATCAGTATACTTCTTATAAGTATCTTTATCAGCACGGGAAGAATTCCCGGTCGGCACCTCGGGGGCTTCTTCTTCCAAAACGTAGAGCTTTCGCTCTTGCCTGAGAACAATTCTCAGGTTCCTATACCAATCCATGTAATTAGTCCCGCTGAGCTTATCCTTCTCAAGGATGGCTCTCAGAGATAGAGTGGAGTGCGAACCACTTGCCATGGAATTCTATAAGAATTTATGCAGAATAAAATCAGTATCAAAATTTCAAAATATAATTATTTTTCTTAATTTGGACTTCAACTAAAACTCCCACTATTTTATTCGAAATAATAGCCCTCACTATCAATTCGGAGAGTGTATGCGAGCTACTCTCTTAGTGGACAAGATCCGTATTTCACCAACACAATGAGTCAGCTTTGGCTTTCCTCTCACGATGTGGTTATTTAGGTAGGCAACGCTTGCCAATTGCATCCTCATGCAATTCTTGTATGGTTGGTAAATAACTCCTTATTCGCATCCATCATATGTGCATGCCAACCCCATGCCTCTAGGCACTCAACCTTTGAGGTCACCTAGTTAAGTTAGACCCGATGTCGACAGTGAGATATCACAATTATCCGACGCACCCTTACCAAGATAGATTAATGCACCTTGCTTTGGCAAGCCCAAACTTCATCGATCGAGGCAGGAAGAGTGTCATCCATCGGAAGGCATCCGAACACTTAATATTAGAGGAAGGGATTTTGATAATAGGTTAACAAGTAACCATGATCAACAGTTGATCAATGTGCACATCCAAAGAAAAACACTTCACTAAAATCCTCATGCATCCCTTATGTGCACAACAGAACACTATCAACATTTGATAGAGAAAAATCGATAAATCTGAACATCTGGACACTTCCAAATCTTCAGGTTTACATGCATTGGACAAGGGACAAAGGCAACTCAACTTAACGCAGTAGACAAGCTCATCTCTCCTTGTTGGATTCAAAATCCAAAACAAAATCGAGGGATGGTTACTGCTAAGGAGACAGTAATTCCTAACGATTAGAAATTACTACAAGATTCCAGACGTTCCCGGCGGGGTGCCAAGATTAAATCTAGACACTTGGAACACTTCTAAATCCCTAGGTTTACATGTACTGGAATAACCTAACTTCCAATACAACAAACATGGCCGCAACCTGGCTCTGATACCACTATTGGGTTTCTCTTTGAGGTTGGCACAACACTTGTGCACGCAGCGGAAGTAATAAAATCTAGAACAACCCAAAAAGAGATTGGATCGGGCCATGAATGTTGAATCAAGAAGTTAACAAAAATTAGGCAAAAATTACCTCTTCGGTGTTGAGTCAATACTCAACGAAGATGCTCCAAATGTGATTCCTTGTCAGTGGCGAGTTCCACGTAGAATAAAATCTACGTCTCTGCAGAAATCCACACGAGCGGGAGAACCCTGAGCTTCGTCGCACGAAGGGTCGGGAAGAAGATCAGCCATACCTTTTGCACTTCCCACGGACTGATAGGTTCGCGCCAGGGAAAGCAAGATCAGCGACAGTCGCCGGAGAGGAGGTGGTCGGCGGAGCGAACAGCCGGCGGACGAACGTTTCCGTCCGGCGGAATCGGGATTCGGTGGATCGGGAGATCGGCAGAACTCTTTCCGTCGACTTCCGTTTTTCTACATAAATCCCGATGTTGGTCGATCATTTCCCCAAAACCCTAAGTGTCCTATTTATACCAAAGGCATAAACAGTTCACAGGAATCGCTATCCGCAGACCACCCAAGTTAGGGTTTCTGGACCGTTTGGCGAGAATCACCTCCAGATTCGGCGAGAATCAGTCGCAAAATCGGCGAGAATCAGTCGTAGAATCGGCGAGAATCAGACGCAGAATCGGCGAGAATCGAACAGTTCGATTCTCGACGATTATCCCTTAGTCGGCGAGACATACATGACGACTCCCGTCGATTCTCGTCGATTTTTCCATAGTCGACGAGTCATACTCGACGACTCCCGTCGACTCTCGACGATTTTCCCTTGGCAACATTTGCCTGACTCCCCATACGGTAGGGTGATTGGTAACCCTTACCAACACAGTTAATCTTCCAATTTCTCCACATGCTCTTATGTGCGACCCTATAGGCTCATATCGCGTTGGCAGTGAGATTACATGTTTGACCACTTCTAGATCACCATGGTAACTCCAACAAATTAGTGCTAGATGCACACCAAAAGTTCAAAATAATAAAATACAAACCATAATAAAATTCAAGCAATAACTTAGCAAACATAAAAATAATAATTAATTCTTGTGGCATGGACGAAGATTGTAGCCGTGGCCGCCACGGCGCCGCAAGTCTTTAGCCGGTGAGCCATCATCATCATCATCCGCTGTAACTCCATGATCAACCAATGTGCCATGTACGTCATCTTCATCATCATGTTGGCCATTATGGTGGCGGTCGCCATCACAAACCTTTCACATAAGCTACTTGTGTGATAGTTACTATGTCATTTGTTAGCTTACCCAAACCTTTAGTTACCCCTTTTTCTGAGCCCCAAAGATAACTTTGGGACCATTCTTAATAGGAGTGTTCTCCTTTAGCATGCTTCTTGTTCCAGTCATGTGTCTGGAACATCCACTATCCAAGTACCATGTAGGGGTATGGTGATGCAGGCTTCACGTTGACACCAGATATATCTGCGGACGAACATGATTGCCTCTCTAATGATCCAATCCTACACTCGCACAATCGTTCTACGCGGCACCACGTTAATTAATCCTATCAATTATATGCTAGCGTACGGGTAGCCAAACCGATTAGAATCGAATAGAGGCGATAGACCAATATTCTTTCCGGCTAAAAGGACCTACCCGGTTCGAACGAGCGGTGTTGTACCAAAAGAGATCTACCAAATAAAATACGATTTGGAAAAGGTAGATCTCTCCCAACAAAAGAAAATGAAGGTTCGCCAAACACTTTTGAAATTAAATCAATCAAGAAAAACACAAATCGAGCGAATAAAACCACGATGAATTAATGTTATCAAAATTCAACGCCAAGGATTTCCACCACAAGAATATCTAGGAAAAAATAAATCACACGAAAGTAGGAATTTTTTGTTACCCAATCGGAATTGATGATTCCGATTATCTCTACGTCACTCTTCAATGTCTCCGTCGGAGTCACGTCGGAAGGAGAGGAAACTTGTCCGCCTTCGTCGCTTCACGCCGGAGTTGGAATCCACAAGGAAGCAACCTTTATTGCCTTGGCTGAATTATCTTCAATGGAGGGTGGTGCTCGTTTTTTTACAAGTGGAGGTGGTGGTGTGGTTGGCGGCTAAGGAGGAGGATGCAAGGGGAGAGGGGAAGAAGGCCTTGGCCGAAATTTCAAGAGGGGAGAGGAGGAGGAGGAAATGAATTTTCCAAGAGGGGAAGAGAGAGGAGGAGGGGAAATTCAAATTTTGAATTCTTGGTTTTCAATTTTTCATTCTCTAATTATTCCTTCATAACATGGCTATATATAGCCTACACCACTCAATCTCCCTCCATTCAAAATTCAAAATTCAAAATTTAAAATTTAAAATTAAAGTTATGATGATTATATGCACCCATCATAATACAAGAAATGAAATAATTAAAACAACCAATGATGGTTATAAGCACCCATCATTACATGAGTTATTTAAATGCAATAAAAAATAAAAATGCTAAAATAAAATAAAACATGAAAATGACTTAATAATAATTAATTAATTATTATTAATTATTAATATATTGGTTTGCGTTCAGGACGAAAATTATGGTGACGCTCCACATGGTCATTCGTAAGCACGCCGTCGCCGTCTTTAAAATGTTGTGGGCCGTCGTCTCCATCAATCCTCCCCCACTCAAAAGTACTCATCACCGGTAGTTGGGCTGAATGCACCAGCGCGGGAGAGCAACATCCAAATGAGCCACCTCCGATCTAGTAAGCCAAGATTCATCGAAGGCCGAACGATAATTCCATCGAATCAAGGAGTGGCAAACATCACCACATGAAAAGGAGAGCACTTCAACTTGGAGTATCCTCCAGTGAAGACCGATGAAGAGAACGATCCAGGCACAAACTCACTACCCAATCCATAAGAGAGCAAGGTGGAACCAAATAGACAGGCAGATAATTCAAGTGGTGGAGAGACATATAGCGCTAAATGAGAAACATTAAAAATAGGGGTATTACCCCAATCAGTGGAAAACTTCAAACGACATGCGTGTTCTCCTAATTTCAGTAATATCGGCAAAAGGTCCAGCTCAACAACTCGCCAACTTTCTATAGTGCCCGAAGGCAACCGTTCAGGGACGAGACGCACCAAAACTAAATCGCAAATCATATAGTGAGACGCTCTTCTATGTAAACTAGCATGAAATTGATAAAATATAATTTGTATGGCTAGCGCTTCACTAAAGTGCTTATGTAAAATGTGATCATGGAGAGCATAATCTAGCGCAAAATTGCTTGATTTATTAGTTGGAGTTAACGGAACTAATTCAGATGGAACTAACAAAACTAATTCAGGTGGAACTAACTTAACTACATCAGGTGGCACCAACAGAACTAAATCGGGAGGCACCAACAAAACTAAATAAGGTGGCACGATAGACGACCTCATCATAAACATATAATCAAAGACTTGATTATTCTTAGGAATTCGGGAGGATACATAATTAGTAATTATTATATCGTGACCAAACACAAAATCTATTAACGCACTTCGAGACATGTCCAAAGGAGGCGCCGACAAGGGTGGCACAATATAATGTCTCTGATCAGGCATAACAAATTCATATCCTAAAGGGTTCGCTAGTCCAGTCAACAAATCAGGAGAGAGTCCATAAAACTAAAACCGGGAGAGAGTTAAGATCAAATTTAGTTTCACGTGACTGAGTTAGCATTAGGAGACGCTCATCCGAGTCTACTTCAATAACATCTTCCAACAGTGAAACTCTCTCACTAGGACATTCTTCCAACACCCTAAACATGCCACCCAAATCAAAAACAGTAAAGGTCTCCAAAATGGGAACATCATTATGTCTCAGACTAAAAATGACAAGCTCGTTCCCTAACAAGTCATCTAATTGATTTAAGTGAACCGGAGGGAGAGTCGACATGGTCGATTCCTGAGGAGGAGCTAAGTCATACTCACTGTCAAAACACGGATTTAACGTCCAAGAAAAATCCTCCGGTAAGCCATCAAAATCAACGGGAAGATCAAACAGTGGATTCGTCCTCACAGAAAACTCAGCTGGATCGTCATCACCTAACTCATTCTCAGATAAACATTCATCGCAGGATGACTCTACCAACTCAGCCAAAATGTCTTCCAACCCACTAGATATTTCATCCAAACCAGGATCAATAACGGTCTCAATAGTAGGCAAAATACCACCCGACAAAATTTCTAATCCACATTGGGCTTAAGGCAAAGGAGATAACATCAAAGAACGATCTTTCGGGTCCTCAGCGCTACCGTCATCCAAAAGTAACCCACTTACACTGGGAAAAGCTTCCAAAACAACACAACCTTTGCTAACCAAATCTTCCCATGAAGTAGGTACATCGTCTAAATCAAGATCGAGGATTGGGCAAATAAAATCCCGGGGAGAATCTAAATTAGCTTGAACCTCAAGCAACGATGATAATATCAATAAACTATCTCCCGGAGGTGCATCACTAAGATCATCCCAAGGTGACTCTTCCAAAACTGCTGAAACATCTACCAACACTTGGTCAGCCGAAGACTCAATGATATTCAAGGGAGACGCCTCAGAAACATCATCGAAGGGAAGCGAAGATGATTCCTCTGAGGAGAAAACCTCATTCAGGTCACTAGGGTAACCAATCTCCTCATCATCACTCAAATCTTCACTAATAATGTCATCGCCCTCAGCGGTGGGCTCAGCCCTAGACACTACGTCAAACTCATCCGGAGAGTCAACAGCTAGATCTGATAACTCATGGGGAGATTTTAAAGAGACTATGGGCATAGTCGGAATAGTACAAACGTTAGTGCTAACGCCAGATATGTCACTATCCTCACGTGTCATCGTCGCCTGACTAACTGTACTGATAGGAACACTCTCACCCTGCAGGCTCATGTCATTCCTAGCAATCACATCTATCGAACTAGGGACATGGGTCCTAAGCTTCTCCTTTCCTCAATCGGTAGGTGCAGGTATACTACGGGTAGCTCTACCATCCTGGGAGGAAGGTCTAACTCGAGGGGGTAATTCACTCCTGTGATCAGAAATGGGTCTAGTGCCCTGGAGGGGAGAAATAAGATCATGAGACGTCCGAGTATGGGAGTACGAGGGTACGTGCTGATTCAATGTAGGTGAAGTCTTAGGCGGCAAATCACTCAGATAATCAGAAATCTGGGAACGACGGTAGGGAGGGTAATACTCATCCGTTAATAGATTCTTCATAATCTACCACCCTACAAGTGAGTCATTGAGTGACATCCCAAAGCGTCTCTCCTCATTGAGCCAGAAGGTCTGGGCTCGACCAAATAATTGGAGTCTCGCAACGGGAATCCTGTGGGGGTCTATAATATGATATCGTTCAAAATAACGTTCCATATCCTTCACCGAACATAAAAATACTCGCGGTCCACCAATCCCATCATAGGTCGGAGCAGGAACTCTAAGTTGTGCTATTAAATACGTAATCTCATCACATTGGCGCTTTATATCCTTGTTAAACGCATTAATCGAGGCAAGTGAGGGAAAGGGACTAACGTCGAATGCCATTTTAGTGAGAAATAAAGAGAAAACTCGACCTGGATTGTGTGCACATGCAAAGAAAATGGTACCTAAACCACTAACTCTAGGAAAGATGGAATTGTTCCCGCCTAATAGCTAGGGTGAAAATATATATTTTTTACTTTTCTGGCAGGAAATATCAAGGCGGTTATTAAAAAAAAATTTGAATTTTGCTAAAAGAAAAAAAATTAGGCCGCTATTGGCAGACTAGAATTTTTTTAAAAAAAAAATTTTGGCAAAACTAAGTGCATACAAAGTATGTGTTAACATGCTAAATAAGAGGGGGAGGGTGCCAATTAGGTAATTGACGTGAACCTCCCTCTGATACCAAATTGATGCGGGCTTGCACGTTGACACTGGATATATCTGCGGACGAACACGATTGCCTCTCTAATGATCCAATCCTACACTCGCACAATCGTTCTACGCGGCACCACGTTAATTAATCCTATCAATTATATGTTAGCGTACGGGTAGTCAAACCGATTAGAATCGAATAGAGGCGATAGACCAATATTCTTTCCGGCTAAAAGGATCTACCAAATAAAATACGATTTGGAAAAGGTAGATCTCTCCCAAAAAAAGAAAACGAAGGTTCGCCAAACCCTTTTGAAATTAAATCAATCAAGAAAAACACAAATCGAGCGAAGAAAACCACGATGAATTGATGCTATCAAAATTCAACGCCAAGGATTTCCACCACAAGAATATCTAGGAAAAAAGAAATCACACGAAGGTAGGAATTTTTCGTTACCCAATCGGAATGGATGATCCCAATTATCTCTATGTCACTCTTCAATGTCTCCGCCAGAGTCACGTCGGAAGGAGAGGAAACTTGTCCGCCTTCGTCGCTTCACGCCGGAGTTGGAATCCACAAAGAAGCAACCTTTATTTCCTTGGCTGAATTATCTTCAATGGAGGGTGGTGCTCGTTTTTTCACAAGTGGAGGTGGTGGTGTGGTTGGCGGCTAAGGAGGAGGATACTAGGGGAGAGGGGAAGAAGGCCTTGGCCAAAATTTCAAGAGGGGAGAGGAGGAGGATGAAACGAATTTTCCAAGAGGGGAAGAGAGAGGAGGAGGGGAAATTGAAATTTTGAATTCTTGGTTTTCAATTTTTCATTCTCTAATTATTCTTTCATAACATGGCTATATATAGCCTACACCACTCAATCTCCCTCCATTCAAAATTCAAAATTCAAAATTAAAGTTATGATGGTTATATGCACCCATCATAATACAAGAAATGAAATAATTAAAACAACCTATGATTGTTATAAGCACCCATCATTAAATGAATTATTTAAATGCAATAAAAATAAAAATGCTAAAATAAAATTAAACATGAAAATGACTTAATAATAATTAATAAATTATTATTAATTATTAATATATTGGTTTGCGTTCAGGATGGAAATTATGGCGACGCTCCACATGGTCATCCGTAAGCACGTCGTCGCCGTCTTTAAAATGTTGCGGGTCGTCGTCTCAATCATATGGCCACTTGGACTAACCTGCAACAAATATATTATCTAACCTTAGGACCCCAAATTTTATTGGGTCCTAGATGCAAGTTAGATCTAAATTGAACATGTTTATCATCAGTTCTTCTGACAGATAGGCCACCAGTACTCCTCTGGACACACTTATTGTGCCAGCAATCAATGGCATAGTGGCCCACATTACCACAGCACCAGCACTCATGCACATTGTACCTTCTTTTAAGAAATGGCTTAACAGTAATGTTGTTTGCAGCTCTAAAATCAGCTTGTACATCAGCTCCTTTCTTAAGTCTTTTAGCCAGGGCATACTTAGGGACTTGTCTGGCAGCAGAAGTACTTGGGATATCTTGAATTCTATCTGCAGCTGCCTCTTTTCAGAATGCATACTTCTGATAGCTTCTGATATTCTTAAGTCTTCTTTGCATACAGATTTTCCCTTAGCTTGATGATAGACTAGCAGACTTTTTGAGTAAGCTGATACCATGTCCTTGAGTGTTGGGGTTGGTGCACCAAACACAAATGGTCCATTATGGGCCATTTGGGTTTTCTCATGGACTGTCCAAAAGGAACTAGCACCCTTGCCATCTCTACTACCTTGCTCATAATGACCAAATATACTATCATGGTCATACCTATTAGAAGGTTGAACCAATTTCTTAAAAGAAATAAAAGGGTTGGAAGCCAGTGGCTGAGCTGGAGCTTTGCCTTTCCTTTTAGAATTGGCAGCTCTTGTTCTTCATTTGAAACCTAATCCCTTCTTACCCTTTTGGAAAGAGAAGGAATCTATCAAAGGTAACACAGAATTGGGTATTGAGAACTTGGCCACCAGCTCCCTTTCCTTTTGGAGTTTACTTTCAAGATTCCCAATATTGTTATTCTTGAATGTAATGGTATCCATCTGAATAAAAATTATATTTTTCAATTTGCCAATTTCTTTTAAATTCAGATCCAACACTTTTGCTGAGTCTGAGGCAGCTAACTTCAGAGTGGCATTTTCCGTTGCTAATTTTTTGGCTAGGTGCCTGCTTTCCTTAAAGGCTTGCAGGAGCTCTCCATAATTATCAATCAGTTGATTGATGTCTCCCTCATATTCAGAGCCACCTTCATCTCTTGATGAAACTGCTTCTTACTCTGGGCTAGTAATATAAATTGTACCTTACTAGGACCAGGCTGCACCTAGTTGTGTCCATCCTCAACTATGGCCATCAGCCCTATGCATTGGCTGTCTTTTTCTTTATTGATATCATTCAGCAACTGCAAAAATTCTATTTCTTCATAATCTTCCTCAGTTGAGAACAGCCCAATGTAGGCCTCAGCATCCTCTTCATTTTCTGACTCTGATGAAAAAGAGTCAGTCCAGCTTTTCTACTTCTTGGCCACAAAGGATTTATCGTTCTTGCATTTATGCTGGTGTTTCTTTTTCTCACCAGACTCCTTTCTTTTGACAGGACAGATGGCTATTACATGTCCTGGCTTGCTGCAACAATAACAAACAATTTTAGTAGAAGTTTGTTTACCAGGTTAGAGCCATACCTTTCCTCTTTAGAGGTTTTCTTCTTTCCCTTGTAGTAATCACCCATGGAGTAAGAAGAAGAATATGGCCTGCTCCTCTAGTTCTTTTTCTTCAGGAACCTCTGGAATTGCCTAGAAAAGGTAGCAAAATCCCCATCAGAGTTATGGAAATCTGATGTACTTGAGTCTGAACTTTCTGAATTAGTATTAGTAACTTTTCTAGGAGGAGGAGTCTTTCTCCTTCCCTTCTTGATAGCTTCAACTTTGAAAGCCACGGACTTATCTTTGTTATAAGACCTGCTGCTCTTTTCCTCTTCCTTTATGGCAATCAACTGCATTTCATAGGACAGCAGTTTTCCAAACAATGTTGGTGGAGGAGTATCTGCAAGTCTGGCCACTTCTCTGATGGCACGGACCTTGGTATCCCATTCCTTGGTTAAAGACCTGAGAAACTAATCATTTAGTTCATAAGTGCTGAAGACCCTTCCATAAGTCATCAGCTCATTAATAATTTGGAAAAACTGTTCATAACACACAGCTATGCTATCTGTTTTAGTTTGTTTGAAGCTTTCATACTCTTGATTGAGCATAGACTTCATATCCTCTCTTACTTCTACTGTCCCTTCCATGTAGACAATCAATGTGTCCCACATTTCCTTTGAGGTTTTGTAGTGGACCAAATTTTGAAATGTGGAATCATCTATGGCAGTAACAATTATGTTATGTTCCCTCTTGTCCTAAGTTGCTAAGATGATCTCATCTTTTGTCATCTCAGAATAATTATTTAGAGTTTTTAAATTTGCATCAAGAACTGATGTCTTCATTGGAATGAATGGACCTTCCAGAACTGTGATGTAAATTCTGAAAGTGAAGGGATAGATACTACTCTAGAGGGGGGGTGAATAGAGTTATCAAATTTTGCACAAACAAAACTTAATATTCTACCCAACTCCCTTGGAGTGAAGTGCGGAATGAAAAGATTATAGATATTGATTTAACCTTAAAGCCTAACACAAGTGATGTGAACAAACACAAGCTAACTGTAATTACAGTTAAAGCTTGGAAAACCTAAACAGCAACTAGCAACCTAGTTATATCTATTCACAGCCACAGTACAGGAATTAAACAGTTGAATCCAGACGACACAAGGAAATTTATAGTGGTTCCCCAAACAACTTGGGTACGTCCACTCTTCTACCCACACGGTAGGAATCCACTCAGGTTTTTGATCAGGTGCCCTGCCACCAACAGAATCTGATTCAGGTAGATTCAGAAACCCTTTAGACTTTTGATCAGGTGTCTAAAAACCACGCACAGGTTTTTGATCAGGTGCCCTGCCACCAAGGGATACTTTTGAAGGGAGTAATAACCCTGTACAGGAGGGGGAAGAAGGTTAAGATGTCTTCTCTATTTTACAATAGATTAGAGAAGCACAAAAAGCTTGCACTGAGCTAGAATGCTCTAAAGAATCAAGGCTCCCCCTGGCTCAAAGATGTCCAGGTGAAGTCTTGCTTCAGTGCAGAGAAAACTCTTCAGAAAGTTCTGAAGGAAAGAGCTACAAGAAGAAAGTAAATAACAAAAAGAAATCTCTTCAAGCAGCTATCTTCTTCTTCTTCTTCTTCAAAGAAACTCTGAGTTGAACTTCCTGAAAGCAGGAGAACTCAGGTGAAGAAGAGATGAAGATCTTAACACTTCTCAGTTAGATGGAGTTTGCTGAGAGCAAGAAGCTTAAGCTTGATGAAGGCTTGAGTGCTTTTTAATAATGTGTGTAACTTGCTTCTATTCACTAGCTTGAATCCTTCTGCAAAGGGTTCTTTATATAATCATCAGCAAGCAACGGCTCTCTTCCATTTGAATTATTTGTCTTCTTCTAAGCCTTGAGACTTGGGCTGTAAATATCAAGAAGACAGAAATATCTCTGCAGCAAAACATTCTATAAAGGGAATAAATCACTTTCTAAGAAGCTGCAGGCTTAAATCAGATAACAGAAGGACTAAATAAAGTCACATCAGAAACAATCTCTTTATAGCAAAAGAAGACTTTTCAGTCTAACGGCTATAAAGGGCTGTCAGCAGATAAAGTAATTTAACGAGACAGCTAATAAGACAAACAACTTTATCTTAAAAGATTTTAACTCAGGCAATAAGAATAGAGCAAATAATGCCTGGAAATATTATCATACAGCTTAAAATACTGTGCCAGAAAATGTATTAAATAATTAAATATAATAAATAAATACAAAATATAAAGGCAGACAGAAAACGTCGAACGACCTTCGAAGATCGTCGAACGACGCCAGGAGATCGTCGAACTATCGGGCAGATAGTCGAACGATCCAGATAGTCGAGCTATCAAACAGATAGTCGAGCTACCGCAGCAGATAGTCGAACTATCAGAACAGATAGTCGAACTATCAGATAGTCGATCTATCTAGGACAGATAGTCGAGCTATCAAGCGCACAGAGATAGTCGAACTATCAAGCAGATAGTCGACCTACCTCAGAAGACAGATAGTCGATCTATCAAAAAATAGTCGAACTATCAAACCAAACTAGATAGTCGATCTATCAGCAGATAGTCGAACTACCAGCGCAGAACAGATAGTCGACCTATCAACAGATAGTCGAACTATCAGCGCAGAACAGATAGTCGAACTATCAACAGATAGTCGAACTATCAGCGCAGAACAGATAGTCGAACTATCAACAGATAGTCGAACTATCAGCGCAGAACAGATAGTCGAACTATCAACAGATAGTCGAACTATCAGCGCAGAACAGATAGTCGAACTATCAACAGATAGTCGAACTATCAGCGCAGAACAGATAGTCGAACTATCAACAGATAGTCGAACTATCAGCGCAGAACAAAGCGTCGACCAACTGATAGACGATCGTCGATCAGCCGATAGACGATAGTCGAACGGCGTTCGACTATAGTCGAACGAAAAACCTACTTAACCAAATTCTCAATTTGGAAAAGCGAGGACCCTACAGCTAGACTCCTAACCATTGACCATAGATATTTCTTGGGTCAAGGGGCACAAAGGAGAGGACTGAACTCAAATCAAACTAGGGTACCAACAATCTCCCCCTATTTGAGTTAAGTCTCTCAAAAACTAAAACAGCTAGCAAAAGAATACTAAAAATAAATTCAGCAAATAGTTAACAATAAACTGACAGATTATCAATCAGATAAATAAATAATCAAATATATCACAACAGTTTAATCAAACTATTAAGAATCTTTAGGGTCAGGTAATGGATCAGAAGAACTAGAGACAAAAGAAATTTTTCGAAGAGGGTCATCTGATTCCTTCTTTGACATCTTTAAATCCTGCACTCCAAGGATCTTTAGTTCTGTAACTCTGGGGACAACAGCTTCAGGATGTTTTTCCATGTACTTTGCTGGATCAAAAATCTCAGGATTGACTTGGAATTTCTCAAATTCTTTCTTTCTATAAGCTGACATGGTAGTAAAACCAGTTGTATCTTTGCCTTCGGCTCTTGCTTTTCTTATTTGGGCTGCTCCTACAAGCTCTTGAAAGCGAGCCATCCTAAAATTAGGATCGAGCTCAGGATTTTCATATACGGGCTCAGGAGAAGCAGCATCAGCTATTTTATCTAGATAATACATTAGAATAAACTTAGCAAAAGGGACTTGCTAGAAGGTTTTAAAACACAATAAACTATTTACCTTTCGAAACACTTTTCTCAGATTGAACTGGAGAAGGAGGTGGGGAAAAAGTTGGTCTTTGGGCCACAACCTCCTTCACTTGTCTTTGAGAACCATAAGATGATCTGCCTTGAGAACTTTGATGACCTTGTCTTGGTTGGGGCTGAGCAGACGCAGATTTTCCATAGGCGGCAGATTGATTAGCAGGTAGATTCCCAGAGGCTCCTGCACCTGGAGGTGGAGGAGGACCTTTGGGAGTCCATCTGGAGACTGGACTGTCATACCTCTTGGTTCTCTTCCTTTCTTTTTGCTGATTTTTCGAAAACCACATCCAATGCTTAAAATCCTTGGATTTGGGGTCAATGCCCTTCAAAACATAATAGGGAATGTCATTATCCTTGTTTGGAGGTGGAGGGGGAGCAGCTTTTCTTTTCTTTGCAGCAGATTTCCTTTTCTTTGACTTTTCAGAAACATCTGAATCATCATCATCATCAGAATGGGATGATGGAGGGTTCTCATAGGGATCATAGGCTTCTGAGACAGCCTTTTCTTTAAGCTTTGAGGCAGATTTCTCTTTTTCTTCTTCCAAGGCATCCAAAGCCAGAAGGGAGTCTAAATCTAATCCTGGAGAGTCATCCCAGATGGATGACTTTTCAAATAGCAAATCTTTCTCTTTCTCTTTTAAGGATTGAACTCTTAATTCCCATGCTGCTCTTGCTTGAGCTTCTTCCAAGCTCAGAACAGAAGAGTCAACTTTGACTTCCTCTTTCTCAGACTCATCTTCTTTATTATCTAAGAAGGATTCCAACTCAGGGTCTACTTGAGTAGCAGGAATACTTGGGTCAGCCTCAGAAACTACTGCTATGTTTTGAGCAGTTAAATCTTCTTTAATAATATCTGTAAAATTATGAATATAGATCTGCTAAATAAACAGAGATCATTCCTTCAAGGTATTCACAGACTATCAAATTAATAGACTCATCAACAAAGCGGATGAAAAAGTTACCTTCATATTTAACCATTTCCCATGATTCATTTAGATAAGAGGTTATGATTCCTTCCAGGAATCTGGCAATCATAGGAGAGGTTAGATCTTCTAAGCATACTTTCACTGCAATTTCTGATAGCAGGATTCCATCTGATATTTCTTTCTCAGTCAAAACTGGAGCTACAACTTGCTTAACTGGAGCAATCTCTTCCTCAGCTGGAGATACCACATCCTCAGCTGGAACAATCTCTTCCTCAGCTGGGGTTACCACTTCCTCAGCTGGAACAATCTCTTCCTCAGCAGGAGCTGTCTCTTCCTGAACAGTCATAACAACATCTGGAACTTCTTCTGGCTCAACTTGAGCGGATTCTGGCTGGGCAGATAAGACTAGATCTTTCACAACTGAAGGAGAGGCAGGAAGGCCTGAGACATCTTCATTGAACATCTCCCCCTGCCTGATTTCAGTGGGTACTGAAACCAGGCCCCTAGAGGAAGATGGCTCAGCTGATTTGGAGAGGGATTTGATGGAAGCAGATAATAGATCAATGGAGGCAGCAAGGGGAGCGATTGCCTCTTCAATCATGGTTTTGATTGATGGGGTAATCAGCTCCACAATGCGCGAGATGAAATCAGGAGTGATTTCAAAAGATGATGGATGAGAGGTTGATGGAGCTGCAGCAGATATGGTAGATGTGCTGGGATGGAGGATGGTGTGAACAGGGGATCGAGCAGGAGATGGAGCAGGTGATGGAGCAGGAGAATTTATTGGGGAATGAATTGGAGAATGAATTGGAGATTCAGGAGGAGTAAGAATTCTCTCTGATCCTAACAAATCAAAGCTAGGAGCAGATATCCTAGCCAGATGAGCAGGTAGAGGAGAAGCTGGAGGAGACAGAGGAACAACCACGGTTGTTTCAGGTGCAGCAGAAGAAGAGGGTCGTACCTCAGCAGAAGTTGATGGTACTTCAACTGAGGTAGACGGCAAAACAGAGGAGGAGGAAGGAATAGCTGAGCCAGCTTCAACAGGTTGAGGAGCGACTGATGCAGTCCTTGTGCCCTCAGATGTTGCTGGAGCAGATTTCACAAATGTCCTCTTCCACTTAGAAAACAAGTGGGGATCCATCTTCTTGCTGGCGTTGATTGTAGTTGCGGCAGAACTCAGCAGCTGGGGGAATTTCTCCTTAAGGAAAATTCCAATAACCCTTCCAGGGTGACTTCCTTCTTTCCTGTCTTCTTCCTGATTAAATCAAACAGAACAGCTGCCCAATCGATTCTCTTTCGATTAACAATTGCACACATAAGTGCGAATTGCTGTCTTGTTATATTATCATGGGCAGAGTGCTTGCCCAGAATCACTTTTCCTACTACCTCAGCGAGGAACTTGATCTTGAAGGGGAAGTTTACCTTGAGCAGCTTGGTGGGAATGCCCTCGGCATGTCCCAGCTCAACAAGCATCCTTCCGAACTCCTGAGCATCTTGCTCATAATCTTCGTCACCAATAACTAAACCAAAAACATCAGAAAGAACGGCCGGAGTCAGGATAACTTCTACTCCGCCGATGGTACCGATCATCGATTCGTCTGTGGAAGACGACGTGAAAGCCCATTCTTTTATCTCTGGAATGTTGATCTTGATCCTTTCAGACATCAGCTTCTCTAGACCTTGATCCCTGCAGAGCTGGAGAACTTCCACGATTCCGGCATCGCAACTGCTGAAAGCTTCGAAATCCACACTGAATCCGGCGTCAAACTTTACTACGGCTAGAACAGCTGGGGAAATCGCCATGGATTCGCCGGAGAAAGCACGAGAAAGCTGGAGAGAGAACGAGAAAGACGAAGCGCCAGAAAATCGCAAGCGGGAAAGCAGAATGCGAAAGGGCACGCTCCGTCGACGATAAAGCACACGATCTTTTAACCTAGGTCGACTATTGGCTTTATATTGGACCGGAAATAGTCGATCTATTAAAAAGATCTTGAACCGATAGTCGAACGGCCGTTCGACGATCGGCTCAGAAGCAGAATAGTCGAACCATCGTTCGGCTAATTCTGGCTTCACAAGCAACAAGCTGTCGTCGAGTAGAGATCGACGATAAGCTTAGCCTGTTCGACGATGGTCGAACGTCGATCGACGATCTTCAAACAGATAAGCTATCATTAACCAGAGGTCGACGATAGGCTCAATCCGTTCGACGATCTTCGATCATCGTTCGACGATCTTCAAGCAGACCTCAACATAGGCAGATATCGTCACACTTAGTCTCGTCCATTGATCATGCCTAGTTGGACTAAAAAGAACAGATGCTTCTGTTCATCTAAAGGCTTGGTGAATATATCACCTCTCTGAAACTCAGTGGATATGAACTCAAGACAGATCTTGTTCTTTTCCACACAATCTCTCAGGAAATGGTGCCTAATCTCAATGTGCTTGGTTCTAGAGTGGTGCACTGGATTTTGTGCAATAGAAATAGCACTGGTACTATCACACATGATCTTGGTGTTCTTGTGTGAGTAACCATAATCCACAAGCTGGTTTTGAATCCACAGGATCTGTGAACAACAACTGGCAGCTGCTATATATTCAGCCTCTGCAGTTGAAGTTGAGACAGAAGCCTGCTTCTTACAGAACCAAGAGACCAATCTCTCTCCCAGGAACTGGCACGTTCCTGAGGTGCTCTTCCTGTCAACTCTGCAACCAGCATAGTCAGAATCAGAATATCCAATTAATTCAAACTCTGACTCAGCTGGGTACCAAAGTCCTAGATTTGGACATCCTTTCAGGTATCTCAGGATTCTCTTTAGAAGAATCAGATGAGATTCCTTGGGGTTGACCTGGAATCTAGCACAAAGGCATGTAGCAAACATTATATCTGGCCTACTTGCAGTTAGATATAATAGGGAACCAACAATGGCCCTATAATTCTTTTGATCAACTGGCTTGCCGTGATCATCAGAATCAATAACTACATTAGTAGCCATGGGTGTAGGCATTGCTGAAGCATCAGCCATCCCAAATTTCTTTACCAATTCCTTGGCATATTTGGATTGGGAGATGAAGATACCATCAGCATCTTGCTTAACTTGGAGACCAAGAAAGTAAGACAGCACACCCATGCTACTCATCTCAAACTTAGAATGCATCAAGTTGGAAAACTTTTTGCACAGTTTGGGATCAGTGGAGCCAAAAATAATATCATCTACATACACCTGAACTAACAGGATTGTGTCCTTGTGATGCTTGACGAAAAGGGTTCTATCAACTACTCCCCTAGTGAAGTTGTGCTCTAACAGGAAACTAGCTAGAGTCTCATACCAGGCCCTAGGAGCTTGCTTTAGTCCATAAAGAGCTTTCTGCAACTTAAAAACATGAGAAGGCTGAGTTGAAGAAACAAACCCTGGTGGTTGTTCAACAAACACCTCTTCCTTAAGCTCACCATTTAGGAATGCACTTTTGACATCCATTTGGAACACCTTAAACTTCATGTAGGCTGCATAGGCCAAGAAGATCCTTATTGCTTCTAGCCTTGCAACAGGAGCAAAGGTTTGGTCATAGTCTATACCTTCCTCCTGTCTGTAGCCCTGAGCTACAAGCCTAGCTTTATTCCTTACTATTATTCCATTTGCATCTAACTTGTTTCTATACACCCACTTGGTGCCTATGATCAGTTGGCCTTTAGGTCTTGGAACCAAAGTCCAAACTTTACATCTCTCAAACTGATTGAGTTCCTCTTGCATTGCAATGATCCAGTGGGGATCTAGCTCTGCATCTTTAAAGGTGAGGGGCTCAACCTGTGAGAGGAAACAAGCATGCATCACATCCTGTCTTAATTGATGTCTTGTTTGCACACCAGCTGATATGTCTCCAATCACTTGAGATGTGGGGTGATCTCTAAGTGTGACAATATCAGCAGGTGGGATGTGATCTTCAGCAACAGTTGGGATTAATTCCTCAGGAGGAATTTGATCTACTGTTGGTGGTACATCAACAGCTTCAACAGCTTCAGCAATGTCTTCATCACTGTCTGATTCAGTGATCTGAAGAGTTGAAAGTTGAAGGATTTCTTGAGGAGCATCATGTACCTGCAAAGAACTAGATGAAGGAGAATTTTCTTTCTCCTTGTAATACATCTGAGACTCATCAAAAGTCACATGCACAGATTCTTCTATCTTACAGGTTGATTTGTTATAAACCCTATAAGCTTTGCTTACTTGGGAATATCCAAGCATGATTCCCATTGAAGCTTTTGCTTCAAATTTTCTAATATATTCTTTATTATTGTTATGAATATAAACAATACAACCAAAAACTCTAAAGTAATTAATTTTTGGTTTCTTTCCTTTAAGCAACTCATAAGGAGTTTTACACTTAAGTTTGTGTATCAAACTTCTATTCAAGACATAGTTAGCTGTACTAACAGCTTCTGCCCAATAGGATAGAGGCATGTTAGCATCTGCCAACAATGTACTAGCAGCTTCAATTAGTGTTCTATTCTTCCTTTCAACTACCCCATTTTGTTGGGGAGTTCTAGGAGCTGAGAAGCTATGTTTGATACCTTCTCTCTCACAGAATTCTTGCATGAGAAGAGAGTCAAACTCAGTACCATGATCACTTCTGATCAAGGCCACATGAGTAGAGTACTCAGTCTGCACACAAAGTAGAAAGTCTGTAAGGGCTTTGAAGTTATCAGACTTAGTTCTCAAAAAGAAAACCCAACTGAACCTTGAGAAGTCATCTACAATCACTAATGTGTAATACTTCCCTCCTAGACTCTGTACATTTATTGGGCCAAAAAGGTCCAAATGTAATAAATACAGGATTCTAGGAGAATCACTTTTATTAACAGATTTAAATGAGTTCTTGGTTTGCTTGCCTAGCTGACAAGCCTTGCATAGGCTCTCCTTCTTGTAGGGGCAAGAAGGTAAACCTCTAACAAGGTTGTGCTTAGATAACCTAGAGATATTCTTAAGGTTTACATGACTAAGCCTTTTATGCCATAAAGAATTATTATTAAGGGTTAATTCATTAAACAGGCAGATTTCAGAGTGAGATGAATTAAAATCTACTAAATATATATTTCCTATTCTATTACCTATTAAGACAACATTATTATTTAAAGTAATATTGCAAGAGGAGTTAGAAAAAGAAACCTGGTAGCCAGCATCACATAGCTGGCTAACTGAAATCAGATTATGCTTCAGTCCATTGACATAAGCAACTCTCTTGAATGTAACTGCTCCAATGGTGATCTTGCCATATCCTTCTGTCTGACCACAGCTGGAGTCTCCAAAGATAACCTTTGGGCCGAGCTTAGCTTTGTACTTTGACAGAAGCTCTTTGTTTCCTGTCATATGCTTAGAGCATCCACTATCCAAATACCACTTATTTTGAGTGATTGGATAGGCCTTCACCTGCAAAACAATTATTTAGACAGAGTGGACCCAGGTAACCTTGGGTCCCTTGTTTTTCACATAAGAAAAACTAGAAATATAAGAGAATGCAGGCTGAGGGTGATAACCTAGTGGGTGAGATCTCCTAGGTGGGATTCTCCATGCAGATGATGGGTCAACAAACCTAGGGTTTCTATTTTCATTTAGGTTTCTATGATACTGATTATGATTTTGAAAATCATGTTGAAATCGTCGATCGACGTTCGACGATGGGCGCTCAGATCGTCGAGCTTCGTTCGACCATGGAGCATCCGATCGTCGAGCGGCGTTCGACGCTCTTTGCATTTCTTTGAAAAACTTCTTTCTCTTTTCTCTCTTAGCTTTATTTAGGGTTTTATTTACAAGGTTTACTTGCTCAGTGTTCTTCTTTCCACTAGCTGAAATGAAGTTCACTGGAGTTGAAAGGTTATTTTTAAGGAGGACTGGGGGTTCACTGGGAGAAGCTCCTAAGCCTAATTTATCATTACCTGACCTAGTGTTAGTCATGCTGGTAATTTCTAACAGCTTAAGGCTTCTACCATTAAGGGATTCTTCTAATCTCTTAGACTTAGCTAATTCTATTTTAAGAAATTTAATTTCTTCACTACAAGTAGTGAGATCTTCCTTTAACCTAATGTTTTCAGAGGCTATTGATTCAGAGTCAGCTAGCCTATTTCTAAGTTCTTTTATTTCTTTTTCTGAACTAATTAAATCTAAACATAAAGATTTAAAATCTAACTTAAACTCTTCTGAAGTAAAATCATAAGATGAAAGTACCTCATCTTCAGTAGGCATTTCTTCATCAGAATCAGAATTCTCTGCAGCAGAGTGGTTGCTGCAGGCATCTATTGCCATTAGGCAAATTTCTTTGGCCTTCTTCTCTTCCTCATCTTCACTGGAGCTTGATGAGGATGATTCTTCATCAGAATCACTCCAGGTTTCAGCAATGAAACCTCTCTCCTTCTTCTTGTTTTTGTAGGAGGATGGCTTGGAGTGCTTCCTGTGTTGTTCTTTGTCTTTTCTCTTTTCCTTGTTCTTCTCTTCTGGACACTCTGGCAAAATGTGTCCAGGCTTCCTGCAACCATAGCAAATAATTTCTTTAGCAGGAGATCGATCATACCTTGGTTTGTCTTCATAGCGTGAAGACTTCTTTCTGAACTCCTTTCTCCCCATTTTGAGAAACCTCTTGGCAAACAGTGCCATAAGTTCCTCATTGGATTGGCTGCCTTCAGAAACATCTGCAGCCTTAAGAGCTAGAGATTGCTCTTTTCTTGTTGGAGTGGGGGTCTTGGCTTCAGCTTCTGCTTCTCTGGTCTTCAGCACTTGCTCAAAAGACTTGAGCTTGTCGAGGAGAGCTTCAGTTGAGATCTCATTTGTGCTTCTGGCTTCTTTGATGGGCCAGATTCTTAGATCCCATGTGCTAGGGAAGCACATAAGAATCTTATCATTGACCTCTGTCAATGATATGTCCTTGTCCAGGGTCCTCAGCTCATTGATGATTGAGCTGAGCCTGGTGTACATAGCCTCAACTGATTCAGCATCAGTCTTCTTGAAGTTCTCATACTGTGAGATAAGGTTGGACCTTCTGTCCTTCCTTTCATCAGCTGAACCAGCTACAATCTGGTTCAGTGTGTCCCACATGGCCTTTGCTGAGGAGCAGTCAGCCACCTTCTGGAACACCTCATCAGGCATTGTCTGAGCCAGTATGTTCATTGCCTTGGCATCAGCAATTTTAGCCTTCTTGTATTCATCATTATAATCTGGAGGAGGCACTGCACTCATATCAGATGATGAGGCAGTGGCTGCAGCAGGTGCTCTTGGGGGACCTGACAAAATAGAAGCAAAAATACTTTCATCAATAGAATTCATATAAAGTTTGATCCTTGCCTTCCAGATGCCAAACTTTGCTAAGTTGCATGCTGGAGGTCTGGTGCTAGAGTAATCCTTGGACTGGGCCATGATAGTGAATATCTATAAGCTCTTGGTATCTATCAGGATCTTGTGACTTAGGTGTTAGCCTATACAGTCAGTGAACCTCCCTCTGATACCAATTGAAAGTGAAGGGATAGATACTACTCTAGAGGGGGTGAATAGAGTTATCAAATTTTGCACAAACAAAACTTAATATTCTACCCAACTCCCTTGGAGTGAAGTGCGGAATGAAAAGATTATAGATATTGATTTAACCTTAAAGCCTAACACAAGTGATGTGAACAAACACAAGCTAACTGTAATTACAGTTAAAGCTTGGAAAACCTAAACAGCAACTAGCAACCTAGTTATATCTATTCACAGCCACAGTACAGGAATTAAACAGTTGAATCCAGACGACACAAGGAAATTTATAGTGGTTCCCCAAATAACTTGGGTACGTCCACTCTTCTACCCACACGGTAGGAATCCACTCAGGTTTTTGATCAGGTGCCCTGCCACCAACAGAATCTGATTCAGGTAGATTCAGAAACCCTTTAGACTTTTGATCAGGTGTCTAAAAACCACGCACAGGTTTTTGATCAGGTGCCCTGCCACCAAGGGATACTTTTGAAGGGAGTAATAACCCTGTACAGGAGGGGGAAGAAGGTTAAGATGTCTTCTCTATTTTACAATAGATTAGAGAAGCACAAAAAGCTTGCACTGAGCTAGAATGCTCTAAAGAATCAAGGCTCCCCCTGGCTCAAAGATGTCCAGGTGAAGTCTTGCTTCAGTGCAGAGAAAACTCTTCAGAAAGTTCTGAAGGAAAGAGCTACAAGAAGAAAGTAAATAACAAAAAGAAATCTCTTCAAGCAGCTATCTTCTTCTTCTTCTTCTTCAAAGAAACTCTGAGTTGAACTTCCTGAAAGCAGGAGAACTCAGGTGAAGAAGAGATGAAGATCTTAACACTTCTCAGTTAGATGGAGTTTGCTGAGAGCAGGAAGCTTAAGCTTGATGAAGGCTTGAGTGCTTTTTAATAATGTGTGTAACTTGCTTCTATTCACTAGCTTGAATCCTTCTGCAAAGGGTTCTTTATATAATCATCAGCAAGCAACGGCTCTCTTCCATTTGAATTATTTGTCTTCTTCTAAGCCTTGAGACTTGGGCTGTAAATATCAAGAAGACAGAAATATCTCTGCAGCAAAACATTCTATAAAGGGAATAAATCACTTTCTAAGAAGCTGCAGGCTTAAATCAGATAACAGAAGGACTAAATAAAGTCACATCAGAAACAATCTCTTTATAGCAAAAGAAGACTTTTCAGTCTAACGGCTATAAAGGGCTGTCAGCAGATAAAGTAATTTAACGAGACAGCTAATAAGACAAACAACTTTATCTTAAAAGATTTTAACTCAGGCAATAAGAATAGAGCAAATAATGCCTGGAAATATTATCATACAGCTTAAAATACTGTGCCAGAAAATGTATTAAATAATTAAATATAATAAATAAATACAAAATATAAAGGCAGACAAAAAACGTCGAACGACCTTCGAAGATCGTCGAACGACGCCAGGAGATCGTCGAACTATCGGGCAGATAGTCGAACGATCCAGATAGTCGAGCTATCAAACAGATAGTCGAGCTACCGCAGCAGATAGTCGAACTATCAGAACAGATAGTCGAACTATCAGATAGTCGATCTATCTAGGACAGATAGTCGAGCTATCAAGCGCACAGAGATAGTCGAACTATCAAGCAGATAGTCGACCTACCTCAGAAGACAGATAGTCGATCTATCAAAAAAATAGTCGAACTATCAAACCAAACTAGATAGTCGATCTATCAGCAGATAGTCGAACTACCAGCGCAGAACAGATAGTCGACCTATCAACAGATAGTCGAACTATCAGCGCAGAACAGATAGTCGAACTATCAACAGATAGTCGAACTATCAGCGCAGAACAGATAGTCGAACTATCAACAGATAGTCGAACTATCAGCGCAGAACAGATAGTCGAACTATCAACAGATAGTCGAACTATCAGCGCAGAACAGATAGTCGAACTATCAACAGATAGTCGAACTATCAGCGCAGAACAGATAGTCGAACTATCAACAGATAGTCGAACTATCAGCGCAGAACAAAGCGTCGACCAACTGATAGACGATCGTCGATCAGCCGATAGACGATAGTCGAACGGCATTCGACTATAGTCGAACGAAAAACCTACTTAACCAAATTCTCAATTTGGAAAAGCGAGGACCCTACAGCTAGACTCCTAACCATTGACCATAGATATTTCTTGGGTCAAGGGGCACAAAGGAGAGGACTGAACTCAAATCAAACTAGGGTACCAACAAATTCTTAGATCAGTAGCCTCCATGAATAATCTGACCCTCTCTTTTCATATGCTAAAGGTTTCCTTTCTACATATAGGAAGCTTCATGGATCTAAGTTCTTTGTGATTTTCACCTGAACCCGTCTTGGCTATCTTATTACTGCCTTGGAGATATACTCATACTGTTAAGTCTATTTTGAGAAACCTCCCTCTGATAAAACTTGAAAGAATGGGTTTCAATAATGTCTAAACACCTAGAGGGGGTGAATAGGTTCAATTCTTGATTCCTTTGGCAGTTAATAGTTTATTCATAAAATGACTAAAATTCTATAGTAATCACATCATATAACACATCAATCATAGCAGACAAAGATTTATAGTGGTTCCCCAAGAGATAGGTACATCCACTTTCCCCCTTCGCCTATCTAGCAATACACTAGATTCGGCCAAACTTTCTTCCACCTTCTCAGATCCTCAGATCTTATAACTCAGAACCCAAACTTGTTCCTACAACTCAGGCTTCAAAAAGTCCTACACCTCAGGTTCTCCCCAACAACTCTACTTCAGAGTGAATCCACATCCCTACCACTCAGGCTTATCAAGCCCTACCTCAGCCCTTATCACTAAGCCTATAGCTCAGAGAACTTAATCTCCTACCTCAGGAAAACAGCCCTACCCCAGCCTTTATAATTACAGGCCTACAACACTCAGATCTATAAATAGATCCTACAATAATTGTATAAAGAATTACTTTTCTTCCTTCACCCTGATAGAGAGAAAAGAGGGGTGAAGGAATCTTGATCAGATCCTGATTAATCTACTTCCTTCAGATCATTGCTGCAATGGATCAGATTCAACCATACTTAGCTTATTCAAAGCTTCTTGAAAGAAGGAACCTAGGTTGAATCTTCTTGAGGAGTTGATGTAGACACAGCTTCTTCTTTCTTGCTTACTTGATTCAGTAAACATGGACAGATCCAAAGAGATACTGTCTCCTTCTCAAAATTAGAACCAGAACTATGTCTGCTACTTTTCTCTGAATGCTCGGCTCTATTTATAGATCACATCAGAGGCAACCGGTTGATCCGGTGGATGACTGACATCTGACAGTTCTGATATGTCTAACAGGCCTTGTCAATCCTCGCAGCTGTCAAGTCTTCAGTCTAGAGATCTAGCACTTGAGTTATTCAACTCAGCTGAATGTGTCAAGACACAAGGATAGTATGTATTGACACAGATGAAGTATGTGTTGACACAATTACCCGGGTCTCGACACACTTCCTCTAGTATTGTCGACAAACTTCAGAAACTGTCGACATAGCTTTTATACAATGTGTTGACACAACTCCTTTGATGTTGTCAACACTCTATAGAAACTGTCGGCAAAACTGATGAAGACCGAACTTCTGTATGTCGACACAAGTCCTGTGTGTCGACATAGTCATTATAGACTTGAACTCTGAATGTCAACACAAGTCCTGGGTGTCGACATAGCTGTTGTAGACTTAAACTCTGTGTGTCGACACAAGTCCTGTGTGTCGACACAGTTGATGTCAACTTGAACTCTGGGTGTCGACATAGTAGATGTCGACTTAAACTCTGTGTGTCGACATAAGTCATGTTTGTCGACACAGACTTGCTTCTTGTCTCTAGAAGCTCCTTCAAAGGTGTCGACACTAAATAAGTGTCTCGACACTTTTTTACTTAGAATAATTTTTGCAATCTTTCTCCTGCACAAATAAACTCAAAATGTCATCAAATAGAAACTGACATATATCTTTGAGTTATGTGAGGCTTCTCCAAATCAGGTACACAATCTCCAATGTACCCAACATATTTATTCTTTAAGAGCTTTGGCTGTCAGTTGTTTTATGCTTTCAAGATGTACACAACCTGCACAAAGAAACAACACAACAAGCACACACAGATTTATAATGGTTCCCCTAAAAAGGGTACATCCACTTTCCCTCCCACCTATCCAACTATCTTGTTGGACTAGGCACTTCTCTAAAACTTGCTCCAAAAAGGTTATACCTCAGATCCCTCAGGATCTCTAAGTCTCCTCCAAGACTTACTTCTCAGGCCCAAGGCCCTACAACTCAGTGATCCTAAGATCACCTACCTCAGGCTGTTAAGCCCTACACTCAAGCTGGGAGGACAGCCCTACCTCAAATCCACAAAGGATCCTACACTCAGAGAGCAGCACTCTCCTACCTTAGGCTGTTAAGCCCTACACCTCAAATCCACACTTGGATCTTACAAGATGAAGGTGGGTTGGTGGTTACTCTAGACATAAGATATGTTTCTCTATATCAAGCTTCTTGACTAAGATAAACTCAGCCCCACTATGACTACAGGAATTTATTTCCTGAGTCTACCTTTACTTAACTAAGAAGTTCTTAGTCCTAACTACTTCCACAGCACAAGTATAAATTTACTTGAGCTGGAACTGACTTGTAGAACAATGTTCTGCCTCCTTATGAACTGAGCTTGAAGCTCAGCCCTAACTACTACTTCACAACACCAGGGATTTTTCCTGCTAGAACTGTGAAGTTACTACAGCTAATTTCTACTACCTAAGCTGAGAAAATCCCAGCTCTAACTTTGCAGACTAAGATAGGTCTGCCTCTTCTTCCTTTCCTGGGCTGAGATGATTCAGCCCTAATGAAAGAGAGGGGATAAGATACTTATTACTCTAGAGGGGGGGTGAATAGAGTATTCAAAAATTAAGAGACTCTAAACACTTCTCTTGAGAAAATTGCGGAATTGAAATTAAAAGCTTTAAACCTAAAGCCTATCAGAGTGTAGTGAAAAGAAACAAGCTAACTGATGTTTCAGTTGAGCTTTTATACCTAACACAGCAACTAGCAACCTAGTTATATCTATTACAGCCACAGATCAATGATTAAAGTAAACAACCAGACAACACAAGAACTTTATAGTGGTTCCCCATTTGGGTACATCAACTCTTCTACCACCCTGGTAGGAATCCACTAAAGGTTTTTGATCAAGTGCTCTGCCACCACAAGATCTGCTTTAGGTAGATCTAGAAACCCTTCAGGCTTTTGATCAGGTGCCTAAGAACCAAACACACAGGTTTTTGATCAGGTGCCCTGCCACCAAAGGTTCACTTTTGAAGGGAGTAATAACCCTTTTACAGGAGGTTAAGGGAAAGAATGAAGGTGTCTTCTCTATGTTCAGAGAAGCTAGTGGATTGCTCTGAGAAAATCAAAGTTCCCCCTGGCTTAGAGGATATCCAGGAAGAAGCTTTGCTTCAAGGTGTAGGAACTCCAGATTGCTTTGAAGCCTTTTCTGATGCAGCTTTGAAGAAGATTCAAGATGTTGATGGTTGTTCTTCTTCAGCAGCTTTGCAATCTGGGAGGAGAGTTCTTCTTGAAAGCTTGAGCACTGAGTGTTGATTTTCCTGAAGACAGGATGAACTCAGGAAGCAGCAAAAGAACAAATTATTTTTCTTGAGAGCTCTATTTCTCTCACAGTTGTTGCTTCTCTTTTGTTTCTGTGTCTGTATCTTTGTCTTCAGCCGACTGCCTTGATAATATAGAAACTTCTCTTCTTTGAATATTGCCTCGAGCCCTGCACTAAAAGATGTTTCCAAAAAATACAATAAAAACAAATAAAGAAACTGCGCCAGAAATCTTCTCTGTCATTCCAAAAAAGGAATTAAGGATATTAAAATACCCTATCAAATAGACTTTATAAATTGGCACAGGAAGCAAGGCATAATGGCTATATAACAGTTGTTAGAAAGACACAATTTCCTTTAATAAAACAAACAACTTTATTCTGTCAAATCTTTTAATTAATGCACAAGGGATATTGCAAATAAGCAAAGAAATATAGGCATTAAATTAAGCAGAATATCTGAATAGCATATGTCTTAGACATGAGGAAATAAGTCAATAATTCAAATGAAAAGAATACAGATAATAGCAGACAGAAAATGTCGACCAGAGAACAAAGATCGTCGATCTGAACAAGCAGATTGTCGACCTGAAGAAAAACTATCTCCACAGAAATCGTCGACCAGTGCAACACGATCGTCGATCTGAGCAAGCAGATCGTCTATCTCACTTTAGAGTTCGTATGACTCTGAGATCGTCGATCATCAATCGAAGATCGTCGAGCAAAGTTCGACTATCGTCGAACACAAAACTACTAAACCAAATTCCTCATATCAAACCATTCTAAACTAGCCTAGCCTGAGGGTAGACTATCATTTAGTCTATCCATTGACCATAGATAAATCTTGGGTCAATATAGCCTAAAAGAGATTACATAGCCCAAATCAAAACTAGGGATCCAACAATCTCCCCCTATTTGTGTGATGTCAATCAAACAGAATAAATCTAATATAAGCATATAAAAGAAATAATCAGCAACAAATAAATCATCAAACAGATTTAAATGAAACAGATAAGCAACACAGGAGTAACAATTGTTTATCAGCAGAGTCTGAAGGAAGAATAGAGGTAGTAGGAGAGAAAATGATTTTCCTATTGGGATCATAAGCATCTTTCTTTGACAGCTTCAAGTCCTGCTCTCCAATGATCTTTTGCTCTCAGGCTTTGGGCAGAATAGCTTCAGGATGTTTCTCCATATACTTGGAAGCATCAAAAACCTCTGAACTGACTTGAAATCTATCCAGTTCTTTCTTTCTGTACTTAGACATGGAAGAGAATCCTGAGATATCTTTTCCTTCTACTTTAGCTTTCTTGATTTGTGCAGTTCCAACCATTTCTAACAGTCTAGCCATTTTATAGTTGGGATCAAGTTCTTGACTTTCATAGGCATTCTCATCAGAAGGGTCCAATGGATTTATAGTCTTGAATTTTACTGATTGATTTAAGAAACTCTCAGTTTGCACTTGAACTGGCTTGGCATTTATATCTGCTGGCTCTTGAATTATGAGACTGGATGGAGGAGCAAATTCAACATACTTTTTGCTTGAATTATCAGAATATATGACTCTTTTTCCTTTGATATTTGTTGGTTTAGCTTGAGCTGGAATTATCTTTGAAGGTGATCTAGAGGTTGGAGGAGGAGAGAAGGTGGGTTGTTGATATACAACTTCTTTAACTTGCTCTCTTTAAAAGTTTGACCTTTTAGACTGCCTCTGATCACTAGAACTGCTTGAAGGTGGGTTGTTGATATATGACTCTTTTCCTTCCCTTTCTCTGATAGGTATAGGACTGATTTTGCCTGGCAGAAAGAGCAGAAGTTTTAGGAGCAATATTTTCTGAGGCACCAACAGAGGGAGGAGGAGGAGGAGGACCTTTGTGAATTCCCTTGGGAGGAGGAGATTACTTCCTGCTCTTCTTCCTTGCTTTTTGTTCATTCTTGGAGTACCACATCCAAGCCTCAAAATTCTTAGCTTTAGGATCAATTCCTTTCAAAATGTAGTAAGGAATATCATTGTCTGAATTAGAAGGAGCTGGAGCAGTAGCTTTCCTTTTCTTTTGAACAAACTTTTTCTTTTTCTTTTTACCATCAGAATCATCAGAATCTTCATCTTCATCCTCAGAATGTGAGGGTTGAGGTTGTGCATACATCTCATCAATTTCCTTTAACATAGCCTCCTCTTTCTCTTTAGCTTGCAAAAGAGCTTTTTCTTTTTCTTCTTCTAGAATGTCTTGGGCCAGGAGAGAGTCCAAATCTGGACCTGGAGTGTCATCCCAAAGAGTAGATGGTGCTGACTCAGCTTCTGGAACTACAACTGGCATGCTTTTAGCTGAAAGCTCTACTGAATTCCATTTATCTTCTAAGAAAGAGGTAATGATTCCTTCTAGATGTCTAGCCATTATGGGAGTAGAAATCTCCTCAAGACAGAATTTGAGGGCAAAGGTTGCTTCACTTATTGCTTCAGAAATGACAAAGCTATCCAAGAGCTGAAGGCACATTGGTCTCTGGTAGCACACAATGGCCTGGAGAGGGTCAAAATAACAAGGAGAGGAGATAGGATTATAAAGCTCTTCACAGAATGACTCATCATCTGAGTCAAGGAATGCATCCAGTTCCTCTTCCAAGACAACTGGAGCACCTGAATCTTCAACAATCTTCTGAACAGAGTCTGGAATAACTGTATCTTAATCTGAAACAACTGCATCTGAGTCTGGAACTGAAAATCTTTATAACTCCATAGCAAGGCCTGAATTATCTTCATCAAGCATCTCCCCCTGCCTGGGTTCAGTGAGAACTAAACCCAGACCCCTAGATGAAGAAGGGTCTGTGAGGGTGGAAATGGAGGTAGCAAGAGAAGAGATAGATAAAGCAAGAGGGGCAATGGCCTCAGCTATCATGGCTTTGTTTGAAGGGGTTATGAGGTCTAGGAAAGATGCAATGAATTCTGGTGTTATTTGAAAAGATGGAGGAATGGTATAAGGGGCATCATCAGAATTGATAGTTTTTTGAGGAGCTTCATCAAGTGGGGAATTGTGATGAGATGGATGATCATGAATGGGTGATTGATGATTTGATATAGCTGGGGAGTGAGATGGAGAAAGCAAATTGAACAAAGAATCTATGTTGAGGTTGGGAATCTCAGCTAGATGAGCTAGAGCTGGAGAAGCAGGTTGTGATAGAGGGTTCACAGGAGAAGAGGGAATGTCAATGGAAGTAGATGGCAGGGAGGAGGCAGCAGGGATTTATTCATCAGGGTGGGAAGTGGCTTTAGAAGCCCCTGTGCTCTCAGATGTTATAGGAGCAGACTTTGCCTTGGAGGGTTTCTGAATGACCCTTTTCCACTTAGCAAACAGTGATGAATCAATCCTTTTGCTGGCATTGAACGCTGTAGGAGAAGAGCCTAACAACTGGGAAGCTTTCTTATAGAGAAAGAACCCGATCAGCCTTACTTGCGTTACTTCTTTCTTGTTGTTTTTCTTCCTGATCAAATCAAACAACAGACCAGCCCAATTGATTGCTCTCTTATTCATAATGGCTGACATCAAGGCAAACTGTTGCTGGTTGATGTTGTCATGAGCTGAGTGCTTTCCAAGCAGCACTTTTCTGACCAGATCAGCCAAAAACTTGAAGCCAACATATAGGTTTACCTTCAGGAGCTTGGATGGGATGCCTTCTGCATGACCCATTTCCAACAGAATCCTTCCGTATTCAGCAGAATCTTGCTCATATTCATCAGAGCCATTCTTTAATTCAAAATTTTCAGTTAGAATATCGGGAGTGAGAATTACTTCCACGCCGCTGATTGAGCCTTTCATCTCTTTGTCGTCAGAAGACGATGTATAAACCCATTCCTTGATTTCTGATAGGTGCAGTTTGATCTTTGTAGTCATAAGATTTTTGAGTCCTTGTTCATCGCACAACTGCAATATTTCTTTGAAAATTGGTTCACTATCACTTAAAGAATCGAAGTCAACACTGAAGCCTGTATCAAACTTCATCACGGACAATGTTGCTGAAGAAATCGCCATGGATTTGATGAGAGAGATCACAAGAAGAGAGGGAGAAAGCGCGGGACGAAAGCTCGAAACAGTTCTGAAAGAAGAAAATGAAACGGCGAGCTCCGTCGACGATCTTCAGACCTAAATAGACGATCGTTTAGAAATAAACAAAAGTCGTCGATCTCTGAATGAAGATCAAGAGAATCGGTCATCAATCGTCGGTCGACAATAGATTTCCAAAGCAGAGTCGTCGATCGTCGATCGAGGATTTCTTTCTCTAAAGGCAAAGAGTTGTCGTAGACCAAGGGTCGACGATATAGCTCAACCTATTCGACGATCTTCGAACACCGTTCGACAATCTCAGAACAGATTTCAACTTAGCAGTTTTTTCACTTAGTCTGATCCATTCCTCATGCCTAGTTGATTCAAAAAGAATAGATGTTTTTGTTCATCTAAAGGCTTTGTGAAAATATCACTTCTCTGAAGATCTGTGGGTATAAACTCAAGATTTATTTTATTCTTGTCAACACAGTCTCTAAGAAAATGGTATCTAATGTCAATGTGCTTAGTTCTAGAATGGTGCACAGGATATTGTGCTATAGAAATAACACTGGTACTGTCACACATAATTTTGATGTTTTTATGTGTGTACCCATAATCCAGGAGTTGATTTTGAATCCACAGAATCTGTGAACAGCAACTAGCAGCTGCTGTATATTCAGCCTCTACAGTTTAAGGTGAAAAAGAAGTCTGTTTTTTGCAAAACCATGAGACTAATCTCTCACCTAGGAACTGATAAGTCCCTGAGGTGCTCTTCTTGTCAACTCTACATCCAGCATAGTCAGCATCTGAGTATCCAATCAACTCAAATTTTTATTCAGCTGGGTACTAAAGTCCTAAATTTGGGCATCCCTTCAAGTATCTTAAAATTCTCTTAAGAAGAGTTAAATGAGATTCCTTGGGGTTGACCTGAAATCTAGCACATAGGCATGTGGCAAACATTATATCAGGCCTACTTGCAGTTAAATATAATTGGGAACCAACAATGGCCCTATAATTTTTCTGATCAACAGGCTTTCCCTTATCATCAGAATCAATAACTACATTAGTATCCATAGGAGTGTGCATTGCTGAAGCATCTGCCATCCCAAACTTCTTTACAAATTCCTTGGCATATTTAGATTGGGAGATGAAGATGCCATCAGCATCTTGTTTCACTTAAAGACCAAGGAAATAAGATAGCTCACCCATACTAATCATCTCAAACTTAGAATGCATCAGGTCAGAGAACCTTTTGCATAGTTTGGGATCAGTGGAACCAAATATAATATCATCCACATAGATTTGAACTAAAAGGATTTTGTCCTTGTGGTGCTTAATGAAAAGGGTTCTATCAACTATGCCTCTTACAAACTTGTGTTCTAAAAGGAAACTAGCTAGAGTCTCATACCATGCTCTAGGAGCTTGCTTAAGTCCATAAAGAGCTTTTTCCAACTTAAAAACATGTGAGGGATAAGTTGAAGAAATGAAACAATGGGATTGTTCAACAAATACCTCTTCCTTTATCTCACCATTTAGGAATGAACTCTTTACATCCATATGGAACACCTTAAACTTTATGTAGGCTGCATATGCTAGAAAAATCCTTATTGCCTCTAGCCTTGCAATAGTAGCAAAAGTCTGATCATAGTCTATACCTTCTTCCTATCTGTAGCCTTGTGCTACAAGCCTTGATTTATTCCTTATGATAGTTCCTTGTGCATCCAATTTATTTCTAAACACCCATTTGGTGCCTATAATCAGCTGACCTTTTGGTCTAGGGACTAACTTCCAAACTTTGCATCTTTCAAACTGGTTAAGCTCTTCTTGCATAGCAATGATCCAGTGGGGATCTTGCTCAGCATCTTTTATGGTTAAGGGCTCAACCTGTGAAAGAAAGCAAGCAAGCATCACATCTTGGCTTAGTTTATGTCTAGTTTGCATACCAGTTGAAATGCCTCCAATCACTTGATATGTAGGATGATCTCTAAGTGTGACATAATAAGTTGGTGGTATGTGATCTTCAACAGCAATTGGGATCAATTCCTCTGGTGGAATTAGATTGACTGTTGGTACAGCTGCAATCACTTCTACCTGATCTTCATCACTGTCTGAATCAATTATCTGAGGAGTTGGTTGAATCCCCTGAGAGAGTTTCAGCTCATCCAAGTTCTTGCATAATTCAGGTACCTGCAAAGAACTACTTGAGGAAGTTTCCTTCTCTCTGTAAAACATTTTGGATTCATTAAAGGATACATGGACTGACTCTTCAATTTTCACGGTGAATTTATTAAATACCCTATATGCTTTGCTTACTTGGGAATATCCTAGAAAGATTCTCATTGAAGCTTTTGCTTCAAACTTTCTAATGTAATCTTTGTTATTATTGTGAATGAAAACTACAAATCCAAAAACTCTCAAAAAATCTATTTTAGGTTTCTTTTCTTTAAGCAATTCATAGGGAGTCTTCCCCTTAAGTTTATGTATCAGACTCCTATTCAGTACATAGTTAGCTGTGCTAACTGCTTCTGCCCAAAAGGATAGAGGCATATTAGCATCTGCTAACAGTGTTCCTGCAGCTTCAATCAGGGTTCTGTTTTTCCTTTCCACTACCCCATTTTAATGAGGAGTTCTAGGAGCAGAGAAGCTATGTTTGATACCTTCTTTCTCATAGAATTCTTGCATAAGAAGAGAGTCAAACTCAGTACCATGATCACTTCTGATCAAGGCAACTTTAGTAGAGTACTCAGTCTGTATACAAAGTAGAAAATCTATAAGAACTTTAAAGTTATCATATTTAGTTCTCAAGAAGAACACCCAAGTGAATCTAGAGTAATCATCTACAATAACTAGGGTATAGAATTTCCCTCCTAGACTCTGTACAACTATTGGACCAAAGAGATCCAAGTGCAATAGGTATAGGATTCTAGGTGAATCACTTTTATTTACAGCTTTGAAACTATTCTTGGTTTGCTTGCCTAGCTGACAAGCCTTGCAAAGGCCTTCCTTTTTGTAGGGGCAAGAAGGCAAACCTCTGACAAGGTTGTATTTAGATAACCTAGAAATATTTTTAAGGTTAACATGACCTAGCCTTCTATGCCACAAAGTGTTATTGCTACTCACTTCATTAAATAAATAGATTTTAGAAGAAGTGGAATTAAAATCTATAAGATAGATATTTCCTTGTATAATACCTACTAACACAATTTTATTATTTAAAGTAATATTGCACAAAGTGTTAGAAAACCAAACCTGATAGCCAGCATCACAAAGCTGACTTACAGAAACGAGATTGTGCTTCAGTCCTGTGACATAGGCCACCTTTTTGAAAGTCACTGACCCTAAGGTGAACTTGTCATATCCTTCAGTCTGACCACAGCTGGAATCACCAAAGACCACTTTTGGTCCCAACTTGGCTTTGAAGCTTGAAAGATTATCTTTGTTTCCTTTCATATGCTTGGAGCATCCACTATCCAAGTACCACTTGTCCTGAGTGATAGGATAGGTCTTTACCTGCAATAAGATAGATTAAACATTGTGGACCCAGGTAACCTTGGGTCCATTGTTCTTCATATAGGAAAAACAAGAAATAAAAGAATATGCTGGTTGAGGGTGATATCCTAAGGGATGAGATCTCCTCGGTGGGATAATCCAATTTGAAGATAGATTAGCAAACCTAGGGTTACTATTAAACTTATTATTCATGTAAGTATTGTTGTAATTCTGAAAGTTTAGTTCTGATCGTCGATTGGTGGTCGACGATCGGTACCCGGATCGTCGATCTTGGTTCACAGAATAGAATTCTGGGTTCCACGATCGTCGATCTCTGTTCAACAACTTAGGCTAAGATCGTCGATCCCTCATTGCTAAGTTATTATACTCAGCAGGTGAGTTCAGATATCGTCGATTGTCGTTCGACGATGGGTTCAGCGATCGTCGATGGGCGTTCGACGATTTTTGTATTTCTATGAACTTCTGTTTCCTTTTGTCTCTCTTGATTTTATTTAAGGTTTTCTTAGCCTTTTGAATAACCTCAGTGTTGTTTATTCCCTTTTCAGAAATGGACTTTACTGGAGTGGATAGATTGTATTCAAGGAGCAATGGGGGTTCACTAGGTGAGGCACCTAAGCCTAACTTATTGTTGCTTGTCCTAGTGTTGACTATGCTTGTGATTTCTAGCAACTTAAGGCTTCTGCCATTAAGTGAATCTTCTAATCTTTTAGCTTTAGCTAGCTCTAATTTAAGAAACTTAATTTCTTTAGTTGATCTAGTGAGTTCAGCTTTCAAATTAGTGTTTTCATTGGATAAAGATTCGGATCCAGCTAGTTTATCTCTAAGCAATTTGATCTCCTTTTCCGAGCTAAGTAAATCTAGGCAAAGGGTTTAAAATTCATGTTTAAATTCATCAGATGTAAAATCATAAGATGCAATTACCTGATCTTCATCAGACAATTCATCTTCCTCATCTTCAGTCATCTCTGCAGCTGAGTTACTGCTGCAGGCATCAATTGCCATAAAGCAAATCTATTTGGCTTTCTTCTCTTCTTCATCATCTTTACTGGAGCTGGAAGAAGATGAGTCTTTCTCAGTATCACTCCAGGTCTTTACAACAAGACCTTTCTCTTTCTTTTTGTACTTGTGAGAAGATGTTCTAGAGTGGTGCTTCTCATGTTCCTTTTCTTTTCTCCTTTCTTTATGCTTTGTCTCTGGACACTCAGGGAGAATGTGTCCAGGCTTCCTGCATCCATAACAAACAATTTCTTTAGAAGGAGTTTTATCATACCTTGGCTTGTCATCATACTTTGAAGAATTTCTTCTGTTGTCTTTTCTGCCCATCTTGTAGAACCTCTTGGCAAAGAGTGCCATTAGTTCTTCATTTGATTGAGTCACCTTGGACTCATCATCAGCCTTAAGAGCAAGGGTTTGCTCTTTCCTTGTTAGAGTAGGTGCTTTTCAGCTTCAGCTTCCCTGGTCTTTAGTACTTGCTCAAATGATTTGAGCTTGCCAAGGAGAGCTTCAGTTGAGATCTCTGTTGTACTTATGGACTCCTTTATTGGCTAGATTCTGAGATCCCATGTGCTGGGAAAGCACATCAGTATTTTTTCATTGACCTCTGTCAATGTGATCTTCTTGTCAAATGTCCTCAGCTCATTGATGATGGAGCTGAGCCTTGTGTAAATGGATTCTACAGTCTCAGCTTCTTATTTCTTGAAGTTCTCATATTGGGATATGAGGTTGGACCTTCTGTCCTTCCTCTCATCAGCTGAACCAGCTACAATCTGATTCAGTGAGTCCCACATGGCTTTGGCTGAGGTGCAATCAACCACTTTCTGGAATGTCTCATCGGACATGGTCTGAGCCAGAATGTTCATAGCTTTGGCATCAGCTATCTTGGCCTTCTTGTAAGTTTCATTGTAGTCTGGAGGTGGCACTGCACTAAGATTTGCAGATGTTGTAGCAGCAGCAGGTGGTGTTGGTGGCCCTGTTAAGATAGAGGAAAAAATCTCTTCATCAATAGAGTTCATGTAAAGTCTGATTCTTGCCTTCCAGATGCCAAACTTGGCTAAGTTGCATACTGGAGGTCTGGTGCTAGAATAATCTTTGTACTGGGCCATGAATCTGAAGAGAGCTAGTGTGGTATCAAAGTATCTTATCACAAGATCTTATGGTTCAGGTGTTAGCCTTTTCAACCAATCAACCTTGGAATGGTTAAGCTGTTGATTAACCAACCTCCCTCTGATACCAATTGAAAGAGAGGGGATAAGATACTTATTACTCTAAAGGAGGGGTGAATAGAGTATTAAAAAATTAAGAGACTCTAAACACTTCTCTTGAGCAAATTGCGGAATTGAAATTAAAAGCTTTAAACCTAAAGCCTATCAGAGTGTAGTGAAAAGAAACAAGCTAACTGATATTTCAGTTGAGCTTTTATACCTAACACAGCAACTAGCAACCTAGTTATATCTATCACAGCCACAGATCAATGATTAAAGTAAACAACCAGACAACACAAGAACTTTATAGTGGTTCCCCAATTGGGTACATCCACTCTTCTACCACCCTGTAGGAATCCACTACAGGTTTTTGATCAGGTGCCCTGCCACCACAAGATCTGCTTCAGGTAGTTCTAGAAACCCTTCAGGCTTTTGATCAGGTGCCTAAGAACCAAACATACAGGTTTTTGATCAGGTGCCCTGCCACCAAAGGTAAACTTTTGAAGGGAGTAATAACCCTTTTACAGGAAGTTAAGGGAAAGAATGAAGGTGTCTTGTCTATGTTTAGAGAAGCTAGTGGATTGCTCTGAGAAAATCAAAGCTCCCCTTGGCTTAGAGGATATCCAGGAAGAAGCTTTGCTTCAGGGTGTAGGAACTCCATATTGCTTTGAAGCCTTTTCTGATGCAACTTTTAAGAAGATTCAAGATGTTGATAGTTGTTCTTCTTAAGCAGCTTTGCAATCTGGGAGGAGAGTTCTTCTTGAAAGCTTGAGCACTGAGTGTTGATTTTCCTGAAGACAGGATGAACTCAGGAAGCAGCAGAAGAACAAATTCTTTTTATTGAGAGCTCTATTTCTCACACAGTTATTGCTTCTCTTTTGTTTCTGTGTCTGTATCTTTTTCTTCAGTCGACTGCCTCGATAATATAGAAACTTCTCTTCCTTGAATATTGACTCGAGCCCTGCACTAAAAGATGTTTCCAAATAAAACAATAAAAACAAATAAAGAAACTGTGCAAGAAATCTTCTCTGTCATTCCCAAAAAGGAATTAAGGATATTAAAATATCCTATAAAATAGACTTTATAAATTAGCACAGGAAGCAAGACATAACGGCTATATTATAGCTGTTAGAAAGACACGATTTTCTCTAATAAAACAAACAACTTTATTCTGTCAAAATCTTTCAATTAATGCACAAGGGATATTACAAATAAGCAAAGAAATATAGGCATTAAATTAAGCAGAATATCTGAAGAGCATATGTCTTAGACATGAGGAAATAAGTCAATAATTCAAATGAAAAGAATACAGATAATAGCAGACAGAAAACGTCGACCAGAGAACGAAGATCGTCGATCTGAACAAGCAGATCGTCGACCTGAAGAAAAACTATCTCCACAGAAATCGTCGACCAGGGCAACATGCTCGTCGATCTGAGCAAGCAGATCGTCGATCTCACTTCAGAGTTCGTATGACTCTGAGATCGTCGATCATCAATCGAAGATCGTCGAATCGAAGATCGTCGAGCGAAGTTCGACTATCGTCGAACACAAAACTACTAAACCAAATTCCTCATATCAAACCTTTCTAAACTATCCTAGCCTGAAGGTAGACTATCATTTAGTCTATCCATTGACCATAGATAAATCTTGGGTCAATATAGCCTAAAAGAGATGACATAGCCCAAATCAAAACTAGGGATCCAACACCTAACTTTGACTCATAAGGAATAGTTCCCTGATCCTTCTTTAAGATCTCTGCTTCTTAAAGCTTCTTCTCTTCACAGCTTCCAGATTAAGATCTTAAGGATGTTGCTTGTCCAACTAGAACTGTGAAAAACTTGCAGCAAGGGTTGGCCCTAGGGAGCTTCCTCTTTCCTCATAGAAATACTCTGAATTGCTAAGGTCGATGAAGATGACAACAGCTAACATGCTATTCATCTTATTGACTTGAGCTTCCTGTTTTTCAGCATAGCAACAATGGCGGTGAAGAAGAATGACCTGATGGATCCTCTCAAAAGTTGTCTTCCTCTATAAAGCCTTTCCATTTTATTGATTATGACCCAATGGCTCTTTGAGCTGTGGGCCCCATACATTTAATGGTTGCAGCAACCTTGCTTTAACGCAAACTATCGTACAGTAGGTCTGCAGCCACAATTATCACGTACTATAGCCATACCGCCACTGATTTGAATCTGGTTGACTAGTTGACTTGCTGATGTCACCAGCTGTAGACTTAGCTAAAAATAAACCAACATTATTATACGCATTGAGTGAGTGAGCCTCACTCAACGCCAAAACACTTAGACAGAATTTTGTTTATCTAGGCGTTGAGAGCGTTGAGTGAACAAGCCTCACTCAACATTATTTGCCTTAGCCAAAATATTCCTGCTTCTCTGGCTTTGAGAGCATTGAGTGTGTCTTCATCACTCAACTCTTTTGCCTTATAAAAATCTTTCTGTATCTTAGGCATTAAGAGCGTTGAGTGAACAAGCCTCACTCAACGCTATTTGCCTTAGCTAAAATCTTCCTGCTTCTCTGGCATTGAGAGCATTGAGTGTGTCTTCATCACTCAACGCTTTTTTCTTTAGCAAAATTTCTGTGTTTAAAAAACACTGTCTTTGACTGACTGGGTGTTACTCAACACTTATGAGGCTATTGCGTTGAGTGAATGACCTTCACTCAATGACTGTGGACTTAGCCACTTTTTTGCCTCTTAAACCTTAAGCTTTGACTACTCAGCAACACTCAACTCTGAACTGAGTTCGACGAATGCTGAACTGAGTTCGACAAACGGTGAGCTCAGCTCGACGAACTCTGAACTCAGTTTAACGAATTCTGAAATGAGTTCGACGAACTCATAATATCAAACTCTGAGTTTAGTTCGACGAACGTTGAGATCAGCTCGACGATCTCTGAACTTAGTTCGACAAACTCTGAACTCAGTTCAACTCACACCTTTTTTGTTGTATGCCATTGAGTGTGTCTTCATCACTCAATGCCAAACTACTTAGCCATATTTCTGTCTATAGCTGTATGGCATTGAGTGAGTCAACTCCACTCAATACCAGTGGACATAGCCACATTTCCAGCTTGCCAACATTCTTCCTTACCTCTGGCGTTGAGTGAGCTTGCTCCACTCAACGCATGTGGACTTGGCTGTAATTTTAATTTCTCCTTAACTTCTGGCATTGAGTGAGCTTACCTCACTCAAAACCTGTGGACTTAATCAAATTCCTACCTTTCCAGCATCTTCACTTTGTGACCACCTGTCACATCACTTAGACAGTATGTCTAGACTTGTTCCATTAAACATCCTGCACATGATGAGCTTAAACAACATCAAATATAACTATGCTCTTAGTGTTGATGGATATGTCTCTTCAAATCCAATCTAGGGAACATTGTGGACAATGGACCCAATAATCTCCCCCTATTTGAAGAAAGCAAAAACACCCAACAATACTAAGAGGCATTAACATAATAGGCAAAATAAATCCATGAAGCTGTAGATTATAATCTGCTACAACTGCTAGCTTATGATATATTAATTCAATGTGCTCCATTTAATTGTATTGACTCAATAAGTTAAGTCAATGCATCCTCATACTACTTGAGCAATTGCTCAAGTAATATGTTATCTCTTTTATACCACTTAATATTTAAATGGAGCACCACTAGAAGCACTTGCCTCAAAATATTCACTAACACAATCATGGCTCAACATGTGGTCAGTCATTGCATTTCTCATGCTACTATAATCTTTTCAAGTAATATGAATCGAATCAACATGACCTAGTCATGTCAAGTATTGATTCTATATCTCCCCCTTATGTATTGCCACACATCTCCCCCTTTTTGTATTCTTCAATAGGTATATCTATTGAGGGAGGAGAAAGGATCATTGGAGAGATTATCTCTTGATCCTACTCAAAGTCCTATGTTGATAACACTAAGGAAATTATCCTAGTGATCAATCTACTTGATTAGGAGTCATAACTTTTGTATTGATACATTGATACAACACAACACTGCAGCATTTCAGCTAGTTGCTAACATAGTTCCACTTATGCTAGCTGTTCTTCTTCTTCAGCAGCAGGACTGTCTTCTCAGTAGCAGTAGTCCTTCTTAGACTCACAGAAGATTATAAATATGTCATACATAATCTCCCCCTTAGTATGTGCATTGTCCTTAGGAGAAACTAATCAGTAGTTGTGACAGCTGATCTACTGCAGAAGCAACTGCCTGCTCCTTCTCAATAGGAGGCTGATCTTGTTTCATCAAGTGCTGGACATGCTCCCCCTCAACAGGAACAACATTATCATTTCATATGTTGGACACTTGATTCCATCTTAGTCTTGATATTACTTAATTGTCTTTATAGTCTTGATGTCACATCAAGGACTTGTCTACCTACAAGAGAAGTAAATCCTGCAACACAAACTAGAATTTGGAGCAGCTGAAGCTATCCTAAGTTCCACATACCCAACTCAACCAAGAGGGTGTTGAACTTGACTTCATCTAGTTGCATGATAAACATGTCAGCCACTTGTCAGTGAGGACAAACTCAGGATTGAGTTCTTCCTTATGCTCCAAAACTTATTGATACTTAATCTTCATATTCATAGTCCTACTATGACAGACAGGATTCCCAGCAACTTAGATTACACTAGTAGAATATCAATATAAAGAGGTTTTACTTATCTGTAGGATATGGTTCTGATTCCATGGAGCTAATGCTAGATTTATAGCAACTGTGCACAACAACTCCCTTGCACCTTGCACAGTCTCTTCTTGCTGAGCCAGATCTTCTCCTTTTCTTTATCACCAGGCTTTCCTTTGGCTTCAGCTTTCTGATCTATGGTATAAGAGTCGTCAAACCACTTAGTACTATCTTGATCATTACATTGATCTGCCCTCGTTATCACCACACTGGATACCATGTAGCATCCGTCAGACTTCTAGACCCCTAGGATGGTTTTGTCATGACTGGTCATGACAAAAAGTACAGGCTAAGAGGACTGAGCGGGGCAGAAACCTGAGCTGGACGGAAATCATCGAGCAGAGCTCGACGAAATATCAGCATCACAGTAGGTCGTTAGAAAAAGAGAGGAGAGCTCAAGGAAATCATCGAGGAGAGCTCGAGGAAATCGTCGAGGAGAGCTCGAGGAAATCGTCGAGGAGAGCTCGAGGAAATCATTGAGGAGAGCTCGAGGAAATCGTCGAGGAGAGCTCGAGGAAATCGTCGAGGAGAGCTCGAGGAAATTGTCGAGGAGAGCTCGAGGAAATCGTCGAGGAGAGATCGAGGAAATCGTCGAGGAGAGCTCGAGGAAATCGTCGAGGAGAGCTCCAGGAAATCATCGAGGAGATCTCGAGGAAATCGTCGAGGAGAGCACAAGGAAATCGTCAAGGAGAGCTCGAGGAAATCATCGAGCTGAGCTCGACGAAAAACCTTGATCAAGGCTGAGCGGAGTTTGACGAATGGAATAGCCATGGAGGCTCCATAACTCCCACTTTTATAGGGATTTTATTCCTCTGAGGTAGAGGAGGAGTTTCTGAAGGAGGTCGGCCATTAATTTTGTTCAGCCCCCTTAATTTGGTTGAAACCAAAGGGATAGAGTTAATGGTCCTTAATGGAATTTAATTGCATTGGGGAGTTACAAGCCTCTTCTCCCAAATTCCTTCTTTAAGGACCTTCACCAGAGCAAGGGCAAGCATTTACCCTGATTACTTTTCAATTCCATTGAGGTTGGTGTAGAAGTTACAGAAGAGTCGGAAGCTTGGTTGCCGGAATGGTGAGAAGGCAAAGCGCATGTCTTCAGACCGCAAATTAGGTCCTCCTTTACTCCTTCATGGGTTAGATCTTAGGAATCCTTAGAGAAGAGAATCGGGCTCAATTGAGCACGATCCATTGGAATTTTTCCACTGATTTTCCATGAAAACGAAAGTGTTGGGTTTGTCGGAATCCGCCATGTCCGGAGGCCAAACTACCTCCGGCAGATAGCCCTCACCTCAACGGAGGTGATGGTGGCGGTGGTTGGCCAGGGAGGTGGTTGGGTGGCTGGAAAATGGACTTGGAAGTGCTCCAGGTCTGGTTAATCACAGCCTTAGGCTGGAGGAAGAAGAAAGCCATGAGTCACATGATCATGCTTTAAGATTCGTGTTATTAACTCATCTTATTTCATTTTTTTATCACTGCATTTGGGCAATTTTAAATTAATTATAAAAAATATCAAGGGGCCTATTCAGAAAAAGTGGTCAATATGATAATTGTAGCCCTATGAGTCTAGTTTAATTTAAAATTGGTTTGGACCAATTTGGAGTTCAGGTCAGACCACAACACTCTTTTTGGTGAGATCTATACCTCGGCTTCTTCAAAGATTGTTTTGAGTGCCCCCATTAATCCAGCAATCCAAATGACTTGAGATTTTGGTTGGGGGTCACTCTTGCTTATACCTAGAACATATCCAAAAATGAGAATATTTGGAAAAGATGTCCCTAAATTTTTTGTATAAATTTAATAATCCATGTATGGATTATTCAAAGGGTCTAATTACCTCTAAATCCACCAAAATTTTGGTGTCTGACTCCTAGGGTCATGGAATGACTATGATACAAATCTCATCCCAATTGGGTTAGATTTGAATAGATGTTGGTGAGACCAAAGTGTGGACCCTTTAGGCTTAATTAGGGCTAGAGTGAGCTTGGGGCATGGAGGGGCCAATTCTCACCCAAAGGGGTTGGGACTTTGGCCAGAGCCCCATGGTTAGTTGAAATACCCTCACATGGAGTTTGGGATGGTTTAGGGTGGATTTGCCCTAGAACCCTAGTTCAAACCCTAAGGTTGAACTTTGGGAGTTTGTGAAGGACATGGGGTGATATGTCCTTGTATGGACTTGGTGTTTAGTCCATGTGATTTTAGGGTGGTTAAATGCCCTAGGAAGGAATTTGGTAGTATTTGGACACATACACCCCACTTAAATCACTTAGAAAGTATTTAGGTCTATATACCTTAAGGATTAAATAAGGGGTCTTATGACCTTGGATCCTTATGAAATTTTGGTAGAAGTAATTTTATAGTGCTATTGACCTCTGAGATTTATTATAGTATGTTTAGAAAACAGTAGCTCATACTTGTAGGTATAATCTTTACCTTACACCTTTTGATGATTTTAAAATAACCATGGTTATATTAACTTAGAATGATATGAAACTATGGCAAGGTTAATTAAATATCATTTAGAGGCACTAGTAAATTATTTGGATCATTTGGGCATTTCCTCTTAGTACATCATTTGTAAAGTAAATTAGTGCACCATACTTTGATAAATAGATAATAAATATTATATTTTGCTAGAAAATTGTGTTACTTGGCCAGAGAATCTTTTAGGGCATAATAAAGCCTAGAAAATTTGTTACATGTTATGTTGATGAGTTTATAATAAAGTTGCTTCACAAAGTGCACTAGAATGGAATTAGTTGAAGTATTTTTATACATGGCTCACTATCTTTGGAATTGCATGAAACTTAGTCAGTAGTGTTTCATAAACATTATAACACTCTGGTGATTTTTATATAATTTTTGGACAATGATTTATGGTACTCCCTTCATTATCTAAAATTCTTAAAATTAAATTGAATTAATTATTTAGAGGTTATCACCTTTACGAGAATCTAAGAAATTTTGAATTCACTGATATTTTGCTAAAAAAAATTGTTCATGATTTTTGGGTGGCCATAGATTAAGGAAATCTAGTACTTCATGTTTAAAATTACCTGTGGCCTAACTTTTGGGAAAATTTAATAAATGCCAAATTATCTAGGAAAATTATAAATTTCTGAATTTAGGCTAAATGTGTCATGATAGACCCACAAGAATTATCTTAGGCCATTTGGATTAAAATTTGGAGTACCTCCTGTTATGTACATCATATAGCTTAGGTTGGTCTGCATTTAGTAAAACTGCGGAAATTGTGATAACATAGGGGATGCTCACAGGAAGTGGGTAATAATGTTTGTTGGTTTGGTAAGATGGAAAAGTGATCTTCATTAAGAGTCATGATGAGGAGAGTGTTGGGATGACTAGTGTTAAGAGGCGCTCGGGATCGACGAAAGACCGTCCTTCCTGTGGAGAGAGAGAGTCAAAATACACTAGGGTTAGATCCAATATAATATTAAAAGGGATCGAGAATTTGATAGTAACCAATAATATTAAGTGTCTTGCGAAAGGGAACGATGGGCTTTAGCTACCATCATAGTTCCTAGTGCCCTGTGAGAGCCCTTCACCGGGAATGCCTAGGGCAGCCCTGTTCAAACCTAAACCGTAAGAATAATCAATATTTAAGAGTAACTAGGATACCACTCACACTCCCCGGTGTTATGGGAGTTAGGTTGGGTCTCGCGAGCGGTAGGCTCGGTGGTTTTAGTGATGGGCAGGTTAGCCCGGCGAGCCGATGGCTCGGTGGATATTTGTGATGGACGGGATAGTCCGGGGAGCTTTGGCTCGGTGGAAAAGTATATAAAGGTTTCATGTGCATAAGAAATAAGGTGGTAAGTCTTCGATAATGGAGAGTCGTCACACTAACACAAATACGTTGACTCGGCAGGTATGGTTTAGCACTTGGCCAAATAAAGTTCGGTGCACAACGGGTAAGAGTACGCAGGAGCTCCTCTTAATGCACCAGCGTCGAGGCATACGATAGGTCTGACTGGTAGTGTTGATACCGGTTTAGAGGTGGGCAAGGCCCAACCCACCGCTTCTGTTTGCCACTATGAAGGTATCCTGGGAGTTTAGTCTACAGAAAGGGGGAACTAAAGGTCTGTGTGCACAGAGTCGAATGTGTGTATTGCACTTGCATGATTCATATCATAACATACTTGCATGTCATAGCATCATCATTGCATATAACCCCGTACACCTATTATATAAAGTGGTATGGGAAACTTTATACAATAGGTCTTTTTAAAACGACCCCTTAGTCTATAGGTTTGTATGGGCATTCTTATAGGTCATGGTTACTTAGTTTACCTTCTCTTACTATACTTGACCACTTTTTTATGTATACTTATGCTACTTACCTACTTTGCTTTATAATTTTTATGGACTCTCCCTTCGTGGAGAATGATCTACATATATGTGATTTTGGTGGACTAGTTTTTAGTTTCATTTTACTCATATACTTTTATTTTTTTACTCTTCTCTTCTATGATCGATATGGCCGGCAGGATCGGCATTTTGTAGTGAACACCTTCCCGGGCGTGTTGGTGTAACCGCAAAATGGTGGTTCTAGGCATAAGACCCCGGTGGTTTAAAATAAAAAATTTGGGGTCTTACAAACTGATGTCAGAGGGAAACCTCGATCGAAAAGAGTAAAAGTACACTAACCCTGGGTCACCCCCACTCGAGTTTAGTTTGGGGACAAACTAAGCAGCGGAAGTGTGGTGTGCCCGTATGGTGGATCACATTTAATTGTCCACTTTTAACTAGGTTCGGGTTAGATTTCTTACAATTGGCCTTTATTATACAGCCCACGACACATTCTACACTACAGGGCGGAGCTCAGCAAACTCTAAATGTTGCACAACCTCCCCCGGCTCCTACTTCATTTCTATAGTCGGAGATGGGGCAGACTCTGACGACTATTCTGGAGGTCTTCAGAGCCCAGCAGGCTCCAGCTCCGCAGCCGAACCCGGGGGCCAGTTGGTCTAGCATCTTCCAGGGACTCTCTCCCACATCTTATATTGGGACGGAGTCAGTCATACGGACGAAAGAGTGGCTCGATATCATGTTCGAGATGCTGACCGGGATACGGTGCCCGTGGGAGGAGAGGGTACCTATGGTTGTCTCCTGCTTGGAGTCTCATGCCAAGAGATGGGGGAAGACACTTCTGTATATGACATTTGCAGAGTGGGAGGTTGCTGACGTTACTTAGTAGGAGTTCAGGGCCACACTGTTGGAGCACTTTGTCCTACAATCGGCAAGAGATGAACTGGAAGATAGGTTCCTGCAGCTGAGGTAGGGCAACAGGACGGTGGTGGAGTACCACTGAGAGTTCAATCACTTAGCTCGGTTTCGGACTCCTATCAGCTGGATGAAGCAGGGTATACCAAGAGGTTCTATAAGGGCCTTCGAGAGGACCTGAGAGAGGCTCTTCTATTTGTATCTGACAGACCCATACCTCGGATTCTGGAGATGTCAAAGAGGATGGAGGTTGTTTGGCACACGACTCGAGGCCGGAAGAGGCCAACTGAGGATCAAGGTCGGGGAGGCAGGAATGATCAGCGGAGGGGCCGCTTTGCGTATGAGAGAAGGGCAGAGGACCAACCCCGCCAAGAGGTGAGACAGGAGCCAAGGGAGCCGGTGATATTGTCCCCTCACCTCTTCACATGCGGGAGATGCAAAGGTCCGGGGGTGTGGTACTTCTCTCGCCCGAGTGCTACAATTGTCATTAGGTAGGTCATATTCGAAGAAACTGCCCCATAAGTGGGGCACCCCTACCGGCACCATAGGCTGCACCGCCCGCTCAGCAGTTTGCAGTTCGAGGTCGTGGAAGAGGATGTGGTTTCCAGGGCGGAGATCAAAGGCAAGAGAGGGAGCAGGTGTATGCTCTAGAATTGGCTCCACCTCGGGACCCGGGAAGGGTGATTGCAGGTATGCTATTAATTTTATGTTGTTATATACTTTTGGAATATTTGAAACAACAAACAACAGTAGTATACTAGGAAATAAAACCATAGGTTCAGTTACCCTACCACATCTAAATAAACAGAAATAGTTATGGTGTACAGCAAACCTACCCACACCTTGGTGGATACGGGACCGTCACACAATTTCGTCTCTGAGGAGTTCGTAAAGGGACTGGAAGGGGTCAGGAATTATTCGGGAGTCAATAGGATGGTGCGTCTCCCCAACGGGACGAAGGTCTTAGCTACTTTTAAGTGCCTCCTGAGGGTGACTATTGATGGACTGACGCTCGAGGCCCCGGCTATGGTCTTGAGGATGCCGGACTTCGACTTGGTTCTGGGAATGACATGGCTTACTTGGAACCACGCCCAGATATATTGCCAGGCAAAGAAGGTTGTACTGAGTTACGACGACACCTTCGTGACTTTCAAAGGTATTACTCCCGTCTCCTGTAGGATGTTATCTTCTATTCAGGCCGTCAAGGCCCACATGCAAGGAGATGAGGTCTATCAGGTGTTCTTCGAGATAGTCGAGTTCAAGACGGTGGTTGTCAATATATTAGTGGTGCGGGACTTTGCGGATGTGTTCCCAGAGAAGCTACCAGGATTGTCGCTGCATCGAGAGAAGGATTTCCAAATCCAATTGGTGCCAGGAGCTAAGCCGGTGTCTAGGTCTCCCTATCGGATGGATCAAAAGGAGCTGGTGGAGTTCATGAGTCAGCTGAAGGAGCTTGTGGAAGCTAGATTCATTAGGCTAAGTTCCTCACCTTAGGGAGCTCCGATCTTGTTCGTAAAAAAGAAGAATGGGACCCTCAGGTTGTGCATCGATTATCGTGCACTAAACCGGTTGACAGTCCGGAACACATATCCACTGCCAAGGATCGACGAGTTATTTGATAAGCTAGAGGGAGCACATTGGTTCTCGAAGCTGGATCTGAGGTCGGGATACTATCAGCTACAGATTCAGGAGGAAGATATCCCTAAGATTGTGTTTAGCAGCAGATATGGCTTGTATGAGTTTATCGTGATGCCCTTTGGGCTCACGAATGTTCCATCGGTATTCATGAGATTGATGAACCGAGTGTTCGAGCCATACCTCGACAGGTTTGTCATTGTGTTCATAGATGACATCCTTATTAATTCGAGGACGAAGGAGGAGCACGCACAACATCTGGCCTTGACCTTGGAGAAGCTCAGGGAGCATCAGTTGTATGCTAAGTTTAGCAAATGTCAGTTTTGGCTGACAGAGGTAGCCTTTTTAGTCAACATTATCAGTAGAGCAGGATTGGCGGTGGATCCTGCGAAGATTCAGGCAGTGCGAGACTGACCTCAGTTGAAGATGGCCACAGATGTCCGAAGATTTTTTGGATTGGCCGGGTACTACCAGAAGTTTGTGCAGGGATTCTCTCAGATAGCCCTCCCACTCACTTCTTTGATGAAGAAGGAATCTCCGTTTGTTTGGACACCGCAGTATGAGGCGGCCTTCCAGGAGTTGAAGGGTCGGCTTACGTCGGCCCCTATCCTCGCTCTTCCATCTGGGAAGAAGGGTTTCCAGGTGTACACTGATGCGTCGTTTCAGGGGTTGGGCGTTGTACTGATGCAGCATAGACATGTGATAGAATACGCCTCTCTCCAGCTGAAGAAGCACGAGCAAAACTACCCTGTGCATGACTTGGAGATGTGAGCAGTGGTGTTTGCTCTAAAGATTTGGCGGCATTACCTTTATGGGGTGCACTGCGAAATATTTCGGATCACAAAAATCTGAAATATGTCGATACGCAGGAGTTGAACATTCGCCAGATATGGTGGGTGGAGTTCTAATCTGATTATGAGTACACGATACACTATCACCCGGGGAAGGCGAATGTTGTAGCAGACGCACTGAGCCGGAGGGCTACCACTTCGAGAGCAGAGCCCCAGTTGATGGCTATAGAACTGGTACGGATGATGGAGGATATGCATATTACTTTGGTGTCCTCGGACGACTCAGAGCTTTATGAGGAGTATCTGGCCGCGATGAGCACTACCGATGATATTCGAGATCGCATCAGGGCTGAGCAGAGGAGGGATGACAAGCTAGAGCCAATATTCAGGACCTTGGAGGCAGGCACGGTCGGTGAGTATGTAGAAAGATATTAGTTGATAGGCTTTTGAGGTAGGGTCTACATTCCAGCTGGGGGCAAGATTTGGGAGTACATTATGACCGATGCTCACTACAGCAGGTACTCGGTGCATCCGGACATCACCAAGATGACGACTGACCTGAAGAGGATGATGTACTGGCCGGGCATGAAGAGGGACATCATGTATTTCATGACCCATTGCGAGGCTTGTCAATTAGTGAAGGCCGAGTGTAAGAGTCCAGTTAGATTATTGCAGCCACTTCCGGTGCCGGAGTGGAAGTTCGACGATATCGCCATAGATTTCATACATGGTCTTCCTCGGTCACATGCGGGGAACGAATTGATATGGGTGATCGTCGATCGATCAACGAAGGTGGCCATATTTCTACCGATCAGGAAGGATGCTCTTGTGGGTGACTTGGTGCGGAGGTTTGTGGAGCAGTTCGTCTGATACCATGGAGTGCCGAGGACGATAGTGTCTGATCGTGATGGACGATTTACGTCTAAGGAATGGAGGTCGGTCCAGGCTTATTTGGGGACCTGGTTGACATTTAGTACCGTCTTCCACCCTCAGATGGATGGATAGACAGAGCGCACCAATCGGACACTGGAGGCTTTGTTGCGTCTTTGCATACTAGACTGCGGAGAGTTATGGGAAAGTCAGGTACCGTTGATCAAATTCTCATACAACAACAGCCACCAGTCCAGCATCGGCATGGCCCCTTATGAGTCTTTATACGGGCAAAGATGTAGGACTCCTTTGTCTTGGATCTAGGATGAGGATCTGAAGGCACTTGGCTCGGAGTTCATCGAGGATACGGATGCTCAAGTGTGGTTGATTCGAGACAGGATGTTGGAGGCCCAGAGTAGACATGCCAAGTATTACGATGCTTGGCATCGTCAGGTAGAGTTTCAGGTAGGAGACCGGGTGTTTCTGAAGATACGATCGATGCATGGAGTCTCGCGGGTGCATGATCGAAAGAAGCTCAGTTCGAGATACATGGGGCCTTACAGGATCCTAGAGTGGATCGGTTCCTTGGCATACAGACTGGATCTGCCACCAATGCTAGCGTGTTTGCATGAAGTTTTCCAGATCTCCTCCCTCAGGAGAGCTCTACTTCGGCCGAAGCAGCAGATTACGACTACAGATGGGCCTATAGCTTCTGATCGATCAGTGCATCTGGAGCCGATCCATGATAATTACCTGGAGCTGATCCGGATAGTCGATATTGGGATGCGGTTCTTGCAATGCAAGAAGGTTCCACTGGTCAAGGTCTTGTGGAGGAATCATGGACAAGAGGAACACACGTTGGAGCCGCAAGACTTGATGCAGCAAAGGTACCCGGAACTTTTCACGTCAAGTATTCCCGTTAACCTCTCGGGATGTTACATTTTATTTCTCATACTTGAAACCCCGTAGGCCTAACCTGAATTTCGAGGACGAAATTTTTATTTTTATGTATTGGGGTTTGTAACATCCCTCGAACTTCTAGACCCCTAAGATAGTTTTGTTATGACTGGGTCATGACAAAAAGTACAGACTAAGAGGACCGAGCGGGGTGGAAACCTGAGCTAGATGGAAATCGTCGAGCAGTGCTTGACGAAATATCAGTATCGCAGTAGGTCGTAAGACAAAGAGAGGAAATCATCGAGCAGAGCTCGATGAAATCGTCGAGCAGAGCTCGACGAAATCGTCGAGCAGAGCTCGACGAAATCGACGAGCAGAGCTCGACGAAATCGACGAGCTGAGCTCGACGAAATCGACGAGCTGAGCTCGACGAAATCGACGAGCTGAGCTCGACGAAATCGACGAGCTGAGCTCGACGAAATCGACGAGCTGAGCTCGACGAAATCGACGAGCTGAGCTCGACGAAATCGACGAGCTGAGCTCGACGAAATCGACGAGCTGAGCTCGACGAAATCGACGAGCTGAGCTCGACGAAATCGACGAGCTGAGCTCGACGAAATCGACGAGCTGAGCTCGATGAAATCGTCGAGCTGAGCTCGACGAAAAGCCTTGAGCAAGACTGAGCAGAGTTTGACAAATGGAATAGCAATGGAGGCTCAATAACTCCTACTTTTATGGGACTTTTATTCCTCTGAGAGAAAGGAGGAGTTTCTAGAGGTGGCCATCCATTAATTTGGTTCAGCCCCCTTAATTTGGTTGAAACCGAACGGGTGGAGTTAATGGTCATTAATGGAATTTAATGGCATTGGGGAGTTACAAGCCTCCTCTCCCAAATTCCTTCTTTAAAGACCTTCACTAGAGCAAGGGCAAGTGTTTCCCCCGATTACTTTTCAATTCCATTGAGGTTGGTGTAGAAGTTGCAAAAGAGCTAGAAGCTCGGTGGCCGGAATGGTGAGAAGGCAAAGCGTGCGCCTTCAGGACGCAAATCAGGTCCTCCTCTACTCCTTCATGGTTAGATCTTAGTAATCCTTAGAGAAGAGAATCGGGCTCAATTGAGCATGATCCAGTGGAATTTTACACTGGTTTTTCGTGAAAACGAAAGTATCGGGTTCGCCGAAATCTTCCATCTTCCGCAGCCAAACCACCTCCGGCTGATAGCCCTCACCTCAACAGAGGTGGTGGTTGGATAGGGAGGTGGCTGGGTGGCCGGAAAATGGACTTGGAAGTGCTCCAGGTCTGGTTAATCACAGCCTTAGGATGGAGGAAGAAGAAAACCATGAGTCACACGATCATGCTTAAAGATTCGTGTTATTAACTCATCTTATTTCATTTTTTGTCACTACTTTTGGACTGTTTTAAATTAATTATTAAAAATATCTAGGCTCCTATTCAGAAAAAGTGGTCAATAAAATAATTGTAGCCCTATGGGTGTAGTTTAATTTAAAATTGGTTTGGACCAATTTGAAGTTCAGGTCAGACCACAATACTCTTTTTGGTGAGGTCTATACCTAGGCTTGTTCAAAGATTATTTTGAGTGCCCCCACCAATCCATCCATCCAAATGACTTGAGATTTTGGTTATGGGTCGCTCTTGCTTATACCTAGAACATATCCAAAAATGGGAATTTTTGGAAAACAGTTCCCTAAAGTTTTTTTAGAAATTTAATAATCCATTTATGGATTATTAAAAGGGTCTAATGACCTATAAACCCACCAATATTTTGGTGTCTGACTCATAGGGTCATGGAATGACTGTGATAAAAATCTAAGCCCCATTGGGTTAGATTTTAATAGGTGTTGGTGAGACCAAAGTGTGGCCCCTTTAGGCTTAATTAGGGCCAGAGTGAGCTTGGGGCATGGAGGGGCCAATTCTCACACAAAGGGGTTGGGACTTTGGCCAGATCCCCATGGTTAGTTTAAACACCCTCACATGGTGTTTGGGGTGGTTTAGGGTGGATTTTCCCTAGGACCCTAGTTCAAACCCTAAGGTTGAACTTTGGGGGTTTGTGAAGGACATGGGGTGATATGTCCTTGTATGGACTTGGTGTTTAGTCCATATGATCTTAGGGTGGTTAAATTCCCTAGGAAGGAATTTGGTAGTATTTGGACACATGCATCCCACTTAAATCACTTGGAAAGTATTTAGGTCTATATATCTTAAGGAATAAATAAGGGGTCTTATGACCTTGGATCCTTGTGAAATTTTAGTAGAAGTAATTTTAAAGTGTTATTGACCTCTGAGATTTATTATAGGATGTTTAGAAAACAGTAGCTCATACTTGTAGGTATAATCTCTACCTTGCCCTTTTTGATGATTTTGAAGTAACCATGGTTAGATTAACTTAGAATGATATGAAACTCTGGCAAGATTAATTAAATATCATTTAGAGGCACTAGTAAATTATTTGGATCATTTGGGCATTTCCTCTTAGTACTTCATGTGTAAAGTAAACAAGTGCACCATACTTTGATAAATAGATAATAAATATTATATTTTGCTGGAAAATTGTGTTACTTGGCCAGAGAATTTTTTAGGGCATAATAAAGCCTAAAAAATTTGTTACATGTTATGTTGATGAGTTTATAATAAAGGCTTTGTTTGGGACAACTTATGCTGATCAATAATCTATATTTAAAACGCAAAAGCAGTTTTATAGTTGTTTGTTTGTGCAGCTTATATAAAATCACTTATTTTAAAATTGATGATAAGTTGATTTTTAATAAGCTATTCGGGTCCAGCTTATGCCTTCTCATAAGCGCTTATCTCTTAAAAAACCATAAGAGTGATTTTTTGTCCAGATATGATTTTTTCGTTCCGACGCGATTTTTTCGCCATGCCGCGATTTTTTCGCTCGGGCGCGAACTTTTCGCCCGGGCACGATCTTTTTGCCCGGACGCGATCTTTTCGCCCGGGCACGATCTTTTCGTCTGGACGCGATCTTTTCTTCTTGATGCGATTTTTTCGCTATGACACGTTTTTTCACCCAGAAGAATTTTTTTCGCCCATGCACAATATTTTTCGCCCGGGCGCGATATTCACCCGTGCGGGATTTTTTCGCTCGGACGCGGCTTTTTCGCCCCAGCGCGATTTTTTCGCCCGGGCGCGATTTTTTCGCCCAGGCCCGATTTTTTCACCAGGAAGCATTTTTTTCGCCCCGACGCGTTTTCTTCGCCCGGGCGCGATTTTTTCGCCCGGGCACGATTTTTTCACCCGAAAGCGATTTTTTAGCCCGGAAGCGATTTTTTCGCCCGGGCGCGATTTTTTCCCTTGGAAGCGTTTTTTCGCCCGGATGCGCTTTTTTCGCCCGGAAGCGATTTTTTCGCCCGGAAGCGATTTTTTTGCGCGGAAGCGATTTTTTTGCCCGAAAGCGATTTTTTCACCCAGGCGCGGCGAGAAGTGTTTTTTCTCTCGGATGCTTATTTTTTTGGTCGGGCGTGTTTTTTTTTGCCCGGGCATGATTTTTTCATCTGAGAGTTTTTTTCTTTTTTATCCATATGAAAAAATTGCATTAGGGTGAAAAAATTATGTTGGGGAAAAATCGCGCCTGTGAGAAAAAATTGCCCCCGGGACAAAAACGCGACTGGTCGAAAAAACCGCGCCCGAGCGAAAAAAATGCGCCCCGGTGAAGAAAACCGCGACCGAGCGAAAAAACAACGATCATGTTGGAACCAGCAAAGCCGATTCCACCTAAAGCTCGGAACTACTGAGGCAGCTTGTGCTTACTCCCTTGGGATCACTCTCGAGGCGAAGAACTAGACCGGAGGCTTCAGTGAGGAGGTCCCACCTCTTACCCGGAAGAGACTAGAACTAGAGCTCTTCCCCTCCCTAGCCAATACTGAGCTAGGTGCCTTAGAAAAGATAAGAGGAGTCAAGAATGCTTGCCTCTCTAAGGCACCTTACCGGTCTATTTATAGGCCTCTGAACTGGGACTGCTAATAACCAAACTATGCTGTTGTGAAAATACCAGAATACCCTTGGCTGGGTCTGCCAACAGCTAAACTCCACTGTCTTAAAAGACTAAACGCAGCCCACGCAGGGTAAAAGAGTAAAAACACCTCCGGGACCCAGAAGGTGGGCCCGACCTTACCTAAACCGGCCCTGAAACCAAGACGACCCTTCTCTCGAGGCACCTCTCACTAGGGTCCTCTCGCCAGGCCAAACCCTCTCGACTCGCCTGGGCCCTCTCTACTCGGGGCTTCTCTTCTGAGTCCTCTCGACTCGCCTAGGCCCTCTCTACTCGCCGGGCCGAACCCTCTCTCCTCTCGCCTGGGCCCCTCTCGCCGCGGAGCTTCTCTTCTGAGCCCTCTCGACTCGCCTAGGCCCTCTCGCCGGGCTGCGAGCCCGAGGTTGTACACAATCCCCGCTCTTTTCGAGGTTGGCACAAGCTCGGAACTACTGAGGCAGCTTGTGCTTACTCCCTTGGGATCACTCTCGAGGCGAAGAACTAGACCGGAGGCTTCAGTGAGGAGGTCCCACCTCTTACCCGGAAGAGACTAGAACTAGAGCTCTTCCCCTCCCTAGCCAATACTGAGCTAGGTGCCTTAGAAAAGATAAGAGGAGTCAAGAATTCTTGCCTCTCTAAGGCACCTTACCGGTCTATTTATAGGCCTCTGAACTGGGATTGCTAATAACCAAACTATGCTGCTGTGAAAATACCAGAATACCCTTGGCTGGGTCTGCCAACAGCTAAACTCCGCTGTCTTAAAAGACTAAACGCAGCCCACGCAGGGTAAAAGAGTAAAAACACCTCCGGGACCCAGAAGGTGGGCCCGACCTTACCTAAACCGGCCCTGAAACCAAGACGACCCTTCTCTCGAGGCACCTCTCACTAGGGTCCTCTCGCCAGGCCAAACCCTCTCGACTCGCCTGGACCCTCTCTACTCGGGGCTTCTCTTCTGAGTCCTCTCGACTCGCCTAGGCCCTCTCTACTCGCCGGGCCGAACCCTCTCTCCTCTCGCCTGGGCCCCTCTCGCCGCGGAGCTTCTCTTCTGAGCCCTCTCGACTCGCCTAGGCCCTCTCGCCGGGCTGCGAGCCCGAGGTTGTACAGATCAGGCGGGAAAAAACGCGCTCGAGCGAAAAAAAAACGCGCTGCAGCGAAAAAAACACGCCCGGGCGAAAAAATCGTGGTTGTGCGAAAAAATCGCGCCCGCGTGAAAAAAAATGTGCCCAGTTGAAAAACATCGGGCGAGCAAAAAAACGTGATCGAGCGAAAAAACGCGACGTAGCGAAAAAATCACGCTCGAGCGAACAAATTGCGCCCGGGCGAAAAAAAATCACGTCTGGGTGAAAAAAATCGAGCTTGGGCGAAAACAATCTTGACCGTACGAAAAAAATCGTGACGGGCAAAAAAACACGCCCGAGCGAAAAACCGCCCCCGGGCAAAAAAATCGTGCACGGACGAAAAAAAACACGTCCAAACAAACAGACCCTTATGAATAAATGAGAAATTTAGATAAGCACTTATGACCAAACTATCCAAATAGTCGACTATTTATTCATCATTGATTTTATAAAATCTCTATGCAAACATCAATTTTCAATTAGCGGCTAATCCATTTTTGGCTTTAGGGGTGCACATAGCAATCCCCAAAATGAAATCATGGGGTTGACTAGTCAACCCCATTATTCCCTTCATGATGGGAGAAGTGGAGGGCCCACTTTCTCTCATCTTTCATCTCCTCCATCCAATTCCCCCCTCATTCTCTCCCACCAAAAATGAGATCCACAAAAAGGGGAAAGATGGGAGAGAGGGCACCGCCGCCGCAACCAACCGCCGGCCGCTGCCGCCCGGCCGCCCGGCCGCCCGGCCGCCGCCGCCCGGCGCCGCCGCCCGGCGCCGCCTCCCGGCCACCGCTGGCCATCGCCGGCCACCTCCACCTGTCCACCGCCAGCCAGTGGCTCGCCGCCCGAACCTCCACCATCCGATCATGGCACGCTACCACGGCCGTCTGATCAAGGGGAAACCACCCACTAACCCACTACGTTAGTGGTGGGGCCCACCATGATCTCCCCTTGGAGCCTATAAAAGGACCCCAGAGGCTTTTCATTTCTCATCTTTTCCTCCGACGATTCTTCTCCCTCTTCCTCAGGTGAGAGCTCTCCCGCCTCCTCCACCGTGTCGGCCACCTCTCGCCGCCAGCCACCAGCGGCCACCAGCGACCTCCAGCGGCCACCAGCGGCCACCAGCGACCTCCAGCGGCCATCAGCACCCGTCATCGGCTATTGGCACCCCATCAACGCGCAGTTGGGAAGGAGGCGCCCAAAGTCAGAGGAAGTCGAGCGAAGAAGACAGTCGAAGCCCGCAAGCGCGCCGCCCCCGGGCGCACGCGCCAGAAGCATCCCGCGCTTTCCACCATTTAAGTCACTTTGGCGGAGCAGTCTGTTTCCCGCCGGCAGTTATAGTCATCCTCTCTCCCTGCAAGTTGTAACGGCAGCGGCCTGTCGCCCCGATTCACTCAACATACTGTAATCACCCTGATCTAGTGGATTTTGACTGGCAGCGAACCGGTCACGTGGTTTTTCACCCGGTTGAAGGGTTTTCCACATTAAAACTCTTTGTGTATATTTTCCCACTTCAACTGACTGTGTGCGCGCTCGACCGCCCCGTGAGCTAAGGCGGTCCAAGTTAGTACGGATCGACCGGAGCGCCGAGTTTGGCCGCAACAAGTACATATATATATATACATACATATGTACATAGATATATATATATATATATATATATATATATATATATATATATATATATATATATATATATATATATATATATATATATATGTACATATGAATGTATATGTACATATGAATGTATATGTACATATGTATGTATATGTACATATGTATGTATATGTACATATGTATGTATATGTACATATGTATGTATATGTACATATGTATGTATATGTACATATGTATGTATATGTACATATGTATGTATATGTACATATGTATGTATATGTATATATATATATATATATATATATATATATATATATATATATATATATATATATATATATATATATATATATATACATACATATGTATATGTACATATGTATGTATATATATATATATGAGTGACAGTGCATGGGGGGCCCCCCGTGCCACGCTCGACAGTACACAGCTCGGGACGGCGGGCGGCGGGCCTCGGGACGGCGGGCGGCGGGCCTCGGCCGGCGGGCCTCGCCCGGCCCCGGCGGGCCTCGCCCGGGCCCCGGCGGGCCTCGCCCGGGCCCCGGCGGGCCTCGCCCGGCCCCCGGCGGCCGGGCGCGAATTAACCACTAAATTAAAAAATTCATTAAATATATTTAACGAATAATATAGTATAATATACATAATATATATGTACTCGCAATAATGAATTATATATTTTATAATAAATAATTATAGTATAATATACATAATATATATGTACTCGCAATAATAAATGTATTTGAACTAAACATCAATATTTCTTTGATTAGTTGGTTTGGGTCCTTTTTCTTCTCTTTGAGATCCCAGGATCAAAACTTGACATCCTTCAATTAATTTTTTTTTTCAAATCTAATAAAAAAAGGACGGTTAGGATCATTTGGAGGGGCCTCAAGTGTTACACCGTGCAATCGCAACGGCTGCCCATATTCTTTTGTATATTATATATATATATATATGTATGTACATAAATATGTACAGATGTATATATATGAACAAATGTACATATATAAGTATGTATATATATATATCTGTACATATATATATATATATATACATACATGTACATGTGTATATATATATATATACACACATATATATATACATATGTACATATTGTGTGTATATATATATGTATACATACATGTACATGTGTATATACACACACACACACACACACATATATATATATATGTACATATGTATATATATATATATACATGTACATGTACATGTACATGTACATGTACATATGTATGTACATGTACATATGTATATTTATATATGTGCGTGTGTATATATACACATGTACATGTATATATATATATATATATATATATATATATATATATATATATATATATATATATACATATACATATATACAAAAGAATATGGGCAGCCAATAGGATTGCACGGTGTAACAATGAGGCCCTCCAAAGTAATCTCAACCGTTCATATGCGGGCATGAGATTTTGGGGGTCAAGGATGCTTCAAACCGAAAAGTGATCAACATGAAAGTTGTAGATCTCGGCGATCAGAACAACTTTCATGTTGATTATTTTTTGATTTGGAGCCTCCGTGACCCGTTCATATGCGGGCATAAGATTTTGGGGGTCAAGGAGGCTTCAAATCGAAAAGTGATCAACATGAAAGTTGTAGATCTCGGCGATCCGAACAACCTTCATGTTGATCATTTTTGATTTAGAGCCTCCGTGACCTTCGATTTGGGAATCGAAAAGTCTGGGCCGGCGGGGCGCGGTGGGGCGGGCGAAGCCCGCCGGCGGGGCGGGCGAAGCGCGCCGGCGGGGCGGGCGAAGCCCGCCGGCCCGACGGGCGAAGCCCGCCGGCCCGACGGGCGAAGCCCGCCGTGCCGAGCTGTGTACTGTCGCGGAGGGCACGGGGGGCCCCCCGTGCACTGTCACTCGTATATATATATATATATATATATATATATATATATATATATATATATATACTATATTAAAAAGATATATGGTGGTCTGCCAATAGCGTGAGTTCGAAATTAGGGAGAAATTCGGTGGCTGTCGGATTTAGGAGATTTGATCCAGAACCATTGGATCCGGGTCTGCCAATAAAAAAAAACCCAAAAACACCGCTCCCTCTCTCTCCTCAAACCCGACGCAGCAAACCCCCCCCCCCCCCCCCCCCCCGCCCCTCTTGCTTGACCATCTCCACCGCCGCCGGCGGAGCCGCCGGCGGAGCCGCCGGCGGAGCCGCCGGCGGCCTGAACGGACACCCCCGGCGGGTACGCCTAGAGCCGGCGAACCTTCCGGGGGTAATCCGGTGGCGCTCCGGCGGGGCCACCGCCGGCGGTGGCCCTGACCGTGATGCCCAGATTACCCCCGGAAGGTTCGCCGGCTCCAGGCGTACTCGCCGGGGGTGTCCGTTCAGGCCGCCGGCGGTGGAGATGGCGGCCGTTTTTTTATTAAATTCATTTTTAAAATTCAATTATTAATCTTTTAATTAATTATTAAAACAGTTCTTTTAAAAAAACTTAAAATTAATATTTTAGTTAATTTAAAAATAAATTTTAAATTAAAAAAATGTTTAATTAACCCCGGCGGGGGGGCGGGCGAGGCCCGGCGGGGGGGCGGGCGAGGCCCGGCGGGGGGGCGGGCGAGGCCCGGCGGGGGGCGGGCGAGGCCCGGCGGGGGGGCGGGCGAGGCCCGGCGGGGGGGCGGGCGAGGCCCGGCGGGGGGGCGGGCGAGGCCCGGCGGGGGGGCGGGCGAGGCCCGGCGGGGGGGCGGGCGAGGCCCGGCGGGGGGGCGGGCGAGGCCCGGCGGGGGGGCGGGCGAGGCCCGGCGGGGGGGCGGGCGAGGCCCGGCGGGGGGCGGGCGAGGCCCGGCGGGGGGGCGGGCGAGGCCCGGCGGGGGGGCGGGCGAGGCCCGGCGGGGGGGCGGGCGAGGCCCGGCGGGGGGGCGGGCGAGGCCCGGCGGGGGGGCGGGCGAGGCCCGGCGGGGGGGCGGGCGAGGCCCGGCGGGGGGGCGGGCGAGGCCCGGCGGGGGGGCGGGCGAGGCCCGGCGGGCGGGCGGGCGAGGCCCGCCGGGGGGGCGGGCGAGGCCCGCCGGGGGGGCGGGCGAGGCCCGCCGGGGGGGCGGGCGAGGCCCGCCGGGGGGGCGGGCGAGGCCCGCCGGGGGGGGGGGGCGAGGCCCGCCGGGGGGGGGCGAGGCCCGCCGGGGGGGGCGAGGCCCGCCGGGGGGGCGGGCGAGGCCCGCCGTCACCGGCCCGGTACTGTGGCGCGTGGCCATCGGGCCGGAGGCCTGTGCCTGTCACTCGTCCTGAGTTCAAAAATACAACAAAAAACATGAGCCATTGATTCTTCATGATCAAAAATCACACCATCGGATCCTATATCATTTGCTTATAAAAACAGCAGCCCGCGAACCCTAAACACGCTCACTCCACAATCAATTCTGCGGCTTCCTCCTTCCCAAGAAAATCGACCTTCTCTTCCCGACTGTTCAACGTCTCTCTCGCTCCAACCAGCTGCTGCCGATGCCCTCCACGACACCCTATCCCTCCTCCGCCGACCTCCACAGCCTCTCTTCCCGCAACCCTCTCCTCCCCAACCGGCTCCTCCTCCGCTCCCAGCACAACGAGTCACTGTCTCGCCGAAAAACCGCTGCTCCATAGGTTGAAAAAAAGGTCTTACTCTGCTCCAAATCCTGCGCCACATTCTACAACCTTCGCCTTCTACACAACTCCAGGTCTAGGGCAGCGAAAAATGATTCTTCCACGGAAACGACTTCTGCCTTCTAAAATAACCAAGGTATGCACCTCATCTCTGCAGGTCACCACCAAGATCTACTCACCTCATGCGCCTTCTACAGGATGGATAGAGACGGCCGCGATCTCTAGGAATTTTTAGAGCTTCATCTCTAGGGCGATCACGCTAGCCGTTCTACCTTCAGATTCAGTTTCATGCCTATCTTCTTCCATTCTTCTCCTCCAAAGGAGATATGCAAGATCTATTTTCGTTATTGAGGTTCAATCCATGAGAAGCCCTGATTTACCACCTCTCTCTCTCTCTCTTTTACTCTCCCTCTTTTACTGGCCTATTTATAGCAACATTGATTTTGTGGAGGCAAATGGAAGAGGAAGCGATAGCTACATGATCTGCTACTAGGGCAGGAGGTTACTTCTGAGGAGAGCGGGAAGAAAATACCCGTTGGAGCTCTATTTTTGTGAGGTTGTAGGATAACCTCCTCCTGATGTCGAACCTCAAAATATTTCCTTGGATGGTTTGTAAGTTCTTCATATTTTTTTTAAAGTCCTGCACTATAAAATGATTTCTACACATCATGAAAATTTTTTCAATTGCAAAAAATTTAGAATGAGTTATAAGATGCTCATTTGTTAATTTAGAATGAGTGATTAAATGTGAATTCATTAAGATTTGATTATTCATGTTCATATATTTTTCTTCTTCATGAATCATGCAATTGCCCATTATAAAAGAATTCTGTCCAGTTGTGGATGCAAATCTCCAGCCCCTTAGCTCAACGCCATTGATGAATCTCTGACCCTTGACTGCTGCTACACATTGATTGGGATTGAAAGCTCAAAATATTTAGGTATTACAGGACGTTGGATTGGCCATCGGAAATAAATTAAAATAATGGCAGTTAAAATGTGTTATTTTTTTGTTGTACAATTTTAGAGAAATTTCATTTCAGGTTTTTAACTTTTATGTAAAAAAATGGACTAATATGAAATTGGGGTAATAAATATAATAGCCCAAATTAGCTCATAAGGAACATATGCTCTACAGACCATGAACGATCCCCAAATGTCAAAAGTTTATGTGCATTTGACATAAAATTGGGAGAAAATTTAAGTGCTAAGAATGTCTTTAAACTATGAACCAACACAAAATTAAAATATGTTGAAAATATGCCCCAACAGAACATAAATTTTTATAATACCAAAAAATAAATCAAAGTGTTAAATAAACTTTTAATAAAAATGCAACTTTCTTGCTTGGTGTTGATATTCAAGATGTAGGCCGACTCCTTCCGAGCCATATTTGAAGTGATTCCTTCAGGGTGAGCTATGGCGAAGAAGGCTAAGAGAGGCATATTTGTAAGGGGCTTGAAGAAGCCCAATAAGTTAGGAATCTGGAGATTTCTTTGTATGATATAAATATACTACTTATACTCTCATTTCACTACCCCTTCAACATAAATATCTAAAAATAATACGTAATGCCTCAAAATTTGCATACATTTTTATGCTAAAATTGCCAATGATAGAAATCAGATGTTCCTGGCAAGAAGACATTTTTTTATTTCTTCACCTTCATTGCCATCCAATGACAAAGAGGCGGGAGCATCTTCCTCCTTCGTAGTGATCAAAGGGTAAATAAAAAATACAGCATATTGGTACAAATAAAGACAGGATTAATAGCAGTCTTGAATTGTTTTAGATTTCTTAACTTTTTCAATTTTTTGTAAATGTGATGTGGATTTCATAGCAATTGGAACATACTCCTGCTAGCTTTAGATGTGCTCTGCTTTTCCTGATATAGTTATTGAGGTACTCTGATGTTGCCATCATTGTTTAGATGTTAGCCTCTCTGCATAATTATTTGAATTTAGAATCATTTTAATTGTATGCCTTCTTAGTCCTCAATTATTTTTTTGTTGCAGTTTTTTGTCTTTGGCTTCAGAGGGAATCCGAAAGGGCACCTGATTGCCCGGCAGTGCCGTCATGGCCTCCAACTCCACAACAACAGGCTTGCATAAAGTTCTCCACTAACCCTATAAATAAATGTAAGTTAATCACACTAACAGATTATATTTTTCTGTTGTAGTTTTAGCTCTTATATATAACTGTTGTAATGAAGCTCTTATACATAACTGTTGTAATTAAAGATCATTTATTTAAAATGATCTTTAGATTTCTATGATTTGGGCTAAACATTGTGCATGTGTATATGGCATATAATTTTAGTTTCCAATTTAGTTTAGACCTTTAGCTTTTTTTTTCATTTGCACTTTCATTTCAAATTTTGGTTCCCGTTACACTGTCATCTTTACAAACCAGTATTTTGGTTTCTAATCAAGTAATCCGCAAAACCTTGCAGTAACGAATATGAGTAGATCACAATGTAAAGAAAAATACAAAAATAGTTATGTATAGACCCACGACCAATTTTGCACCCACCACAAATGTTGCACCCACCACAAATGCCGAACCCTCGACAAATGCCGCACTCACGACAAATGCTACACCCTTGACAAATGGCACCCCCACGATAAATGTCACCGCTGACGACAAATATCGCCTCCACGACAAATATCGCACCCACGACCAATGTCGCACCCACGACCAATGTCGCACCCATGACAAATGTCGCACCCACGACAAATGTCGCAAACACGACAAGTGTCGATAAATGCCGCCGCCCACGACAAATGTCGCCACCACGACAAATGACGCCCCCACGACCAATGTCTCCCCCACGACCAATGTCGCCCCCACGACAAATGTAGGTCATACGACAAATGTCGCCCCCACGACAAATGACTCCCCCACGACAAATGTCGCCCCCACGACATATGTCGCCCCCACGACATATGTCGCACCCACGACATATGTCGCACCCACGACATATGTCGCACCCACGACAAATGTCGCACCCACGACTAATGGCGCACCCACGACAAATGTCCCACACACGACAAATGTCACACCCACGACAAATGTCGCCCCCACGACAAATGTCGCACCCCACGACATATGTCGCACCCCACGACATATGTCGCACCCCACGACATATGTCGCACCCCACGACATATGTCGCACCCACGACATATGTCACACCCACGACATATGTCGCACCCACGACAAATGCCCCCCAGGCCGAAGGCCCGTGCCTGTCACTAGTATATATATATATATATATATATATATATATATATATATATATATTGCCCCCCAGGCAGAAGGCCCGTGCCTGTCACTCGTATATATATATATATATATATATATATATATATATATATATATATATATATATATATATATATATATATATATATATATATATATATATATACATACTTATATATGTACATCTGTTCATATATATACATCAGTACAGATATATACATTTGTACATATATATACATCTGTACATATATATACATATACATACATACATATGTATATATACATACATACATATGTACATATACATACATACATATGTACATATGCATACATACATATGTACATATACATACATACATATGTACATATACGTACATATATACATACATATGTATATATAAATTTATATATGTACATATGTATGTATATGTACATATGTATGTATATGTACATATGTATGTATAGGTACATATGTATGTATGTATTTTTATATATATATATATATATATATATATATATATATATATATATATATATACGAGCATCTTCGCACGGGCTCCGCCCGTGCTCGATGCTCTCGGGCGGCCTGCATCGGCCGGGCGGCCTTCGGCCGCATCGGCCGGCCTTCGGCCGCATCGGCCGGCCTTCGGCCGCATCGGCCGGCCTTCGGCCGCATCGGCCGGCCTTCGGCCGCATCGGCCGGCCTTCGGCCGCATCGGCCGGCCTTCGGCCGCATCGGCCGGCCTTCGGCCGCATCGGCCGGCCTTCGGCCGCATCGGCCGGCCTTCGGCCGCATCGGCCGGCCTTCGGCCGCATCGGCCGGCCTTCGGCCGCATCGGCCGGCCTTCGGCCGCATCGGCCGGCCTTCGTCCGCATCGGCCGGCCTTCGGACGCATTGTGCGGGCTTTGGTCCCATCGGGCGGCTTTCTGAGGCATCGTGCAGTGTTCGGCTGCAGCGGGAGGCCTTCGACCGCATCGGGCTTTGCATCTCCACTAACCAAACTAACTTCATGTAATCATAAAGGAATACATAGCATACATGCATATATTCATGAACATACAAATATGAGAAGAGGAGGAAGAGAAAAGATTATATCGTACATTGTTCGAAATAATAAAATGTTTTACACATATTTAAACAGTAAATATTTCATGTAGAGTTATGTAAATAAGGAGCATTTAAAACGCAGTGGAAGTGGAAATGATAGATATTTGCAGTAATGTCTGTGTTTGAGGAGATATGGTATTTAGCGGCCTTGAGAGACTCTGCAATGGTAAAACATGTAGAGTGATATGAGTTATTAAAAAGTTGATTGAGGTATGTTAGTAGTATATGATATGTAGTACATTTAAGTCTGTGTATGTTACCTTGTAATCATTGTGAATATGTAGTGTCACTCTTGTTCGACCGTTAGACCTGGTGGTACAGTTGGGATCGGTAGTCTTAATCCCTGAAATTCAGTTCGTGGAAGATTTGACCACGTGATTGTGTTTGGTGGGTAAAGCTCATCGTAGTAGTTGTAATCCGAGTCGGTTGCATTAATGTTGTTTACAGGTTTAGCTGCGAAAGAAAATATAAAATTAAAATTTTAAACTTTTTTGATAGTAATAAAAAGTAGATGTGAACATTATGAATTACTTACCGGGTTCATTGTTGGAATGCATATGTAATTGTAGTTGTTGATCTGATGTTTGATTGTTTGTCATATGCATATTTTTGATATTGATAAAGAACTAAGCAGTGTCAGTAAGAATATGGAGTTTCTTAAAAACTTTATCAGAAAATAGTTGTACTGAATGCATACCTCAGTGTGATATTCTGTGCTGATGTTGTAGTTGTCTGAAGATTTCTTTGTACACAACATTTGCTGTATAGATACATGTATGATTATCTAGTTTGCCATTTTGGACTAACACATTTGTGTTGTCTCGGGAGGTGCCTCGTGACAGAGCTACATACAGTTGACCATGACTGAATACATTATTTGGTAAGTATATTCCGACATGTTGGAATGTTTGTCCTTGAGACTTATTTATTGTAAGTCCAAAGCTTAATCGTACCGGGAACTGTTTTCGTGTTAACTGGAATGGCAATTTGATATCTTCTGCAGTATTCAAAGGGATTCGTGGTAAGAAAACAGAGTTTCCCTCAAAATGACCTGTTAAAATATCTGCCTCAATTACATTTCTGCTAAATCTACGACATATACGTCTTGTTCCATTACACAGACCAATTTTTGGATCAATATTTCTGAGTAACATAATTGGTGCCCCAATTTTTAGTTTTAGCTTATGAGGCGGTAAGTTTCCTGGTGTTAATGTATTGAGAAATTCTGGTTGATAAAAATTTCTTGTATCATCTGGAACAGAATCATATGAGTAGTATATAACTTCTTCTCCTGGGAGTTGTAGTACAGTGATATCGTTCAACATGTTTACGTGCTGATTTAGAGGTGTTAGTATAGCTCTATCACGCATATAGTTCTTGTCTCCAACATGTGAATCCAAATTTGGGAATGTAACATTTATCAAAGCTGTAATTGACTGCTCACCTTCCCATAACATGCCTATTGGGTCTGGAATTCTAATCATTTCATCTGCTGTGGTTGTCTCTGTACCATTTCCAACTCGTAGCAAATATTCAGAGAAATTAATATCATGTTTTGCACGCATATTGTCTGTTAAACTTATTATTCTTACATGATTCCATAAATATGAGTGGACAATACTTGCATTAATAATTTGAGCTTTTGTTCCATTTATAACAACAGGTAGGACCTGTCGAAAGTCACCGCCCAAAATAATAATCTTTCCTCCGAATGGTCTGTTAATGTTAGTTGCATCACGGAATGAACGATCAACTGCTTCGAGTGCTTTTTTATCAGCCATTGGGGCCTCATCCCATATGATTGCTGATGATTTTCTGATAAGTTCAGCTAAATTTGATTGTTTTGTAAAGCCACAGTATGACTGGGCATGCAATTTAATAGGTATACGAAATTTTGAATGTGTAGTTCGACCACCTGGTAATAGAGTTGCAGCAATTCCTGAGGTTGCTGTAGCTAATATGATGCAGCCTGAATTTCGAAATGTTGCGAGAATTGCACGGTAGAGATATGTTTTTCCAGTTCCACCAGGTCCATCAATGAAAAAAACCTGCTCTGATTTGTTTCTGATTGCGTCACTTATTGCGTTGAACGCATGTAGCTGACCTGTATTAAGTGATGTAACGCTATTAAGGTCATCTGTGGTAATAGGTAATGATAACTCTGTCTCAATAAGACTTGAGATGTTTTTGAAATGTTCGAAAGATGAATTTATTGTGGGTATGTCAAACTCTGTAATCGAACGTTTATGTTGCTGAAGAATATCATTCAGTTCGTGTAACAGTTTATTGGTAATATAACTGTTGTTAGAGGCACTGGAACTTGGGTAGTCCTCTATCATGCTTGCGTAATTTTCAGACCAAAGAGTTCTGACATCAGCTGGTTCACAAAAGATCAAGATAGTAGCAAATAGTCTTCGCAACGCAGGCGGCATTCTGAAAGCTCTAGCCTCGGTTAGGCATTCTCGAATACTGTTATCTTGCTCAAGCAAACCATAGTTTTGTGCAGCTTCCTTAAAAGTGGTAAATTTAATGTTGTTCACAGTCAGTAAATCCTCAAATGATGTAGGACCGGGAACATGATTTAGTAACATACGTAGATAGTATCTTTCATTATCAGCAAGTGGAACAGAGTAAATCCTACCAATAACTTTTCGTCTTCGGATTCGTTTTCTCCAGTACTTTTGTTGTTTGAACCAACGATAATATTTAGGGAAATCTCTATATAAATATAGAGTTGGTTCTTGATGTTCTCTGTAAATAGTGAAAAATTCCGTCAACATTGTTTTTGCGTTGCGGTTGTTTGTTAAAATTGAAGAAATCAACTGATTAGTATGGAATTGTATCTGATGCTGATTTGGTAGATGGATTTGTAACCGTTCAACTGATGGATAAATTTGGCTCATCTGAAACTTGAACAGTCTCCACAGTGCCTCAGGTGGACATAGCCATCTGCCGTTAATGTAATTATTGATTTCATCGTGATGAGTATCAGGTTGTAGCTGAAAAGATATTTGATCTGGTCCTTTGTATACATACTTGTATAAATATTTTATACTGTTTATACTGCTGCAGATTTCAACATTTAGATGACAGTTGTATTTTAAAAGTAACCATGGATTGTATGGAACAACCCATCTGTTGTCAACGTTGAAATTTGTGTTTCTGCCTAATGTTATGTACCGGTTTGTGGTTCTTCTTCTATATATTGGATATGCATCATTGCCTTGAAGTGTTGTCTCTGAATACTGTTTAGGAAAACATTTGCTACAAATCTTATTATGCATACATTTAGCATTTGGATTGTAAGCACCGCAGGGACCATGGATCATGTGTTTTAGTACAGCCTGATATAATACATGTTCATGGTGTGCATATGGTATTTCGGCTCGTACGATTGAATCATAATCGTCAGGAGAGCTTAATTTGTAAGCTGATTCTAGTAGCACTAACATATGTACATATGGTAATCCTCGCTTTTGAAACTCGATGACGTGCACATGTGCAACAACCTTACCCAAGACACCTCGTTGGAATATATCCTTTTTAAGTTCTTCGTATTTTGAACGGAATATTCTAGTTAATATATCCGGGCGCTCATATGGAGATTGTCCTTCCAGTAGGTGGTCAGTAATTTCTTTCCAATCTGGATTACACGTCATTGTTATAAACAAATCCGGTTTCCCACTGTGTTGAACAATTGTCATCGCATCTTGGTATCGTTGATATAGATCTCGTGGGCTGCCTATAAATGATGATGGCAATATTATTTTTCGCCCAACGCTACCTAATAAAAAATATTATATGTCACGGCAAAACATAACTGAGTAGGTAAATACTGTAATTATTTAAATTACGTAATTGTATGTACCAGCATTATTTTCACCAGCATTAAAGCAATCTTGTAAACCTGAGTATAGTTCTGCACGTAGATCGCTTTGGTGTGATCTAATAAAACGTAGCTTTTGTGTTTCAACCTTAATATAGTTGTCGACAACGTATTGCTGCAGTAATCTTCCGCTGCGTAGGAGAATTGAATTAGATGCCTCTCGGATCTGCAAAATGGTAAATACAACTATATCTGAGGGAACCAATAATTGCGTACATAAAATTGTAGTAGTGAGTTATTACCTGCAATATGTATGCGTAATAATCACAACATGTGATTTTTGTGTTGTGTAATGACTGTAAGTTGCAAGACCAGCCAAAAGTGCCATATGGTAATAGCAGTGGATACTGAAGTGGATCGTAGAAGCCTGAGTATTCAGGTATATTCAAAAGTTCATCTCCAGTTGTGTGAATGATTATATCTCTTTTGTGTGTCTGACAACTGTCTGTTTCTCCAACTAATATAGCAGCAACTTGAGACGCAGTAGGTAAATTGTACTGAAGCATAGTAGATGGTCGTTCTTTTATGAGTAGCCTGCATTGTTGTATATCCGGTCGACGTGCCACTTGACGGAACATATGTACATAGGGGTTGCATATATCTAATATGCGTGTTAATTGTTGAAGTAGTTGAAAATTCAGTTCAGTATTTTCTTGTAAGCGATTTGATGTTTCGTGTTCAGTATCATAGATGAATAATTGAAGGTACCGTGGCCTTACACCGTTAGGAGGTGTAAGACTGCCAATACGATGGTAAATTGTTCCATGTGCTCGGAAACTATAAATACCTTGCTGAAATGATGGTATGGGATCGTCCATTGTAATACCAAATGATGTGAAAGCAAAGACATGGTTGTATGAGCGCAAGTTTTGCCTAAAGTGTTTGGCTTCAGCTCTTTGTTCAATGAATAGATTCAGGAGTTCAGTTGGTGTTTGGATCTCAGGAAGTGCAATTCTGCCTCGATTACAACACAGTGTATTTGTTTCACGATGGAATAATTTAGCCTGACAGAAGGAACAAATGGTCGGCATCGGTAATTCAAAGTTAGTCTGAAAATGAGCTGGATAGAAATTTCTTGCACAATTAGATTGAATATATGATCTACTGCCCAAATCAACAATGTGCGCAACGTCGTCGTTGTCATTGTCTGATTCCGAGGTAGAAATGTCATTATTTGATGTAACTGCAAGGTAGATGAAGTAAATTTGTAAACGTGTAGATTCGAAAAAGTAAATGTAATTGTATTTGTACTGAACCTGATGTTGTAATTGGATGAGCTGATGCTGAACTTTCGCCAAGGTGATAAGTTCAGGGCGTGTTTAGGTGGACGGTCAATGGCGTTGTTTGTTGTTCGCGAAGGTGTCGCTTCTCCCGCCTTATCATGTTGACTGCAGCACGTTGTTGTGGAGTCATTCTATTTCTTCGCATGCGTGCTGAGGTACGATTTAGTAGTCGTCGACGACTTTCTGTTATGTGTACGCGTTTTTTAAGTAGGTTATGTTGAGTAATGATATCAGTTGTTTATGAGAGGGTGTGTTTATAGATTGTACAACCTGGGCTTAGAAGATTTTGAAGTAGCTCCTCATCCGACGCATGCTGCATTTTTATGTAGGTGATGTACCTAGTATTATTGGAGAGTGTGAAAATTTACAATATCATTGAAATTCTGCGTAAAACAATTGAGTATTAAACAGTGAAGAAGCACAGCGATGGTTATATGTAATTTGAGTATATAGTTGAGCAGATGGTAATACACAGTTGTTGAATGTTGAAGTGGTAAAAGATACAGTAGCATAACATGTGAAAGTTGGTACATGGTTGGCACATACTAAGTAGAAGTGCGGGTGTGTAAACTTTGTATATTTATATATACATTCATGTACAGTGGAATCTAATTACTTTGTTGCTGATAGTATTCTGGCTTAATATCAAAAAGGCGTAGCTCTTCGGCAAAGACAGATCTTCCATTAATTATTTGGCCGTGTATTATAATTGTGTCATCCGCCATCGAAGCTTCGTCAGCAAATATTACTTCTCCTGTCCCAGTTGGGTTGCCTGCTATGTCGACGTTAACCTTCATTTATAAATGGTATGTACGTTTCAACTTAAAAACATATTGTTGCAACTATGTTTTTGCAGTGTTGAGTAAGAGTAAGTACGCTGGCATGTAGATATCCTGGAATATTTTGAAAGAGTGATCTTAACTCATCATTCGTTGTATGATGATTAAGGTTGCTAAGAAGTATAGCAAAGTAATAATATTCCCGCATATCTGGAGGCACATTGCTGTAGTAGTCAGCAACCTGGACTGTGGATCCGACGTCATTCTCAAGAGCCATGTTTGCTGACGATGTGTGTCGTGTCATTCTGAAAGTGGACAGGCGGTATCTCTATAGGTGTATTCTATTAAATGAACATAAGATATATAATATGAGTACAGCATAGTTGGATTAACATGCACAACATTAAATGTGCACAACATTAAATGTGTGCACAGCTTACTCTCATGAAATCATGGGCCTTTCTAATCTAACACTGCAGCAACAACAATCAGTTGCAAACTGCAGTAAATCCAGGGAAGAGCTGAAAAATAGTGGAAAATAGTGGAAAATAAAATATAAGAACTGATGTTGGCGACAAATTTTTTAAGAATCTGCTGCACAGAATTGTTAGCACAGCACTCAATAGAAAATGTTAGAACCAATATATCGATGGTCGTTGTGTGTTGAATCTATTATTGTCCTAGATAACACTCATTAAAAAATATTCAGGCTATGTAGAAAATATTCAATCTCAATTTGGGTAATTTAGAAGGCAATAAATATCACAATTAGTGCATACAGGTCATTTCGAACGGGGCTCGCACGCAATTATAACTTTGTAAAACAAAAGATTTTGAGAGAGTAATAGAAATCAATCTCAAAGCAATATACAAAATCAGAGGCTCGAAAGATTGGGAAGAAGACGCAACATGAAATCTAAAGCAACTGGGAAAAACTCATAGAGAATGAAGTATTGTCATGCTCAGATGCAGTAGTCCTTGGGTGGAAAGCTTTGGAGAGGCCTACAGAAAGTGCAGTAGAAGTAATGGTAATACCTGACTGGTAGGTGTATTGAGAAGAAAGCAGTCAAAGTGTCAGTAAATACTTGCAGTAATATGTAGCGGTAGTGAAGAGTAGCATTCGAAGAAGACCGAGGTGGAGCAAACATAGTTTTGATAACATTTTTATTGTACAGAACATCATATACGAACGGGCGAAAAAACATAGCGCGCGGGGGAGAAAATTGCGGCGGGGCGACAACAATAGTTGACCCAAAATATATCGGCTGTCAAAGTATTGTGGCATATATTGAAACAGAGAAGAACAAATGGCAGTGGTACAATTCAATTATGTGGTGAACAATATATGAAGTTTGATACAGTTGCGGGGAAATAGTATTTTAAATGTAGAGCAGTGCAGAATTTACAGGATTATTAGGGAAGTGAACTTGTACTGTAACAGATGGAAGTGTGGCATACCGTGAGGCGGAGGAGGAGGTGAGGGAAGCAGAGGCGGCGGTCGGAAAATCAGCAGGGAAATACCGATGTCGACGGTGGAGCAGCGGCGCTGCAGAGATGCGGAAGCAGAGCAGGAGATCATTTTAGTAAATAAAGCATGGGCAAAGTAGTTGAGGCACAACTGCGCTGGTTCGGAGAGCAGTGAAAGGGAGTGCAGAAATCGTGGGGAGGGCTTACCGTGCGGCGGAGGAGGAGGTGCGGGAAGCAGAGGCGGCGGTCGGAGAGTCAGAAGCTGGTAAATGCTGCCGAACGTGGAGCAGAGAGCGAGAGCGTGTGCAGGAGGATTTACGGAAGGGGAAAAGCAGGGGAAGGGAGCGATGGGCGGTTATGCCTGCAGAGAGCGACAGCGGGGCGGCACGCGGAGGGAGAAATGGAGTACAGGGCCATGAGTAGCGAGACGCGGGAGGTTGGAGAGGACCGGATGAGGACGGCGTGGAGACGATGGAGGGCAGGGGGTTTTGCGGGATTTTGACGACGTGGAAGGACGCGGCGGGAGTACAGGAGCGGCACGGAGGGCAGAACTGGGATTGCGAATGTTGTAGACACGCATACGGGCAGCCGTCGGGCAAGGCAGCGGAGTAGGCGCAGTAGCGGCGGTGGCTCTTCTCCGTTGCAGACACGCGTGAGGGCAGGCGTCGGAGCGGGGAATGCAGTGTGCAGAGAGAAACTATTGAGCGATCGGACGGATTGCAACCTGTTAGGGGATCAGACGGTGTGCGGCAGTTTGATGGTAAGAGCAAGAATCATATATTCCTTTATATATAATAGAGATATATATGTACAGATGTATATATATGTACAGATGTATATATATATGAACAGGTGTACATATATTAGTATGTATATATATATATATGTATATATATGTACATATGTATATATATATGTATACATATGTATACATACATGTACATGTGTATATATATATACACACACATATATATATACATATGTACATATGTATATACACACACACACACACATATATATATATATATATATCTTTGTGTGTGTGTGTGTGTATATACATATGTACATATGTATATATATTGATATATTTCAAATGCGAGCAATCTAATATGCGGGCGTACGGGCAAGCCGTTTTCGAGGTCATAATGTTTCAAATCAAAAAGTGATCAACATGAAAGTTGTAGATCTCGGCGAGACGAACAATTTTTATGTTGATCACGTTTTGATTTGGAGCCGTCTTGGACTTCGATTTGTGCCCCGAAATCTGGGGCGACGTACGCTTTACTGTAGCAGTTCCGCTGCCCCAGATTTCGGTCCCCAAATCGAGGTTCAAGATGGCTCCAAATCAAAAACGTGATCAACATGAAAGTTGTTCATCTCGCCGAGATCTACAACTTTCATGTTGATCACTTTTCGATTTGAAGTCTCCTTGACCCTTACCAGTACGCCCGCACTAGAATAACCCCCTATATATATACATATATACATGTACATATGGGTGTGCATAAAAACCGAGCCCGGGGGGCGGGCCCGGGCCGGTAAAAGCCCGGCTAGGCCCGGGCTAAGCCGACCCCGGGCCCAGGCTGGGCTATGGGGCCTAATAAGGCCCCATAAATGAGCATTTGCCCGGCTGGGTGCCCGGCCCGGGCCAGGCCGGGCAAAGCCCGGTTTCTAGGCCCGGGCAAAGCCCGGGGCCGGGCCGGGCAAAGTCGGGGCCCAGCTCCTACGTGCCTTTTAAAACTGCGTCTTTTAGGTGCATTTTCGGGAGAAGTGTTCAACATGAAAGTTGTAGATCTCGACGATATCTACAACTATTATGTTGAACACTTTTTGATTTGAAGCTGTTTAGGGCCCCGATTTGACCCCCGATTTATCTGTATATATATACAGAAATCTGGAAATCCGCGCAGCGTGTAAGGGCCTAAAAACGCGCTCCCCAAAAAAACGAATAAAACACCCCCTAAACAGCATTTTTAGAAAACGTGGTCAACATAAAAGTTGTAGATCTCGTCGAGATCTACAACTTTCATGTTGACCACTTTTTCTAAAAATGCTTTCTAGGAGGTTTATTTTCAAAAGGCGCGAAGGAGGGTACGCACAATAAATATAAATCGTAATATTTACCGGGCGGAACCCCCTTCGCGCCTTTTGAAAATAGACACCTTAAACAGCATTTTTAGAAAAAGTGGTCAACATGAAAGTTGTAGATCTCGACGACATCTACAATTTTCATGTTGACTACTTCTTCTAAAAATGCTGTCTAGGGGGTGTTTTATTTGTTTTTCTGAGTAGCGCGTATATTTGTCAAAAACGCGCTTTTGAAAATAGACCCGGTAAATATTACGATTTATATTTATTGCGCGGACCCCCTTCGCGTCTTTTGAAAATAGACCCCCTAGACCGCATTTTTAGAAAAAGTGGTCAACATGAAAGTTGTAGATCTCGACGAGATCTACAACTTTCATGTTGACCACTTGTTCTAAAAATGCTGTTTAGGATGTGTTTTTTTCATTTTTTTTTTGGAAGCGTGTTTTTTAGGCCCTTACACGCTGCGCGGATTTCCAGATATATACACGATATCTACAACTTTCATGTTGAACACTTTTCCAAAAAATGTCGTTTAGGCCCCCCCAAAAAACCAGACGTAACATATGTGTATGTTCCGCCAGATTTTTTTCGGGGGCCAAATTGGGGGCCTAAACGGAATATTTTGGAAAGATGTTCAACATGAAAGTTTTAGATATTGTCGATGTCTACAACTTTCATGTTGAACACTTTTCCTAAAAATGCCCGTAGAAGTCGCAGTTTTCAAAAACATGTATTTTTTGATATACACGTGAAGTGTATTTCCATTTTTTTGATATACACGTTAACTGTATTTCCGTTTTACCATATATATATATATATATATATATATATATATATATATATATATATATATATATATATATATATAATACATATCATATGCAGGCTAGCTTCGGTGCGGGCGTACGGGCTTGGGGATTTGGAGGTCAAGGAGGCTCCAAATCAAAAAGTGATCAACATGAAAGTTGTTCTGATCGCCGAGATCTACAACTTTCATGTTGATCACTTTTTGATTTGGAGCCTCCTTGACCCCCGATTTGGGCCCCAAAAAGTGAAAAATTTTCGGCTTACTGTAGCAGTCTCGCCGCCCAGATTTTTCGGGTCCCAAATCGAAGATCACAGAGGATCCAAATCAAAAAGTGATTAACATTAAAGTTGTTCGGATCGTCGAGATCTACAACTTTCATGTTTAACACTTTTTGATTTGAAGCCTCCTTGACCCTTGTCCGTACGCCCGTTTGCCCGCACATGATACATCCCCATATATATATATATGTACATATAGTACATATATATGTACATATGTATATACATGTATATATCTATACTATATTAAAAAGATTTGTCATCATTGAGTGCTTGACTAGCTTAATAAGATATTAGGCAAATCCTGACTGCCCATTTAAACACGGATCAATTATATATATTCACGAACTCCTCACGCGGTATCCCTCCCTCGACATTCAACCCCAGGTTTTCCTCCACCGCTCGCATCTCATCCCGTGCCGCACCGATCGACTCCCCGCAATGCTCATCTTCCTCGATCGCTCAGTTGCCGACCGATTTCCCCATCTTGCATCCGCCCTCAACGTCATTCTGCCCTCACCGATCGTCTACTGCTGAAGACTGCAGCCGCGAAAGCTTTCTCAATCCTGACTACACGACGCAGACCCTCCCGCTCGCGCCTCCCTGCCTCCTTCCCATTCTACATCTCGCAACCCTGATCCCCTGCTTCTCCAATGGGTAAGCTCAAAAACTTCAAAGAAGAACTCACGCCATACAGAGATTCAAACTAGGACATCATTCCCAACTTCACACAAGAACTCACGGTAATATTCTCCAAAGCAAAAAAACTACCATTTCAATCATTTCAGATTTTTTCTAAACCGTTGTTTCACTGTTGAGTTAATGTTTCAGATATATTGTTGAAAATTAGCAATAGTTCATCTTATTTTTCATGATCTTCAATTTTTCAACCGTTGCAAAACACTTAGTTGCTTCACTATTGTTCATCTTAATTTTTTCAACGGTTGTTTATCACATTGCATTAATAGTAAAATTTGTTCATAATCAGGATATCAGAATTATGTAAATTATGTGAGACTCATGGAAGTCACTTGATAAGACCCTGTTTGGGAGTGTATTGATTATTGGAAACAAAGCAAAAATAAGCAAGGTTTTTAATGATCCAAGTAAAATGCATTCAAGATCAAGATATCCTGATCATGAAAATTATGTGACACACATGGAAGTCACTTGATATGACCCTGTTTGGGAGTGTAGGCCACTTTATATTATACAGAATTCGATTTCGTTTAAAACTTCCCGCATTTGATTTCATTTTGGATTTCGTTTTGAATATTCTGCCAAAAAATTCCTTTATGCTTTCATTTTACTCCCACGATTTTGATTTCTATAGGATATAAACCTAGGGATTCCCGTGTTACAATACATGTAAACCTACCAAAGGGTTCAATGTAGAATATGAAAGTTTGAAATTAGAACCTACCAAAGGGTTCACATTTGCATTGTCCATGTATTTGACTGTATAGCAATATGATAGTTTGAAATTTCCCATATAAACCTACCAAAGGGTTCAATGTAGAATATGATAGTTTGAAATTTCCCGTGTTGTTTGGTCATAATCTATGTTGATTGTAATCACAACTGCATGTCCGCCAAATCTAGATGCCAACGACTACCCAGCTTCAAGCACGTGCTGAAAGAAGATGCGAGCTTCGCCATCTACATGAAAAAAAAAACACCACCGGCTTGCCACCGGGAACATATTGCCCAAGAGGAAGGCCACGAATGTATGCATCATCTCAAGACCGACGTGACGTAACAAATGCTCGAAGAAGAGAAGCATGACAACTTCAAAGACTCATGGAAACAACCGCTACAGCAGAGAATCTCTCCGAACAACAACAAACTAATAACATGCTGACAATTAAATACGGGCGAGGCCCGAATCTCGATTCAGACGATGAGCGCGCTGGGTTCGGATCCCGCGCGGCGCGAAGAAGGCAAGTGCACCTGTCGCAAGTAATACATGATATTTCGGTGGGGAATATCGAGGTCGTATATTTTCCGGGGCCGGTTGACTATTTCTACTCCTTCTGGAGGGACTATATATATATGTACACATACATGTACATGTGTATATACACACACACACACACACACATATATATATATATATATATATATATATGTATATATATATATATATATATATATATATATATATATATATGTACATATGTATATATATATATATATATATGTACATATGTATATATATATATATACATGTACATGTACATGTACATGTACATGTACATGTACATGTACATATGTATGTACATGTACATATGTATATTTATATATGTGCGTGTGTATATATACACATGTACATGTATATATATATATATATATATATATATATATATATATATATATATATATATATATATATATACATATACATATATACAAAAGAATATGGGCAGCCAATAGGATTGCACGGTGTAACAATGAGGCCCTCCAAAGTAATCTCAACCGTTCATATGCGGGCATGAGATTTTGGGGGTCAAGGATGCTTCAAACCGAAAAGTGATCAACATGAAAGTTGTAGATCTCGGCGATCAGAACAACTTTCATGTTGATTATTTTTTGATTTGGAGCCTCCGTGACCCGTTCATATGCGGGCATAAGATTTTGGGGGTCAAGGAGGCTTCAAATCGAAAAGTGATCAACATGAAAGTTGTAGATCTCGGCGATCCGAACAACCTTCATGTTGATCATTTTTTGATTTAGAGCCTCCGTGACCTTCGATTTGGGAATCGAAAAGTCTGGGCCGGCGGGGCGCGGTGGGGCGGGCGAAGCCCGCCGGCGGGGCGGGCGAAGCGCGCCGGCGGGGCGGGCGAAGCCCGCCGGCCCGACGGGCGAAGCCCGCCGGCCCGACGGGCGAAGCCCGCCGTCCCGAGCTGTGTACTGTCGCGGAGGGCACGGGGGGCCCCCCGTGCACTGTCACTCGTATATATATATATATATATATATATATATATATATATATACTATATTAAAAAGATATATGGTGGTCTGCCAATAGCGTGAGTTCGAAATTAGGGAGAAATTCGGTGGCTGTCGGATTTAGGAGATTTGATCCAGAACCATTGGATCCGGGTCTGCCAATAAAAAAAAAACCCAAAAACACCGCTCCCTCTCTCTCCTCAAACCCGACGCAGCAAACCCCCCCCCCCCCCCCCCCCGCCCCTCTTGCTTGACCATCTCCACCGCCGCCGGCGGAGCCGCCGGCGGAGCCGCCGGCGGCCTGAACGGACACCCCCGGCGGGTACGCCTAGAGCCGGCGAACCTTCCGGGGGTAATCCGGTGGCGCTCCGGCGGGGCCACCGCCGGCGGTGGCCCTGACCGTGATGCCCAGATTACCCCCGGAAGGTTCGCCGGCTCCAGGCGTACTCGCCGGGGGTGTCCGTTCAGGCCGCCGGCGGTGGAGATGGCGGCCGTTTTTTTATTAAATTCATTTTTAAAATTCAATTATTAATCTTTTAATTAATTATTAAAACAGTTCTTTTAAAAAAACTAAAAATTAATATTTTAATTAATTTAAAAATAAATTTTAAATTAAAAAAATGTTTAATTAACCCCGGCGGGGGGGCGGGCGAGGCCCGGCGGGGGGGCGGGCGAGGCCCGGCGGGGGGGCGGGCGAGGCCCGGCGGGGGGGCGGGCGAGGCCCGGCGGGGGGGCGGGCGAGGCCCCCGGCGGGGGGGCGGGCGAGGCCCGGCGGGGGGGGGCGGGCGAGGCCCGGCGGGGGGGCGGGCGAGGCCCGGCGGGGGGGCGGGCGAGGCCCGGCGGGGGGGGCGGGCGAGGCCCGGCGGGGGGGCGGGCGAGGCCCGGCGGGGGGCGGGCGAGGCCCGGCGGGGGGGCGGGCGAGGCCCGGCGGGGGGGCGGGCGAGGCCCGGCGGGGGGGCGGGCGAGGCCCGGCGGGGGGGCGGGCGAGGCCCGGCGGGGGGGCGGGCGAGGCCCGGCGGGGGGGCGGGCGAGGCCCGGCGGGGGGGCGGGCGAGGCCCGGCGGGGGGGGCGGGCGAGGCCCGGCGGGGGGGCGGGCGAGGCCCGGCGGGGGGGCGGGCGAGGCCCGGCGGGGGGGCGGGCGAGGCCCGGCGGGGGGCGGGCGAGGCCCGGCGGGGGGGCGGGCGAGGCCCGGCGGGGGGGCGGGCGAGGCCCGGCGGGGGGGCGGGCGAGGCCCGGCGGGCGGGCGGGCGAGGCCCGTCGGGCGGGCGGGCGAGGCCCGTCGGGCGGGCGGGCGAGGCCCGGGGGGGGCGGGCGAGGCCCGCCGGGGGGGCGGGCGAGGCCCGCCGGGGGGGGGGCGAGGCCCGCCGGGGGGGCGGGCGAGGCCCGCCGGGGGGGGGGCGAGGCCCGCCGGGGGGGCGGGCGAGGCCCGCCGGGGGGGCGGGCGAGGCCCGCCGGGGGGGGGCGAGGCCCGCCGGGGGGGCGGGCGAGGCCCGCCGTCACCGGCCCGGTACTGTGGCGCGTGGCCATCGGGCCGGAGGCCTGTGCCTGTCACTCGTCCTGAGTTCAAAAATACAACAAAAAACATGAGCCATTGATTCTTCATGATCAAAAATCACACCATCGGATCCTATATCATTTGCTTATAAAAACAGCAGCCCGCGAACCCTAAACACGCTCACTCCACAATCAATTCTGCGGCTTCCTCCTTCCCAAGAAAATCGACCTTCTCTTCCCGACTGTTCAACGTCTCTCTCGCTCCAACCAGCTGCTGCCGATGCCCTCCACGACACCCTATCCCTCCTCCGCCGACCTCCACAGCCTCTCTTCCCGCAACCCTCTCCTCCCCAACCGGCTCCTCCTCCGCTCCCAGCACAACGAGTCACTGTCTCGCCGAAAAACCGCTGCTCCACAGGTTGAAAAAAAGGTCTTACTCTGCTCCAAATCCTGCGCCACATTCTACAACCTTCGCCTTCTACACAACTCCAGGTCTAGGGCAGCGAAAAATGATTCTTCCACGGAAACGACTTCTGCCTTCTAAAATAACCAAGGTATGCACCTCATCTCTGCAGGTCACCACCAAGATCTACTCACCTCATGCGCCTTCTACAGGATGGATAGAGACGGCCGCGATCTCTAGGAATTTTTAGAGCTTCATCTCTAGGGCGATCACGCTAGCCGTTCTACCTTCAGATTCAGTTTCATGCCTATCTTCTTCCATTCTTCTCCTCCAAAGGAGATATGCAAGATCTATTTTCGTTATTGAGGTTCAATCCATGAGAAGCCCTGATTTACCACCTCTCTCTCTCTCTCTCTTTTACTCTCCCTCTTTTACTGGCCTATTTATAGCAACATTGATTTTGTGGAGGCAAATGGAAGAGGAAGCGATAGCTACATGATCTGCTACTAGGGCAGGAGGTTACTTCTGAGGAGAGCGGGAAGAAAATACCCGTTGGAGCTCTATTTTTGTGAGGTTGTAGGATAACCTCCTCCTGATGTCGAACCTCAAAATATTTCCTTGGATGGTTTGTAAGTTCTTCATATTTTTTTTAAAGTCCTGCACTATAAAATGATTTCTACACATCATGAAAATTTTTTCAATTGCAAAAAATTTAGAATGAGTTATAAGATGCTCATTTGTTAATTTAGAATGAGTGATTAAATGTGAATTCATTAAGATTTGATTATTCATGTTCATATATTTTTCTTCTTCATGAATCATGCAATTGCCCATTATAAAAGAATTCTGTCCAGTTGTGGATGCAAATCTCCAGCCCCTTAGCTCAACGCCATTGATGAATCTCTGACCCTTGACTGCTGCTACACATTGATTGGGATTGAAAGCTCAAAATATTTAGGTATTACAGGACGTTGGATTGGCCATCGGAAATAAATTAAAATAATGGCAGTTAAAATGTGTTATTTTTTTGTTGTACAATTTTAGAGAAATTTCATTTCAGGTTTTTAACTTTTATGTAAAAAAATGGACTAATATGAAATTGGGGTAATAAATATAATAGCCCAAATTAGCTCATAAGGAACATATGCTCTACAGACCATGAACGATCCCCAAATGTCAAAAGTTTATGTGCATTTGACATAAAATTGGGAGAAAATTTAAGTGCTAAGAATGTCTTTAAACTATGAACCAACACAAAATTAAAATATGTTGAAAATATGCCCCAACAGAACATAAATTTTTATAATACCAAAAAATAAATCAAAGTGTTAAATAAACTTTTAATAAAAATGCAACTTTCTTGCTTGGTGTTGATATTCAAGATGTAGGCCGACTCCTTCCGAGCCATATTTGAAGTGATTCCTTCAGGGTGAGCTATGGCGAAGAAGGCTAAGAGAGGCATATTTGTAAGGGGCTTGAAGAAGCCCAATAAGTTAGGAATCTGGAGATTTCTTTGTATGATATAAATATACTACTTATACTCTCATTTCACTACCCCTTCAACATAAATATCTAAAAATAATACGTAATGCCTCAAAATTTGCATACATTTTTATGCTAAAATTGCCAATGATAGAAATCAGATGTTCCTGGCAAGAAGACATTTTTTTATTTCTTCACCTTCATTGCCATCCAATGACAAAGAGGCGGGAGCATCTTCCTCCTTCGTAGTGATCAAAGGGTAAATAAAAAATACAGCATATTGGTACAAATAAAGACAGGATTAATAGCAGTCTTGAATTGTTTTAGATTTCTTAACTTTTTCAATTTTTTGTAAATGTGATGTGGATTTCATAGCAATTGGAACATACTCCTGCTAGCTTTAGATGTGCTCTGCTTTTCCTGATATAGTTATTGAGGTACTCTGATGTTGCCATCATTGTTTAGATGTTAGCCTCTCTGCATAATTATTTGAATTTAGAATCATTTTAATTGTATGCCTTCTTAGTCCTCAATTATTTTTTTGTTGCAGTTTTTTGTCTTTGGCTTCAGAGGGAATCCGAAAGGGCACCTGATTGCCCGGCAGTGCCGTCATGGCCTCCAACTCCACAACAACAGGCTTGCATAAAGTTCTCCACTAACCCTATAAATAAATGTAAGTTAATCACACTAACAGATTATATTTTTCTGTTGTAGTTTTAGCTCTTATATATAACTGTTGTAATGAAGCTCTTATACATAACTGTTGTAATTAAAGATCATTTATTTAAAATGATCTTTAGATTTCTATGATTTGGGCTAAACATTGTGCATGTGTATATGGCATATAATTTTAGTTTCCAATTTAGTTTAGACCTTTAGCTTTTTTTTTCATTTGCACTTTCATTTCAAATTTTGGTTCCCGTTACACTGTCATCTTTACAAACCAGTATTTTGGTTTCTAATCAAGTAATCCGCAAAACCTTGCAGTAACGAATATGAGTAGATCACAATGTAAAGAAAAATACAAAAATAGTTATGTATAGACCCACGACCAATTTTGCACCCACCACAAATGTTGCACCCACCACAAATGCCGAACCCTCGACAAATGCCGCACTCACGACAAATGCTACACCCTTGACAAATGGCACCCCCACGATAAATGTCACCGCTGACGACAAATATCGCCTCCACGACAAATATCGCACCCACGACCAATGTCGCACCCACGACCAATGTCGCACCCATGACAAATGTCGCACCCACGACAAATGTCGCAAACACGACAAGTGTCGATAAATGCCGCCGCCCACGACAAATGTCGCCACCACGACAAATGACGCCCCCACGACCAATGTCTCCCCCACGACCAATGTCGCCCCCACGACAAATGTAGGTCATACGACAAATGTCGCCCCCACGACAAATGACTCCCCCACGACAAATGTCGCCCCCACGACATATGTCGCCCCCACGACATATGTCGCACCCACGACATATGTCGCACCCACGACATATGTCGCACCCACGACAAATGTCGCACCCACGACTAATGTCGCACCCACGACAAATGTCCCACACACGACAAATGTCACACCCACGACAAATGTCGCCCCCACGACAAATGTCGCACCCCACGACATATGTCGCACCCCACGACATATGTCGCACCCCACGACATATGTCGCACCCCACGACATATGTCGCACCCACGACATATGTCGCACCCACGACATATGTCGCACCCACGACAAATGCCCCCCAGGCCGAAGGCCCGTGCCTGTCACTAGTATATATATATATATATATATATATATATATATATATATATATATATTGCCCCCCAGGCAGAAGGCCCGTGCCTGTCACTCGTATATATATATATATATATATATATATATATATATATATATATATATATATATATATATATATATATATATATATATATATATAGACATATATATATATATGCATACTTATATATGTACATCTGTTCATATATATACATCAGTACAGATATATACATTTGTACATATATATACATCTGTACATATATATACATATACATACATACATATGTATATATACATACATACATATGTACATATACATACATACATATGTACATATGTACATATACATACATACATATGTACATATACGTACATATATACATACATATGTATATATAAATTTATATATGTACATATGTATGTATATGTACATATGTATGTATATGTACATATGTATGTATAGGTACATATGTATGTATGTATATATATATATATATATATATATATATATATATATATATATATATATATACGAGCATCTTCGCACGGGCTCCGCCCGTGCTCGATGCTCTCGGGCGGCCTTCGGCCGCATCGGGCGGCCTTCGGCCGCATCGGCCGGCCTTCGGCCGCATCGGCCGGCCTTCGGCCGCATCGGCCGGCCTTCGGCCGCATCGGCCGGCCTTCGGCCGCATCGGCCGGCCTTCGGCCGCATCGGCCGGCCTTCGGCCGCATCGGCCGGCCTTCGGCCGCATCGGCCGGCCTTCGGCCGCATCGGCCGGCCTTCGGCCGCATCGGCCGGCCTTCGTCCGCATCGGCCGGCCTTCGGACGCATTGTGCGGGCTTTGGTCCCATCGGGCGGCTTTCTGAGGCATCGTGCAGTGTTCGGCTGCAGCGGGAGGCCTTCGACCGCATCGGGCTTTGCATCTCCACTAACCAAACTAACTTCATGTAATCATAAAGGAATACATAGCATACATGCATATATTCATGAACATACAAATATGAGAAGAGGAGGAAGAGAAAAGATTATATCGTACATTGTTCGAAATAATAAAATGTTTTACACATATTTAAACAGTAAATATTTCATGTAGAGTTATGTAAATAAGGAGCATTTAAAACGCAGTGGAAGTGGAAATGATAGATATTTGCAGTAATGTCTGTGTTTGAGGAGATATGGTATTTAGCGGCCTTGAGAGACTCTGCAATGGTAAAACATGTAGAGTGATATGAGTTATTAAAAAGTTGATTGAGGTATGTTAGTAGTATATGATATGTAGTACATTTAAGTCTGTGTATGTTACCTTGTAATCATTGTGAATATGTAGTGTCACTCTTGTTCGACCGTTAGACCTGGTGGTACAGTTGGGATCGGTAGTCTTAATCCCTGAAATTCAGTTCGTGGAAGATTTGACCACGTGATTGTGTTTGGTGGGTAAAGCTCATCGTAGTAGTTGTAATCCGAGTCGGTTGCATTAATGTTGTTTACAGGTTTAGCTGCGAAAGAAAATATAAAATTAAAATTTTAAACTTTTTTGATAGTAATAAAAAGTAGATGTGAACATTATGAATTACTTACCGGGTTCATTGTTGGAATGCATATGTAATTGTAGTTGTTGATCTGATGTTTGATTGTTTGTCATATGCATATTTTTGATATTGATAAAGAACTAAGCAGTGTCAGTAAGAATATGGAGTTTCTTAAAAACTTTATCAGAAAATAGTTGTACTGAATGCATACCTCAGTGTGATATTCTGTGCTGATGTTGTAGTTGTCTGAAGATTTCTTTGTACACAACATTTGCTGTATAGATACATGTATGATTATCTAGTTTGCCATTTTGGACTAACACATTTGTGTTGTCTCGGGAGGTGCCTCGTGACAGAGCTACATACAGTTGACCATGACTGAATACATTATTTGGTAAGTATATTCCGACATGTTGGAATGTTTGTCCTTGAGACTTATTTATTGTAAGTCCAAAGCTTAATCGTACCGGGAACTGTTTTCGTGTTAACTGGAATGGCAATTTGATATCTTCTGCAGTATTCAAAGGGATTCGTGGTAAGAAAACAGAGTTTCCCTCAAAATGACCTGTTAAAATATCTGCCTCAATTACATTTCTGCTAAATCTACGACATATACGTCTTGTTCCATTACACAGACCAATTTTTGGATCAATATTTCTGAGTAACATAATTGGTGCCCCAATTTTTAGTTTTAGCTTATGAGGCGGTAAGTTTCCTGGTGTTAATGTATTGAGAAATTCTGGTTGATAAAAATTTCTTGTATCATCTGGAACAGAATCATATGAGTAGTATATAACTTCTTCTCCTGGGAGTTGTAGTACAGTGATATCGTTCAACATGTTTACGTGCTGATTTAGAGGTGTTAGTATAGCTCTATCACGCATATAGTTCTTGTCTCCAACATGTGAATCCAAATTTGGGAATGTAACATTTATCAAAGCTGTAATTGACTGCTCACCTTCCCATAACATGCCTATTGGGTCTGGAATTCTAATCATTTCATCTGCTGTGGTTGTCTCTGTACCATTTCCAACTCGTAGCAAATATTCAGAGAAATTAATATCATGTTTTGCACGCATATTGTCTGTTAAACTTATTATTCTTACATGATTCCATAAATATGAGTGGACAATACTTGCATTAATAATTTGAGCTTTTGTTCCATTTATAACAACAGGTAGGACCTGTCGAAAGTCACCGCCCAAAATAATAATCTTTCCTCCGAATGGTCTGTTAATGTTAGTTGCATCACGGAATGAACGATCAACTGCTTCGAGTGCTTTTTTATCAGCCATTGGGGCCTCATCCCATATGATTGCTGATGATTTTCTGATAAGTTCAGCTAAATTTGATTGTTTTGTAAAGCCACAGTATGACTGGGCATGCAATTTAATAGGTATACGAAATTTTGAATGTGTAGTTCGACCACCTGGTAATAGAGTTGCAGCAATTCCTGAGGTTGCTGTAGCTAATATGATGCAGCCTGAATTTCGAAATGTTGCGAGAATTGCACGGTAGAGATATGTTTTTCCAGTTCCACCAGGTCCATCAATGAAAAAAACCTGCTCTGATTTGTTTCTGATTGCGTCACTTATTGCGTTGAACGCATGTAGCTGACCTGTATTAAGTGATGTAACGCTATTAAGGTCATCTGTGGTAATAGGTAATGATAACTCTGTCTCAATAAGACTTGAGATGTTTTTGAAATGTTCGAAAGATGAATTTATTGTGGGTATGTCAAACTCTGTAATCGAACGTTTATGTTGCTGAAGAATATCATTCAGTTCGTGTAACAGTTTATTGGTAATATAACTGTTGTTAGAGGCACTGGAACTTGGGTAGTCCTCTATCATGCTTGCGTAATTTTCAGACCAAAGAGTTCTGACATCAGCTGGTTCACAAAAGATCAAGATAGTAGCAAATAGTCTTCGCAACGCAGGCGGCATTCTGAAAGCTCTAGCCTCGGTTAGGCATTCTCGAATACTGTTATCTTGCTCAAGCAAACCATAGTTTTGTGCAGCTTCCTTAAAAGTGGTAAATTTAATGTTGTTCACAGTCAGTAAATCCTCAAATGATGTAGGACCGGGAACATGATTTAGTAACATACGTAGATAGTATCTTTCATTATCAGCAAGTGGAACAGAGTAAATCCTACCAATAACTTTTCGTCTTCGGATTCGTTTTCTCCAGTACTTTTGTTGTTTGAACCAACGATAATATTTAGGGAAATCTCTATATAAATATAGAGTTGGTTCTTGATGTTCTCTGTAAATAGTGAAAAATTCCGTCAACATTGTTTTTGCGTTGCGGTTGTTTGTTAAAATTGAAGAAATCAACTGATTAGTATGGAATTGTATCTGATGCTGATTTGGTAGATGGATTTGTAACCGTTCAACTGATGGATAAATTTGGCTCATCTGAAACTTGAACAGTCTCCACAGTGCCTCAGGTGGACATAGCCATCTGCCGTTAATGTAATTATTGATTTCATCGTGATGAGTATCAGGTTGTAGCTGAAAAGATATTTGATCTGGTCCTTTGTATACATACTTGTATAAATATTTTATACTGTTTATACTGCTGCAGATTTCAACATTTAGATGACAGTTGTATTTTAAAAGTAACCATGGATTGTATGGAACAACCCATCTGTTGTCAACGTTGAAATTTGTGTTTCTGCCTAATGTTATGTACCGGTTTGTGGTTCTTCTTCTATATATTGGATATGCATCATTGCCTTGAAGTGTTGTCTCTGAATACTGTTTAGGAAAACATTTGCTACAAATCTTATTATGCATACATTTAGCATTTGGATTGTAAGCACCGCAGGGACCATGGATCATGTGTTTTAGTACAGCCTGATATAATACATGTTCATGGTGTGCATATGGTATTTCGGCTCGTACGATTGAATCATAATCGTCAGGAGAGCTTAATTTGTAAGCTGATTCTAGTAGCACTAACATATGTACATATGGTAATCCTCGCTTTTGAAACTCGATGACGTGCACATGTGCAACAACCTTACCCAAGACACCTCGTTGGAATATATCCTTTTTAAGTTCTTCGTATTTTGAACGGAATATTCTAGTTAATATATCCGGGCGCTCATATGGAGATTGTCCTTCCAGTAGGTGGTCAGTAATTTCTTTCCAATCTGGATTACACGTCATTGTTATAAACAAATCCGGTTTCCCACTGTGTTGAACAATTGTCATCGCATCTTGGTATCGTTGATATAGATCTCGTGGGCTGCCTATAAATGATGATGGCAATATTATTTTTCGCCCAACGCTACCTAATAAAAAATATTATATGTCACGGCAAAACATAACTGAGTAGGTAAATACTGTAATTATTTAAATTACGTAATTGTATGTACCAGCATTATTTTCACCAGCATTAAAGCAATCTTGTAAACCTGAGTATAGTTCTGCACGTAGATCGCTTTGGTGTGATCTAATAAAACGTAGCTTTTGTGTTTCAACCTTAATATAGTTGTCGACAACGTATTGCTGCAGTAATCTTCCGCTGCGTAGGAGAATTGAATTAGATGCCTCTCGGATCTGCAAAATGGTAAATACAACTATATCTGAGGGAACCAATAATTGCGTACATAAAATTGTAGTAGTGAGTTATTACCTGCAATATGTATGCGTAATAATCACAACATGTGATTTTTGTGTTGTGTAATGACTGTAAGTTGCAAGACCAGCCAAAAGTGCCATATGGTAATAGCAGTGGATACTGAAGTGGATCGTAGAAGCCTGAGTATTCAGGTATATTCAAAAGTTCATCTCCAGTTGTGTGAATGATTATATCTCTTTTGTGTGTCTGACAACTGTCTGTTTCTCCAACTAATATAGCAGCAACTTGAGACGCAGTAGGTAAATTGTACTGAAGCATAGTAGATGGTCGTTCTTTTATGAGTAGCCTGCATTGTTGTATATCCGGTCGACGTGCCACTTGACGGAACATATGTACATAGGGGTTGCATATATCTAATATGCGTGTTAATTGTTGAAGTAGTTGAAAATTCAGTTCAGTATTTTCTTGTAAGCGATTTGATGTTTCGTGTTCAGTATCATAGATGAATAATTGAAGGTACCGTGGCCTTACACCGTTAGGAGGTGTAAGACTGCCAATACGATGGTAAATTGTTCCATGTGCTCGGAAACTATAAATACCTTGCTGAAATGATGGTATGGGATCGTCCATTGTAATACCAAATGATGTGAAAGCAAAGACATGGTTGTATGAGCGCAAGTTTTGCCTAAAGTGTTTGGCTTCAGCTCTTTGTTCAATGAATAGATTCAGGAGTTCAGTTGGTGTTTGGATCTCAGGAAGTGCAATTCTGCCTCGATTACAACACAGTGTATTTGTTTCACGATGGAATAATTTAGCCTGACAGAAGGAACAAATGGTCGGCATCGGTAATTCAAAGTTAGTCTGAAAATGAGCTGGATAGAAATTTCTTGCACAATTAGATTGAATATATGATCTACTGCCCAAATCAACAATGTGCGCAACGTCGTCGTTGTCATTGTCTGATTCCGAGGTAGAAATGTCATTATTTGATGTAACTGCAAGGTAGATGAAGTAAATTTGTAAACGTGTAGATTCGAAAAAGTAAATGTAATTGTATTTGTACTGAACCTGATGTTGTAATTGGATGAGCTGATGCTGAACTTTCGCCAAGGTGATAAGTTCAGGGCGTGTTTAGGTGGACGGTCAATGGCGTTGTTTGTTGTTCGCGAAGGTGTCGCTTCTCCCGCCTTATCATGTTGACTGCAGCACGTTGTTGTGGAGTCATTCTATTTCTTCGCATGCGTGCTGAGGTACGATTTAGTAGTCGTCGACGACTTTCTGTTATGTGTACGCGTTTTTTAAGTAGGTTATGTTGAGTAATGATATCAGTTGTTTATGAGAGGGTGTGTTTATAGATTGTACAACCTGGGCTTAGAAGATTTTGAAGTAGCTCCTCATCCGACGCATGCTGCATTTTTATGTAGGTGATGTACCTAGTATTATTGGAGAGTGTGAAAATTTACAATATCATTGAAATTCTGCGTAAAACAATTGAGTATTAAACAGTGAAGAAGCACAGCGATGGTTATATGTAATTTGAGTATATAGTTGAGCAGATGGTAATACACAGTTGTTGAATGTTGAAGTGGTAAAAGATACAGTAGCATAACATGTGAAAGTTGGTACATGGTTGGCACATACTAAGTAGAAGTGCGGGTGTGTAAACTTTGTATATTTATATATACATTCATGTACAGTGGAATCTAATTACTTTGTTGCTGATAGTATTCTGGCTTAATATCAAAAAGGCGTAGCTCTTCGGCAAAGACAGATCTTCCATTAATTATTTGGCCGTGTATTATAATTGTGTCATCCGCCATCGAAGCTTCGTCAGCAAATATTACTTCTCCTGTCCCAGTTGGGTTGCCTGCTATGTCGACGTTAACCTTCATTTATAAATGGTATGTACGTTTCAACTTAAAAACATATTGTTGCAACTATGTTTTTGCAGTGTTGAGTAAGAGTAAGTACGCTGGCATGTAGATATCCTGGAATATTTTGAAAGAGTGATCTTAACTCATCATTCGTTGTATGATGATTAAGGTTGCTAAGAAGTATAGCAAAGTAATAATATTCCCGCATATCTGGAGGCACATTGCTGTAGTAGTCAGCAACCTGGACTGTGGATCCGACGTCATTCTCAAGAGCCATGTTTGCTGACGATGTGTGTCGTGTCATTCTGAAAGTGGACAGGCGGTATCTCTATAGGTGTATTCTATTAAATGAACATAAGATATATAATATGAGTACAGCATAGTTGGATTAACATGCACAACATTAAATGTGCACAACATTAAATGTGTGCACAGCTTACTCTCATGAAATCATGGGCCTTTCTAATCTAACACTGCAGCAACAACAATCAGTTGCAAACTGCAGTAAATCCAGGGAAGAGCTGAAAAATAGTGGAAAATAGTGGAAAATAAAATATAAGAACTGATGTTGGCGACAAATTTTTTAAGAATCTGCTGCACAGAATTGTTAGCACAGCACTCAATAGAAAATGTTAGAACCAATATATCGATGGTCGTTGTGTGTTGAATCTATTATTGTCCTAGATAACACTCATTAAAAAATATTCAGGCTATGTAGAAAATATTCAATCTCAATTTGGGTAATTTAGAAGGCAATAAATATCACAATTAGTGCATACAGGTCATTTCGAACGGGGCTCGCACGCAATTATAACTTTGTAAAACAAAAGATTTTGAGAGAGTAATAGAAATCAATCTCAAAGCAATATACAAAATCAGAGGCTCGAAAGATTGGGAAGAAGACGCAACATGAAATCTAAAGCAACTGGGAAAAACTCATAGAGAATGAAGTATTGTCATGCTCAGATGCAGTAGTCCTTGGGTGGAAAGCTTTGGAGAGGCCTACAGAAAGTGCAGTAGAAGTAATGGTAATACCTGACTGGTAGGTGTATTGAGAAGAAAGCAGTCAAAGTGTCAGTAAATACTTGCAGTAATATGTAGCGGTAGTGAAGAGTAGCATTCGAAGAAGACCGAGGTGGAGCAAACATAGTTTTGATAACATTTTTATTGTACAGAACATCATATACGAACGGGCGAAAAAACATAGCGCGCGGGGGAGAAAATTGCGGCGGGGCGACAACAATAGTTGACCCAAAATATATCGGCTGTCAAAGTATTGTGGCATATATTGAAACAGAGAAGAACAAATGGCAGTGGTACAATTCAATTATGTGGTGAACAATATATGAAGTTTGATACAGTTGCGGGGAAATAGTATTTTAAATGTAGAGCAGTGCAGAATTTACAGGATTATTAGGGAAGTGAACTTGTACTGTAACAGATGGAAGTGTGGCATACCGTGAGGCGGAGGAGGAGGTGAGGGAAGCAGAGGCGGCGGTCGGAAAATCAGCAGGGAAATACCGATGTCGACGGTGGAGCAGCGGCGCTGCAGAGATGCGGAAGCAGAGCAGGAGATCATTTTAGTAAATAAAGCATGGGCAAAGTAGTTGAGGCACAACTGCGCTGGTTCGGAGAGCAGTGAAAGGGAGTGCAGAAATCGTGGGGAGGGCTTACCGTGCGGCGGAGGAGGAGGTGCGGGAAGCAGAGGCGGCGGTCGGAGAGTCAGAAGCTGGTAAATGCTGCCGAACGTGGAGCAGAGAGCGAGAGCGTGTGCAGGAGGATTTACGGAAGGGGAAAAGCAGGGGAAGGGAGCGATGGGCGGTTATGCCTGCAGAGAGCGACAGCGGGGCGGCACGCGGAGGGAGAAATGGAGTACAGGGCCATGAGTAGCGAGACGCGGGAGGTTGGAGAGGACCGGATGAGGACGGCGTGGAGACGATGGAGGGCAGGGGGTTTTGCGGGATTTTGACGACGTGGAAGGACGCGGCGGGAGTACAGGAGCGGCACGGAGGGCAGAACTGGGATTGCGAATGTTGTAGACACGCATACGGGCAGCCGTCGGGCAAGGCAGCGGAGTAGGCGCAGTAGCGGCGGTGGCTCTTCTCCGTTGCAGACACGCGTGAGGGCAGGCGTCGGAGCGGGGAATGCAGTGTGCAGAGAGAAACTATTGAGCGATCGGACGGATTGCAACCTGTTAGGGGATCAGACGGTGTGCGGCAGTTTGATGGTAAGAGCAAGAATCATATATTCCTTTATATATAATAGAGATATATATGTACAGATGTATATATATGTACAGATGTATATATATATGAACAGGTGTACATATATTAGTATGTATATATATATATATATGTATATATATGTACATATGTATATATATATATGTATACATATGTATACATACATGTACATGTGTATATATATATACACACACATATATATATACATATGTACATATGTATATACACACACACACACACATATATATATATATATCTGTGTGTGTGTGTGTGTGTATATACATATGTACATATGTATATATATTGATATATTTCAAATGCGAGCAATCTAATATGCGGGCGTACGGGCAAGCCGTTTTCGAGGTCATAATGTTTCAAATCAAAAAGTGATCAACATGAAAGTTGTAGATCTCGGCGAGACGAACAATTTTTATGTTGATCACGTTTTGATTTGGAGCCGTCTTGGACTTCGATTTGTGCCCCGAAATCTGGGGCGACGTACGCTTTACTGTAGCAGTTCCGCTGCCCCAGATTTCGGTCCCCAAATCGAGGTTCAAGATGGCTCCAAATCAAAAACGTGATCAACATGAAAGTTGTTCATCTCGCCGAGATCTACAACTTTCATGTTGATCACTTTTCGATTTGAAGTCTCCTTGACCCTTACCAGTACGCCCGCACTAGAATAACCCCCTATATATATACATATATACATGTACATATGGGTGTGCATAAAAACCGAGCCCGGGGGGCGGGCCCGGGCCGGTAAAAGCCCGGCTAGGCCCGGGCTAAGCCGACCCCGGGCCCAGGCTGGGCTATGGGGCCTAATAAGGCCCCATAAATGAGCATTTGCCCGGCTGGGTGCCCGGCCCGGGCCAGGCCGGGCAAAGCCCGGTTTCTAGGCCCGGGCAAAGCCCGGGGCCGGGCCGGGCAAAGTCGGGGCCCAGCTCCTACGTGCCTTTTAAAACTGCGTCTTTTAGGTGCATTTTCGGGAGAAGTGTTCAACATGAAAGTTGTAGATCTCGACGATATCTACAACTATCATGTTGAACACTTTTTGATTTGAAGCTGTTTAGGGCCCCGATTTGACCCCCGATTTATCTGTATATATATACAGAAATCTGGAAATCCGCGCAGCGTGTAAGGGCCTAAAAACGCGCTCCCCAAAAAAACGAATAAAACACCCCCTAAACAGCATTTTTAGAAAAAGTGGTCAACATAAAAGTTGTAGATCTCGTCGAGATCTACAACTTTCATGTTGACCACTTTTTCTAAAAATGCTTTCTAGGAGGTTTATTTTCAAAAGGCGCGAAGGAGGGTACGCACAATAAATATAAATCGTAATATTTACCGGGCGGAACCCCCTTCGCGCCTTTTGAAAATAGACACCTTAAACAGCATTTTTAGAAAAAGTGGTCAACATGAAAGTTGTAGATCTCGACGAGATCTACAATTTTCATGTTGACTACTTCTTCTAAAAATGCTGTCTAGGGGGTGTTTTATTTGTTTTTCTGAGTAGCGCGTATATTTGTCAAAAACGCGCTTTTGAAAATAGACCCGGTAAATATTACGATTTATATTTATTGCGCGGACCCCCCTTCGCGCCTTTTGAAAATAGACCCCCTAGACCGCATTTTTAGAAAAAGTGGTCAACATGAAAGTTGTAGATCTCGACGAGATCTACAACTTTCATGTTGACCACTTGTTCTAAAAATGCTGTTTAGGATGTGTTTTTTTCATTTTTTTTTTGGAAGCGTGTTTTTTAGGCCCTTACACGCTGCGCGGATTTCCAGATATATACACGATATCTACAACTTTCATGTTGAACACTTTTCCAAAAAATGTCGTTTAGGCCCCCCCAAAAAACCAGACGTAACATATGTGTATGTTCCGCCAGATTTTTTTCGGGGGCCAAATTGGGGGCCTAAACGGAATATTTTGGAAAGATGTTCAACATGAAAGTTTTAGATATTGTCGATGTCTACAACTTTCATGTTGAACACTTTTCCTAAAAATGCCCGTAGAAGTCGCAGTTTTCAAAAACATGTATTTTTTGATATACACGTGAAGTGTATTTCCATTTTTTTGATATACACGTTAACTGTATTTCCGTTTTACCATATATATATATATATATATATATATATATATATATATATATATATATATATATATATATATATATATATATATATATATATATATAATACATATCATATGCAGGCTAGCTTCGGTGCGGGCGTACGGGCTTGGGGATTTGGAGGTCAAGGAGGCTCCAAATCAAAAAGTGATCAACATGAAAGTTGTTCTGATCGCCGAGATCTACAACTTTCATGTTGATCACTTTTTGATTTGGAGCCTCCTTGACCCCCGATTTGGGCCCCAAAAAGTGAAAAATTTTCGGCTTACTGTAGCAGTCTCGCCGCCCAGATTTTTCGGGTCCCAAATCGAAGATCACAGAGGATCCAAATCAAAAAGTGATTAACATTAAAGTTGTTCGGATCGTCGAGATCTACAACTTTCATGTTTAACACTTTTTGATTTGAAGCCTCCTTGACCCTTGTCCGTACGCCCGTTTGCCCGCACATGATACATCCCCATATATATATATATGTACATATAGTACATATATATGTACATATGTATATACATGTATATATCTATACTATATTAAAAAGATTTGTCATCATTGAGTGCTTGACTAGCTTAATAAGATATTAGGCAAATCCTGACTGCCCATTTAAACACGGATCAATTATATATATTCACGAACTCCTCACGCGGTATCCCTCCCTCGACATTCAACCCCAGGTTTTCCTCCACCGCTCGCATCTCATCCCGTGCCGCACCGATCGACTCCCCGCAATGCTCATCTTCCTCGATCGCTCAGTTGCCGACCGATTTCCCCATCTTGCATCCGCCCTCAACGTCATTCTGCCCTCACCGATCGTCTACTGCTGAAGACTGCAGCCGCGAAAGCTTTCTCAATCCTGACTACACGACGCAGACCCTCCCGCTCGCGCCTCCCTGCCTCCTTCCCATTCTACATCTCGCAACCCTGATCCCCTGCTTCTCCAATGGGTAAGCTCAAAAACTTCAAAGAAGAACTCACGCCATACAGAGATTCAAACTAGGACATCATTCCCAACTTCACACAAGAACTCACGGTAATATTCTCCAAAGCAAAAAAACTACCATTTCAATCATTTCAGATTTTTTCTAAACCGTTGTTTCACTGTTGAGTTAATGTTTCAGATATATTGTTGAAAATTAGCAATAGTTCATCTTATTTTTCATGATCTTCAATTTTTCAACCGTTGCAAAACACTTAGTTGCTTCACTATTGTTCATCTTAATTTTTTCAACGGTTGTTTATCACATTGCATTAATAGTAAAATTTGTTCATAATCAGGATATCAGAATTATGTAAATTATGTGAGACTCATGGAAGTCACTTGATAAGACCCTGTTTGGGAGTGTATTGATTATTGGAAACAAAGCAAAAATAAGCAAGGTTTTTAATGATCCAAGTAAAATGCATTCAAGATCAAGATATCCTGATCATGAAAATTATGTGACACACATGGAAGTCACTTGATATGACCCTGTTTGGGAGTGTAGGCCACTTTATATTATACAGAATTCGATTTCGTTTAAAACTTCCCGCATTTGATTTCATTTTGGATTTCGTTTTGAATATTCTGCCAAAAAATTCCTTTATGCTTTCATTTTACTCCCACGATTTTGATTTCTATAGGATATAAACCTAGGGATTCCCGTGTTACAATACATGTAAACCTACCAAAGGGTTCAATGTAGAATATGAAAGTTTGAAATTAGAACCTACCAAAGGGTTCACATTTGCATTGTCCATGTATTTGACTGTATAGCAATATGATAGTTTGAAATTTCCCATATAAACCTACCAAAGGGTTCAATGTAGAATATGATAGTTTGAAATTTCCCGTGTTGTTTGGTCATAATCTATGTTGATTGTAATCACAACTGCATGTCCGCCAAATCTAGATGCCAACGACTACCCAGCTTCAAGCACGTGCTGAAAGAAGATGCGAGCTTCGCCATCTACATGAAAAAAAAACACCACCGGCTTGCCACCGGGAACATATTGCCCAAGAGGAAGGCCACGAATGTATGCATCATCTCAAGACCGACGTGACGTAACAAATGCTCGAAGAAGAGAAGCATGACAACTTCAAAGACTCATGGAAACAACCGCTACAGCAGAGAATCTCTCCGAACAACAACAAACTAATAACATGCTGACAATTAAATACGGGCGAGGCCCGAATCTCGATTCAGACGATGAGCGCGCTGGGTTCGGATCCCGCGCGGCGCGAAGAAGGCAAGTGCACCTGTCGCAAGTAATACATGATATTTCGGTGGGGAATATCGAGGTCGTATATTTCCCGGGGCCGGTTGACTATTTCTACTCCTTCTGGAGGGACTATTATTTTACCAAAAATAACTTGTCGGGTTTTAGTTAACTAAAGCGGTTATAAAAGAAAGTTGTAAAAAAGGACTAAGAAAAATTTGATGAAGGGTTAACGCTCGGCATCGAATCGGAACAAAACTAAAATGACTCTTAATAATTATAGAACATAGTTTTCAAATTAATTAAAGGCAGCTTGGTCGTGGAGGTTCTACAAACATGAGCTCACCTATCTCTAGGAATATCGCTTACTTGAACATTAAGACTATTCGACCGAACTCTTGTCCGACGAAGGATTCCTCTTAATGCCTGTTTTACGCTAAGAATCATGTTACTGGGTGGGGAATCCAATCCAGTAGAATTACGCTTCTCCTCTCTCGAGGGTATGCACGCAACTCTTTTTACCTAAGGGTGATCGGCCCGTACGCACGACCTCTCGGCTAGCTAGCGTATGGATAACGGAAATAGACCCACAAATCGATATGTGATTCTATGCGTCGTATACCCGGAACAAAACTTAAGCCCTTTAATTAAAGTGAGAAAAAGACTTTTAATTATTTAGAGTGATTTTATATGTCCCAACTTTCTTCGATGCCAAGGGCTAAGAACGATTAGTCACTCATCGGTATGTGGACGGCTTCTGAGTTTGATGAAGCGCGAGTTCAAAACTAAATCCTAAATGATTATAAAAAGTGGACATAAAAATAAGATAACGTTAGGAACAAAAGGCTAAAAACTTTAATTGTTAACAAAGAACTCACGCGCACATCGAACCCATAATTAAGAAAAAGCTAAGTTACACAAAAGGAAAACATAATTGAAATTACAAGTCCTACTCAAACGAGTAGGCGGAAAATTGCAAGTCCTACTCAAATGAGTAGGAGGAAAATTACAAGTCCTACTCAAATGAGTAGGCGGGAAATTGCAAGTCCTACTAAAACGAGTAGGAGGGAAATTACAAGTCCTACTCAAACGATTATGCGGGAAATTGCAAGTCCTACTCAAACGAGTAGGCGAGAAATGAAAGTGAGTCCTACTCGAATGAGTAGGCGAGAAATGAAAGTGAGTCCTACTCGAATGAGTATGCGGAAAATAAATGCACACATACACACTCTACATAGTTGAAAGAAAGCAATAAAAATTATCTCATACACACACACACTCTACATGAAACTGAGAAAGCGATGAAAAAAGCAATGAAAGAAAGCAATAAAAATTAACTCATACACGCACACACTCTACATGAAGTTGAAAGATTAAAATGAAACTTACTCTCATACACTCTCACACACACAATTTAAAAAGAAAAACAAAGTAATCGAAGAATTAAAACAAATACATTCCTACTCCTAGAACTTGCTAAAAATCAATAAAAAGATGAAATAGAAAATAAAAAGAGCAAAAGTTTTTTTTGATAGAAACAAAAGCTAAAATCAAAGTGTTTCAAAAATTAAAATGATAACTTTTTCAATCTTATAATTTTATAAAAGTGCATAAAAAGTGGGAAGAAGTCAAAAAGAACAAAAAGTTTTACAAACACAAAAAAAAGAGGAACTAAGTAAAGATAAAAAGATAAAAATCACTTTGAAAACACTTTTACAAACTCATCAAAATGAATATAAAGCACTAAAAAACTAAACCTAAACAAACCTAAGGGACATGATAAAAAAATAAAAACTATAATACCAACTAGTACATTTGATAAAATCTAAAACTAAGCTAAGCAAGTTGATGATTTGAAAACATAAAAAAATGACAAATCGAACTCTACACACACACACCCTTATTAAAAAGAAAAATGAAGATACATAAGATTGCTGAAAGAGAGGCACTCAGAGACATTCCAGTACAATATAAGGATGAAAAGACTAATATATTTTATTAAGTAGAAAGTTTGATTACAAAAGCTAAGACAAACACAAAGAGGAGGGGGGAAGTTATCCTTACATAGCACAAAAAGCAACTAAGCAGCAGTCCAACAACAAAATGGCTCAAAAAATTTGAACCCTCGGTCATTACAGAAAAGTTTCTATTTATAAGCAAAATTTTTGGGGTGTCACGCCATGGTCACGTGCGTGATAGGGGAGAGTGTTAGGTTGGCTTGCTGAAGATGGTGAAATTCTTGTGACTGGTCGATTTCCGGAAGCTTCTGGAACGGGACACGTGTTAGTCACCGACGTGACAGGGTTGTCACGGGTGTGTCAGCAAGGTATGACTGGTGAAGGCGTCGAGTAGGTGCTGGAAGCGTCGAGCTTGAATCGACGAAAGGCTGATGTTGAGTAGCGTTCAAAGAACGTCGATCTTCATTTGACGAAAGTCGATTAGCTAGCGTTGAATGTTGACAGAAAGCGTCTGATGAAGGTCGAACTAAGATCAACGTTCGTCGATCTGGCATTGATTTGAAAAGTCGATTGACGAACGTCGAGCGTCAATCGACGAATGTCGATCGATGAATATCGATCGACTAACGTCGAGCTGGCATTGAGTGTTGGGCTGGGATCAAATCGTCGAGCGAAGTCAAAGCGTCGAGCGGCATTCGACGAATGACGAGTGGCAATCAACGAACGTCGAACTTGAAAGTGAGGGATAGATCTTATATTTACTCTAGAGGGGTGAATAGAGTATTAAAAATTTATTCACTTGTTTTTATAGCAGATTAAAATATGGTGATATATATAAGTATAAATAGAGAATATCACAGCACACAAGCAAAGAAATAAACAAACAAAGAAGACACAAGGATTATAGTGGTTCCCCAATAAACCTGGGTACATCCACTCTTCTACCACCCTGGTAGGAATCAACTATAGTTTTTTGATAAGGTGCCCTGCCACCACAAGATCTATTTTCTAAGGGATACCTCGCAACCCTTTGAGCTTTTGATCAGGTGCCCAAAAACCAAACTAAGTCTTTTAATCAGGAGACTTAAAAACCAACAGTATAACTTTTGAATGGAGTTAAGAAAACCCTGTACACAGTTGGATGAAATAAACAAAAAGTTGAAGATGTTCTTCTCTGTTAATAATCTTAGAGAAGACTAATGGATCTGATGAAGCAGAAAGCTCCCCCTGATATGAATAGATTTGATTATCAGGTGAGGGAGTCATTTTCTCTTCAGGGTGTAGGCCTTCTATTGAAAATTGCTCCTTCCAGTATATGTATCTGAGAGATTGTGAAGATGATCTCAGAATGAAGATTTTTTGCTGGAAGAAAACTGAGGCAGAAAGTCTGAATGGCAGTTTGTTGTTTTGTAAGTCTGTAACTATCTGAGTGTATAACTCTGTAACCTTAAGATAGAAAAACTTCTGAGAATATATAGAATGCTGATCAGATTTAAAATATTTGAAATCATTAATTCTGATACAGCTGGAGCATTCCTTGAGAAAGGAAACTACCCTTGGGAATTAATGAGCAATAAACTCTGTGATAATATCAACATTTAATGTTGCCTCTAAACGGCTATATTCATTAGAATATATTACATTAAATGTCAGAATCATAACTGCCTGAAATTAATCACATTAGAATATTCTGCATTCAGAATGATTAGCCTGAAATTTAGCCTGAAAATTGTTCTGCTTCTGCTAATAAAATTGCCTAAGATAACTGCAGAGAGATAGTCGAACTTAGCAAATAAATCGTCGAACTGAGCCTGGAATTCGTCGAGCTGATTCTTCATATTCATCGACCTGAGATCCAAGTTCGTCGTGCTGAGCTGGTCTATCGTCGAGCTGAGATTGTAGAGCAGAGGACAAATTTTGTCGACCGGAGCTCAGCTTTTGTCGAGTTCAACTCAGAGTTAGAACTCTGAGTTCGTCGAGCTGAGCTTGACTTTCGTCGAGCTGAGTTCAACTTTCGTCGAACTAAATTCCTGAACTTTGAAATCTTCTAAGGCAAAACCCTAGAAAATCCTATGACCCTAGACTATACATGTTGGGTCAGTCTAAGCATCCTAATAGTAATCCTAGCCCAAATCAAACCCGGGGTTCCAACAATCTCCCCCTATTTGGGTTAAGATACTATTTACAAAATATAGCATAAAGCAAAAAGATATATCTAGCAGAAATAACACATTCAGCAGATATATGATAGAGCTATGAAAGTTTTAGAAACAATAACATCAAATAGTTCAAAAGCATAAATAAGGGTTAGGGATCACTCTTAGGAGCTTCAGAGGGAAAGTCTTAAGATGGCTTGGTGAATATTAACTGTCTAGTTGGATCTTCAGCTTCCCTTTGATTCATCTTTAAATCTTCAGCTTCCCTTTGAGTCATCTTTAAATCTTCAACTCCAAGACTTTTCTGAGAAAATGCTATGGGCACTACTGCCTCTGGATCAAGCTGCATATACTCATTAGCATTGAATAGATGTTTCTTAGAGAATTTGTCAAATTCTTGCTGTCTATAGGAAGACATAGTTGTGAACTGGGAGGAGTCTTTTCCTTCAGCTCTAGCTTTATTGATTAAAGACATACCAATAAGTTCATTGAATCTAGCCATCCTATAAACTGGATCTAACTCAGGTTCATATATAGGAGAAAAAGGCCTCTCTGGGCTTGATTCCTTTTGCTATTCACTTTGAATTGTCTGTGACTGCTTTGCTTTGACTGTTGTTCTTGCCTGCCTTGGCTTGTTTTCTGTTGTTGATAGCTTCTTTGGCTTGATCTCTGCTATTGTTGGCTGTCTTGGCTGTCTTACCTTGAAGATCTTTACTGTCTAATCTGAGTAGATATGGAATGTTGTTGAGAGGCAGACCTATGATACTGAGAAACACCACTTGTTGATCCTGCTGCAGGAGGAGGAGGAGGAGGTCCTCTCCAAGATTGTTTAGGTTGAGAACTATACCTCTTCATCTTCTTCTTGTTCTTTAGCTCATTTTTGGAAAATCTCATCCAGTAGGGCATATCTGGACTGAGAGGAATGTTGTGCAAAATGTAGTAGGGGGTATCTACTATAGGATTTGTTTTTGGAGCAGCCCTTACTGAAGCCTTCTTCTTGGCTTTCCATTTCTTAGAACCAACATCCTCTGAATCATCTGATTCATCATCATCATCAGATTCACTAGAAGGAATATTATACAGATCATCAATCTGTTTTAGTATTTGAGTAGAAAATGGAGGAGGAGCCTGAGGCTGTGGCTCTATATGTTCTGTACTAACCTGTACATCAGTATCTTCTGTATCTATATCTTTAAACATAATCTCATCCATATCTGGCATTGGGGATTCATCAAAAATGAAAGTAGGAGGGGAAGATCCTTGCTCAAAAGCATTTACTGTATTATCAACTGCTACTATATTATCAGGAATTTAAGAGATACTAATAGTAGTATTTATGAAGCTAGATAAAATTTCTTCTATAACTGAAATATGTATAGGGCAGTAAAGCAAACTATTTGTTTAGATGAATCATTATCAATACTTGGAAGATAACTGGGCTGGATTTCAAAAGCAGATAATAAAGATATTAAGTTGACTGTGGAATGAATTAAAACATCACCAACAGTAGCAACTTCTGGGACTGAAAAGACTGTTGCTGAATCAAAACATTCTTCAAGCATTTCTATATCTGAAATTCTTGCTGCTGCAACTGAAAAACCTGCAGTCATTTCTACATATGATTTTGCTGTTGTTGCATCTAGAGCTGCCTCTAAAACAATTGATACTATTGCTACTTGAGGATCTTCTTCATTCAGGCATCTCCCCCTGCCTAGCTCCAGGGAGACCTGAATCTAGGCCCCTAGAAGAAGGGACAAAGGGGGAAGAGGCAACTTTGGAAGAGAGATCAGCAATAGCAGAAATAAGAGGGGCAACTGCTTCCTCTATAAGCTTTTTCAGAGTAGGAGTAATGAATTTCAAGATGCTATAAGAGATGGAGGAGAAGTCCACATACATAGACTCAGGAGCCTGAGTAGATGTAGAGGGAGGATTGTAAGAAGATGGAATTGAAGAAGAACAGTTTTGACATAGATAAAATGCCTGAGGTGCATCCTTAGGAGGGATGGTAGAGGGAGTGATGATAGGGATAATCTCTTAAACTTGAGTTTGAGGAGGCATGAAATTAGGAGTGAATTTATCCTGGAGAGGTGATAAAGGTGGAGTTTGAAGGGGTAGATATGAGTTATTGTTGAGATGAATGAGGTTGTGAAGGAGATGAATGATGTTGAGGAGATAGTAGATTGAAGTTTGTTTGATTTGAGAGAAGTGGGGATGATAGTGGAGTCTGAATTGGTGACTCAAGAGTTGGTGAATGGTGTGGAGAAGGATTCCTGGGGGAATGATGTGGAGATGGTGAAGGTGAAGAATGTGAGGGAATTGAAACTTCTGCAGGGGTTGAAGGAGTGGCTGCTGCAGCTTTTGTGCCCTCTGAAGCTATCTTGGAAGATATAGCCCTGGATGGATTCTGGATTACCCTCTCCCATCTACCAAATAGGGCAGAGGTAAGCCTCTTAGAGGCATTGATGAAAATGGACTGGGAGACCAACAGTTTTGAAACTTTTTCCTGTAAGAAGATTAAAAACTCTACCAAAACTCACATCTTTCTTATTTATTTTCTTCATAATCAAATCAAATACAATTCTACCCCAGTTAACTGATTTCTTATTTACCAAAGCACTCATCAAGTTAAATTGATGCCTGGTAATATGGTTATGGGTTGAGTGTTTGCCTAACAACACTTTACCTACCACATTTGCTAAGAATTTGTATTCAATGGAAAAGTTTTTCTTAAGCAGATGGTTTGGGTTTCCCTGGGAGTGACCCATCCTACCTAGCATCTCAGTAAATTCATTACTAGATAGTTCTAATTCATCGTATCCATTCACAAAACTGAAAACTTCAGTTAAAAGTTCAGGAGATAAAATAACCTGGTTTCCAGAAATTGTTCCTACAATAACTGGAGTATCTTGAGGTTTGGCTGTGTGCACCCATTCTTTAATCTCTATCACTGGGAGTTTTATTATTGATGTCATGAAGTACTGTAGATTCGAAACTTCAAAAAAATGTAAGATTTTTTGAAAATCTGGTATGAATGATTGAAGGAATCAAGATCTATATCAAATCCTACGTCAAACTTCATCACTGAGAGGAGTGCTAGAGAAATCGACATTGCTCTGTAAAAACAAAAGGATCAAGTGCAGCACACCTCAGCGCCTTTAACTCCTGAACTCCATAAACGCTTCCTCTTCTTCCTTTCGCATTAGAGCTCTTCCTCCTACCGCTTCAGAACTCTTCCCGCAGAGGCGCAGACAGTGGTGCTAGAGATCTTTCTCCTCCTCGATAGTAAGTCTTCAGACGGTGGTGCCTGAGATCTTTATCCTCCTCGACGGTAAGTTTTCTCACCTATGCCTCAGTTTTGTATGAGTTTTTTTCTACTCCATGGTGGTACTAACTTGATCCCCAAATATTTTTTGTTTTTCTCTGGATCTCGCCTTTTTCTTCAATTTTATTCGTTGATCTCTTGCCCAGAAAGTTTCCCATGTTGTTTTGTATTTGTATATGTAGTAGAAATCACATAGCATAGAGCATACAATTTTTTGAAGAACATGCCATTTTTGGGCAACATTTCAAGAATAGCTTGCCATTTTGCAACCAATAAGTCAGTAATCGAGCTGAAATTATGCGGAATTATTGAAAATTCTGCTCTGTTTTCCTTTACTCTGATTTCTTCTCACCTGATTTTTAGATATTGGGATTTTTTTTGGTTTAACCTCAAATCATTTTGAAGGAAAACTTCTATGTTTGGGCATAATTTTGGGAACTGGTAGAAATTTTGGGAAAGAGGCATTAGATTCTTGCCTTTGGACTTATCCTTCTCTCTCTATATCATAAGTAAGATCTACAAGAAGAAATTTAAATTAAATATAAGTGGTGCTAACAACCTCACTATTGCAATCGTGTTTATAGAGTGTTGCATATGTTGAATTATTTGTATGATTGATCTATACAGAAATCAAAGTGCAGAACGTTGTGCATATTTTTAAATAGTTAAAAAATGTTGGTAACATTTCATATAGCAGAATCACTTCAGATTCAATCTTCAATTAGTGTAGAACAATTTGGAAACTATAGTAAATAGTTAAAAAATGTTGCGATCGCGCTTTTATCTCAAGTTTCTTTGCTTGGATCTCGCTTTTATATTCAGTTTTATGGTTTCATCACTTACCCACGAATGGTACGCATTCCTGTTTATGGAGCATTAAGAACTCCCAATTCGTGTGAGGTGAGAAGTGAGACTGTGAAGTCTCACAATGTTGGTGCCGGTGTTTTGAGTACTTTCCAATCTCCTTCCCAAAGGGATTCTTCGCTGGATAATCTCTATAACTTGCACATCTATGCTTGATTATTATTTTTAATTACATGGATAAAAAAACTTATAATTGTTCGCCAATTAAAATAGTAACTACTTGCTGTAAAACATTATTAAGAAATAGATATCGACTTAATTTCTAACGAGTATAATCTAACAAAACACTCTTTAAAATAATAGGAAGTCTTAAGAATTATGTTGCAATGAAATCCTTCTGCCACTTGAGAAAAATGCCGCATCATTTGCAAAAATTTAAGGTAAAACAATACTATGTGCACACCATCTTCGGCAGGAAGAGAGGAGGAGCTTTATAATGTTCGCAAGTATATTCTATGTGGCAATTGGTTTTGTCATTAAGGCATATTTAAAGAACATAATACTTTATCAGCTTGGACTCAATGAATTTCAGTTTGTAAATTTTTAGCATTAGATAAATTTGCAAGCTTTATAATGTTCGCCATTTTTTCCCCGTTGGCTCTCCTCCACATTTAGCTCCTGCAAGTATATTCTATGTGGCAGCGACATTAGGCAATGCGGCGACTTTAGGCGAAGCGTCGACATTAGGCGAAGCGGCGACATTAGGCGAAGCAGCGACATTAGGCGAAGCGGCGACATTAGGCGAAGCCGCGACATTAGGCGAAGCCGCGACATTAGAATGAAGTGAAAACTCTTCTTCATTCACAACTCTACAATAACGAGGTGAAAATTTGAATAGCAAAGAGCTTGAGTATACATAGGTATTACTGCTTCTAATGCAGCTGCTGGTAATACAGAGGACAACCATACTTCAAGTACTAATGCTGCAGGTAGTGGTAGTTCTATTCCAGCTGATAATACTAATAATTTAGGTAATATCGATGGAGGAAAAACCATACATTTTTCAGTTATGGTCGTGGTGTCAAATGACTTCTTAGTTAAATTAGTTAAATTGTGTTAAATCTTAAATTTGTGGAGAAATCAAATTATGGGAAAGACAAAATTTGAGAGGTTAATACCTCACTGTAATATACGAACTATAGGTCACGTAGACCATGGTAAAACTTTTCTAACCATTGTTTTAGCAGAAGAAGGGGGAGGGAAATCGACTAAGTATGATGAAATTGACGCCGCAGCTGAAGAGAAAGAAAGAGGTATTACTATTTCAGCGACGCACGTAGAATATACAAACTGAAATTAACAAACTAAATTTCATTGACGTCCAAGCTGATAACAAATGATGGTATTAAAAATAATAATTAATTTGTTTAATACTAAAATAATTACTTTAAATACTTTTAAATTTTGCGGGGGATGGGTGAAGCCCGATGGGAGGCAGGCGAAGCCCGCGTGAATGCCAACCGTGGTTTGGTTAATCTCTTTAGTTTGGTTAATGCTACTTTCCATTTTTTTATTTCTTCATCAGCAATTTTTTAGCAAACCGTGGTATTTTTGCTAATATCTTGCATTTGGTTAATCCCTTTAGTTTGGTTAATCTCTATACATTTTAGAGATTAAGACTCCGTTTGGGAGAGCTTATTTTCACCGGTCAAGCGGTCACGACCGCATGAACCGGGCCTTATTAAGGCCCGGTTCATGCGGTCGTGACCGCTTGACCGGTGAAAATAAGCTCTCCCAAACGAAGCCTAAGTTTGGTAAATTACAGGTTGCAACCCTCTACTTTTGAAAATACAAAAACTTCCCATGTAAAGTTTGGTAAATTAGAGGTTGCAACCTGAAATCATTATTAGTCAAAAACTTCCCTATTAGTTTTAATAATGTCTTTTTCTTATACAAAGCCCGGTAATTGATAGTACCAGTTTATAAACAAGTCTCAAAACTCATTAACGCCATCAACAAAGGAAGACATTGCAAGTCAAGAATTACTTCAAAATTTACTGACACCGGGTACTATCTAGGTCTACTTATAAACATCGTTACACAGTCGAATATATCGTGTGAATGCATCACATTATTAAGATGCATACAACAATGCCAGATAGCCGTACACGCTTACTGCACCGTGATTCTACCCGCGTTCGAAGAAGTAATATAACTGATCAACAACGTGCTGACGAAAACAGTAGAAGACGGGCACAACGCCATTGTCATGAAAGGCAACAATCAAGAACGCCTAGCGCTGTGACTATGCATTCAACTTTTCAAATAGGTGAGTGTGCAACGACAACATCAACTCCACCAGTTGCGAGTCAAGAACTCCTTCAAAATCTACTAACTCCAGGTATTACCTATCTAAATTTTGAAAGATCCCTCAGCACAATATATTATGCATGTGAATGTAACTACTTTGTTATCATACAACTAGCAGAAAGTCGTACTCGCCTATTGCACCGCAATTCTACCCGCGTACGGAGAAGTAATATGACTGTTCAACAACGTGCTGCTGAAAATACCCGAAGACGAGAACAACGCCATTTTCAGGTAGATCAACAAAAAATAACGTCCTCTATTATGAACACACGTTCAACTTTTGAAATAGGCGAAAGTTCAGCATCAGCGCGGGCTACAACAATTGCTCCAGGTACACTAAATGCGAACTAACTATCTCTGTATGTTCACTACTTCATGTATTTGAACTTCTAAATGATCACTTAATGCGAGAATACTTCACCCCAGCTGCTGCACCAATCAACAATAATAGTTCTGACACAGAAATTGATAGTGTCGAAGAAGACGATGAGGACAACATTAATGCAACAACAAGGACGTGCATTCAATATAATTGTGCTAGAAATTTCTATCCAGCGCATAATGAAACGCGCTTTGAATTGCACTCAGCGAAATTCTGCCCCCACTATCGTGCTATACTATTTCAATGAGAGACAAGCTCAATGTGTTGTAACAAAGGAAGAATATCACTACTTGAAATCCCAGTACCTACCGAACTACTCAATCTCTACACGGACCAATCTGAGGCAGGTCAACATTTCAGGCAGCATCTGCGTGTGTACAACCATGTTTTCTCCTTCACGTCATTGGGTGTAACGCTTGACAACAAAATAGCTCCATTTCACCAAGGAATTTATAGCTTTCGGGCACACGGCTCCATGTACCATCGCATTGGAAACCTAACCCCAGATGATGGCCTAAGACCACGCTTTCTTCAACTATTCATCTACGACACTGAACACGAGACAACAAATCGACTGCAAGAAAATAATGAGCTTAGGGTGGAGCTCTTACAGAAAATAACACGTATTTTGGATATGTTCAACCCCTTTGTTCAGAGGTTTCGACAGCTATCACGCCAACCAAACATACATGAATATTTTGTTATGGGTTCAACTGCGAGATTCTGACGGGTTTTTTGAGGGTTGTGCATGTTTTAATTTATTGAATTCATATTTGTAGAAGAATCCTGCTATTATATACATCTCGCGTGCTCATGGATTTTATCAATGTGAAATGCTCTTCTGATATTATTTAAAAATGTGTTGTCTTCTGAGATTTTTTACATTGCAAATATGAACTTGGTTCTGAGCTTTTTTCATTGCAAGTGCAAGTATGATGGTGAGGTTGAAGTGTTGCGATCATTCTCTGGTATTCTTTAGAAATGTGTTACAATCACATTTCTTTGTTGTTACTTCTTAAAATTAATGTTCTCTATCAAGGACCTATGATGGTGAGGTTGAAGTGTTGCGTCTCGGAAAGGACGTCACCCCCCCGAACAATGTTGCCCCCCCCCCCGAAAAATGTCGTCGCACCTGCACAATGTTTCCGCCCCTGCACATTGTCGCCATCCCCAAACATTGTTGCCGCCCCCGACCATTGTCGCCGCCCATGAACAATGTTGTCGCCCACGAACAAAGTCGCTGCCCACGAACAAAGTCGCCGCCCATGAACAATATCGCCGCTTACGACTAATGTCATCACCCACGACAAATGTCGCACTCACGACCAATATCGCAGTCCACGACACATGTTGCCGCCCACGACCCATGTCGTTGCCAAGCGGGCGAAGCCCGCTTGCTTGCGGGCGAAGCCCGCAACGACGCATCGAGAACGGGCGGAGCCCGTTCGAAGATGCTAGTATATATATATATATATATATATATATATATATATATATATATATATATATATATATTTGTTTGTATATATATATCTATATATATGTATATATATATATATTTATTATATAAGCAAAGACTTAAACAATTTATGGTGTAACATTTAAATTTCAAAATACCACTCATTTTTTCTAATTCTCCTTATCATTTCCATGGTTTTAGGGTAATTTGGTCATATCTTCAATAATATTAATTATCTTTATTATATAATCTTAATTATATCCTGCCTCTCTACAGTACTACCGAGCCTAGCCCCGCCTCAAATCCAGCCTCTCTACTCCACCGTTGAAAGCAAATCCTGCCAGCAGGCCGTCCTCCTCCCCTCTCTTCCAGTATGCTATTGTACTTCTTTCTCCTCTCCGCACGCTACCATCGCATTCATCCAAAATATTTGTGTATAACCCTACCTCTTCAAAGAGCCCCATTTCAAATCTCCTCCATGGAGCCTCACTATAAGTGCTTCCTTTCCATTGACAGTGCCTTGTTGGCAACCTCCTTCCCGCAAGCTCCTCTGACAAGATAAGTCCCCTCGGTACCTCTTTATCGCTTTTTTTTATCTATGCTGTCTCTATGTGCTTTAGTTTTTTGTTTAGTTTTCTTTGTGCTTTTGTTTTCTCCTTTTTTTGATGTCCAGTTTGGCTTAGGGTAAAAAAAATTGGTCTTTTATACTTTAACCGTTCTCTGCGGTTTAGGAAAGCAATGATCATTTATTTTATTATTTCTCTGTTCAACACTTTCCTCATTCCTCATGATCATGTTCATCAAGTGCTTTGTTCAAGTGATTATTGTTTTAGGAAAATTGATTTTTTTCCATATTCTTGCTTTATTCAAGTGAAAATTGGTCAAGTGGGGGTTCAGCACTTTTCGGGTTTTTATGGGTCCACTTCTTTCCTTGAAACTCATAGGATGTATATCACTGAAATGTTTGTGTACACTTTCAACAATTTTTTATACAAATGTTAATGATTTTTTCTGAACAGGGAGGCTGATTAATGACCAGCATGTTTGTGTGTATGTGATTATTTTATCACTAAACATGTTGGTTACATGTTTTGTTCATTTGGGGTTATATATTCAGTCTAATGACCAACATTTGCTAAACATTACTGATATATAAGTTTGGGTCTACTGATAATGGCCTCTGCTAGAAGTTTGCAAAACTTATGCAATGACAGTTTGAGATGAGCAGTATAGGTGAACTCAAGTACTTCTTGGGCTTCCAAATTAGACAATCATAGGATGATATATGTATCTCTCAGTCTAAGTTCACCAAGGAACTAATTAAGAAGTTTGTAATGGTGAGTTCCTCTATAATGAAAACTCATATGGAGTCAAGTGTGTCAATAGAAAAAGATTAGACTGGGAAACCTATTGATGAAACCTTATATAGAGGCATAATTGGCTCTCTCCTCTACCTAACTGCTAGTAGGCCAAACATAATGCATGTTACATGTGTTTGTGTTATATATTAGGCCAGCCTTAAAGAGTCTTATTATTCTGCAACAAAAAGAATTCTGAGATATCTCAAGGGCATACCTGATCATGGTCTATGGTACCCTAGGAATAATGATTTTGAAATAATTGGGTATTCAGATGCAGATTTTGTAGGGTGTAGAGAAGACAGGAAAAGAACTTCAGGAACCTGTCAATTTCTAGGGAGAATACTAGTCTCTTGGAGCAGCAAGAAGCAAATAAGTGTGTCAATCGCCACAGCTGAATCAGAATATATCTCAGCTGGTAGTTGCTATGCATAGCTTTCTTGGATTCAGCATCAACTCCAAGACTACAATCTCCAGCTAAGTAGAACTCCAATATTTTTTGATTCTTCTAGTGCAATCTCTATAGCTAGGAATCATGTGTCTCATAGAAGGACTAAGCACATAGAGATTAGATATCACTTCATTAGGGAGCATGTAGAAAAAGAAGATATTTGTCTTGAGTTTGTCCCCACAGACAAACAGGTGGCTGACATTTTAACTATGCTACTAGATGAATCCAAGTTCAGCACCTTCAAAATTGAGTTGGGCATGTTGAACTTAGTATAGCTTCAGTGTATTTTCATACATATGTGTTGCAGTCAGGATTGACCCTTGCAAGATATCAAGGTAGATATGAACTAAGTGTCCAGGAGTCGAGTGCGCTGAGACCAAGTGCCTAAGCATCGAATGCATCAAGATAATTTTGGGTGTTGAAAGCACTAATACTAAGTGTACGAGCATCGAGTATGCTGAGACAACTTCAGGAATCGAGTGCATCACCACTCAATGATCTTACTCAGACAGTTCTGATTACGACTATCTTTCAGTATTAATCCCAGCCGTTGATCATCTCATTTCAAACACGATAGGAATGCACCTCTCCACATTCTAAAAAAGGGGTAAGCATAAATAGATGTGTGTGCTTAAAATAAAACACATTATTCCTAACCCTTTTTAACTTTTTGCCTCCTTCCACTGAAAGCTCATGCAAAACTCCAAAAATTTAAAGGCTCAATGGAATCAAAAAGAATGGATTTCCTGTTTGAAGGTTCTGAATTAGTGATAAAGGGATTCAAGGATGCTCAAGAGGAAGTACCACTCGTTCTCCATTTACTGTAGGTCGCTGACCTAGAATTCGTCCTATCCAAGACGAGCTCTATTTGGAAGAGATAAGTGCTTGAACTCTATTCAAATGCCACTATCAACTCATCCTCCAATAAAATCAAAACATTCATCGGTGGGCATAAGATCAAGATCACTCCCAGAAGGTTGAGCAAAGTCCTGAATCTACCTAAGTTCATGCCATCTGATGAAGAGGAAGTACCATATTAGGATGATGTGAAATCTGCCCTCAAGTGGTGTGGGCTTTCAAAGCATACCACTGGGTTTGTTCTGAGAAAGGAGGTGAATTTAAAAGGAAAGTGTATGGCAGATGTTTTTGGTAAAGACCTGATCTGCAAGACAGGGTACCATAATAAGACCTCTAGAAAAATGTTTGAGCTAATGACAAGGATAATTTTATCCAAGAGAACTGATAGGGGGAAGGTACTATTTGACATAATAATAAAATGTGTCCCAGAGCCTAACCTGGGAAGAATCTTATCTCTTTACTTGCACACTTCTATTCCAGGGATCCTCAACATGAGGCAAGGAATAAAGATCCATCACATGAGGAGGATGGAATCAAAGATGTTTGATAGGTGGCACAGAGTCTTGCTCCCACATGAGCAATCTACTGACAAGAAAAAGAAAGCAGTCATGATCACTAAGGAAAGCACTAGAAGCAGACCTTATGAGAGCAGTGAAGAAGAGCCTCATGACCCTCACCTATCTGATTCTTCTGATAAAACTAGAAGAGATATGAGTGCTCAGGTTTCTATATCCTCTGAAACTGCAGTAATAATTCAACTTGGTGGGTCTCAGTCTGAAGAGACTCCAGCAGAAATAGTTGAAAGACTGACTGGAGATATGGTAGAAAAAATCTGTGTATACATTGAGGGGGAGACTACCAAGTCAGATGCTCTGGCTGAGGGGGAGTAGGTTCAATCAATACAAGACAAGCTTGATTACCTTTTTGAAAATCTGCAGAGAAGAATAGACCAAATCCCAGATGGTCCTGAGATGATTCCCTTTAGCCCTCTGGCTGAGAGGGAGCAACTTCCTGATATGTTGATTGAAGATGCTCCAGCTATAGTTGATACAAACCAGCAAATTCCTATGAGGATTGCAGAGGTTGAGGGGGCGATTCTAACAGAGATCCTTGCTCAGGAAACTGAAAAAGTTATTGACATATCTGAGGATGGTGAACTTGAGATTGATGAACCAAGGACTAATGCTGTTAATTATTCTTCTAAAAACATGAGAGCTGACTCAGAGATAAGGGAAGAGACAAGGAAAGAGAATGATGATGTCTGCTTCTAAGGGGCATCTCATCAGGCTAATCCAAAGTCCTCAACATTTCTGGCACAACTTAAAGGTCTGCTAGATGATCAAAGATGACAACTAGAGCACTAGCTATGTGGATGATTCCATCAAATAGCTGAGAATGGATCTATCTACGGAGATCAAATCCATTAGATTTGAAGTGAACCTGCTCAAGGCAAATACAGTTGCATTCTTCACAAGGGCCGATCCTACTATAACATTCACTGATAGTAAACTTCAGGAGATTGGACTTAGGAGAATGACATTATACAGAATCAAAACATCATATCCAGCAATATGGAAATGGTTCATAATGCTTAGAAGATAAGAATGGATGCATACACATAGATTTTGGATGATCACCTGCTGAAAGTAAAGAATCATGACACCAAAGGCATAAATTTTGTGGATGAAAAGCTATCTCAGGCCGAGAACTCCCTGACAACAACTATATCTGAAGAAGTCATAAAGGGGGAGAAGGTAATGATCAAAGTAAACATTGAGAATGTTGTTTGGGTCACCAATATAATTAAGGGATTATGGGACTTGAACAATGTTTATATGATAATGTGGTTCTTGCTCCTCTTCCAAATGATCAGACATATGATAATCAGTATGACAATCAGTATGATGATCAGTATGATGATCAGTATGATGATCAATAAGGTGCTCAGTGGGTTGAACCCTATATTATTACTGCTGATATTCCTACCTTCAGCCCCACTGCTAAACAGATATTGAAAGATAAAGGCAAGTTAGCTGCAGAAGATGAAGAAACCAGGATCAGCAAAAAAGAGGTACAGAGAAGAGATGGAGACCAGACCAGACTTTGAAAAATAGAGTCCTCAATCTAGGACTATCATTTTGTCTACCTGGGATCAAATCAAAGATCACAAGACTGACATGGGAAAGCTGTATAGCTCCCTATAATGGGCTAAGCTAGAAAGGAATGAAGAGGCCAGGAGGAAGTTTAGGAAAGATAAGAAGATAGGTGCAGTGCCACTAGATGCTCTTAAGCCCAACAAATACTTCCCAAAGCCTTACAGATATTTTGAAAGACAAAAGTAGAAGAAGACTGATGTTGATGAAAAGGCAACAAAGAAAGCCAGCAAGGACATAGTTATCAAGGAACCAAAAACTTGAAATATCTATGTATTTCTTAAAAGGGCACTAGGAATATGGATTTTGTCATAAGCACAATGTCTATTTATAACTATCTATTTAAATGGAAATCACAGTTTTGATTATGTGAAAATTATTATTCTTGTTTGTTGTGAATATTTCTCTTTTATAGAGTTGTGCATATCATTGACTATGGTTCTAACTTCTTCAACTAGAGGGAGATTGTTGAGTCCATTGTTCACAATGTCCTAGATTTTGAGAAGGCCCACAGGTCAATGGTATACACATGTTCATTTTTGATATACATGTTCAAGTTCATTATATGCAGGTTATATACTATTACTTTGATTAGATAGGTTGTCCAGGTCAGAATGATAATTGAACTCAAGACAAGTTATTGGATAAGTAGAAAACAGGCTAAGTCCAAAAGCGTTGAGTGAACTCACTTCACTCAATGCCATAAGGTCAAAAGCATTGACAAAACTCCTAGTAGTCAAAGCCTCAGTGTTGCAAAAATGAAATTTGTCTAAGTATAGGAGCATTGAGTGAAGGTAGTTCACAGAATGCCTACTCAAAAGGATTTTTGATTAAATACTGAAGCGTTGAGTGAAGAAGGATCACTCACCACCACATCATGAAATTCAGTAAAGTCAGAAAGCATTGAGAGTAGATGCTTACCTCAACGCCTTCATATAGGAAAATTCTACTAAGTCCAAAAGCGTTGAGTGATGAAGGCTTACTCAATGCCTTATCAGTAAGGCTGTAAAATTCAAATGTGTTGAGTGATGAAGGTTCACTCAATGCCTCGGGAAGTGGAATTTCTACTAAATGTTTTAGCGCTGAATCATTTGACTATACTCAATGCCTATGAAGATTGACTGAAAATCACTAAGTCCATAAATGCTGGATTATGCTGACGTCATCAATAAATCAAATGTTCCAGGAATTGAGCACTAGATGACCAAAGGAATCGTCTGCCTTTTGTATAGCAATTAATGCAAAATATATGTTGTAGTTACCTATTCTGGCTATTCCATACTACACATAGAGTCGTTGTATGGAGAGCAATAAATGGCACTTTTCGAGAAATTAAGTAGAGAGCTTTTGGTCATCTTCTTCCTCTCAATCAAGTGAGAAAGTTATTTTTCACTCGGATTTATAGAAGCTCTGAAAGGAAAAACTTAGACAGAAGTCATTTGTTGAAGAAATAAAGAACTGTAGAATCAATCTGTCTTCAACAGCAAGATCAGAAATCTCATTTCTTGAATAAGTAGAAGAAGTAAAGTAAACTCAAGTTGTTGTTCACCTTCAAGGCCACTACACTCAATAATACTACATCAAAGGCTTGAAGAAGCAGTGCTCTGTAGTTGTCTTCTCAGCACAAGAAAAAACTTCCTAAAGATCTACTATCTTGGTATTATGAAGAAGTTGTATTGAGTTTACTAAGTTCAGAAAGAAGACTCAGATGACATTCTCTTTGGATTCAATCATCATCAAACCTCTACTCTTTTTGTAGGATCATTATTTATCTGAGTTGTGAGCCTAACATATAATGGCTGAGTGGTAGGACTCTATTGACAATCAAAGGTAGGACATATATGCCTGAGGTAAGATCTGAGTCAGATCTAAGGAAAGAGATTTATTATCTCTAAGTGTAGGGATATAATTCTATCATGAGTTGTAGGGCTTCTTTTTAAGCCTGAGGTAGGTGATCTGTAGGATCACTAAGCTGCAGGAGTATAGTTTACTCCGAGTGTGTTAGGCCTTGGCCTGAGGTAGGGCTTGGAGGAAGCCTGAGAGATCCTGAGGGATCTATGTTATAAGCTCTTTGAGCTGAGTTTGAAGTGGATTTCCTTGTCTAACATACTGTTAGAAAGGTGGGAGGGAAAGTGGGTGTACCCAGACCTTGGGAAACCACTATAAATACTGGTGTGCTGATCTTTGTTCTTGAAAGCTAACATAATAATCTAACTCTCAACATACCAAAGCAAAAAAGTAGTCATAAAGACTTGAAAACCTATTCACCCCTCCCCCCCCCCCCCCCTCTAGGTGTATAGCTACTCTTGAAACAAAGACTTTCAATAGGTAACATAGATAATTTCATCGACACTAATTATATAATCAAGATAATGAAGTCCATTAGAGTTATCGAACCATGCTTATTTTTAAGATTTTTTTTGAACAGGGAGGTTGATTAATGACCAGCATGTTTTTGTATATGTGATGATTTTTTCACTAAACATGTTAGTGTACATGTTTTGTTCATTTGAGGTTATAGATTCACTATAATGACTAGTATTTGGTGAACATTGCTTATATATACACACTTTAATGTTTAGTAAATGGTCGAATATTTTTATTTTTTGTCGGGTATTCCTATAGTTTTTCATTCTCAACATAGACAATATCATGATAATATGGAAACTTGAAGGTATTTTCTTTGATTTGTTTTCTTTGTTTGAGATTTTTTGCTCTATTTTGTGGCCAAACACATAGGTAACATAGATAATTTCATCAGCACCAGTTATATAATCAAGATAATGAAGTCCATTAGAGTTATAGAACCATGCTTATTTTTAAGAAATAAAACCATGCCTAATGGGAAGTCATAGAACCATGCTTATTTTTAAGAAATAAGAACCATGCTTAGATTGAATCTCATGATCATCTAAATAATAGGAGAACATATTGAATCCCATTAATTTTTAATGAGCAGTTTTTTTGCTGTTCTGATTTCAGGCTTTCAGATTTTCTATGTTCTCAAATTTCTGTGTTCTCACATTCACTTCTTCGGTTTGTACTTTCTACTTAGACAAATCCCTGATTAGTGATGTTTTTGTAGTTAGATTTCAGCTACTATTTTAATTTAAATTCCTCAAATATTTGTTGAATATACTCAGGATTTTTAAGCATATATCTTAGGACAAACCCAAATTGAGTTGCAATCGATCGAAATAGTTTTTTACTATTATGATTGCAGGCTTTCAGATTTTCCTGAGTTAATTATCTCATATTTCAGATTTTAATGATCTAAAATTTTCTATGTTTTCATATTTCAGCTACTATTTAAATTTAAATTCCTCAGAGAAGCGATTCTCAAGAGCTCAAGATCATATTCTGTAGATAGATCCATGTTCAGTAGACCATGTTCTCAAATTTCTGTGTTCTCACATTCACTTCTTTTGTTTGAAATATTCACAAGATTATATGCATCGAGTCAAATTACATAGATTGCATGGATCAATGTAACATTTGTTGTACTTATGGACTGTATTATTTCCTCGATTTTTTTATTTAATTCAATTTCATGAATATATCTGTATCTTTTCATGTACTGTATTGCTTCTTCTAAACATGCATGAAAGCATCCACAACCATTATCTCTAACTTAAGTTGTAATTAGGCAAATTTTGTAAGGCATTACTCGATGTCGCATGATGGAGATAAAAATGTAAGCAACTTACTGCTCTTCTCTTTTTAGATTTCTCGGTTGAACTACATTTACGTACCATAACACATTAATTTATGTTTTTGGTAGATGACATGCGTGCTGACATTGAAGAATACTACAGAGATAAAGACGAAAATTTACCATTATCATATCACCTAAGGCCTCGACCGGACTATAAAGGGCTCTGAAAGATCCTAAAAGGGTTCCAAGGCATCTAATCGATGATGATCAATGGGCTTTTACTTTTTGTGAGTTAGGGACACCATCGAATTATCTGGTTCCAAAGAACTATGACAAAAATGTTGCGGCCAAGAAATTGTTGGGAAAAAAAGGTACTAAGTGATTTTACTAAATTGTGGCGTTATGCATTTTATCTTTTTTATTGTTATCGTCATTAGTCTGAATTATATATTTCTAATTATTATTGGAACTTACTCTACTTTTATTTGTTAATGTCATGTGCAAGTGCCGTAAAATTATTTTTATTTTGCCAAATATAAATATTTCAAAATGATCTAACAATAATATTAGCCCCCCGACCAATATTGCCGCCCACAATCGATATCGTTTCCCACGATCGATATCGCATCCCACGAGCGATGTTGCCGCCCACAAGTGATGTTCTCGCCCACAAGCGATGTTGCTGCCCACGAGCAATATCGCCGCCCATGACCGATGTTGCTGCTGGGTTTCTCTATGAGGATGGCACAATGCTTGTGCACGCAGCGGAAGGAATAAATCATCAAGACAACCCAAAAGAGATGGGATCGGGCCATGAAAAATTGAATCAAGAAGTAAACACACACCTAGGAAAAAATTACCTCAGTGGCGTTGAGTCACAACTCAATGGAGATGCTCCAAGCTTCGTGTCCCTGTCGGTGGCGAGTTCTACGTGGAATGATGTCCACGTCTCTGCAGAAATCCACACGAACGGGAGAACACCGACCTTTCCGTCACACGGATAATCAGGAAGGAGATCGACCGTACCTTGCTCTTCCACGGACTGCTAGGTCCGCGCCAGGAATAGCAGTACCAGCGACAATCGCAGGAGAGGAGGAGGTCAACGGAGCGAGCACGGCGGCGGAACACTTCCGTCGGCAAGATCCGGGAATCGGCGGAGCGAACGAAGAACGGCGGAACCCTTCCGTCGGTTTCGTTTCGGTCAAAAGGAAAAAGCCGATGTTCGCCACATTCCCAAAAATCCTAAGTATCTATTTATACTCAAAGCATAAATAAACCTAGGTAAAATCGCTATCCGCAGACCACAGAAAAATAGAGTTTCAGAATCGGCGAGAATCATCTCTCAGAATCGGCGAGAATCACTCGGCGAGAATCATACAGGATCGGCGAGAATCAGTCGACGAGAATCAGCTGCTGGAATCGTCGAGATTCAATCGGCGAGAATCAGCTGCTGGAATCACGTCGAACTTGATTGACGATAATCGTCGACCTGCGGTCGACGATGGTCGACCCGCAGTCGACGACACATAGTCGACTGAACAGTCGGCGAGAATCAAAGTACGATACTCGACGATTCACGCCGAACGTGGGTTGAAGATAATCATCGACCTGAGGTTGACGATGGTCAACCCGCAGTCGATGATACTCGTCGACCCGCGGTCGACTATCTTCAACAACCCGCGGTCGACGATCGTCGACCTTCGGTCGACTATCGTCGACCCTCGGTCGACTTTCTGGTCAAACCTTCAAGGCAACATTTGCCCAATCTCGACGATCCTCTAAGGCAACACTTTGCTCATAACCCAATTCAAGGCCGGTGATTGGTAACCTTTACCAACACAGTTAATCATCCAACTTCTCCACATCTCTTATGTGCGACCCTGCAGGCTCATATCGCGTTGGCAGTGAGATTACATGTTTGACCACTTCTAGATCACCATGGTAACTCCAACAGTCTCCCACTTGATCTTGAAAGTATCAAAACAAAAACCTCACAAACAATGAGCGGCATCTAGCAATGCATCATTGCTCCCCAAGCAATAAGAGTTCATAACTCATAAGCCTTCATGACCAATGTATCAGCGTTGTCTTTGTCGCTTTGTCCCTTACATCCGGAAAGAACTAGAGGCATGGACCGTGTCACCCTCGTAATAGCTCAATCGAAGTTTCTTGATTCAGGACGGACTTACAGAGAATGGTGAGTCCAATATCACATATTGACTCAACCAAGCATGGCCATGCATTTCTCAGTCCAGTTCCATCAAGGGGCCCATGGATGCAATTCCTGTCATACAGGAGGACAAATTCTATATCTTCTCACACACAAACACCCAAATGATTCGTAACATGCCCAACAAACACCCTTATCATCAACCTTTCTCAAGGAAGACTTTAGATGGCATCAAAGCACGCTCTTTCTCACTTGATGAATGCTGTGACTTCAGGTCAAAGGACCACAACACCATTGTCAATTGAGACCTACTCGTGACACAATTGAATGACAATCCACAGAGTAGTCTCAGGTGGGGTCTGTCCAGTACAACTTGTTCACTAACAAGTACCCACGTGATGACTTGATATCACAATATCATGACCTGTGAGAACTGGTCATCAGTCAACACACGTGCTAGTCTTAAGGTATCATCATCACCCTTAGTTTCTATGATGATACAACGACCAGGGACCTTTTAAGAATGAAGCTTCAAATAAATCATAGGCTCTCACATTCAAGTCACGTACTTGATGTCCTATGGAAGCGAACACTCTAAGGGTATTTATTATGTTACAATTTAACTATCACATAGAAAAATCACAATAAAAGAACTTGCCATTAATTGTAAAAAGAAACATTTAGGTACAAAATTCATCAAATGAATAAACAATGAACAGCCAACAGAATATATGTTTACATGCAACCCACAAGACTCTCACTAGAGTTGATCATTCAGGTATCGCATACCCATTGATCTAGTATGACCATCATGCTTTCTCTGCGCGAGAGGCTTTGTCAGTGGATCCGCGATATTCTCCTCAGTCGGCACTCTGCAAATGTTCACATCTCCTCGTTCGACAATCTCATGAATAAGATGGAACCGCCGAAGTATGTGCTTGGAGCGCTGATGGGATCTAGGTTCCTTAGATTGTGCAATTGCACCTTTGTTATCATAGTAGAGAACTACGGGACCAACAATGCTAGGAACTACATCAAGCTCGCCGATGAATTTCCTAATCCATACAGCCTCCTTCGCTGCATTAGCCGCAGCGATATACTCGGCCTCTATTGTAGAATCAGCAACTGTCTCTTGCTTGGAACTCTTCCAGCTCACAGCTCCTCCATTAAGGCAAAACACAAAACCTGACTGAGACTTGGAGTCGTCCCTATCAGTTTGGAAGCTTGCATCCGTGTAACCACTTACAACGAGATCTTCCTCTCCACCATACACCAAGAACACATCCTTAGTCCTTCTCAAGTACACAACATCGCGTACATGATTGATCCAATTGCCGAAGCATATGGAATCAACTTCATGCGGTCCTTATCTTCACAAGATTTCGGACACTGGTCCTTAGAGAGATTCACACTATGAGACATGGGCAAAAATCTTTTCTTGGACTCAAGCATGTTGAACCACTTCAACATCTTTTCGATGTACGTACTCTGGGTCAAACCCAGCAACTTCTTCAACCTATCTCTATAGATCTTAATACCGAGTATGTAAGTCACTTCACCCAAGTCCTTCTTAGAAAAGAAGTTCCCTAGGTTGTTCTTAACAACTTTCAGGGTAAGAATGTCATTCCCAATCAAAAGTATGTCATCTACATACAATATCAGGAAGATAACAATGCTCCCACTGATTCGCTTGTAAACACAAGGCTCATCTTCATTCTTGATGAAACCAAACTCTTTGATTTTTTCATCAAAACGAAGATTCCAACTTCGAGAGGCCTGTTTCAGTCCATAGATGGACCTATTCAGCTTGCATATTTTAGTGGCTTCATTTGGGGATACAAAACCCTCAGGTTGTGTCATGTACACTTCCTCAAGGAGGTTTCCATTAAGGAAAGCCGTTTTGACATCCATCTGCCAGATCTCGTAGTCATAATACGCAGCAATAGCAAGCAATATCCTTATGGACTTAACCATGGCAACAGGTGAAAAGGTCTTATCATAGTCAATATCATGAATTTGCTTGAAACCCTTAGCCACCAGTCGCCCTTTGAATGTCTGTACATTCCCATCCATGTCGGTCTTCTTCTTGAAGACCCACTTGCACCCTATGGGTCGTACCCCTTCAGGTGGTTCTACCAAGTTCCAAACTTGGTTTGCATACATGGAGTCCATTTCGGATTTCATAGCCTCAAGCCATTTGTCGGAGTCCGGTCCATTTGTAGCCTCTTGGTAGGTTGCTGGCTCATCATCATGATCCATAAGCAACACATTACCTATTTGAGACACAAGAAATCCATATCTCTCAGGCTCAAATCTTGGTCTACCAGATCTACGTAGGACTTGTGCTTCTTGAGTAGGTTCTCTAGCTACAACATCTTGTAGTCCTATCTCAGAATCCAATTCCGGTTCATTCACTACCTGTGGTTCTTGAACTTCTTCAAGTTTTACCTTTTCAATCTTTCTTGATAAGAACTCTTTCTCCAAGAAGACGCCAGTCCTTGCGACAAACACTTTGCCCTCGGACTGTAGGTAAAAGTAATACCCTTTCGTTTCCTTAGGATATCCCACTAGATAACATTTATCCGATTTGGGTTCCAGCTTGTCAGGCATTTGGCGTCGCACGTATGCCTCACAGCCCCAAATTTTAATGAACGACATACTAGGACGCTTCCCAGTCCATATCTCATATGGTGTCTTCAGAACTGTTTTCGTTGGAGCGCGATTCAGTGTCATTGCAGCAGTCTCTAAAGCAAAACCCCAAAAGGAAACAGGCAAATCTGCATGACTCATCATCGAACGTACCATGTCTAACAGAGTACGATTTCTCCTCTCAGATACACCATTATGCTGTGGTGTCCTAGGTGGAGTGAGCTGTGATCCAATACCACACTCTTTCAGATGATCACGGAACTCATGACTCAGGTATTCGCCACCTCGATCAGATCGGAGTGCTTTAACCCTTTTACCCAATTGGTTTTCTACTTCATTCTTGAATTCTTTGAACTTTTCAAAGGTCTCGGATTTGCACTTCATAAGATACACATATCCGTATTTACTGAAATCATCAGTAAATGTAACAAAGTAGAAATACCCACCTCTAGCCATGGAACTCATGGGTCCGCATACATCACTATGTACAACACCCAAGAGATCCTCAGCCCTCTCAGTATAGCCCGTGAAAGGAGCTTTAGTCATCTTGCCTAACAAACAAGATTCGCATCGCTCAAATGATTCATAATCAAATGAGTCCAAAATTCCATCTCTATGGAGCTTTGATAGAGAAAATCGTATTCTCCAATCTATACTCGATTAAGGCAAGTGTACCTATCGAAATATAGCATAGGATATGAAAAATATCAAGGTCGTATAAAAACTCGGGGCAGGCAAGTATTATTACTCACAACGAATCGATTATCCTACTGAACGATTAATGAGTTTGAAAATGAAAATAAACTAAGTTAAAAAGAGAAAATAAACTATTACGAGAAAAGTGATCGATCAACGATTCACCTTGAAATAAAATAACAAAAGAAATTAGTTTAGCATTTGTAATTCTATTAAGACCGTGACGGATCCGATATTAGGAAGTAATCTCGCTAGAGCATTAAATCCCCTAACTTATAGACGTTTCGACCGAAATCTCTTTCAAGTCAAAAAGGCCTAAAGTCGCATTATCGAGGTGACCCGCACTATTGGATTTGACTCCAATCCGGAGGATTTACGTCATCCTATCTCTAGGGGTGCGTTCAACTCCTTCCTTCCTTGAGTGATCTTTCAAATCAATGAGTCTCTCGACTTCTATGAATTGAGATCGGATGCCTACTACCGTATACCGAAATACGGAGTCGACACAAAATAAATCAAGGAAGGATCAAAAATAGAAAGAAACAAATACAAACATAAGAATAAAGATATGTTATTTCATTGCAAAGATCATCGCGATCGGGCACAAAATAAAGTTAGCTACGCATGATAGAAAGGGATTGAGAATAAGAGAAAAGAAATGACATTTGCATTGCTTGAATAAAAGAGTTACAAAAATAATAATACTAAAAAGACAAGATAATATTGCACTAAAAAAAAGACTATTACAACAATGAAGGAAGAACACTTGAACTAGCACTCTCTACCAAAACTAAAACTACTTAACATCAACAAGAGGGGAAGGGGTTCCTTTTATAGGAGAGGGAGAAGGATCTAGATGGGGGAGACAAAGGGGTGGCCGGCCATGCATGTTGGGGGAAGTTCATGCATGATATTCAATGATGGAGAGAGAGAAGGCTACATGCATGCATTGTATTTTAGGAAAATGAAAAGAAAATTAAACATGAGAGAGGGGGATGGATGAGGAATAAAGTGGAGAGAAAATAATAATAGTGGGGAGAGAGAATACATGAGTGAGGTGGCAAGATGCATGCATGAGAGTGGGAAAGAGGGGATGAGAGTGGGAAAGAGGGGGTGAATGTGAAATAAAAGAAATAAAATAAAAGGGGGAAAGAGAGTGGTCGGCCACATGATGGGAGAGATTCATGCATGAATTAAATGATGTGGGGAGAGGGAATACATGAGGTGGCCGGCCATTGCATGGATAAAATGGGCTTTGTATAGGCTTTAATGTAAGGGCTCGGGTTTGAGGTTGTGGGCTGCTCCAAGTTGGGATTGAGGGCTGCACTTAAGGGCTCGGGTAGGGCTGCATGTAGTGGGCTCGGCTAGAGGGCTGCATGGGCTTCACTTGTGCTCGGGTTGGACAAGGGCTGCTCCAAGTGGTGGGCTGCAATGAGGCTCGGCCATGCACAAAAGCTGCTCCAAAAGTGGGCTCGGGTTGGGCTTGAACCTACAAATGACAAGACAAAACATTAGACACAAAATATTAACATTGAACATAATAATTTAACAAAACTAATCATCTTATAATATGATATAATATAATATAATAGAATAAGATCAAACACAACAAAACAAAACATAAAATAAATAACAAATATACTAAAACATGACATACATAATACATATAGTAACATAATATTGGTTATTAAAATTAAAACTAAACTTAACAACATAACATAATATAATAATATTTAAAGATAAAACTAGACATAACAATAACATAAGCATAACATAAAATAACAACAAAACATAAAATAAAACTATAGATTCTTATAAAATAACACACTAAGCATACAAAAACACCAAATTATAATAAAACTTAGGAATTTTGACTACTAAATTACCCCAAAAAAGGATGACTAAAACAAGTCATCAAGCTTGGATATGCGCTTCTCGTTTATATGGCCCAAACGACAATGCCAGAGATATGTAGGGTTTGAGTCATTTGTTCTTAGTCTTTTATTATTTTCTACATTATATATCAGATGGTCCAAGTTCAAAACATAAAGACCATTAAACAATTGGGCTACAGCATAACAAACATCATTCTTAAATATCGAACAACAGTTGTTCTTAATTATAAAAGAAAAACCAATCATGTCCAAACATGAAATGGATATAATGTTTCTAGTTATGGCCGGAACAAAATAACAATTATCAAGTTCTATTACAAGCCCATTGGGCAAAGAAAGACGGTAAACCCCTACGGCCACAGCAGCAACTCTTGCTCCATTACCGACACGAAGGTCCACCTCCCCTTTACTCAGCAATCTTCTCCTTCCCAGTTCCTGCACATTTGTACAAATATGAGAACCACATCCGGTATCCAATACCCAAGATGAAGGAGCAGAAAGGTTTATCTCTATAACGTAAATACTTGAAGCGGAATTCATACCTCCCTTCATTTTCTGCAGACCCTCAATGTACGAAGGACAGTTCCTCCTCCAATGAACAGCCTTGCCACAGTGGTGGCATTTCCCCTCCTTCACCGTGCTCTTCTTCATCATCAGTGTAGAAGACTTGGGCTCAAGATGTGACTTAGGTCCCACCTTCGTCTTCTTGAAGCCCTTGGCCTTGCCCTTGCCCTTATGCACCATCAGTATGGGGCTGGCAGGCTTGGCCTTCTTCATATTGATCTCGGCAGTTCTCAACATGCCTAGGAGCTCGGGCAGTGTCTTGTCTATCTCATTCATGTTGTAGTTCAAGACAAACTGCTCATAACTATCCGGCAACGATTGCAGGATCAGATCTGTGGCCAACTCTTGACCTAGAGGAAAACCCAGTCTTTCAAGGTTCTCTATATACCCAATCATCTTGAGTGCGTGAGTCCCTACTAAGTCTCGAGCTCCCATCTTGCACTGATATAACGCTTTTGTGACATCAAACCTCTCTTGACGAGCTTGCCCTTGAAACATTTTCTTGAGATGCTCGTCAATCTCCTTGCACCCCATGTTCTCATGTTGCTTCTGAAGCTCAGAGTTCATGGTGGCAAGTATAAGGCACTCGACGTCTAAAGCGTCATCAGTATACTTCTTATAAGTATCCTTATCAGCACGGGAAGAATTCCCGGTCGGCACCTCGGGGGCTTCCTCTTCCAAGACAAAGAGCTTTCGCTCTTGCCTGAGAACAATTCTCAGGTTCCTGTACCAGTCCATATAATTAGTCCCACTGAGCTTATCCTTCTCAAGGATGGCTCTCAGAGACAACGTGGAGTGCGAACCACTTGCCATGGAATTCTACAAGAATTCATGCAGAATAAATCAGTACCAAAATTTCAAAATACAATTATTTTTCTTAATTTGGACTTCAACTAAAACTCCCACTATTTTATTCGAAATAATAGCCCTCACTATCAATTTGGAGAGTTCATGCGAGCTACTCTCTTAGTGGAAAAGATCCGTATTTCACCAACACAATGAGTCAGCTTTGGCTTTCCTCTCACAATGTGGTTATTTAGGTAGGCAACACTTGCCAATTGCATCCTCATGCAATTCTTGTATGGTTGGTGAATAACTCCTTATTCGCATCCATCACATGGTGCATGCCAACCCCATGCCTCTAGGCACTCAACCTTTGAGGTCACCTAGTTAAGCTAGACCCGATGTCGACAGTGGGATATCACAATTATCCGCTCGCACCCTTACCAAGATAGATTAATGCACCTTGCTTTGGCAAGCCCACACTTCATCGATCGAGGCAGGAAGAGTGTCATCCATCGGAAGGCATCCGAACACTTAATATTTGATGAAGGGATTTTTTGATAATAGGTTAACAATTAACCATGACCAACATTTGATCAATGTGCACATCCAAAGAAAAACACTTCACTAAAATCCCCATGCATCCCTTATGTGCACAACAGAACACTATCAACATTTGATAGAGGAAAAGAGATAAATCTGAACATCTGGACACTTCCAAATCTTCAGGTTTACATGCATTGGACAAGGGACAAAGGCAACTCAACTTCAAGCAGTAGACAAGCTCATCTCTCCTTGTTGGATTCAAAATCCAAAACAAAATCGAGGGATGGTTACTATTAAGGAGACAGAAATTCTTAACAATTAGAAATTACTACAAAATTCCAGACGTTCCCGGCGGGGTGCCAAGATTAAATCTAGACATTTAGAACACTTCTAAATCCCTAGGTTTACACGTACTGGAATAACCTAACTTCCAATACAACAAACATGGCTGGAACCTCCCTCTGATACCACTGTTGGGTTTCTCTATGAGGATGACACAACGCTTGTGCACGCAGCGGAAGGAATAAATCATCAAGACAACCCAAAAGAGATGGGATCGGGCCATGAAAAATTGAATCAAGAAGTAAACACACAACTAGGCAAAAATTACCTCAGTGGCGTTGAGTCACAACTCAACGGAGATGCTCCAAGCTTCATGTCCCTGTCGGTGGCGAGTTCTACGTGGAATGATGTCCACATCTCTGCAGAAATCCACACGAACGGGAGAACACCGACCTTTCCGTCACACGGATAATCGGGAAGGAGATCGACCGCACCTTGCTCTTCCACGGACTACTAGGTCCGCGCCAAGAACAGCAGTACCAGCGACAATCGCCGGAGAGGAGGAGGTCAACGGAGCGAGCACGGCGGCAGAACACTTCCGTCGGCGGGATCCGGGAATCGGTGGAGCGAACGAAGAACGGCGGAACCCTTCCGTCGGTTTCGTTTCGGTCAAAAGGAAAAAGCCGATGTTCGCCACATTCCCAAAAATCCTAAGTATCTATTTATACTCAAAGCATAAATAAACCTAGGTAAAATCGCTATCCGCAGACCACAGAAAAATAGAGTTTCAGAATCGGCGAGAATCATCTCTCAGAATCGGCGAGAATCACTCGGCGAGAATCATACAGGATCGGCGAGAATCAGTCGACGAGAATCAGCTGCTGGAATCGTCGAGATTCAATCGGCGAGAATCAGCTGCTGGAATCACGTCGAACTTGATTGACGATAATCGTCGACCTGCGGTCGACGATGGTCGACCCGCAGTCAACGACACATAGTCGACTGAACAGTCGGCGAGAATTAAAGTACGATACTCGACGATTCACGCCGAACGTGGGTTGAAGATAATCATCGACCTGCGGTCGATGATGGTCAACCCGCAGTCGACGATACTCGTCGACCCACGGTCGACTATCTTCAACAACCCGCGGTCGACGATCGTCGACCTTCGGTCGACTATCGTCGACCCTCGGTCGACTTTCTGGTCAAACCTTCAAGGCAACATTTGCCCAATCCCGACGATCCTCTAAGGCAACACTTTTCTCATAACCCCATTCAAGGTCGGTGATTGGTAACCTTTACCAACACAGTCAATCATCCAACTTCTCCACATCTCTTATGTGCGACCCTGCAGGCTCATATCGCGTTGGCAGTGAGATTACATGTTTGACCACTTCTAGATCACCATGGTAACTCCAACAGTTGCCCCCATTGTCGCCCCCCACGAAAAATGTCGCCACCACGACAAATATCTCCCCCCACGACAAATGACACCCCCACGACAAATTTCGCCCCCATGATAAATATCGCCCCCATGACAAATGTCATCCCACGACAAATGTCGCCCCCCCGACAAATGTCGCCCCCAAAGAAAATGCCGCCCCCACGACAAATGTCGCCCCCATGATAAATTCCTCCCCCATAACAAATGTCACCCCGACGACATATGTCGCCCCCACGACAAATATCGCCCCCATGAAAAATGTCGCCCCCATGTCATAATGTCGCCCCAACGACAAATGTCTCCCCAATGACAAATATCGCCCTCATGATAAATTTTGCCAACACGGGGTCCCTCGTGCATGACTGCTTGTATATATTTATACTATTTTAAAGAGAAATATAAGGCCTATCAATAACGATGAATTAAAAATTCATTTCAATTATTCTAGCCATTGGATCAAGAAGATTTGGTCTGCATATAGCAAATAAAAGCTTCGCCTCCTTCCTCCCTGTACCAAAAAGCCCGATGCCCCAAAACCTCTGCTTGAGATCTCGCCATCCCTCGCTTCAGTAAAAAACCTGATGCTCACTGCTTGCCCCATTTCACTATTCTTCCTCCGTGGAAAACCTCCATTTGTAATATCTTCATCAATGTCAATATTATTGCTAATGCTTTAGGTTTTTGGAGTGATCGGGCGTCATAGAAACCATTGACTTCCCTTTCATTCTCCATTTCGATTTTTTAAGAGTAGCGCAGCCGAGCAACTCCTTCATAGACTGTGGCTAGGGTTCATCTTCTTGGAGGAAAAACTATCAAAATCCGATGTCGCATCTCCTTCCCACCTTATTCGGTTCTAGGTGATATACATACAGTTAGCCAACCTTCAGATCTGCAGCAAACCGATCCCTCCCCCTACCCACACCCACACCTCAGATCAAGGTAGAGTTTCGTAAGCCTGCACTTCATATTCTTTAGCATTTTTGGACATTCATATCATCGGATTACCAGATGTGAGTAAAATCCGAGAGAAGGTTTTATTACTTTTTGTTGGAAGCCGAATCAATGTTCAGTGAAATAATTCCAATTTATGATTAATTGCTGGAAGATATCCAATTTTCTTAGTATTGATGATTCAGACATTGGGTTGATTTATATTTTTATTTTAGGGTATAGAAAAAGCCGCACCCGCAAAGACAATGATGTCGGGGGCAGGCGAAGCCTATTGCTGCGGGCAAAATACTATTGTGCGGGGCATGGAGGGACTCTCGTGCATTGTTCTCCAATATTGGGTAGTGTTTACCTTCATTTTTTTCTTATTCTAACAAAAATTTCATAGGAATGCATACTAGATGTTTGATGAAATGCTTCAATGATGAATTTGTATTGTTTTATTTTCATCTCTTACTATTTGTATGCATATTCATTTGTGTAGTCCGTGACCAGAGAGTTACACGTGTGCTTCAACAATGATTTGTTATACTTATGGCAAGCCGGGACACATGGCCCGGGAGTGTCATAGTGGTCCTGCGAGGACAGAGAAAAAGGCTGGTGTGTCTTATGAGGAGAAAGGGAAGGTAGTGGAGTCGACTGTGTCCCGTAATACTCCAGCGCAGCCCAGAGTGTACAACCTTAGCCAACAAGAGGCCATAAAGCAAAGCGATGTGGTGACAGGTACTATTTAGTATATAGCTTTTATTGCTTTTTATGCTAGTTACCATGTGCGTTTCTTGTGTATAACATGTTTGCATTAGGCTTTGTCCTATTCTTGGACTATCAGGCAAGAGCATTATTTAATACAGGGGCTATTCACTCCTTTCTATCTGAGGACTTCGTGTTGTGTATCAAAGTACCTTCTTTTGTATCAAAAGATAGATTGGATATATTGCAACCTAACGGATGTGTGATGCGTACGGATAGGTCCTACAGTGTTCAGGTGCGGATAGAAAGTAATGACTTTGGTTTGGAAACAACTCTGAGTTTGATGTAATCTTTGGCACGGAATGGCTCTCAGAGCAGCATGCCTGCATCGATTGCACTCAAAATAAGTCACACTAGGACAAAATACCAAATGCAAGACTAAATTCGTTGGTATGCGAGATTTGAGCAAGATATTAATGTCTGCTCTTCAAGTGGTCAAGCCGATTTGAATAGGTGCTGATATTTAAAATATAGAATTGATGTTGAGAGAGGAAGAGGGGTTGGAAATGAGGTTTATAATATTCTCTGATTCTAAATCCAATAAAGGCAAGTATACCTTATCGTTTATAGTATAGGATATTTAAGTTTAATATCAAGGTCGTATTGCCCAGGGAGGATTGATTACTTCTACTTCGAGGAGTTATTATTATTTTATCAATGATTGTTTGAGATGATTTACTTAACTAAATTGCATGTTATAAAAAAGGGTTACAACTTATAGAGAAAAGATTAGTACTCAATTTTGAATCACTTCAGCATAAGTTAATAACAATGAAATAACAAACAAAATCTTAATAAAGTAAAAGGCAACTTGACCGTGGGGTTCCCAATGTTTGAACACACTCCTCTCAAAAAAGTGCCCAACTGAGTTTAGGACGATCTGACTGAACTCTCATCTCATATTTTAATGCCTAAATCTCGCCTTAAGTGGTGAACCCCGCTATTGGATTTGACTCCAATTCGGGAGATCTACGTCATTCTCTCTCGAGAGGTGTATGCAACTCTCTTTACTCTTGAGTGATCAATTCAAACTATGAGCATCTCGGCTAGCTAAGAATGAAAACCTAAGTGGACACTATATATTGATAATATAGTCCCACTAAATTTAAATCAAAGGCCAATACTTTAAAAAGAGAAAGAAAGCTAAAGCTTCATAACTTGATAGACTCATCCTCAGATTATCGCGATCGAGTACTAATTAGGATTTTTTACTCATGGTGGAAGGATAAGAGAGAGATAGGTGGTAGAAATTCAAGAAAAACTAAATAAAGAAAGGAAGAGAGAAAGAGAAACTTTTATTACAAAAATGAAGGGAGTTACAAGTTGAAATAAAGATTGCAATTGCATGAAATAAAGACTAGCTACGTACTAATTCCACACTATTAAAAGACATTATAAGTTTATTACAAAGTTGTATGAAATGTAGAATAAAAATAACTTTAAGTGAGAGAGAGAGAGAGAGCAAAATTAAGAACTTAAACACAAATAAAAACAAGTAACATGTTCAAAAACTCAACTAAACTCAACTAATCTACTTATAAACTGCTCTCAACTACTCTAATCTGGTCCTAAACACTTGGACCTTGCTGGAACTTTTAGGAAATTTTTGGAAAGTACACACCCCCTTACACGCTCGTATAGGGGGGCGTGTAAGCATTGTTGACTTCGATGGGTGAAAATCCGGCGGGACAGCGACTGGCTCGGAAATTGGGTTACGCGCCCCATGTATACGCCAGTGTAGGGGGCGTGTAAGCTGTGGCATGACAACAACTCATTGAAAGTCGCATTGCGGTAGGAGTTGGGGTACACACCCAAGGGACACGCCTTTGTAGTTGGGGCATGTAAGTAACGACGTGATGGTGGAGTAGCGAAAGTCACGCAGCGGTGCCGAAAATGTGGACTTGGAAGGACATGCCCCAGGTACACACTCATGTAGTTGGTACATGGTCGTGATCTAGTTGTGTATGGTGGACTTCGAGCCGTGGCTTCATCGGGATTGGGTTATACACCATATATACACGCCCGTGTAAGGGGTACACGGCCTTGACCTAGAGGCCTGTAAGCTATATTTTTCAGGATCTAGACTCCATACTTCATCTTTATCAGACTTGGATTATACGCCTAAGGTACACGCCCGTGTAAGGGGTGCACGGTCATGACCTAGGGGCGTGTAACATGAAAAATGACCCAAAAAATTCCAAAACCTAAAAAAAACTAAGTTAGAACAATTTTGATAAAAGAAACTAATTATAGACTCAAAATTCAAAAAATATATAATTTTAAACAAGAAAATATATGGATTTACTCAAGTAATTTAGGCTAAAATAAGTATCATCAAATTCCTACATACTTATGTTTTGCTTGTTCCCAAGCAAAGATATAAAAACTAGCCAACATAAAAGTAACTAATCAAAAGACTTATTTATATTACACACGAGTATCGTGCGCATTTCTAAGTTGGAAGAAAGTGAAAAATGAACCTAAAGGTTTTACTTAATTATGAAATAACACTTTAAAATCTTTACTAACAAAAATTAATCATCCAAAAGTTTAACCAAAAGTTGTTAAACAATTCAAAGCAATGTAACGAAGGAATAGTGTATTGAGTTGTTACTAGATCCTAAGAGACAAATTATAATAACATAAATCTAAAATCAAGAATCTAAATTTGTACCAAACAACTTAGCTAATCTAATCTTCTTCTCTACTTAACTAAAAAAACCTAGGAGAATGAATTAAAAGGACTTCGTTAGGACCGAGACATGGCTTAGGTATATGATTTGGAATGGTATTCAAAGATAAAACTTGTGGCTAACAATCACACTAAACCAAAGCACGAGTTTTATAGAAATTTCAACAATGAAGCAAAGTATAAGAAAATTTTCTTCCTTTCTTTTCCTTTTTTTGATTTAACATTTTTTCAAACAAAAGACCATAAATATTTTTTCTTTTGTAATTGGCAAAACACAACCTTTTTAAAATAAAACACACGTTTCTTGAATAATCTTCTTTTGAGCATACCTTTATTCTCTTTGAAGTTCTCCAAATATATCACAAACCTATCACAATCATGAAATTTAAAAACTCAAAAGGCTAGTGTGATCAATTAGGCTGGAAAAATTGGCTTTAGTGAGAAGATAAGTGGAGGTAACAAGTAAAACATGGAAAAAGGCCCAAAAGAGGCTAACTAGGAATCATTTAAAAGGTTGGAATAAAGGCTCAAACGAATTCAAAAATGGCCTAAATCATTTTCATGCTCCTAAATTTATCTAAAACATAGGTTTTGAAAAATTTTGAATATAATAAGTCCAAGATAGCAAATAGAGACTAATGAAATTATCATGAATATAATGATAATAAGCTACTAGGATAATTCACATCTACTATATTAGTCCAAAGTTAACATTATAAAAAAAATTTAAACATCAAAAGGAAAATAGTAGATGAAGAATTTTTAAGAAAGTAAAGAGAATAAAAGAAGAAAATCATAAAGTACTGCAAGATTTATAAAAACTTTTCAAATTAATATGCTTCTTAGAATTAGAAACACAACACGACCAACAATTTACTCGTACAATATATTAAGAAGAAGGATTAGGAAAAATTAAAACTAGCTAAGTTATATAAAAGATTTTGAGAATAATAAAACATAAAGCAAGGGGTACTAATGATTCTACCATAATTAGTCTAAACAAATATTGATTCCACCATGTTTTTTTTGTAGAAGATTTTTTCTTATAAAAAAAAGTTCTTGGACTTCCCGAGGGCTACCCTGTGAAGGGTTCATAATATTACTAGGCAGTATGATGGGGTTATTGGGTGAAATCCCAAACGTCCTTTTCCAAGATTAAAACAAATGGAAAATATTTTTTGAGATTTTCAATGTTTTGTAAAATTATTTTTTTATATTGGAGGACCAAACAAATAAGGAAAGACTCCCCCATACTTAAAATTAAACATTGTCCCCAATGTTTAAAACAAAGTATGAAGAAGAATAAAATAAAGGATTTGGAGGGGAAAAAGATGGCTTCCTTGCTAGTGAAGGTAGGGAAGACAGCAACAGAAATCCTTCACAAAATTATTAATACAATAAAACAAAACATAAATAAAATAAAATAAGGATAACTATAGGGTGCCTTCTACAAGCGCTTTGTTTAAGGTCACGAGCTTGACCCATGGCGGCGAAAGATCATAAGTTGTGGAGTGTTAGGGAATTGATTTTCCCTTTCACCGGATTGCCCGCAAAGTACAGTTTTAAATGATGACCGTCAACTTTAAACGAGCCTTTTTCTAAGTGGGAGATAAGAACAGTCTCATATGACCAAACCTCCTTGACATCAAAGGGGTTGGACCATCGAGACTTTAACTTACCCAGAAAAAGCCTGAGGCGGAAATTATATAAAAGGACAAGATCGTCGGGCGCAAATGTTTTCGGACATATAATTTTTTTGATCATGATAGAACGGTTCTTATAAAATTTATTACTCTCATAAGCATTCGCACGCCATTCATTGAGTTCATTTAGTTGAAATTTCCAACTCTCGGAGGCTGAGTTGGAATCGAGATTTAAAAATTTTAGAGCCCAAAAAGCGCGATGCTCTAACTCTATCGGTAGATGGCACACCTTGTCGTAGACTAATCGATATGGCATATAACCGATGGCGGTCTTGTATGTCGTACGATACACCCATCGCACGTCGTCGAGTTTAACAGACCATTCTTTCCTATTTATCGACACGGTTTTTCTAATATGCGCTTAATTTCTCGATTCACTACCTCAACTGGCTGCTTGTTTTGGGTGATAGGCGGTGGAGAGCTTGTGTGTGACTCTGTACTTAGATAAGATTTTTGTGAACTGAGCATTGCAAAAATGTGTACCCATATCACTCACTATCGTGCTAGGCGTTCCAAAGTGAGAAATTAATTTTTTTAGAAAGTTAACGATGACTCTCACATCTTTGGTGGGGAGAGCTTGCGCTTCCGCCCACCTGGATACGTAGTCAACCGCCACTAAAATATAGTGATTGTTTGAAGAAGGAGGTAAAGGGCCTATAAAATCAATACCCCACAAATCAAATATCTCGCACTCAAAAAATTGGTTTTGGGGCATCTCGTCACGACGAGAGATGTTACCCGACCGCTGACAGATATTGCAAGAACTTGCAAAAGCATGACCATCTTTGAAGAGAGTGGGCCAATTAAATCCTGCCTCTAGCACCTTCCGCACAGTCTTCTTGGCTTGATAATGGCCTCCAATTGGCCTCTCATGGCATTGTCGCAAGATTTGCACATCCTCCTCGTTCGAGACGCATCTCCGCACTACTTGATCTGTATATATGCAAAAGAGAAAAGAGTCCTCCCAAAAGTTATTTTTCAAATCAGAAAAGAATTTCTTCTTTTGCTGGGTTGAAAAATCTTTTGGAAGGACCTGCGCAACTACATAGTTAGCATAATCTGCAAACCAAGGGGTGGGGGAAGTCTTTATCTTATTAATATCTAAAAAGCGCTCCTCAGGAAATCTATCATCTATGTCAAAATTCAATGAGCACTTTCACGGCTGGGTTTTCTAATCAAGAGAGGTGGTCGGCCGCCAAATTTTCGGCCCCCTTCTTATCCCGGATCTCTAAGTCGAACTCTTGTAGGAGGAGGATCCATCAAAGCAAGCGGGGCTTAGCATCAATTTTTGCTAGTAGATATTTAAGAGTATAGTGGTCGGTAAAAACGATGACTTTTAATAGCGTTACGTAGGATCAAAACTTATCGATATCAAAAAAAATACAACGGTTAGTAGTTCCTTTCCCGTCATAGTGTAATTGGCTTGTGTGGCTGTGACCGTTCTGCTAGTGTAGTAGATAGGATGAAAATATTTGTTATCGCACTGTCCTAATACTGCTCCTACAGCAATATCGCTCGCATCACACATGATTTCGAATGGAAGGAACCTGTCCGACGCCACTAAAAGAGGAGAATTGATAAGTTTTTCTTTAATAAAATTAAACGCCTCTATGCACTCGTAATCAAAAATGAAAGAAGATTCCTTTTCCAAGAGGTGGGTTAGTGGTTTCATTATTTTAGAAAAGTTTTGGATGAACTGTCGATAAAAACATGTGTGGCCTAAGAAACTCCTAACAGATTTTACGTTTGTTGGCTGGGGAAGTTTTTCGATAATTTGATCTTTGGCCTTATCGACCTCCATCCCCTTGGCAGAAATCTTATGGCCGAGAACAAACCCTCTCAGACCATGAAGTTGCATTTTTCCCAGTTTAACACTAAATTTGTTTCTTCGCATCGGTTAAGGACTCGATCTAGATTTTTAAAGCAATTTTGAAATGATCTTCCGAACACGGAAAAATCATCCATGAAGACTTCCATAATATCTTCTACAAGCTCGCCAAAGATTGCCAGCATACATATTTGGAATGTAGGTGGTGCATTGTAAAGGCCAAACGACATTCTTCGATATGCGAAGGTGCCGAAGGGGCAAGTAAAAGTTGTTTTCTCCTGGTCTTAAGGGGAGATAGGGATTTGAAAAAAACCTAAAAGGCCGTCCAGAAAATAATAGAATGGATGACCCGAAAGATGCTCTAAGATTTAATCGATGAATAGTAGCAGGAAGAGGTCTTTTCGGGTGGCATCGTTTAACTTTCGATAGTAGATGCACACCCGCCAACTCGTAAAAGTACGAGTTGGAATCAGTTCATTGTTTTGGATCGCCCAAACCGTTATGCCGCCCATCTTGGGCATGACTTATATGGGGCTCACCCACGTACTATCCGAGATAGGGTAGATAATTCCTGCATCCAAAAGTTTTATTACCTCAGCCTTAATGACATCCCTCATGTTCATGTTAAGGCTTCGTTTAGGCAAGATAGTTCTGCGGGAGTTATCCTCAAGAAAAATTTTATGCGTGCAGAAAGTGGGGTTTATGCCTTTAATATCTGAAATTTGTTATGCAATTGCACGATGATGTTTGTTTAAAACTTCCACTAATTCAGAAGTCTCTGAATCACTTAGGGTAGAAGAGATAATAACGAGAAGTTTTAAATTTTATTCCATAAATTCATATTTAAGGTGATCGGGGAGTTGTTTTTGTTCAAGGATTGGTGGTTCTTCATAGGAGCGGGCGAAGATCGCTAGTCCGGGGAGGGAGGCGAGAGATGACTAGGAGAGCTCACTCTTTGTAGTTCTCCCCCCCCCCCCATTTTTTGTAATCTCGCTTAGGCGAGCTGACTTTTTGTAACAACCTCTTAATGAAAGATTTTCTGCCATGAATTTTTCTATCTTCTTTTTCTTGGTCTTTCTTTCTGTGAAGCACTCGCCCGCGAGCTCTCCTCCTTAAGAGACCTCGCTAGGATAGGACCTGCCGCTAGAATGCATGTTTAGGATTCGTTCTCGTGAATAGCTTCCAAGAACTTGCTCGCTCCAGGTATAACAAGGAATGGGCCACCCGCCGAGCTGGGCTTGCCACCACCCAACTCGCGCGTGAGCTGCCTCTTCTCTTGCCAATGTCGAGCCAAAATTGTTAAAATATTTCACAAGTAAAACTGAAGGGGGCGGAATGCATTGTTGGAGCTTGCCCTCTTCAAAGGAGGCTTAGGGCTTGGCTCGCCTTCTTTCTGCTGAGCTGGGCCCGCGAGCTCTGACTCGCCTATAAGGGCTTTCTCCTCTATACCCTTAGGGAAGACCGATCATCTCAAATAACTCCCGGAGAGGGTGGGACTCCCTCGAGTGACATCTAGCCCTACCAGCTAGGTGAGAGCCTGGCAGCGGGATCTGCTCGGGGTCTGGGTAGACTCTCTCAAGTGACATCCAGTCCTCCTAGCTAGGTGAGAGCTTGGTAGTGGGATCTGCTCAGGGTCTGGGTAGACTCCCTTGAGTGACATCTAGCCATGCCAGCTAGGTGAGAGACTAGCAGCGGGATCTACTCAGGGTCTGGGTAGACTCTCTTGAGTGACATCCTGTAACATCTCTCAGGCAACTAGACCCCCTAGGTGTAGTTTTGTCATGACTGGGTCATGACAAAACCCTAGGAAGCCCTAGTAGACCAAGTGGACCTAGGAATATAGGTAAAATCACCTTGGTCTGCATATATCACATCCTCAACATCAGACCTAAGGTCTGACTTTAGGGCTTCAACTTAACCCCATGACCCTATTACAACACCCTTAACACCTTGGGTAGTCCATAGGGTCACTAAGGACCCATTATGGGCAGTCAAAGTGGTTAAGTTGACCTAAGTAAACCCTAACCCTAAATGGGTCAAACTGACCTACATAGGGTCAATTGACCTTCCCTTAGCCAGGTGGACCCCACACATGCCCTCCTAACCCAAGAGTGGGTTCAATGGGTCACCAAGGACCTATTGGGGTCAACCCTAGTGGCTAAGTTGACCCAAGTCAACTCAAACCCCAAAAATGGTCAAAGTACCCTTAATAAGGTTCAAGTAACCTTCAAGGTGCCAAGTCAACCCTACCCATCCCTAACTAGACCCTAGGGAAGGCCACTAGGTAACCAAGGACCCATTGATGGTGACACAAAAGGTCAATTTGACAAAAGTCAACCCTAGGCTAGGTCAAGTAGAACTTAGCTCAAAAAGGGCTAACCCAAGCTCAAGCCCCTAGCCACTTGGGCTAACCACCTCCTAACCACTTTATATTAGCTTAGTGGGCTGTATTTAGGCTAGTGCCATGACATAATTTGGCCATGAAGGGCAGGAGAGAGAAAAATCCAAATTCCTCTTTAATGGAGGAGAGAGAAAAGGAGTTAAAACCATTCATGGCTTCGGGAAGCCAAGAACCACCCCTTTTATTCCTTGATTCATTCCCCCATTAAATGTGGAGAAGGTCAGGGGTCATCCTGGTGGCTGTTCAAGGCTAGGGGAGGAGAACCACCATGGCCGAGAAAAGCTATTCATGGCCATTAATGGCATTGATGCCATGACCACCCCCTCCCCCCATTTTATTGTTTTAAAAGCTTCACTGGACTCCAAGGAGCCGTTTCCACCCTTGCCCCGGTGATTTCGAGTTACTCCACTGTGTAGTTGCAGAAACCCTAGCGGCGCCACCACCACCATGGCATCCCGGCGATTGGCGCGCCTCTAGCCCGCAAACAAGGTCCTCCCCTTCTTCTTCCATGAGTAGATCGTAGGACTAATTAGGGTCAAGGTTCGGGCTCAATTGAGCCTGATCCAAACTTTCAAATCCATGGTTTTTGGGAAAACTTCCGCTTGTCGGGATCGCCGGAAAATGCCCCTCCGGTGGCTGTGCCGCCTTCTGGCGATAGCCACCACCTCGACGGAGGTGGTGGTGGCGGTGGCCGGCCAGGGAGGCGGCCGGATGGCCGGGAATTTGGCCGAGAAGTGGCTCCAAGTCAGGATGATCCTGGCCATCGGCTGGAGCTTTAAGACGACCAGATTCCACTGGATGTGCTTTAAGATTCGTGCTAGAGATTATTTAAACTATAGGTTATATTTTCATATTATTTCATTTCTGACATAGAAATTGTATTTTATGTTTATATTTATTAAAAATACCTAGGGACAACTACAAAAAAAGTAATAAATATCAAAATTGTAGCCCTAGGAGTGTACTTTATTTTAAAATTGGTTTGAACTAATTTGAGTGCTTAGTTTGACCAGGGCACTCATTTTGGTGGGGTCTATACCTAGGGCTAGACATAGATTAAAATGTGTGCCCCCACTTCACCACAAGTCCAAATGACCTGAACTTTAGACAGGGAGTCACCCTAAGCTATACCTAGGTCCTGTCCAAAAATGGGAATTTTTGGAGATAATTTTTTTTATTTTTAGAAATTATTTAATAATCCTAGGGTAAATTAATTTAGGGACCTAAAGACCTCAAAACCCTCCCAAATTTTTGTGAGCGGTTCTTAGGGTCATCATGAGGTGCTGTATAAATTTTCACCTCATTTTGAGTTGATTTGGTTGGGAAATGAGTAAACCCTAGTTTTGCCCTAAAGGGGGTATTTAGGTCAAAAGTGCACCTTGTGGGATTGGGTGTCCAAACCACCTCAACAGAGGCTGAAATTTGGGCCACTGGTTTGACATGACTTTTAACACGCTCATATGGGTTATCGGGTGGTTTGTGGTAGGATTACCCTAGGAACCAAGTTCAAACCCTAAGTTTGAACTTTGGGAGTTTGAGAAGGGCATGGGGTCAAATGCCCTTGTATGTAATTGAAATTTGGTAGGGAAGACACTAGGGAAGCTAAGGTCCTCTGGTAAAAATCTTAGAGGATTTGGAGATATATAAACCCCTCAAAACCCTAACCCTAGTTTAGGGCACAACCATTATACATGTAAGATAGGCCACCAAAACTTAATGAAAAGTTATGAAACTTGGGTAGTTTGGTCTTAGGATTAATTAGAGCCTCTGGTGATTTTGTTGGTAATTTTGGAACAATACACTTAGTACCTCCTTTATAATACATGGAATTGCCCTTGATAGTCTTTTGTTTATTATGATCACACTATTTAGTAGGAAGTTATGAAAATTGGGCAGAGGGTATTTTAGGTCAATATACCCATACTTGAATTTTATTATAATTTTTAGAGGTTATATTTCTAGTACCTCCTTCACAAGCTTTTAAAAATACAATTATATTAAAAAATAGATTCAGAGCTCTATGATTGATTTAAAATTGTGAAACTCATGTAAAAGTGTAATTAGGTCAATATGCACATGAGGGAAATTTTATTATAATTTTTAGATGAATAATTGCAGTAGTTGTTTCATTAATTTAAGAAAGATGGTTATTGTTCTAAATTAAAATTAGAGATCATTATTCACTGTGAAGTTTGAAAACTTTGTCAGGAGTGTTTTTAGGGCATATTATCCATGCTTGAATTTTCTTATAATTTTTGGAAGCTCATTTACAATACTTATTTCTTTAGTTGTTAACTATGAGATTATATTTAAAATTATGGATCAAGGGTTTAAACCTAGTAAAAAAATTTAGAGACTTGAATTTACTGTTATATAGCTGCCTAGTATTTATCTTAATTTTTATGGAGCATTTTTCATGACTATAAGGGCCACTTCATATTCAAACTGGGGCATTTAGATTTTTAGGAGAAATAAATCTAATGTCAGATAAATTAGGAAAATTCCAAGTTTCTGGATTTACTCTATAAGTGTCATGATAGGCCTCCATTAATTATCTTAGGTTGTTTGGATGAGGATTTAATGTACCTCCTATCATGCACATCATATAGCATAAGATGGTCTGCTTTAAGTAAAACTGCGGAAATCGTGTTAACATGGGGAATGATCGTAGGGAGATGGGATTGTGCTTTACTGATTTTGGTATGTGGATTGGAGTATACCATTGAAGCTGGGGAGAGTAGGTAGTAGTGTTGTCTAAGTTTATGTGGTACTCGGGATCGACGAAAGATCGTCTATCTTGTGAAGGGAGAGAGAAGGTCAAAACACTTTAGTGTTAGAACCAGTGTAATACTAATGAGATCATGAATCGGGTAATAACCAATAATAATAAGTGTCTTGATAAAGGGAGCTTTGGGCTTCAACCCATCGTAGTTCCTAGTGCCATTTGAGAGCCCTTCATGGGGTATGTCAGGGGCAGTCCCGGGCTAACCTAAACTGTAGGCAAAATAAACTGCAAGAGTAACTAGAATAAATAGGGATTCACTTTCACTAACCTCGATGTCTCGGGATGTTAGGTTGGGTTACTCGGGCTGTAGGCTCGGTGGATTTGGTGATGGGCATGTTAGCCCGGCGAGCTTTGGCTCAGTTGTTGATTGTGACAAACGGGATGGTCCGGGGAGCTTTGGCTCAGTAGATGATACATAAGGTTGCATGTGCATAAAGTATAAGGTGGTGGGTCTTCGGTATGTGAGGGTCGATGCACCGACGCCAATACGTTGACTCGGCAAGTGTGGTTTTGCACTTCGCCAAATAAGTCTGGTACACAGCCGGCAAGAGTACGCAGGAGCTCCGCTTACTGCACCAGCGTCGAGGCATACGATAGGTCTGACTGGTTGTGCAATTACCGGTTTAGAGGTGGGCGAGGCCCAACCCACCACTTCCGTTCGCCACTACTGAGGTATCCTGGGAGGTTAGGCTCCAGAAAGGGGGAACTAAAGGTGAAAGTCACACTAGTGTCAACTACCTTCACCTATGGGGGGGATAGGTGATTTGCAGTCTTTTTGCGGAATTAAAAATTTACCTGCACAATAAAACAAAACAAGCACAGCACAGAAACACACAGGCAGTTATAGTGGTTCCTCGATTTGGGTACGTCCACTTTCCTCCTTCGACCTATCTCCCAACAAGGGACGACTCGATCACTTCACCAACCGGATTGAAATCCAATCCTCACACTATGGAAGGAACCATTCCACCCGAAGGAGTCACTACTCCTCCACCACGGGTTGCACCCAACCCTTACAATGAGGAAACAAAGTTCCTTTACAACAAAATCAAAAATGGAATGTATAAAAAATACAAACTACGTTTGAAGCGCTTGGTGTTCCTCTTCGTTCGATAAAGCATTCTTGAAATAGACGAAGAGTCCACGACCTAAGCACTCTCTTGGAGAGGATCTCCCCGAGATCGGGGGCGGAAAGGATTGTGGCGGCGATGATTTCGATATCCAAACTTCGTAACAAAGCTAGCAAGGTCTACCAACAATCTTTCTTGGATCGATCGTCTCAATCGATTCGAAAGGGGAAAGTATTCCCGTTCCACAAAACAAGAGACAAAGGATCTCAAGAAGAAACGTGAGACGCGTTGCTTGGCTAAGTTTCTATTACCGAGAGATCAAGAAGAATCCGATCAGCGGCGGCGACGAACTATCGAGCGGCGACGAACTATCGAGCGGCGACGGCGGCGGAAGGAAATCCGCGATCTGCTAGGTCAAGTCGGCAGCTCGTTCTTTTTTGTATATATTGATTACCCGTAAGGTTAAAAATATACGAGTATTTATACTGTAGATCAACCTTTATGACCGTTGTGGGCCCCACCAGAAGAAACCCTAATTTTGGTTCAAACAGCGCCTGAACATTTGGTCCGGTCCAGCGAGCCAACGGAATTCGCCTAAGGCAAATTTGGCAGGAATCATTGGTGATTCTCGACGAATCGGCAAGAATCACTTATGATTCCGGTCGAATTCTCCTTAGAAGAATTCTAGCTGAACAGCAAGCCATCCAGAGAGAATCAGCAAGAATCACAATCCATTCTCGACTAATCGGCGAGAATGCAAAGTCATTCTCGACGATTCGGCGAGAATCACTTAGTGATTCTCGTCGATTCTGCCTTAGCTGAATTCTAGACGGCGTTGAGACAGCCGGATGCCTTCGGCGAGAGTAGGCTAGTGATTCTCGATGATTCGTTGAGAATCACTAGTGATTCCCGTCGAATCGGCGAGAATCACTTAGTGATTCTCGTCGAATTTTCCTTAGACGATTTTTCGTCTATCTTCCTGTGAGCTGGTCTTTGACCCATCCTTGCTCATTTTCTGCTCTTGATCTGTCTCAGCCCTGTACTTGAATATAAGTACACTCCAATAGAGAGAGTACACGTAAGCCAACACACTGATCTGCTCAACGAGGGATTATGATGCGCAGACCCGTGTATATTGACTCACTTCACCCTGACATTGGTGTGTACTTAGCGTGGAATAACTGCAAGCACATCTTGAAGAAAATCATCAAATACATTATCTATTCAACTTAGCTTGTTCAGGGGCTTCTTCAAATCAGGTACATTGTGGATACAATACCCAACAATCTCCCCCTATTTGAAGAAGCCTAAACCCTACAAGCTAAGGTGAATGGAGCATATGAAAATCATAAACTACTAATTCAGTTGAGAGAGAAATTCATTATCACTTTCCTGAGAGCATACTTGGAGCCACCTTAGCCTTAGCCGAGAGGGTAATCTCCCCCTTTCGGCTTCTGCAAATCTAGGACTTCACTTGGAGCCACATGCTCCCCCCTCAATTCTTGTATCCATGCTCGAGCTTGAGTTCCTTACTGATGCTCCCCCTTGATCAAAGAGCCTTGAGCCACACAGTCTTCATTCTTCATAGTTCAACATGCCGAGTTCAGTTTTGAAGAGACTGAACTTGGCCTCGTCTAGGGGCTTTGTGAAGATATCTGGAACCTGCTTAGCCGTGGGGAAATAGCAGAGAGATATGTCTTTGTTTTCCACATGCTCTCGAATGAAGTGATAGCGCACTTCAATATGCTTCGTTCTGTTGTGCGACACAGGATTGTTCGCAATTGCTATTGCGCTCGAGGAGTCACAATACATCGGAACTTCTCTGAACTGCAGGTCATATTCTTTGAGCTGATTTCTGATCCATAGAAGTTGTGTGCAACAGCTGCCTGCTGAGATGTACTCAGATTCAACAGTGGAGGTTGCGACACAATTCTGCTTCTTACTGTTCCAAGAAATAAGCCTTCTTCCGAGGAATTGACACGTCCCGGAAGTGCTTTTCCATCATCCCTTCTTCCTACAAAGTCAGCATCTGAAAATCCTATCAGCTCGACATCATTGTTTCTTGGGTACCACAAGCCAATATTTGGTGTACCTTTAAGGTATCTAAGAATCCACTTTGCAGCGACATAATGAGATTCCTTAGTGTTCACCTGATATCTGGCACAAATGCATGTGGAAAACATAATATTCGGTCTACTAGCAGTAAGATAGAGCAGGGATCCAATTATGCTTCTGTACTTGGTTTCATCAAAAGGTCTCCCTTTCTCATCCTTGTCCAGAGACACAGTGGATCCCATTGGAGTCCTCATAGAGGTTGCACTCTCCATTTCAAATTTCTTGAGGAGTTCATTTGTGAACTTTGTCTGAGAGATGAAAATCCCATCCTCAGACTGTTTCACTTAAAGTCCCAAGAAATACTTCAGCTCTTCCATACTACTCATTTCAAACTTCCCTTGCATAAGTTTGGAAAACTTCTTGCAAAGGTTGTTATCCGTTGACCCGAATATTATGTCATCGACATAGATTTGCACCAGCAAAATCTTGCCTTTGACTTCCCTAAGAAACAATATCTTATCTATTTTTCCTCTAGAGAACTTGTTCTCAAGAAGAAAACTAGACAGAGTCTCATACCAAGCTCGAGGAGCTTGTTTTAAGCCATATAGGGCTTTATTAAGAAAATAAACATGATTGGGAAATGTAGGATTAACAAAACCTGGGAGTTGTGCGACATATACTTCCTCTTTCAGATTTCCATTGAAGAAAGCAGATTTCACGTCCATCTGATAGACAGTGAATCCTTTGTGCGAAGCATAAGCCAGGAACAATCTGATTGCCTCGAGCCTTGCCACTGGTGCAAAGGTCTGGTCGAAGTCAATCCCCTCCTCCTGTCTGTAACCTTGAGCCACCAACCTAGCCTTGTTCTTTATGATGACACCGTGTTCATCCAGTTTGTTTCTGAAGATCCACTTGGTGCCGATCACATTCTGGTTCTTTGGTCTGGGAATAAGCGTCAAGACGTTGAATCTTTCAAATTGATGCAGTTCATCTTGCATGGCCAATATCCATGCCGCATCTTTGTTTGCCTCGTCGAACTTCTTTGGCTCAACCTGTGATAGGAAACTAAGGTGAAAAATCTCGTTAATTGTACCTCTTCGAGTTCTGACACCATCACGAGGATCTCCGATGATCTGATCTCTAGGATGATCCCTCACGTGTCGGAGCTCTAGGAGTCTAGCATCTGGAGCTCTGACGTCTTCTCGGGCTTCTCCTTCTTCTGGAAGATTTTCTCCATCCTGCTTGCCAACTTCTCCAGCTGACGTCGAGGTGGAAACCTTGATGTACTAGGGAGTTCCACACTTAGCAGTCTCATCGAGACTTAGCTGTTCAAGTCTTGCACCTGCATCTTCAAGAAAGCCATTGGAAGAATTGCTATTAAGCAAGCTTCCTTCATCAAATACAACATGGATGGATTCCTCTACCACTAGGGTTTTCTTATTGAAGACCCTATATGCCCGGCTATGGCTACTATAGCCCATAAATATGCCTTCGAAGCATTTTTCACCAAACTTAGTACGCGGGTACTTCCCATTATTTAGTACATAGCATCTGCAGCCAAAGATCCTTAAATAGGACATGGTTGGTTTCCATCCTTTCAGTAGCTCATAAGGCGTCTTACGATAACTCTTGTTGATCAAGGCCCGGTTTTGTACATGACAAGCCGTATTGATAGCCTCTGCCCAGAAGTATTCTGGGAGAGAAGCGTCATTCAGCATTGTCGTGCAAGTTTCAATGAGCATTCTATTTCTCCTCTCCGCAACTCCATTTTGCTGAGGAGTACGCGGGGAGGAAAACTCATGAAAGATACCATGTTCTTCACAAAATTCTGTCATAGCCCCAGAATTGAATTCTGTTCCATGGTCACTTCTGATTTTGACCACTGAGCAGTTAAGTTCGTTCTGAATTTGCTTGACAAAACTCATGAAGATGTCAAACGTATCTGACTTTCGTTTTAAGAAGAACACCTATGTAAACCGAGAGTGATCATCAACAATCACTAGCGTATAGGACTTGCCTCCCCAGCTATGAACTTGCACTGGACCAAACAAGTCCATATGCAGAAGATAAAGACATCTGGAAGAGTCTTTGTCTACAATGCCCTTAAAGGTAGCCCGAGTCTGTTTGCCCTTCTAGCACGCAGGACAGGGGCTATCTTTGATGCACTTAATAATGGGAGCATCCCTTACTAAATTTTTAGAAAATAACATACTAATCGTCTTGAAATTAATATGTGTCAATCTGTTGTGTCATTGTTCACAAAGAGATGCACTGCCTTTTGCTACCAGGCACACGGGAGTAGAAGAATCTAAACTAAGAAAATCTAAACAAAAGATATTTCTGCTCCTAATGCCAGTTAATACCGTCTCCGAAGTGGCACACGATAGTATCAAGCATTTATCCTTGCAGAACTTAACGTCATATCCTTTATCACATAATTGACTTACACTGATCAGGTTATGATTTAAACCTTCAACATAAGCCACGTCGGTGATAGAGATTATTACGTTGGAAATTATACCATAACCTCTGGTGACACCTCGATCTGATCCCCCAAAGATGACTTTGGGTCCATTTTTGACTGGAGAGTAGTCACGCAGCAGGCTTCTAGTCTCAGTCATATGCCGGGAACATCCACTGTCCAAGTACCAGATTGGAGTTTTGGTGGCCTTTGGACATTCCTGCAAAACGGAATTAATTTCCCTTAGGAACCCAATCGAACTTGGGTCCTAGATTCCTTGTTAGCACACTCCCCCTCGGATGGTTAACCCTACGAGTGGTCGATCTCGCATTTCTAACATGAGGAGTCTCGTTATATCTCGGATTAAACCAGCAATCCACGGCAAAGTGACCAACTTTGCCACAACACCAACTGTCAAATCTATTATACCTTTTCCTAGGCTCCTGCTTCACCCTTGAAACGGTTGGTCCAGCCGGGGCCTTGGATCTGGAGGTGGAGCCATCATGATGACAACAGTCACATTATTTCTTCACCTCATGTTCCTTCAGTATAACAGGCTTGGCTTTTGGTGCCTGCTTCCTATTATGGCCGCAAGAGAAGTGGCCATAATCCTCCACTTAGATTTCCTCATAAGGTGCCTTAAAGACACTCTCACTGTAGTTGCGGGGGAAGGCCCAACCATCATACCGGCTCTTGGGCTTTTCAACCGAGGGCCGGAAGAAGTGGCCATAGGTTGACTCAAAGTCTTGTTCATTACAGGGAAAGCCAGGCTTCCTGAATTCAACAGGGTTGAGTGGGGCCTTTCCCTTTTCTGCAGCAGAAGCCTTCTTAGCAGCCTTATTTTTCCTCTTCTTTCTGTTTCTCATGGATGATTTACCAGGCACACCCACATGCCCCAAGCCAGCCCCCTTAGCCTGAGCAGAGAAGGTATCAACCAGTGGAAAAACAGTCTTTGGCATAGAGAAGCTTTTGACACTCTTCCTTTCTGCCGCAAGTTGTTCTTCCAACTTATTTATTTCTTCCTGTTTAAGGTCAAGGAGACTTAGAGACTCAGAGTGCTTAGAGACCAGGTCCAGGTGCTCCTGTCGGAGAAAAATCAAGCTAGTGATCTCTTCCCTTAGGGAGACACCCTCGACCTTAAGGAATTTGACTTCCTTTTTCTGACCTCTCAATCTCTTGCGGCATTCCTCGAAGGTGTTGAGCAGAAGCTCATACTTTTTGAGGAGCTCGGCTTCTCGGGCAGAAGGGCTATCCTCGAGATCATCATCAGGAGACTCATAGTCAGAGTCAGAGAGGGGGGTACGAGCTTTTACCTTCCCAGTAAATGGGGGGCAGTCTCCTTCTGAATCAGAGCGACCCACTAGCCCGAAGTAGGCTTCTTCATCATCACTGGAGTCTGAGGAATCAGACTCACTCAGTGTCTTTGGCTTTTTAGCGATGTAGCTCCTCTCTTTCTTCTTATCTCTAGAGGACTTGTGCTCCTCTCCCTTCCCCTTATCTCTCTTACCTTGGTGGCAGTCAGCCACGACGTGTCCTGGCTTATTGCACCCAAAACAAATGATGTCGTTAGAGCGATGTTTGTTCTCTTTGGATTCATACGTGTCAGAATAATAATTCTTCTTCTAATGTCTGGAGGAGGAGTCATCTCTCTTTCTTTGATTCCTCAACTTGAGGAACTTCTTGAACTCCCGAGTTATGAGGGAGAAGTCTTCTTCAGACAGCTCTGAGCCGGAGGAGCATGGCTCGGAGTCTTCCTCCTCATCCTTTTTCAACGAACGGGATGAGGTAGCACCCTTGCCTTTCCTGGAGTGAATGGCTTTCAGGGACACAGTCTTTTCTTTTGCTGTGGCTTTCTCGGCTTCTTCTTTTGCTTTCCTCGTGTTCAGCTGAAGCTCATAGGACATAAGCATCCCAAATAGTATTTGAGGATCAGTTTTTGCTAATCTACCAAACTCTCGGATGGCGCAGATCTTCGTGTCTCATTCCTTAGTAAGAGACCTAAGGAATTTATCATTAAGTTCACCATCAGTGAACACTCTTCCATATCCCTTTAGGGCATTGACTATCTTGAAGAAATTCTCGAAGGTAACTCCGATCACTTCCTTAGGCCCTTGCCTGAAGGCCTCATATTTCTGGTTCAGGAGGGATCTGCGATCATCCCTAACTTCATCAGTGCCCTCCATTAGAATAATCAGGCAGTGCAAGATTTCCTTGGCTGTCCTGTAGTTGCAGAAGTTCTGCATCATGGAGTCATCGACTGCGCTGACCAGAAAGTTCTGCGCCTTCTTGTCAAGTCCGACCAACACCATCTCGTCCTTGTCCATTTCAGAAAACTTCTTTGGCACCATTTTGGTAGGATCAATGGTGGAGGCCTTAGTGGGAATATAAGGTCCCTCCTCCACGATCATGAAGAGTCGGGGATTGACTGCTTCCATGTAGAATCTAATCCTTTCCTTCTAGATTGGAAAGTTTAGCCTGGTGCACACTGGGATCTTTCCTGAGGTCTTGAGTCCGTCCATAGAGATATCTGCCTTCTTCTTGACACTAGTGGCAGGAACTTACTCAAGGTCTTAACCTTTTTGATGAGCAACCTCGCTCTGATACCACTTGAAAGTCACACTAGTGTCAACTACCTTCACCTATGGGGGGATAGGTGATTTGCAGTCTTTTTGCGGAATTAAAAATTTACCTGCACAATAAAACAAAACAAGCACAGCATAGAAACACACAGGCAGTTATAGTGGTTCCCCGATTTGGGTACGTCCACTTTCCCCCTTCGACCTATCTCCCAACAAGGGACGACTCGGTCACATCACCAACCGGATTGAAATCCAATCCTCACACTATGGAAGGAACCCTTCCACCCGAAGGAGTCACTACTCCTCCACCACGGGTTGCACCCAACCCTTACAATGAGGAAACAAAGTTCCTTTACAACAAAAGCAAAAATGGAATGTATAAAAAATACAAACTACGTTTGAAGCGCTTGGTGTCCCTCTTCGTTCGATGAAGCGTTCTTGAAATAGACAAAGAGTCCACGAACTAAGCACTCTCTTGGAGAGGATCTCCCCGAGATCGGCGGAAAAAAGGATTGCGGCGGCGATGCTTTCGAGATCCAAACTTCATAACAAAGCTAGCAAGGTCTACCAATGATCTTTCTTGGATCGATCGTCTCAATCGATTCAGAAGGGGAAAGTATTCCCGTTCCACAAACAAAGAGACAAAGGATCTCAAGAAGAAACATGAGACGCGTTGCTTGGCTAAGTTTCTGTCGCCGAGAGATCAAGAAGAATCCGATCAGCGGTGACGTCGAACTATCGAGCGGCGACGGCGGCGGAAGGAAATCCGCGATCTGCTAGGTCAAGTCGGCGGCTCGTTCTTTTTCGTATATATTGATTACCCGTAAGGTTCAAAATACACGAGTATTTATACTGTAGATCAACCTTTATGACCGTTGTGGGCCCCACCAGAAGAAACCCTAATTTCGGTTCAAACAGCGCTTGAACATTTGGTCCGGTCCAGCGAGCCAACGGAATTCGCCTAAGGCAAATTCGGCGGGAATCATTGGTGATTCTCGACGAATCGGCGAGAATCACTTATTATTCCCGTCGAATTCTCCTTAGAAGAATTCTAGCTGAACAGCAAGCCATCCAGAGAGAATCGGCGAGAATCACAATCCATTCTCGACGAATCGGCGAGAATGCAAAGTCATTCTCGACGATTCGGCGAGAATCACTTAGTGATTCTCGTCGATTCTGCCTTAGCTGAATTCTATACGGCATTGAGACAGACGGATGCATTCGGTGAGAGTAGGCTAGTGATTCTTGACGATTCGTCGAGAATCACTAGTGATTCCTGTCGAATCGTGAGAATCACTAGTGATTCCCGCCGAATCGGTGTGAATCACTTAGTGATTCTCGTCGAATTTTCCTTAGACGATTTTTCGTCTATCTTCCCGTGAGCTGGTCTTTGACCCATCCTTACTCGTTTTTTGCTCTTGATCTGTCTCAGCCCTGTACTTGAATATAAGTACACTCCAATAGAGAGAGTACACGTAAGCCAACACACTAATCTGCTCAACGAGTGATTACGATGTGCAGACCCGTGTATATTGACCCACTGCACCCTGACATTGGTGTGTACTTAGCGTGGAATAACTGCAAGCACATCTTGAAGAAAATCATCAAATACATTATCTATTCAACTTAGCTTGTTCAAGGGCTTCTTCAAATCAGGTACATTGTGGATACATTACCCAACAAAAGATATGTGTACACAGAGACGAGTGGGTGAGTTGCACTTGCATGATCACATCATAGCATATTTGCATGTCATAGCATCATCAATGCATATAACCCCTGACACCTATTGTATAAAGGGGTATGGGACGCTTTATACAATAGGCCCTGCAAAACGACCCCTTGGTTTATAAGTTCGCGTGAGCGTGCTTATAAGTTACAGTTTTTACTCTGTAGATATATACATGCTACTATAAAACCGACACTCTATCGTATAAATTGGTATGAGACTTTTTGTACAATAGGAGCCTTACAGAAGATCCCTTAGCTTATGTGTTTGCATATAAGTTGAGGTTACGTATTATATATTCAGTCTTTAATACTTTCATTCCTATCACATATACTCTTAGAACAGCTAGATTAGTTTCGCCGTCACCTGTTACTTTGTAATTCTCCACCTTCATTACCTCTCTTTTCCTCCTCCCCGCTCGGTGTCTCGGAGCCATGGGGGAAGGGGCGGGGGATGATAGGACTTAGTCTTTTAGACTAACGGTTTTCGAACCACATCATTTTAGGGGATCGTGGAGCCCCGCATGGAGGAGCAGCCCCTGAGGTTGGCACTCTTGGAGATGGGATAGTCTAGCACCTGAGTTTAGACAGCTGGGACTGTGAGTCCCGATCGTTAGTAGATGTTTAGCTTTTGCTTCCGCGGTGAGTGATTTGTAGTGAGGATATTGATGTACCGGGCATGTGCCCTATTTTTTTACCTTTATTATTTATGTGGAATCTCCCTTTGTGGAGATTATTTACGATATATGTGATTTTTGTGGACTTGCCTTTTACTCTTTTGCTGCTTTTCGGTGATCGATTTGGCCAGCAAGATCGGCATTTTGTAGTGGCGACCTTCCCAGGCGTGAATGTGTCACCACAAAGTAGTGGTTCTGGGCCTAAGACCCCAGTGGCTTAAAAAGAAAAAAAAATGGGGTCTTACACATCCAGCCCTGCCAAGTAGATGAGAGCCTGACAGCAGGATCTTCTTGGGGTCTGGGTAAACTCCCTCGAGTGACATCCAGACCTGCTAGCTAGGTGACAGCCTGGCAGCGGGATCTGCTCGGGGTCTGGGTAGACTCTCTCGAGTGACATCTAACCCTGCCAGCTAGATGAGAGTCTGGCAATAGGATCTGCTCGGTGTCTGGGTAGACTCCCTCGAGTGACATCCAGCCTTATCAGTTAGGTGAGAGCCTGGCAGCGGGATCTGCTCCGGGTTTGGGTAGACTTCCTCGAGTGACATCCAGCCCTGCCAGCTAGGTGAGAGCCTAGCAGCGGGATCTGCTCGGGGTCTGGGTAGACTCTCTCGAGTGATATCCAGCCCTGCCAGCTAGGTGAGAGCCTGGAAGCGAGATCTGCTCAGGGCCTATCAAATGAACACCACCCATTCACAAAAAAATGGTAGGAGTATTAGCACTTCAAGAAATTTTACTTAGAAAGAAGAATGTCACTTACATGGTTCAAGGATAAAAACGTTTCAAGTCATCACCGCTCCATGTGAGATTTAGGGTCTCACCCTCCACATTCTGGTGGCCGTACCCTCCTGATTTCAATCTTTCTTGTACAATGTATGGACCCTCCCAATTGGGGTTGAGCTTCCTCACAACGGTTGATCTTCCTGCAACATCCATCTTCCTTAAGACCATATCTCCCTCTGCGAACTGTTTGACCCTGATGTGCTTGTCAAAGTACTTAGTAATTCTTCTCTTTACTTCTTCTTGCCGGATGGCAGAGAGGTAACGTAACTGCTCTACCATGTCGAGGGAGAGCAACAACTCCTCCTCATTTTCCGCTTGTCATTCCTCCCTTCCTGCCTTTGCCTCGACCACCTGGGGCATCTGGACCTCAAACTCGATTGGAAGCATTGCCTCACATCCATGGGAGAGCTTGAAGGGGGTTTCTCCCGTGGCCGTGTTGAGGGTGGTTCTAAGGGCCCAAAGAACCGAGGGAAGCTGCTCCACCCAGCTACCCTTAAGATTTTCAACTTTTTTCTTCAAGAGTTTCACTATGATTTTGTTTACCACCTCCACATGCCCATTGCTCCTAGGGTGATAGACCGAGGCAAATCTGAGATCAATCTCGAGCTGCCCGCAGAAGCTGATGAACTCTACATTAGCTAACTGAGGCCCATTATCTGTGATAATGGCCTGGGGTATCCCGTACCGACAGATGATCTCTCCCCACACAAAATTCCTGATAACCTGGGAGGTCACCTTAGGCAATGCCTTTACCTCCAACCACTTAGAAAAATAATCTATCATGATGAGTAAGAATCTCCTCTACCCGCTGGCCTAGGAGAAAGGTCCCACCAAGTCTATTCCCTAGATGGAAAAGGGCCAGGGGGCTGTAATACTTTTGAGGCGCTGGGCTGGTTGCAACTGGAGTGGGGCATACAACTGGCACTGTGGACACTTCTTCATAAATTCCGTCGTATTGCAGTCCAAGGTAGGCCAAAAATACCCCTGCCTGGCAATTATTCATTCCAAGGTCCGACTCCCGGAGTGACTCCTACACTCCCTGGAGTGGTCCTCCTCCAAGATCCTCTAGACCTCCCTCTTGGCCACGCAACGTGCCAACATCCCTAATAGGGTCTTTCTATACAGCTGCCCATCGCGGATGAGATAGTACGTCGACTTGTACTTGAATTTCTTCTTATCCTTCCCCTTTGGGTACTCCCTTATGGAAAGGAAGGTCGTGAACGGATCCATCCATGAGGGGTTTTGATCTACCTCCATCAGCTCTCCCTCTTCGATGTAAGGGAAAAATAGGTCAGTGATGGTACCCCCCCCCCCACCCGGGGACCATGCTTTGTCAGTCGATCTATCTGCTCGCTCTCCTCTCGGGGCACGTGTCGAATGGAGAAGGTCTGGAACATGCTGATGACCCCCTTTACTTTTGCTAAGTATAATTGGAGGGTAGGCTCCCTTGCCTCAAACTCCCCATTGATCTGGGAAGCCACCACCATGGAGTCAGTGAGGACCTCCACATCAAGTACTCCCAGCTCCCTGGCCAGGCGTAGCCCTGCGATCACTACCTCATACTCGGCCTGGATGTTGGTGATGGGAAAGTGCACCACCACCATCTCCTCGATCCACGTTCCCCGAGGGTTCTCCAAGATAACCCCGACTCCCACGGAATGCCTCTCTGAAGTGCCATCAACCATCACCTTCTAGGGAACTAGGTGAGTGAGTTCCACCTCCGCCACTTCGACCACATAGTCAGCCAGAAAGTCGGTCATTGCTTGGGCCTTGATCGAGAGACGGGGGGACAAAGGATATGTCGAACTCACTCAGTTCCACCGACCACTTGGCCAACCGGCCCGAATGCTCCACCCCTGGAAGATGTTGCGGAGGGGGTGGTCAGACACCACTCGGATTAAGTGTGCCTGGAAGTAGGGCCAGAGTCTCCGAGCTGAGATGACCAGAGCGAAGGCCAGCTTCTCAAAAATGGGATACCGGAGTTCTGCCTTCCTCAGGACCCGACTCACATAATATATAGGGAGTTGCTTCTTCACCTCTTCCAAAACCAGGACAGAGCTCAAGGCCTCTGCTCCGACCCCTAGATACAAAGATAGGTCCTCCCCCTCCTTTGGCCCTTGGAGCAGGGGGCATGAGTCAACATCCTTTTCAAGGCCTAAAATGCCTCCTCGCACTCCCTAGTCCATTCGAACTTCTTCCCCCCCCCAAGTTTTGAAGAAGGAGGAGCACTTCTATCCGGCCCGGGAGAGGGACCTGCTCAATCCTGCCAGCTTACCTGTCAACCGTTGTACCTCCTTAGTATAGGCTGGGGGGCCAATACCCCCTGACTCCTCTGCTCCTGCCCAAACTCCTGACGAGGCTGATCCCCGTTCCTTCTCTCCCCGATAACCTGGCCCCGAGGACGGTCTCTATGACCTCCAATCACTGAATCATCAGCCGGTCTCTTCCGGCTCTTCACTGTAAGCTGATCCGCCTCTCTCTTCTTAGCCATCTCTAGAATCCTGGCCAAACTCCCCTCTGAGACGAAAAGGAGGGCCTGTCTCATGTCATCTTGCAGCCCCTTATAAAACCTCCGGGCATAGCCAGCATCATCTAACTGATAAGCGTCCGCATAACGGGCCAGGTGAGTGAACTCCTGATAGTACTCCACCACAGTCCTGTTCCCCTGCCTCAACCGCAGGAACCTATCCTCCAGGTCATCTCTCGCCGACTGAGGTACAAAATGTCCCAAGAGCGCTGCTCTGAACTCCTCCCAAGTAATATCAGCACAGTCCATCCCTGCAAAGGTGGTGTCCAACTGAGATTTCCACCATCTCTTTCCGTGTGACTCCAAGCAAGAGACTGCCAAAGCGACTGCCTCCTCCTTGGGGCATCGAATCCCTGCCAACATCTCGTAAATGGTGTCCAACCACTCCTCCGTATGTACTGCAGACTCCGTCCCCTGGTAGGATGGAGGGGAAAGTCCCCGGAAGACAGTCATCCAATTGGCCCCGGGGTTTGGCTGTGGGGCCGGGGCTTGCTGAGCTCTGAAGGCCTCCAGGATGGCCATCAGTGTTTGCCCCATCTCCGTCTGCTGGAACGGAGCTGGAACTGGCGGAGTCGGGACCACATTCGGAGCCTGGGGTGTCCCATGCTGCGATGTAGGGTTCGTCGCAGGCTACAAGTAAAAATTTCATTTGTTATAGAGCGAATGAATGTAATTTAAGAAGAGTTAGGATGGACTTTCACATGTGATTTCCCTTATGGCCACACCACTGCTTCCGCTGCTAGTTTGTCCGCAAACTAAGCTCGCACGGGAGTGACCCAAGGTTTTGTGGACTACTTCTCTTCCGATCGAGGTTTCCCTCTGATACCACTTGTAAGACCCCACTTTTTTTTTCTTTTTAAACCACCGGGGTCTTAGCCCAGAACTGCCGCTTTGCGGTGCCACCGACTCACGGGAAGGCAACCACTACAAAACGCCAATTCTGCCGGCCCTTTTCAATCACAAGAGAGAAAAGTATTTATACAAAAAAAATGTAAACAAGTCCACAGAAACATGTAAATAAAAGTGAAATCATATCCAGTCCATCAATAGATAATAACAGAAAAATAGATAAATGGGCTCGATCCCAGTACATCAGAGTCCTCACTACAAGTCGCTCATCGCGAAAGCTAAGAAAAAACTAATCACTCACGGAGCTGGTCGCAGTTGCACCAGTGCTAGACTGTCCCACCTCCATGCGCACCGTACTCCGCTGGTGCTGGTCCCTGGACTGCTGGTCCCTGTCTCCCATCCGGAGCTCCTGTAATGTGTGGTTCGGAAACCATTAGTCATAAAGACTAAGCTCTATCATCCCCTACCCCTCCCACCACGGCTCCTAAGCACCGGGCGGAGAGGAGGAAAGGGAAGCTACAAAAGTGGAGAATAACCAAACAGGTGATAGGGAAGCTAATCTAGTAGTTATTTAGAATGAAATAGGTCTAACAATCCTACGGCAGTAAGTAATAAGGAGAGCAATTAATAAGTAGCAATTTGTATAAAAAGACAGCTAGAGGACAGTAAGTAAACAAGCAAGTAAATAAGTATGTAACCTTAACTTATATGAATGCCCATACAAACTTATAAGTTAAGGGGTCTTCTGCAAGGCTCCCATCGTATAAAAAGTCACATACCGATTTATACGTTGGGGTGTCGGTTGTATGCAATTATGAGTGTAGTGATATGCTATGCCTTGATTCATGCAAGTGCAACTCACGCACACGACTCTATGCGCACAGACCTTTAGTTCCCCCTGTTCGGGCAGCTAGCTTCACTCCCAGTAACCTCCGTAGTGGCAAACGGAGACAGTGGGTCGGGCCCCCCACTCCTAGGCGGGTATCCACACTACCAGGCCTAGCCCTTCCGTACGCCCCTAGAAGAACACAACCTAGAGTATCCGCGTACTACTGCTGGCTGTACCCACCAGACTTTCTTTGGCTAAGTGTCCCACACCGCCGAGTCAGCGTACCGATGTCGGTGTGAACGACAATCAGATACCGAAGACCCACCACCTTTATTCTGTACTCCAACCCTCGAGCCCTCGGCCCCCCGGACAGTCCCGTCCGTGCATCTACCTTCAGAGCTACTGTCTGAATGGCAACCAATCCTGTTATTCTACTTTCCTAGCTATCGAGGAGTGTGTATGTGCAACCCTAGTTATACTAGTTGCTCTTTTAATTTATTATTCCTATGGTTTACGTTAGCTCAGGACTGTCCCCGGCATACCCCGTGAAGGGCTCTCAAGGGGCACTAGGAACCAAGACGGCAGCATTACGGCCCGAAGTTCCCTTTCTCAAGGCACTTATTATTATTGGTTGATCTCCCTTAACCCGATCCTCTTTTAGTTACTTTAATTCTAACCCTAGAGTATTAAGACTCTTCCTCTTCTTCCCGGGATGGACGATCTTTCGTCGTTCCCGTACTCCCTTATCCTTAACCAGTCTCACACTCTACTTATCCTGACTTCCAATGATGAACTCAATCTTAACTTGCCCTACAAACCATCAACTACCAGAATTCCGTGGCTTTACTATATGCAGACCATCCTAAGCTATATGAGGTACACAAGGGGAGGTACTTCAAATTGTCTTCCAAATCTCCTATAATATTTACTGGAGGTCTACCATAACATAATTTGTCTAAATCCAGAAACTTATAAGTTTTCTAATTAATCTGATATTTATTTAATTTTCTCAAAGGATGGGCCATGGGTCATTTTAAACATGAACTACATGATCCTCCTAAGTAATGGCTACCCAAAAATCATGATCATTAAATAACAGCAAGATAACCTCAAATACAAGTTTTCAGAATTTTACAGAAAGTATTTAGCCTCTAAATAATTTATCCAGTATAAACACGTTAATCCTACGTAAAGAAGGAAGTACTGAAATTATTCATCGAAAAATTATAGAAAAATTACTAGTCAGTAGTATGATATAGAAAAGGTCTTTGTGCAAAGAATCATAATTTTACCAGCTTGCTAAACACCACTAAAGATTTAATCAAATATTCAAGGTAAAACATATTTAATGAAGCAAGCCTTAGAATTAAACTTCCAAAAATCCCATAAAAATTCACAGAGATTTAAAATCATAATAAATGTTCTCTGCTTAAATTTCATCAATTTCCAGGAAGTGTGTATTCCATAATAAATTTTCTAAGTAAATCACTCAAGCTTCTAAATCGTTAATGAAGTATCCAAAATAATGATCTTAAAATTCATAGAAAAATGTCCAGAGCTTGTACCATCCCTATAATTCACTCTACCCAATTCTCATCACTTTTCAATGTGATTTGGTGTCATTTCCTATCTCTACAAGTTTTGCACCCTAAACTAGGGTTAGATTTTTAGGTAACCCAACAGTCTCCAAATCTACTAAGATTTCATTCAGAGAACTTTATGGTCCCTATGGTCCTCTTCACCAAATTTCGGGTCAATCCAAGGTCATTTGACCCCATGACCTTCACAAACCACCAAGATCCATCCTTAGGGTTTGGCCTTGGTTCTTAGGGCAAACTTACCCCGATCCACCTCAAACTCTATGAGGGGGTGCTAGAGAATATTACTAGCCAGTGGTAAAAATCTCAGCCTCTGTTGAGGTGATCTGACCACTCAAATCTCAAAAGTGCTCTTTTAACCTAAGACCCCTTATTAGGGCAAAACTTAGGTTTGTTCATTTCTAATCCAAACCATCTTCAAATGAGATGAAAAATTATACAGAACCTTATGGTGAACCCAGGGACCACTCACCAAAATTTGGGAGGGTTTGTAAATTATTTAACCATCTAATTAAATTAAGCTAGGATTATTGAATTTTTCTAAAAACTATAGAAAAATATTTCCCAAAAATCCTAATTTTTGGGCAGCATCTAGATATAAATAAGATTAAGCCACACCCCAAATTTCAAGTCATTTTGATGACTGGTTTGGAGTGGGGAATTTTTCTAAGGTAAGGGCAGCCCTATGGATAGACCTCACAAAAAAGGGTGTTGTGGTCTAACCAGGACTCCAAATTGAGTGAAATCAATTTTAAATTAAACTAGACTTCAAGGGCTACATTTTCTATGTTGACCACTTTTCCTGTATTAGCCTCTAGGTATTTTTCCCAAATTATCTAAAATGACAGATATTTCATTCAGAAATTGTTTTAAAAATAAAATCTAATTTAACGGCACTGTTCATCTTCTTCCACAGCCCGAAACTAGAGCCCTGAAACTTAATTTCCTGTAGCATTTCCAAGTTATTTTCCGGCCATCCAGCCATCTCCCTGGCCGGCCACCACCACCACCACCTCTGTTGAGGTGAGGGCTATCGTCGGGCGGCGGCACGGCCGCCGGAGAGGCGGTTTCCGGCGAACCAGCCACCATGAAATTTTCGGAAAAGCATGGAAAACGCTCACCCGATCTGGCTCTTTGAGCCCGATATCTCTCCTAGCGATTTCTAAGATCTATCCGCAGAAGAAGAGGGAGGGGAGGACCTTGTTCGCGGGCTGGAGGCGTGCAGAGCGTCGGGAAGCCATTGGCGCGGTGGTGGCATCGCCGGAAATTCTTCAACAGCAAGGGGAAAATCTGAAACAGTTTGATGGAGAGTGTAACCTTTTCCCCTTGCTTTTAGGAGTCTTTTATAGATCAGCAAGTGGGGAGGGGAAAGGATGAAACGTTCATGGCCATTAATATTTCCCTTAATGACGTTTCGGTTATGGCTAAGGCAGTTGAAACGCTGGAGATGAAGAGGTGTTTGCCAGGTGGCGATTTCCTATTAGATCAACATTTCCTTAATTATTTACATAATTAAAGTAGGAAACGGCCCATACATACTCTTGGTTTTCATTCCCATAGTCAGAATTTATTATGATGTCGGTTAACGAAATTTCCAGTCTGCCTGACGTTTCGGCCTTGGTCACGGGCGTGACACATAGGTCACGGGCGTGACACATAGGTCACGGGCGTGACAGGCCCGGTTAGCCAAGTCTGGGTTCGACGATCGTCGAACTGAGATCGAGGATCGTCGAAGGGTGGTCACGGGCGTGACACCTGGGTCACGGGCGTGACTGGCCCGTGTGGCCAATTCTGGGTCGACGACCGTCGAACTGAAATCGACGATCGTCGAGCGTGGTCACGCCCTATGTCACGGGCGTGACATTGCGGGTCACGGGCGTGACATGCCTGGTGACTAATTCTGGGCCGACGACCGTCGAACTGAAATCGACGATCGTCGAACGTGGTCACGCCCTATGTCACGGGCGTGACTCTGTGGGTCACGGGCGTGATAGGCCATGAGGCAAATTCCGCGCCCGACGATCGTCTACCTGAGATCGACGATCGTCGAAGGAGTCACGCCCCAGTTCACGGGCGTGACACCTGGGTCACGGGCGTGACAGGGCCGGGTGGAAAATTCTGCGCCCGACGATCGTCTCCCTGAGATCGACGATCGTCGAATGAGTCACGCCCTAGGTCACGGGCGTGACGGGTCGGTCACGGGCGTGACCAACCCGTGACCCGAAATCTTGGTCGATTTATTTCAATTTTTGGTCTCCCTAGGGTTCTACCACAACCAACCGACTCCTAGGGGTCTAGCCGGAAATGGGATGTTACAAATCCCAATAAACAAAACAAAGATTTCGTCCCCGAAATCAAGGTTAAGCCTACGGGACTCTAATCGGGAAAAGAAACTTGTAACATCCCATGAGAATTAAAGAAATTACATCTCTACGTTATGTTTGCTTTGTGCGGTTTCAAATCTAAGATTAATTCGCCCACTTAACTAGGTATATACACCCCAATAAACAAAAGATTAGCCCCTATTCTTGAAGTTTCAGTCCCATTGGTTTAAAACAGGAAGGCAAATTGATTGTCCAGAGGGGTTGTGAGGTATACCTGACGAAAAAGTTCCGGGTATTTTTGCCGCATCAAGTCCTGTGGCTCCCATGTATGCTCCTCCTGCCCATGATTGTTCCACAGAACCTTGACTAATGGGACCTTCTTTCGTCGCAAGACCCGCACTGCTGTATCGTCAATCCTGATAGGCTCCAAGTTGACTGACCGATCCGAGGCCACCAGGCCATCTGCCGAGGTAATCAGCTGCTCAGGGCGTAGCAAAGCCCTCCGAAGTGAGGAGACGTGGAAGACGTCATGCAATCCCGCTAACTCCGGCGGTAGCTCCAGTCTATAGGCTAAGGGGCCGATCCGCTCCAGGATCCTATAAGGCCCCATATATCTCGGACTGAGCTTCTTCCTCCCACGCACCCGCGAAACTCCGTGCATCGGCCGTATTTTCAAGAAAACTCGGTCCCCCACCTGGAACTCCACTTGACGATGCCTCGCATCGTAGTATTTCGCCTGTCTGCTCTGGGCTTCCAACATCCTGTCCCGGATCAATCTAATCTGAGCATCTGTATCTCCCACAAACTCCGAGCCCAGTGCCTGCGGATCCTCATCTTGAACCCATGATAGTGGGGTCCTGCACCTCCTTCCGTACAACGCCTCGTATGGAGCCATGCCTATGCTGGACTGATGAGCGTTGTTGTACGAAAACTCGACCAGTGGCAGCAATCTCTCCCAAGGCTCGCCATGGTCCAAAATACATAGTCGCAACAGATCCTCCAGTGTATGGTTGGTGCGTTCTGTCTGCCCATCGGTCTGAGGGTGAAAAGTTGTGTTGTATGTCAACCGTGAACCCAGATGGGCCTGGACTGACCTCCATTCCCTGGATGTAAACCGCCCATCCCGATCCGAAACGATAGTCTTGGGCACCCCATGATAACGCACAAACTGCTCAATGAACCTCCGTACTAATACACTGACTGGTGCGCCCTTTGCCACTGGGATGAATCTGGCCACCTTTGTCAGCCTGTCCACTATCACCCAGATCGAGTCATTCCCCGCACGGGATCGAGGTAGCCCATGTATGAAGTCCATGGCTATATCCTCAAACTTCCACTCCGGCACCGGAAGCGGCTGCACCAAGCCTGCTGGGTTCCTACACTCCGCCTTCACGAGCTGGCAGGCCTCGCAATGCGTCACAAAATACGTAATATCTTTCTTCATACCCGGCCAGTACATCGTCCTCTTTAAATCCTTTACCATCTTGGTGATCCCCGGGTGTACCGAATACCGGCTGTAGTGAGCTTCCGTCAAAATTTCCTCCCAGATCCGTCCTCCTGCTGGAATGTAGACTCTGCCCCGGAAACACAGAAGCCCATCCCTCAAAGAGTAATCTCCTGTCGTGCCTTCCTCCAAGGCTCGGAATATCGGCTCAGCTCTCTCATCCAGCATCTGCCCATCTCTAATGCGGTCTCGAATGTCATCTATAGTAGCCATCGACCCCAGGTACTCCATGTACAGCTCCGGGTCATCCTCAGACACTAGCGAAATCTGCATCTCCTCGAATGATCTAATCAACTCCAAGGCCATCAGCTGCGGGCCTACTCCTATCGTACTCGCTCTCCGGCTCAGAGCATCCGCGACCACGTTCGCCTTCCCCGGGTGGTAGTGCATGGTATACTGGTAGTCCGACAGAAACTCCACCCAGCGTCTCTGTCTGATGTTTAACTCCTTCTGGGTGTCGAGGTACTTCAGATTCTTGTGGTCGGAGAAGATATCACAATGTACTCCGTAGAGATAGTGTCGCCAGATCTTAAGAGCAAAAATGACTGCCCCCATCTCCAAATCGTGCACGGGGTAGTTCTGCTCGTGCTGCTTCAACTGACGGGAGGCATAGGCTATTACGTGCCCATTCTACATCAGGACGGCACCCATCCCCTGATAGGAAGCATCTGTATACACCTGGAATCCCTCCTTCCCTGATGGAATAGCAAGGATGGGGGCCGAGGTGAGACGATCCTTCAGCTCCTGGAAGGCAGGTTCGTATCGAGGCGTCCAGATAAAAGGGGACTCCTTCTTCGTCAAAGATGTAAGAGGGAGGGCAATCTGAGAGAACCCCTCGACGAACTTCCGGTAGTAACCGGCAAGTGCCAAGAAACTTCGAACATCCGTGGCCGACTTTAGTGATGCCCAATCCCGTACTGCCTGGATCTTTGTCGGATCCACTGCCAGACCTTCTCCACTGATGACATGGCCCAGAAAGGCCACCTCCTTTAGCCAGAACTGGCACTTGCTGTACTTAGCATACATCTCATGCTCACGCAGCTTCTCCAAGGTCAAGGCCAGATGTCTCGCGTGCTCCTCCTCCGTCCTTGAATAGATGAGGATGTCGTCGATGAATATGATGACGAAGACGTCCAGATACTCTTCAAACACCCGATTCATCAGGGTCATGAATGCGGAGGGTGCATTCGTGAGCCCGAACGGCATCACTGTAAACTCGTTCAACCCGTATCTGCTGCTGAATGCCGTCTTCGGGATGTCCTCCTCCCGAATACGAAGCTGGTAGTACCCTGACCTCAGATCCAGCTTTGAGAACCAATGGGCTCCCTCCAGCTGGTCAAATAGCTCGTCTATCCTTGGTAAGGGATACGTATTCCGGACTGTCAACCTGTTCAGAGACCGGTAATCGATGCACAGTCGAAGGGTCCCGTCCTTCTTCTTAACGAACAACACCGGAGCTCCCCATGGTGAAGAGCTAGGCCGAACGAACCCGGCCTCCACTAACTCCTGAAGCTGGCTTCGAAATTCCACCAACTCCTTTGGGGCCATTCGATAGGGAGCTCTGGATACCGGCTTAGCCCCCGGTACGAGCTGAATCTGAAAGTCCTTCTCTCGGTGCGGGGGTAACCCTGGTAGCTCCTCTGGAAACACGTCGGCGAAGTCCCGCACTACTGGAATATCTGCAATGGAGGCCTTGGCTACGACCGCCTCAAAGAGGACCTGATAAACCTCTTCCCCCTGCAGGTGGGCCTTAACAGCCTGCATAGACGATATTAAGGTACGGGGTGCTGGTAGAATACCTTTGATGATGATGAAGGAGTCGCCGTGCCTCACGGTGATCCTCTTCGCCACGCAATCGATCTGGGCATGGTTCCAATACAGCTAAGTCATGCCCAGAATCAGATCGTAATCTGGCATCTTCAGAACCGTCGCTGGTGCCTCAAACGCCTTCCCACCGATCATCGCTTCCATATTACAATGAGCAGAGGTCAATATCTCTAATCCATCGGGTAGGCGCACCCTCATCATCTTCCCGGTGAATGGCTCCACTCCTGCCAGTCCTTTCACGAAATCCTCCGACACGAATGATTGCGACGCACCAGTGTCGAAGAGGGTGTGAGCGGGCTTGCCTCTAACGAAGACTATGCCTGGGGTAATTAAGTGTCTTAGTATTCTTATTGTAGTTTATCTTCTCTTAATTTCTAACCAGGTTATGTTTAAAATAGTAGTTTATATGAAGAAAATTTAAAAGTACTGCCATACCTGTGATAACCTGCTCCGGGTTCCGGGGCTGTGTCAGGTCTAGAGCATACACTTGCTCCCTCTCTGGCCTGCGGCCTCGATCCTAAAATCCTCATCCTCGGTCATGTCCTCGTCCGCCAAACTGTCGGGGAGGTGGAGCGCCCTGATGTGCTGGTGGGGGTGCTCGCCTCAAAGGGCAGTTCCTCTTGATATGCCCTGGCTGGTTGCACTGATAGCATACCGGTGGCTGCTCTGCCGTCCTTGGCAATTCCAGCATCTGTATAGGCTGGGGGGCCAATACCCCCTGACTCCTCTGCTCCTGCCCAAACTCCTGATGAGGCTGATCCCCGTTCCTTCTCTCCCCGATAACCTATCCCCGAGGACGGTCTCTACGACCTCCAATCACTGAATCATCAGCCGGTCTCTTCCGGCTCTTCACTGTAAGCTGATCCGCCTCTCTCTTCTTAGCCATCTCTAGAATCCTGGCCAAACTCCCCTCTGAGACGAAAAGGAGGGCCTGTCTCATGTCATCTTGCAGCCCCTTATAAAACCTCCGGGCATAGCCAGCATCGTCTAACTGATAAGCGTCCGCATAACGGGCCAGGTGAGTGAACTCCTGATAGTACTCCACCACAGTCCTGTTCCCCTGCCTCAACCGCAGGAACCTATCCTCCAGGTCATCTCTCGCCGACTGAGGTACAAAATGTCCCAAGAGCGCTGCTCTGAACTCCTCCCAAGTAATATCAGCACAGTCCATCCCTGCAAAGGTGGTGTCCAGCTGAGATTTCCACCATCTCTTTCCGTGTGACTCCAAGCAGGAGACTGCCAAAGCGACTGCCTCCTCAGTGGGGCATCGAATCCCTGCCAGCATCTCGTAAATGGTGTCCAACCACTCCTTCGTACGTACTGCAGACTCGGTCCCCTGGTAGGATGGAGGGGAAAGTCCCCGGAAGACAGTCATCCAATTGGCCCCGGGGTTTAGCTGTGGGGCCGGGGCTTGCTGAGCTCTGAAGGCCTCCAGGATGGCCATCAGTGTTTGTCCCATCTCCGTCTGCTGGAACGGAGCTGGAGCTGGCGGAGTCTGGACCACATTCGGAGCCTGGGGTGTCCCCTGCTGCGATGTAGGGTTCGTCGCAGGCTACAAGTAAAAATTCCATTTGTTAGAGAGCGAATGAATGGAATTTAAGAAGAGTTAGGATGGACTTTCACATGTGATTTCCCTTATGGGCACACCACTGCTTCCGCTGCTAGTTTATCCGCAAACTAAGATCACACGGGAGTGAAAGGTTTTGTGGACTACTTCTCTTCCGATCGAGGTTTCCCTCTGATACCACTTGTAAGACCCCCCTTTTTTTTTCTTTTTAAACCACCGGGGTCTTAGCCCAGAACTGCCGCTTTGCGGTGCCACCGACTCACGGGAAGGCAACCACTACAAAACGTCAATTCTGCCGGCCCTTTTCGATCACAAGAGAGAGAAGTATTTATACAAAAAAATGTAAACAAGTCCACAGAAACATGTAAATAAAAGTGAAATCATATCCAGTCCATCAATAGATAATAACAGGAAAATAGATATATGGGCTCGAGCCCAGTACATCAGAGTCTTCACTACAAGTCGCTCATCGCGGAAGCTAAGAAAAAACTAATCACTCACGGAGCTGGTCGCAGGTGCACCGGTGCTAGACTGTCCCACCTTCATGCGCACCGTACTCCGCTGGTGCTGGTCCCTGGACTGCTGGTCCCTGTCTCCCATCCGGAGCTCCTGTAATGTGTGGTTCGGAAACCATTAGTCATAAAGACTAATCCCTATCATCCCCTACCCCTCCCACCACGGATCCTAAGCACCGGGCGGAGAGGAGGAAAGGGAAGCTACAAAAGTGGAGAATAACCAAGCAGGTGACAGGGAAGCTAATCTAGTAGTTATTTAGAATGAAATAGGTCTAACAATCCTACTGCAGTAAGTAATAAGGAGAGCAATTAATAAGTAGCAATTTGTATAAAAAAACAGCTAGAGGACAGTAAGTAAACAAGCAAGTAAATAAGTATGTAACCTTAACTTATATGAATGCCCATACAAACTTATAAGTTAAGGGGTCTTCTGCAAGGCTCCCATCGTATAAAAAGTCTCATACCGATTTATACGTTGGGGTGTCGGTTGTATGCAATTATGAGTGTAGTGATATGCTATGCCATGATTCATGCAAGTGCAACTCACGCACACGACTCTATGAGCACAGACCTTTAGTTCCCCTTGTTCGGGCAGCTAGCTTCACTCCCAGGAACCTCCGTAGTGGCAAACGGAGACAGTGGGTCGGGCCCCCCACTCTTAGGCGGGTATCCACACTACCAGGCCTAGCCCTTCCGTACGCCCCTAGAAGAACACAACCTAGAGTATCCGCGTACTACTGCTGGCTGTACCCACCAGACTTTCTTTGGCTAAGTGTCCCACACCGCCGAGTCAGCGTACCGATGTCGGTGTGAACGACAATCAGATACCGAAGACCCACCACCTTTATTCTGTACTCCAACCCTCGAGCCCTCGGCCCCCCGGACAGTCCCGTCCGTGCATCTACCTTCAGAGCTACTGTCTGAATGGCAATCAATCCTGTTATTCTACTTTCCTAGCTATCGGGGAGTGTGTATGTGCAACCCTAGTTATACTAGTTGCTCTTTTAATTTATTATTCCTATGGTTTACGTTAGCCCAGGACTGCCCCCGGCATACCCCGTGAAGGGCTCTCAAGGGGCACTAGGAACCAAGACGGCGGCATTACGGCCCGAAGTTCCCTTTCTCAAGGCACTTATTATTATTGGTTGATCTCCCTTAACCCGATCCTCTTTTAGTTACTTTAGTTCTAACCCTAGAGTATTAAGACTCTTCCTCTTCTTCCCGGGATGGACGATCTTTCGTCGTTCCCGTACTCCCTTATCCTTAACCAGTCTCACACTCTACTTATCCTGACTTCCAATGATGAACTCAATCTTAACTTGCCCTACCAACCATCAACTACCAGAATTCCGTGGCTTTACTATATGCAGATCATCCTAAGCTATATGAGGTACACAAGGGGAGGTACTCCAAATTGTCTTCCAAATCTCCTATAATATTTACTGGAGGTCTACCATAATATAATTTGTCTAAATCCAGAAACTAATAATTTTTCTAATTAATCTGATATTTATTTAATTTTCTCAAAAGATGGGCCATGGGTCATTTTAAACATGAACTACATGATCCTCCTAAGTAATGGCTACCCAAAAATCATGATCATTAAATAACAGCAAGATAACCTCAAATACAAGTTTTCAGAATTTTACAGAAAGTATTTAGCCTCTAAATAATTTATCCAGTATAAACACGTTAATCCTACGTAAAGAAGGAAGTACTGAAATTATTCATCGGAAAATTATAGGAAAATTACTAGTCAGTAGTATGATATAGAAAAGGTCTTTGTGCAAAGAATCATAATTTTAACAGCTTGCTAAACACCACTAAATATTTAATCAAATATTCAAGGTAAAACATACTTAATGAAGCAAGCCTTAGAATTAAACTTCCAAAAATCCCATAAAAATTCACAGAGATTTAAAATCATAATAAACGTTCTCTGCTTAAATTTCATCAATTTCCAGAAAGTGTGTATTCCATAATAAATTTTCTAAGCAAATCACTCAAGCTTCTAAATCGTTAATGAAGTATCAAAAATAATGATCTTAAAATTCATAGAAAAATATCCAGAGCTTTTACCATCCCTATAATTCACTCTACCCAATTCTCATCACTTTTCAATGTGATTTGGTGTCATTTCCTATCTCTACAAGTTTTGCACCCTAAACTAGGGTTAGATTTTTAGGTAACCCAACAGTCTCCAAATCTACTAAGATTTCATTCAGAGAACTATATGGTCCCTATGGTCCTCTTCACCAAATTTCGGGTCAATCCAAGGTTATTTGACCCCATGACCTTCACAAACCACCAAGATCCATCCTTAGGGTTTGGCCTTGGTTCTTAGGGAAAACTTATCCCGATCCACCTCAAACTCTATAAGGGGGTGCTAGAGAATATTACTAGCCAGTGGTAAAAATCTCAGCCTCTGTTGAGATGATCTGACCACTCAAATCTCAAAAGTGCACTTTTAACCTAAGACCCCTTATTAGAGCAAAACTTAGATTTGTTCATTTCTAATCCAAACCATCTTCAAATGAGATGAAAAATTATACAAAAACTTATGGTGAACCCAGGGACCACTCACCAAAATTTGGGAGGGTTTGGAAATTATTTAACCATCTAATTAAATTAAGCTAGGATTATTGAATTTTTCTAAAAACTATAGAAAAATATTTCCCAAAAATCCTAATTTTTGGGCAGCATCTAGATATAAATAAGATTAAGCCACACCCCAAATTTCAAGTCATTTTGATGACTGGTTTGGAGTGGGGAATTTTTCTAAGGTCAGGGAAGCCCTATGGATAGACCTCACAAAAAAGGATGTTGTGGTCTAACCAGACTCCAAATTGAGTGAAATCAATTTTAAATTAAAATAGACTTCAAGGGCTACATTTTCTATGTTGACCACTTTTCCTTTAGGAGCCTCTAGGTATTTTTCCCAAATTATCTAAAATGACAGATATTTCATTCAGAAATTGTTTTAAAAATAAAATCTAATTTAACGGCACTGTTCATCTTCTTCCACAGCTCGAAACCAGAGCCCTGAAACTTAATTTCCTGTAGCATTTCCAAGTTATTTTCCGGCCATCCAGCCATCTCCCTGGCCGGCCACCACCACCACCACCTCTGTTGAGGTGAGGGCTATCGTCGGGCGGCGGCACGGCCGCCGGAGAGGCGGTTTCCGGCGAACCCGCCACCATGAAATTTTCGGAAAAGCATGGAAAACACTCACCCGATCTGGCTCTTTGAGCCCGATATCTCTCCTAGCGATTTCTAAGATCTATTCGCAGAAGAAGAGGGAGGGGAGGACCTTGTTCGCGGGCTAGAGGCGTGCAGAGCGTCGGGAAGCCATTGGCGCGGTGGTGGCGTCGCCGGAAATTCTTCAACAGCAAGGGGAAAATCTGAAACAGTTTGATGGAGAGTGTAATCTTTTCCCCTTGCTCTTAGGAGTCTTTTATAGATCAGCAAGTGGGGAGGGGAAAGGATGAAACGTTCATGGCCATTAATATTTCCCTTAATGACGTTTCGGTTATGGCTAAGGCAGTTGAAACGCTGGAGATGAAGAGGTGTTTGCCAGGTGGCGATTTCCTATTGGACCAACATTTCCTTAATTATTTACATAATTAAAGTAGGAAACGCCTCATACATACTCTTGGTTTTCATTCCCATAGTCAGAATTTATTATGATGTCGGTTACCGAAATTTCCAGTCTGGCTGACGTTTCGGCCTTGGTCACGGGCGTGACACATAGGTCACGGGCGTGACAGGCCCGGTTAGCCAAGTCTGGGTTCGACGATCGTCGAACTGAGATCGAGGATCGTCGAAGGGTGGTCACGGGCGTGACACCTGGGTCACGGGCGTGACTGGCCCGTGTGGCCAATTCTGGGTCGACGACCGTCGAACTGAAATCGACGATCGTCGAGCGTGGTCACGCCCTATGTCACGGGCGTGACATTGCGGGTCACGGGCGTGACATGCCTGGTGACTAATTCTGGGCCGACGACCGTCGAACTGAAATCGACGATCGTCGAACGTGGTCACGCCCTATGTCACGGGCGTGACTCTGTGGGTCATGGGCGTGACAGGCCATGAGGCAAATTCCGCGCCCGACGATCGTCTACCTGAGATCGACGATCGTCGAAGGAGTCACGCCCCAGGTCACGGGCGTGACACCTGGGTCACGGGCGTGACAGGGCCGGGTGGAAAATTCTGCGCCCGACGATCGTCTCCCTGAGATCGACGATCGTCGAATGAGTCACGCCCTAGGTCACGGGCGTGACGGGTCGGCCACGGGCGTGACCAACCCGTGACCCGAAATCTTGGTCGATTTATTTCAATTTTTGGGCTCCCTAGGGTTCTACCACAACCAACCGACTCCTAGGGGTCTAGCCGGAAATGGGATGTTACATGTTCAGGGGCTTCTTCAAATCAGGTATATTGTGGATACATTACCCAACAAAAGATATGTGTACACAGAGACGAGTGGGTGAGTTGCACTTGCATGATCACATCATAGCATATTTGCATGTCATAGCATCATCAATGCATATAACCCCTGACACCTATTGTATAAAGTGGTATGGGACGCTTTATACAATAGGCCCTGCAAAACGACCCCTTGGTTTATAAGTTCGCGTGAGCATGCTTATAAGTTACGGTTTTTACTCTGTAGATATATACATGCTACTATAAAACCGACACTCTATCGTATAAATTGTTATGAGACTTTTTGTACAATAGGAGCCTTACAGAAGATCCCTTAGCTTATGTGTTTGCATATAAGTTGAGGTTACGTATTATATATTCAGTCTTTAATACTTTCATTCCTATCACATATACTCTTAGAACTGCTAGATTAGTTTCGCCGTCACCTGTTACTTTGTTATTCTCCACCTTCATTACCTCTCTTTTCCTCCTCCCCGCTCGGTGTCTCGGAGGCATGGGGGAAGGGGCGGGGGATGATAGGACTTAGTCTTTTAGACTAACGGTTTTCGAACCACATCATTTTAGGGGATCGTGGAGCCCCGCATGGAGGAGCAGCCCCTGAGGTTGGCACTCTTGGAGATGGGATAGTCTAGCACCTAAGTTTAGACAGCTGGGACTGTGAGTCCCGATCGTTAGTAGATGTTGAGCTTTTGCTTCCGCGGTGAGTGATTTGTAGTGAGGATATTGATGTACCGGGCATGTGCCCTATTTTTTTACCTTTATTATTTATGTGGAATCTCCCTTTGTGGAGATTATTTACGATATATGTGATTTTTGTGGACTTGCCTTTTACAATTTTGCTGCTTTTCGGTGATCGATTTGGCCAGCAAGATCGGCGTTTTGTAGTGGCGACCTTCCCGGGCGTGAATGTGTCACCACAAAGTAGTGGTTCTGGGCCTAAGACCCCAGTGGCTTAAAAAGAAAAAAAATGGGGTCTTACACATCCAGCCCTGCCAAGTAGATGAGAGCCTGACAGCAGGATCTTCTTGGGGTCTGGGTAAACTCCCTCGAGTGACATCCAGCCCTGCTAGCTAGGTGACAGCCTTGCAGCGGGATCTGCTCGGGGTCTGGGTAGACTCTCTCGAGTGACATCCAACCCTGCCAGCAAGATGAGAGTCTGGCAATAGGATCTGCTCGGGGTCTGGGTAGACTCCCTCGAGTGACATCCAGCCTTATCAGTTAGGTGAGAGCCTGGCAGCGGGATCTGCTCCGGGTTTGGGTAGACTTCCTCGAGTGACATCCAGCCCTGCTAGCTTGGTGAGAGCCTGGCAGCGGGATCTGCTCGGGGTCTGGGTAGACTCTCTCGAGTGACATCCAGCCCTGCCAGCTAGGTGAGAGCCTGGAAGCGAGATCTGCTCAGGGCCTATCAAATGAACACCACCCATTCACAAAAAAAATGGTAGGAGTATTAGCACTTCAAGAAATTTTACTTAGAAAGAAGAATGTCACTTACATGGTTCAAGGATAAAAACGTTTCAAGTCATCACCGCTCCATGTGAGATTTAGGGTCTCACCCTCCACATTCTGGAGGTCGTACCCTCCTGATTTCAATCTTTCTTATACAATGTATGGACCCTCCCAATTGGGGTTGAGCTTCCTCACAACGGTTGATCTTCCTGCAACATCCACCTTCCTTAAGACCATATCTCCCTCTGCGAACTGTTTGACCCTGATGTGCTTGTCAAAGTACTTAGTAATTCTTCTCTTTACTTCTTCTTGTCGGATGGCAGAGAGGTAACGTAACTGCTCTACCATGTCGAGGGAGAGCCACAACTCCTCCTTATTTTCCGCTTTTCATTCCTCACTTCCTGCCTTTGCCTCGACCACCTGGGGCATCTGGACCTCAAACTCGATTGGAAGCATTGCCTCACATCCATGGGAGAGCTTGAAGGGGGTTTCCCCCGTGGCCGTGTTGAGGGTGGTTCTAAGGGCCCAAAGAACCGAGGGAAGCTGCTCCACCCAGCTACCCTTAAGATTTTCAACTTTTTTCTTCAAGAGTTTCACTATGATTTTGTTTACCACCTCCACCTGCCCATTGCTCCTAGGGTGATGGACCGAGGCAAATCTGAGATCGATCTCGAGCTGCCCGCAGAAGCTGATGAACTCAACATTAGCTAACTGAGGCCCATTATCTGTGATAATGGCCTGGGGTATCCCGTACCGACAGATGATCTCTCCCCACACAAAATTCCTGATAACCTGGGAGGTCACCTTAGGCAATGCCTTTACCTCCAACCACTTAGAAAAATAATCTATCATGATGAGTAAGAATCTCCTCTACCCGCTGGCCTAGGGGAAAGGTCCCACCAAGTCTATTCCCTAGATGGAAAAGGGCCAGGGGGCCGTAATACTTTTGAGGCGCTGGGCTGGTTGCAACTGGAGTGGGGCATACAACTGGCACTGTGGCACTTCTTCATAAATTCCGCCGTATTGCAGTCCAAGGTAGGCCAAAAATACCCCTGCGTGGCAATTATTCATTCCAAGGTCTGACTCCCGGAGTGACTCCCACACTCCCTGGAGTGGTCCTCCTCCAAGATCCTCTAGACCTCCCTCTTGGCCACGCAACGTGCCAACATCCCTGATAGGGTCTTTCTATACAGCTGCCCATCGCGGATGAGATAGTACGTCGACTTGTACTTGAATTTCTTCTTATCCTTCCCCTTTGGGTACTCCCTTATGGAAAGGAAGGTCGTGAATGGATCCATCCATGAGGTGTTTTGATCTACCTCCATCAGCTCTCCCTCTTCGATGTAAGGGAAAAATAGGTCAGTGATGGTACCCCCCACCCGGGGACCATGCTTTGTCAGTCGATCCACCTGCTCGCTCTCCTCCTGGGGCACGTGTCGAATGGAGAAGGTCTGGAACATGTTGATGACCCCCTTTACTTTTGCTAAGTATAATTGGAGGGTAGGCTCCCTTGCCTCAAACTCCCCATTGATCTGGGAAGCCACCACCATGGAGTCAGTGAGGACCTCCACATCAAGTACTCCCAGCTCCCTGGCCAGGCGTAGCCCTGCGATCACTACCTCATACTCGGCCTGGATGTTGGTGATGGGAAAGTGCACCACCACCATCTCCTCGATCCACGTTCCCCGAGGGTTCTCTAGGGAACTAGGTGAGTGAGTTCCACCTCCGCCACTTCGACCATATAGTCAGCCAGAAAGTCGGTCATTGCTTGGGCCTTGATCGAGAGACAGGGGGACAAAGGATATATCGAACTCACTCAGTTCCACCGACCACTTGGCCAACCGGCCCGAATGCTCCACCCCTGGAAGATGTTGCGGAGGGGGTGGTCAGACACCACTCGGATTGAGTGTGCCTGGAAGTAGGGCCAGAGTCTCCGAGCTGAGATGACCAGAGCGAAGGCCAGCTTCTCAAAAATGGGATACCGGAGTTCTGCCTTCCTCAGGACCCGACTCACATAATATATAGGGAGTTGCTTCTTCACCTCTTCCAAAACCAGGACAGAGCTCAAGGCCTCTGCTCCGACCCCTAGATACAAAGATAGGTCCTCCCCCTCCTTTGGCCCTTGGAGCAGGGGGCATGAGTCAACATCCTCTTCAAGGCCTAAAATGCCTCCTCGCACTCCCTAGTCCATTCGAACTTCTTCCCCCCCCCCCAGTTTTGAAGAAGGAGGAGCACTTCTATCCGGCCCGGGAGAGGAACCTGCTCAATCCTGCCAGCTTACCTGTCAACCGTTGCACCTCCTTAGTGTTCCGAGGTGATCCCAACTCCATGATTGCCCTCACCTTGTCAGGGTTGGGCTCTACACCTACAGGGGTAAGGAGATGGCCTAGTAACTTTCCCCTGCCTGCCCCGAAGACACACTTTAGGGGGTTCAACCGCATCTTATACTTGTGTAAGGTGGTGAAGGTCTCCTCCAGGTCCCGGAGGTGAGATTCCACGTCTCGACTCTTGATCATTAGGTTATCTGCATACACCTCCAGGTTCCTCCCCTTCTGCTCTCGAAAGACCCTATCAGTCATGTTTTGGTACGTCGCCCCAACATTCTTTAGCCCAAAGGACATCATTTTATAGCAGTAATACTCATACCCTGTGATGAAGGAGACATCCTTGAAGTCTGGGGGGTACATCCTGATTTGGTGGTAACCTGAAAATGCATCTAAAAAACTCATTACAGGAAAACCAACGGCTGATTCAACAAGCGCGTCGATCCGAGGCAAAGGATAACAGTTCTTCAGACACGATTTATTAAGTAAAGAAAAATCAACACACATTCTCCACCGCCGGGGTACTGTATCTCGGATACAAAGCCAGCCTTGAGGAGCTTGGTCACTTCCTCCCTGATTGGCTCGGCTAGCTTGTCCGCAGCGGACCTCTTCTTCTGCTAGATGGGATGAGCCTCTGGGTCCATGTTAAGGCGGTGGCAGGCGACGTCCGCATCGATCCCTGACATCTCCGCGGCGCTCCAGGCGAAGACAACCACGTTCTTTTGGATGCACTCCAGCATCCTCTCCTGATCTGCCGGGGTAAGCCCCCCGCTGATGCGGACCTTCTCCACCCTACCTCCGAGGGTGAGAACCTCCATCTCCACCACCTCTTCCATAGCCTCTAGACGAGAGTGCTTTCCCCATTCTCCAGCATCCTCCCCTCCTGGGGCAGGATTATCCTCCTTAACCTCCTCCACGACCATTACCTCGGCCGTCTCCTGGGCTTCCTCCGCCACCTTCACCCGGGTGCGGTCTTCCTCCATCTCCACTCCTGCCTCCTGCCTCCTTCTCCTCCTCCTCCATCCTTCGCTCCATCTCCTCGGCCCACTGCTGCCATGAGATGGAGTTCACTGCCGTGACATAGCACTCCCTTGCCACCTTGGGGTCACCCTGAACCTGGACCTAGATCCCCTCGGCGTTGATCTTTAGGCATTGGTGGAAGGATGACGGAACGCAGCGGAAGGCACTAATGAGGGTTCGCCCGAAGATGGGTCGCCCGAAGATAGCGTTGTAGCTATTGGGGGCGTCCACAATGACGAACCTGGAGGTGCGGGACTGCCCCCCTAGAGTGACATGTAGGCCCACTCCTTCAACCTCCTTCCTCTCCCCCGAGAACCCGAATAAGGGTCCATCTGAGGCTAGCACCCTCTTGGCCTCTACCTTCATCGCGTTGAATGCCTTCTTGAAGATGAAGTTGACCGAGCTGCCATTGTCGATGAGGATCCAGGAGACAGTGAAGTTCTCGACCACTGTCTGGATGACCAGCGCGTTGCAGAAGGGGTCCTCATGGTCTGGCATATCCTTCCTTGAGAAGGTTATCTTCTCCTCCGGGGGGGTTTGGGATGTGGAGCCAACGCTCCGACGGTACATAGTGTGGAGACTTGCCTTGCGGGAAGCCTCGACCCCCCCTCCCCCATAGATCATTCTGATCCCTCTCCGGGCCCCAATATCTGCCCGATCCTCACACCTGTCCTCCTCTGCCTGAGGCAGGACTTCTTCGATCCGCACTTCATGGCGGTCTTGCTGCTGCTGCTACTCCCTATTTCCTCTCATCTCGAGGAACTCCGGGCACGTGGCTGTGGTGTGCCCCTCCTCTTGATGGAAGTCACAGTAGGGAACCTCCACCCTAACCTCTTTTTTCCTCCTCCGCACCACTCTCCTCCTCTCCCCCATGGCTATAGCCATAGCCTGGTTTTGGTCGGGTAGAGGTGGTATCTGGCCTTGCCTCCCACCTGGAGGATAAAATTGGCCCTGGCCCCCTACCGATTGTCTCCCCAATGGAAACCTCTCTGCGGCCCCTGGTCTTGCCACTCTGGCCTCCAACCTAGCCGATGGTTTGGCTCCTGGCGCCCCCACCTGGGTTGTTGTTGCTGTTGTTGTTCCCTCTGTCGGGGTTCAGCTCTTCTCTCCTCCTGACCTGTGCCACCTCTTGGCCTCTCTTCCTCCATGGCCCACCAGGCCAGCTTCCAAGCAAACTCTGGGTTCTACGCCTCTCCGTCGACTTCTCTCGCCGCCCTCTCCATTAGCTCCTCGTAGGAGAGGGGCAACACCCTCTTAAGTTCCATTCTGAAGAAACCCTGTTGTAGCCCCAGGGTGAAGACCATCATCAAGGTATTACCCGACATCTCTTGGACCTGGGTCACCTCCTCCCTGAACCGGTCCACGTAGCTCCCCAGTGTCTCGTTCACCCCCTGCTTGATGTGGAATAGGGACTTCGACTCCTTCTTCCTCAACTTGGAGGTGGTGAACCTCAACATGAACCCCCAGCTCAGGTCCTCAAAACAGAAAATGGAGCTGGTCGATAGCTGGTGAAACCACTCTCTCGCCTTCTCCGTGAGAGTGATGGAGAAGATCCTGCACTTGAACCCATCTGACATCTGTCGGATCGAGACCACGTCCCCACACCACTAGACGTGTTGGACCGGGTCTCACTTCCCGATGTAGTAGGACATTTCGGGCTCCCTGAACCCCTCTGGAACCGGGGCAGAAGAAACCAGCTCGCTGAAGGGGATGCCTCCCCCTATTGGGCGAGCTGGAGAGTCCTGCACCCCCATCTCGCCGAACCTGCCGCCGCTTGCCGAGCCCGAGAAGAGTACTCGCCCGGGGAGCTCCTCGTCTCTCCCTTCCTCTGCAACCTCTTTCCCAGCTCGGCTGTTGGGAGCGTACTCACCAAGGGTCGGGACCGCGAGCACTGGCGCTGCTAGATTCGAGCACTCGGCACGCGTGCAAAGTGCGGACCTGACAAGGCCAAGCACCTCTCGCCTGAAATCTTCTAACATCCCCACTGTGGCGAGAGGCGGGGGTGGCGAGTCGGACCTATCTGAGCCCTGTCCTTCTCCTCCCATCATCTGGCCTGCTGAAGGTTTTCTGTGTTGACCACGCTCCACGCTCACTGCACCAAAATGTTGAAACCGAAAAATCGGTCTCTGTGGAGTTCACCCTTGGGGAAGGGGTGATCGCGCACTTACTTCCGTCCTGCAAGCAAAATGATAAGGAAAAAGAAATAATGAAATGACCTACGGCGCGGAGGTCCCACCACACACCCAGAAGATCTTAGAGCGCTTCCCCTCCCTAGCCAAGAGCCGAGCTAAGGCAAACTCAGAAAGCGCTAGAAGACTAGGAGACAAGTAAGCATGCCTTCTAAGGTGCCCCTTAGGTCCTATTTATAGATTTCTAAAAATAGCCTGCAAATAGCCAACCTCCGCTGTTCTGATCAGATATGTGCAGCCCAACTGGGTATGCCAATAGCGTAACTCCGATGTTCTAACTGCCTATGAGCAGGCAAGCAGGGGCAAAATGGTAAAAGCACTTCACAGATCATTGGGCGAATAGCCCTCAACAACCTCTGCTTGGCAAGGGCAGCGAGTGCTCGATGGAGCCGGTTCTCGCTGCTTCTGTTCGGCCTTTGGCGAGTACGGGCCTGGCCTGCCTTGCTCGCCTTCCGCGAGTTTGTTGAGCGGATTGAGCTCGTCAAAAGGCTCAGAGCTCGACGAAAGGCCCAGAGCTTGACGAACAGCACAGAGCTCGACGAAAGGCATAGAGCTCGACGAAAGGCCTAGAGCTCGACGAAAGACCCAGAGCTCGACGAACAGCCCAGATCTCGACGAGAGGCCTAGAGCTCGACAAAAGGGGCTCGTCGAGTACATGCTCGCCTCCTAGAAGCATCCTACCTCGCTGGGGCGAGTTGGGGCTGCTGCCGAGCTCTCTAGGGCGAGTGCGAGTCAGCGGTTGTCGAGATGTCCCTCAACGCCAAGAGCAAGAAGTGTTGACAGAACTCACCTCACTCAATGCCACGGCTGAAGGTGTTGAATGAGCTCGCCTCACTCGACGTCGCGGGCCTAGCTAGCCTGGGTCGGGCTGGACTTATCTGGTCGGTCTCCTGCCGACCCCACTCGCCGGATATGGGGTTGTACACATATGAGTATCAACATGGCTTTAATGCCTTAAAACAAAAAAGAGTCAAAGACTCAAATAATAACATCAAATGTCAACGTGCATAAGCACTCCTAGGCTACCTCGGCTTATAAGCCGGATATATAGTGCATCAAGCATAAAATTCCACAAAACAGAGTTAATGCATAACATGAAACACTTTATGAGGCTTAGGCCTTTTTGGCCGGCGAGCTATCTCCTGCTTGCGATCCTTGCCCTATAAAAATTTGTTGTAACGTACGATAGCAAAGGCTGACCTCAACTGTATAACCAACACATCTCCTCCCGGCCGTCCCTAGCGGACCCCGGGGCACTCCACCACCCTGCAGGTCAGCACTTCGTATGTAAATATACAAGTACATTGAAAGTAGTAAAACAAGTTTGGATGTCTTATACAACAAACATGTTTTTATGTTAAGCATGAAATAAAAGGGGTCTACTATGCAGCATGTATGCACACCTGGACTTCACCCAAGGCACCCTAGAGCATATTCTTCTAACACATCATCAAATTGGGTACTTCCAATTTCCCCATCGGCGTTTAAGCCGCAAACACAAGGGTACTTCAAATTTCCCCTAACGGCATACAAGCTGCAACACAGAACTCTTGCCTCGGCCCTACCCGCTCGTGGGTCTCAAAACCTTGGCTTGCCTGCAAGCTCTGACTTCTCACGTTAGGATTCCGCCATACACATAAAATAACCGATACTAAGAACTCTTGCTAGACCTCACCCGTTTGCGACAACCCAGGCCCGACTCCAATATCGGGACCACGTCCACCGAAGGAGACCCAGCGGGACCCAACTAGTATCATTCGGGCTTGTCTAAAGCTTGGCGTCCTCGTCAGTATCACAGAAGGGGACTTGTCTCACCGGGAAACTCTCCACACATGACTTGCACGTCACGGGCTAGCCAGCCGACTACAGAGACAAACCACGCCTTAGCACATCACAATCTTAAGCCTTTCCTGCCCCAATCCACCGTTCCTACTGTAACATTCCCGTGCCCCAAGGAACCCATCTACCATCACAATGGAGCTAACCTTGTCCGGTGCCGATTACACATACTCGTGCGAAATAAGGGGGGAGGGCATCACAAACGACATCTTGCCGCAATAAATTTCTAGCAAAATCTGTTGGAACACCCTATTACTAATTTGGGTAAGGATCACTATGTGATTAGGTTTCTATTTTGACCTTGATGTATAGTATGATAGGTGTTGGAACACCCTATTACTAATTTGGGTAAGGATCACTATGGTTGTCTTAGGAAACCAGGTTGACCTAGTTGTATAGTTGTAAAGGTCAACATTAGAATGAGTCTAGGGCTTAGAACTTAGGTTTGAAGCTGCCCCCAGGACCTCTCCAATGTCAAGGATATAGAGCCAAGTCTAAGGCAATTTCTCGTCGAGCTCAGGTCGACGAAACGTCGAGCTCGGTTCGACGCTCGCTGAGCTCAACTTGATAAATCGTCGAACTCCGGTCGATGATCTTCGAGCTCAAATCGACGATCTCTCTTCAGTCATTCTTCAGGTCGCTGAGCTCGGTTCGACGATCGTCGAGCTCAGTTCGACGTTTTCTGTCTGCTTTATCTCATTTTACCTCTGAGCTCAGTTCGACGATCGTAGAACTCAGATGGACGATTCTTCTGAGAGATCGACGCTTTTAAGGATTCAAATGCTGTTATTCTTTGGAATGTTTTTGAATATTATCAGCATTTATGATAAGAAGATCTGCCAGCCATTTGTCTTTATTCTGGAGCAAGTTTCAAGGTATTATTTAGAGAATGTTTGCTGGACTTTCCTCTAGAAGACAAGACTCTTTATGGAAGACATTTATGACTACCAACGGCTACTTTGGACAAAGAATTTTTCAGAGAATGAGATCTTCCTTTTTCAATCACAAGGATATACACAGAATACAGAACACTTGTAGAAGAAGAATAACTGAAAAGTGTTCACAACTTCATCTCAAGAACTCCAGACACCTCATCTCTCAGTCTTCTTACTAAAACAATCTTTTGCTGGAGATCAAAGTTCTGAAGACCTATCACCCTAGAGCAAAGCTTCCCTTCCTGAACCAGTCTAGATCTCAGGGGGAGCTTTGACAACAAAGATCCACTAGTCTTCTCTCATTTGATTTGAGAACAGAGAAGACAACATCATTTCCTTTTCATTTTTATTTTCCTTCTGTAAAAGGGTTTTCAAAACTCCCTTCAAAAGCTTTGAGTCTGGTTCTGAGAGCCTTGTCAAAACTCAGTGGTGGCAAGACACCTTATCAAAAAATCCAGTTTTGGTTTTTGAGCACCTTAACAAAAGCTCATTGGTGTCAGGACACCTGATCAACTCATCCTGAGTGGATTCCTATCAAGGGTGGTAGAAGAGTGGATGTACCCAGGTTTTGGGGAACCACTATATTTCCTTGTGTCTTCTGGATTGTTTGTTTGATTGTTGATGTGTGCTGTGTTCTTAGTTTCTTGCTTCTTTCATTATTTTCTAGCACTCTACACTATAGTATAAATTAAATTTTATATATGCTGATATTTTAAAAACCTGTGAAACTTATTTGAACAAACTCTATTCACCCCCCTCTAGAGTTAGATAGATTTATCCTCACTTTCAATAGGTCAATTAGAATGAGTCTTAGGGTTAGTACTTAGGTTTGAAAGATGCCCTCCAGACCTTCTACAGATCAGGATTCAAGTGCTGAGACAAAGACAATTCTCGTCGAGCTCAGGTCAACGAAACATCGAACTCAGGTCGATGATCTCTGAGCTCAGTTCAATGAGGCGTCGAACTCCGTTTGACGATCTCCGAGCTCAGATCGGCGCTCTGTCTCTAGCTGTTTTCCAAGTCGCTGAGCTCAGGTTGACGATCGTAGAGCTCAGGTCGACGTTTTTGTCTCTAGTATAAATCCAATCTCTGAGCTCAGGTCGACAATAGATGAGCTCAGGTCGACGATTTTTCTGAGAGTTCGACGTTTTCAGGATTCAAATTCAGGACAGTTATGGAATTCATTCAGATTTATTTTCAGCATTTATGACAAAGGATTATGTAGCCGTTTCAAGCAATCTGGTGCAAGTTTCAAGGAAGAATAATTGGAATGTTACTTAGGACTTTCCCCAGAGAAAGTTGTCAATTATGGAAGTCATTTATGACTGAATAACGGCCATCTAAAGTCAGGATCTGATATACTACCTAGAGAATTATTCTGAATATAACACAGACAAGATTTGAAAAAGATATACAGAAGAGAGAACAAGAAATTCACTCATCAAGAATTCATCTTCTGAGAATAGATTCAGTAGACAAAAACTTACAGAATCACTGAGTCAGAATTCTTCAAAGAACACAAGGAACATCATTGTGAAGGAGATCATCTGCCTTTCTACTCCTTCAAGCTTCAAGTGTTCAAAAGCTTTATTATCAAGGACTCCAGACATCACACATTTCAGCATCTGCTGAAATAATCTATTGCTAGAGATCTGAAGCAACTGAAGGCCTATCACCCTAAGCAAAGCTCATCTTCCTGAACCCTTACAGATCTCAGGGGGAGCTTTGACAACATCTTCCACTTGTCTTCTCTCAGATTATTGACAGAGAAGAACAACTCAACTTATTTTCTTTTTCTTTTCTCTCCTATAAAAGGGTTTCTCAAAACTCCCTTCAAAACTTTTGTGGTTGGTTTCTGAGACCTTATCAAAACTCAGTGGTGGCAAGACACCTTATCAAAAAATCTAGTTTTGGTTTTTGAGCACCTTATCAAAAGCTCATTGGTGCCCAGGACACCTGATCAACTATTCCTGTAGTGGATTCCTACCTAGGGTGGTAGAAGAGTGGATGTACCCAGGTTGTTGGGGAACCACTATAGCTCCTTGTGTCATCTGGCTTGCTGTGCTTTTTGCTTTGCTATGTGCTGTGTGTTTCTGTTTTCTTACTGCTTTAGTGTTTACCTTTCTGCTAGCACATTACACATATAAGTAAATTAAGTCTTCCACTGCTTTAATGTTTTAATTGTAAATTATTTTAAAATACTCTATTCACCCCCCTCTAGAGTGAAGATAGATCTTACCCTCACTTTTAATTGGTATCAGAGGCAGGTTGGTTACTCAACAACTGAATCTTCAACAGATTGGTTGAACAGGCTAACACCTGAACCAAAAGATCCTTGATAAGATAAATCTTCTATAGAGGGTTATTAATTTTTGTATTATATTTATTTTCATACAAAACCATGGCACAGAACAAAGATTATGCTAGCACCAGGCCTCTAGTGTGCAACCTTTCTAAGTTTGCACTTTGGAAGGCAAGGATTAGGCTTTACATGAATTCTATTGATGAGGACATCTACAATTCTATTTTGACAGTTTTTCCAAGACCCCCAATAATTACAAGTACAAGTGTTGTTCCACCTCCTTCAGGAACAGATGCAGAAATAAAGAAATGGAAAGTTGCAGATGCAAAGGCTATGAATATCCTTGCTCAGACTATGTCTGATGAGATATTCCAAAAGGTGTCTGAATGCAGTTCAGCAAAAGAGATATGGGACAGTTATCTGAAATTGTCTCAAGATCTGCTGATGAAAGGAAGGACAGGAAATCCCATCTCATAAGCCAATATGAGAACTTTAAAAAGGGAGAAACTAAATCAGTGGCTGACATGTACAACAGGCTCATCCTAATAGTCAGTGAATTAAAAACACTGGACAAGAAGATCTCTCTAACTGAATTAAATGACAAGATCCTAATGTGCTTCCCTAGCACTTGAGACTCAAGGATCTGGCCAATCTAGGATGCCAGAAGCCTAACTGAGATTACTACTGAAGCCTTGTTGGGCAAGCTCAAGTCTTATGAGCTGCTCATCAAGAATAGAGAGGAAGAACAAAAGGTTGCTTCTCCAGCTATCAGGAAGGAGAAGACAATAGCATTCAAAGCTACAGAAGATCTGCCTGAAGACAAGGTCACAGACAATGAATAATTGATGAGCTTGCTGGCCAAAATATTCTATAAGATGGCCAGGAAAGATTTCAGAAAGAGGTCATCCAGAGGGCATAAGAAGCCAAGGTATGACAAGTCAAATAATAAAGAAATAATCTGTTTTGGATGCAGGAAACCAGGCCATATTGTGCATGACTGTCCAGAAAATCAGAATAAGGACAAGAAGGACAGGAAAGATAGGAGAAAAGATAAGGACTCCAGGGGAAACAATTGCAACAAATCCTCCTCCAGCAAAAATAAACATACAAGGAAGGGATTTGTAGCAGAAACCTGGAGTGAAACTGAAGAAGAATCAGAGGCTTCATCAAGCTCAAGTGATGATGAAGATGATGCTAAAGAAAAGGAATTCTGCATGATGGATATCAATGCCTCCCAACAAAATTCTGATGCAGAACAAGAGTTAGAGTCTGAATCTGAAACTCAAACTGAAGAAGACCAGGTAATAGACTTCTTTGACTTTGATTCAGATGACTTTAGATCTGAATTTAAGGCACTTTGTTTAGACCTATTAAAGTCTGAGAAGGAGATTATCTCTCTCAAAAATCAATTGTCTGAACATAGCACCTTAAAATCAGACAACCTCAAACTCTCTGAGGAGTTAGAATGTTGTAGGGAGGAGATAGCTTCACTTAAAAGTGAGCTATCCCAGGCAAAGAAGTTTGAAGAATCCCTTAATGGGAGAAGCATCAGACTGATGGACATCACAAGCACAGTGAACTCAAGATTCAACAGTATACTGGGCTTGGGTGCTTCATCCAGCCAACCTATAGTATTAACAACCCCAATTAAATTTATTTCTGATAAAGGAAAGGGTGTTGTAGAGGTAGCTAGGAAGAATCCTGATTTACCTAAGGAAAACAAAGTTCAACAGAAAACGTCGAACAGAGGTCGACGATCGTCGAACAGAGCTCGATGATCTCAGGCTAAAACGTCAAATTCAGATCAACGACTTCTGAACTCTGAACTCTGGTATAGTCGATCTTTGAACGGAGCTCGACGATCTTACCCAAGATCGTCGAACTCAGCTTGACGATCGTCGAACGGAGCTCGGAGCTTTGAACATTCTTTCATAGGTAAATCTAAAATCAATCCTAGAAGTCCCTCATCCCAAATCTTCAACCCTTATACTGAATGGATAGTGCCTCCTAGGAGATACCATCCTGAAGGATATAAGAGTCAGCCAGGGATGTCTTTTATTTCTGAGTTTAAAGGTTATAAACCTAGACCCAAGGTAAACTGGGTCAAAAATATATAAATTGTTTATGTGCAGGTGAAGACCTATCCAGCAATGAACCAACAATGGTATCTGGATAGTGGGTGCTCAAAGCACATGACTGGGAGCAAGGAGAATCTCACATACTTCAAAACCAAACTTGGACCCAAAGTGATATTTGGTGATTCAAACTTTGGTCAAACAAAAGGATATGGTGCTGTTCAGATTGGCTCAGTCACATTCAAGAAGGTGGCTTATGTGGAAGGACTGAAGCACAACCTAATCAGCATCAGTCAACTTTGTGATGAAGGCTATCAAGTGATATTCAACAAATCCTTATGCAAGATCAAGTCAGAGGATAACACAACAGTGTTAACAGGTAAAAGGAAAGGTAACATTTATCTAGTAGATTTCCTTTCAACCAATATAGATATCTGTTTATTTAATTCTGTTTGCAAACTAAATGATCTTTGGCATAAGAGACTAGGGCATATAAACCTTAGAACCATTGTTAGGCTATCCAAGGACAACCTTGTTAGAGGACTACCTTCTGGCCCCTACAAGAAGGAAGGACTCTGCAGGACTTGTCAATTAGGCAAGCAAACTAAAAATAGTTTTAAGTCACTTAATAAGAGTGATTCACCAAGGATCTTGTATCTGTTACACATGGATCTTTTTGGACCCATTACAGTACAAAGCTTAGGAGGGAAATCTTACACTTTAGTGATTGTAGATGACTTCTCTAGATTCACATGAGTATTCTTTCTGAGGAAGAAGTCTGATAACTTTAAGTGTTTGAAAGATTTTCTCAAATGCATATAGATTGAGTTCAATACTCACATTGCCCTGATCAGAAGTGATCATGGGACAGAGCTTGATTCTCTTCTTATGCAAGAGTTCTGTCAGAGTGAAGGGATCAGGCATACTTTCTCATCTTCTAAAACTCCTCAACAAAATGGGGTAGCTGAAAGGAAAAATAGAACCCTAATTGAATCTGCTACTACATTGTTGACAAATGCTCACCTTCCTCTATCCTTTTGGGCAGAGGCAGTAAACACCTCCAACCATGTGTTGAACAAAAGTTTGATACATAAACTGAAGGGCAAGACTCTATGAATTGCTCAAAGGGAAGAAACCTAAAGTAGACTATTTCAAATTTTTTGGTTGTATTTGTTATATTCACAATAATGACAAGAAGTATTTAGCAAAATTCCAAGCTAAAGCTGATGAAGGAGTGTTTCTGGGATACTCCATGATCAATAAAGCTTATAGGGTTTATAACAAAACTTCTCTTAAAATTGAAGAATCTGTTCATGTATCTTTTGATGAGACTAACATGTTTTGTAAGGAGAAGTCCACTTCTACCATAGAACCCTTGCAGGTAAACTCTCTTTCAGAAAATTTGGACAGATTGCATATTGCAGAGAAGGATTCTGTATATCCACCTAACCAACATAAGGATGAAATCAGTGAAGATGAAGAAGATGTTCAACATCTTGGAGAGAACCATCTTGAAGAGCCAGTTGTTATTCCACTAGAGGAAACAACAACACAGGTTGGTGAACAATCAACACCCCCTGTTGATTTAGTAACAACAAGAGATCATCCAATCTCCCAAGTGATTGGAAACATCTCAACTGGTGTGCAAACCAGAAATCAGGTCAATCAGAACCTGATGCACACTTACTTTCTATCTCAAGTTGAGCCTCAATCCATTCAAGATGCAGAACAAGATCCACACTGGATCATTGCTATGCAAGAGGAACTACATCAATTTGAGAGGAATAAAGTTTGGGAACTAGTGCTAAGGCCTAAGGATCACTCCATTGTTGGAACAAAGTGGGTGTTCAGAAACAAGTTGGATGATCAAGGAGTTATTGTAAGAAACAAGGCAAGGCTAATTGTTCAAGGTTATTCTCAAGAAGAAGGAATAGACTATGACCAGACCTTTGCACCAGTTGCAAGGTTAGAGGCCATAAGAATATTCCTAGCTTATGCAGCTCACAAAGGATTCAAGGTCTACCAAATGGATGTGAAGAGTGCATTTCTCAATGGAGACATCAAAGAAGAAGTCTATGTTAGACAACCTCCAGGTTTTATCTCTTCAACTTATCCTAACCATGTTTTCAAATTGCATAAAGCATTATATGGTCTCAAGCAAGCTCCTAGAGTATGGTATGAGACATTAGCATGCTTTCTTCTGAAAAATGATTTTATAAGGGGTAGAGTAGACCAAACTCTTTTTATTATAACCCATAAGTCCCATACCCTACTAGTACAAATATATATAGATGATATCATATTTGGTTCTACTGATTCAAATTTGTGCAGAAGGTTCTCTAACCTAATGCATTCTAAATTTGAAATGAGTAGCATGGGTGAGCTTTCCTTCTTTTTAGGATTGCAAGTCAAACAACATGCTGATGGCATATTTATTTCTCAAACTAAGTATGCAAAAGAACTGGTTAAGAAATTTGGTATGTCTGAGGCATCATGTATGAAAACACCAATGCCTACTAATGCTCTATTAGATGCTGATGAACATGGAAAACATGTTGATCAGACAACATATAGAGCAATGATTGGCTCTCTATTGTACCTTACAGCTAGTAGACCTGATATAATGTTTGCTATATGCATATGTGCTAGGTTCCAAGTAAGCCCTAGAGAGTCACACCTAACATTAGTTAAGAGGATTCTTAGGTATGTGAAAAGTTGTCCAAATCTAGGTCTCTGGTATCCAAAAGACTCAGGATTTAAATTAACTGGATTTTCAGATGCTGATTATGCTGGATGTAGAGTAGACAGGAAAAGCACCAGTGGAACTTGCCAGTTTCTTGGTGATAGACTTGTCTCCTGGTTCTGTAAGAAACATACATCTTTGTCCACTTCAACTGCTGAAGCTGAATACATGGCAGCAGGCAGTTATTGCTCACAGATTTTTTGGATTCAAAACCAGCTCCTAGACTATGGCTACAACTTAGAAGGGTCAAAAATATTTTGTGATAACACTAGTGCTATTTCTATAGCACAAAATCCAGTCCTCCATAGTAGGACAAAACATATAGAGATTAGGCATCACTTATTAAGAGATAATGTTGAGAAAAATAAAATTGAACTTCAGTATATCCCAACTGATTTGCAAAGGGGAGATATTTTCACCAAACCCTTGGATGAAAAGAAACATACCTTCTTCCTAAATCAGTTAGGAATGTTAGATGGAGGAAGTTTAAAATAAAACCCAAGATTTTGAAACTCTAAAACAGACCAAGACTAGGCTAAAAACTTGTATTTTCTACTGTCTGTAGGTTTTTTTGTCTATGAACTGCGCTCGACGTTTTTCCCCAAGATCGTCGAACGGAGATCGACGCTTTCCAATAGCGTCGACCGGAGTTCAGCGTTTTCCAAACAGCGCTAGGCTATCTTCTTCTAGTCAGCGATCGTCGATCGGAGATCGACGTTCTCCAGTATCGTCGAACGGAGATCGACGTTATTGAAGACTCTTTAGATTCCTTTAGAAGCCCAGATCGTCGAACGGAGTTCAACGATCTTTCCTTTCCGGCATCGAACCCTAATATAAAATCATTCTTTTGATCGTCGTTCTTCTTTTGTGTTTTCATACTCTCTGCAAACGTTTCCTTTCCCTCCAAACTTTTCTACACTTGGTCGTGTTTGTTCATCTTTGCAGGTACATAATGGCTGTGTCCGTTGCCGCTCTTGCCAAGATGAAGTTCGACACAGGGTTTGATATCGACATGGACTCCTTTGATGGAAGCGATCAAATCTTCAAAGACATTCTGGACCTATTCAAAGAATAACAGCTTGTGCAATTAATGACAACCAGGATGAAGATTGCAGCCGATGAAATTAAAGAATAGGTATATACAGCGAACAATTTGGATCAGAATACATTGGTTGGTACTATAGCCGGGACGCGGGTATCCCTAACACCTGCTCTTCTGACTGAAGTGTTTCAATTGAGTTCTGGAAATGATTCCATTGAGTTATCTGGAGAAGAATCTGCAAATATAGAATGGGACATTCTACTGCTAACCCTAGCAAGTTGTTGAAAAAGAACTTATCTATTGAGTATAGATTTCTCGCTGATGTTGTGGGGAAAGTGTTGTTGGAAAAGCACTCAGCACATGATACCATCTCAAGGTATCAGTTCTGCCTGATGGGAGCACTTGTGGACAAGAAACATTTGAACTGGGGAGAGCTCTTCTTTGACTTGATTAAGAAGAAAGTGAACAAAAGTTTGGTAAACTTTGGGAGGATAATAGGGTTATTCCTACACTCCAGGTGCCCTGAACTGCTGGTATCAAGTGGAATGCACATCAATGCATCAAAGAGGCTGACATGTGCCCTGTTTGGGAAATGGGACAGGCAGATAGTCAGGCAGACCAGGACTACTACTGCTTCTGGCACAAGGACTGTTGCAGTCTCTTCCCCTCAGGCCCCTGCCCTCATTGAAGCATTGCCTGCCTCCTTCTCTTCTCAACCTTCTCGAGTTCTTCCCTCAACAATTCCCTCATCCACTATAACCATCTTTACCTCCATCTCCACCTCAACCATCTCCACATCTATCTCCTCCCCCATTACAATTTCAACTCCTCTGTCCACTCTTTCACCTCCTCCAGGCACCACAGAACAACAATTCCATCCACTTCATTATTATCCACCTCTTTACATTCCATCTTTCAACATCATGGATGATTCCTTCATGGATGATTCCCCCTCCTCACCTAGTGAGCTTCCCTCCACTTCCTCATACCAACAACTACTCCATGATATTCTAACCCAACCATCCTTCACTCCATCCATCTCCACACCCATAACCTCTATCTCCACCATCCCAATCTCTCAACCCAATATCCTACCATCCCCACCCACTCATCCTGCAGCCCATCCATCACCAGCCACAGTCATTTCTTCCTCCACCTCTACTCAAGTCCCACTTGAGCAAGTGGATCTCTCAGCACTAGCAGATAAGCTCTATGGGATACTGGCTCCTAAGCTAGTAGCCCTGCTGGAGACCTCCATGGCTCCACTCCTGCAGTCCATCAAGGAGTTATTTGACAGGCTCTCCTCTCTATCTACTCCTCAGGCAATCCCTTCAATGGGGTGCCTTGATCCAGTTCTCACTGAATCAAGGCAGGGGGAGATGCCCTATGAAGTTGTGGTAGTGCCTGCTATTTCAGAGGAATTACTGTCAGAAATTGCTGCCGATGCTTCAGTTCCAGCCCCAGTACCAGTACTAACAGTGGACCTCGGGTCACTGCTATCTTATTTTGATTTTCTTCACTTCAGCTGCTTACAAGCTCAGAGAGTTGAAGAGTTTACTAAGGCCATTGTGCATGTTGCTGTCTGTGATCCCAGTCTAATTACTTCTTATATCAGTTCTCTTAAGACTGAGGAAGTTATTGTTTCTGTTGTTGCTGCTGTTGAAGTTGTTGAATCTGCTGATATTGATATGTTGCCTGTTGTTTCTATTGATGCTGCTGCTGATGATGAACTTGATGTTTACTTAGAAGAACCTGTTGTTTCTGAAGCTCCTGTCTCTGCTCTTGCTGCTACTCTAATAGTTTCTGCTCCTGCTGCTGCTTCTGAGAAGTCAAAACAAAGAGAAGAGTATATCAAAAGTATTGATGATCTATATGACAGACCCCAGAGTTCAGATAGTGATCAATTCAACACTGACTCTGATGATTCTTCTGGCACCATTGCCAAGAAAAGGAAAGCAAGAAGTAAGGCTATGATGAAAGTACCTCCTACAAAAGTCAAAGACAATAATGATATACCCTATTACATTTTACAAGACTGCCAAATCACTGAACCATGGATGCAATACTCTAAGAACCAGCTTAAGGCTATGAGGAAAAAGAGAAAGCTTGAAAAGTATGAAAAAGGATCATCTCAATTTCATCCTCCTCCTCCTCCAGATTAGGGATCTGGTGGAGGCTCAGCTTTTCAGTCATCTGCTACAAAGCATAGCTCCTCTCAACCTTCACAGAGATATCAACCCAGAGGACAACATCAAAGAGGTTATCAGTCTAGAAGAGGTCAGTCAAGAGGAAGACAAAGAGGTTACAGAACTTACTCCAGTCAACAAAGGGAAGGACAAGGCCCCACTGATTCTATATCAGGTCCTTTCCCATACAAGCTCAGAGATACAGTTGTCACCAGGGCTCCTCAAACTGATTCAGAGTCAATCAACAGATAAGAACCCCCAGTTCCTTTTGAGGACCCTGAGAACAATCCTTTATCTTGGACAGCTAGAATGAAAGAGCTTGCTGCATTAGATCAGATTAAGAAGGCTAAAGAGCAAGGCAGAGATACTTCCAACATAACAACCATGTCAGAACATAGAAAGAAAGAATTAGAGAGATATGCTTCAAGTAAATTCTTTGATCCAGAAGACTATATGAAGCTGCATCCTGAGGCTGTAGTTCCAAGGCTAAGATCTCAAACCTCCTTAGGTGCAGAAGATGATAGAAGATCCAAGAAAGAAGCCCTAAATCCCAACAGAGAAATCTTATTCAAGAAGGGTAATGAGTAACTTGTGTAAGCTGATACTCATATTTATCTTATGACTGATTCTGTGACTCTTGCTGTGTTTCTACAATGCTCAACATATGTTATCTGCATTGTTGTTTCTGTTTTGTTTTCTTTAATCTTGATGTATGCTTGTCATTTTACATTCTGTAATGTAAATAGTAATCCTAACACAAATAGGGGGAGACTGTTGGAACACCCTATTACTAATTTGGGTAAGGATCACTATGTGATTAGGATTCTGTTTTGACCTTGTTGTATAGTCTGATAGGTCAATTAGAATGAGTCTTAGGGTTAGTACTTAGGTTTGAAAGCTGCCCTCCAAACCTTCTACAGATCAGGATTCAAGTGCTGAGACAAAGACAATTCTCGTCGAGCTCAGGTCAACGAAACGTCAAACTCAAGTCGACAATCTCTGAGCTCAGTTCAATGAGGCGTCGAACTTCGTTTGACGATCTCCGAGCTCAGATCGACGCTCTGTCTCTAGCTGTTTTCCAAGTCACTGAGCTCAGGTCGACGTTTTCTATCTCTAGTATAAATCCAATCTCTGAGCTCAGGTCGACGATAGCTGAGCTCAGGTCGACAATTTTTCTGAGAGGTCGATGTTTTCAGGATTCAAATTCAGGATAGTTATGGAATTCATTCAGATTTATTTTCAGCATTTATGACAAAGGATTATGTAGCTGTTTCAAGCAATCTGGTGCAAGTTTCAAGGAAGAATAATTGGAATGTTACTTAGGACTTTCCCCAGAGAAAGTTGTCAATTATGGAAGTCATTTATGACTGAATAACGGCCATCTAAAGTCAGGATCTGATATACTACCTAGAGAATTATTCTGAATATAACACAGACAAGATTTGAAAAAGATATATAGAAGAGAGAACAAGAAATTCACTCATCAAGAATTCATCTTCTGAGAATAGATTCAGTAGACAAAAACTTACAGAATCACTGAGTCAGAATTCTTCAAGAACACAAGGAACATCATTGTGAAGGAGATAATCTGCCTTTCTACTCCTTCAAGCTTCAAGTGTTCAAAAGCTTCATTATCAAGGACTCCAGACATCACACATTTCAGCATCTACTGAAATCATCTATTGCTGGAGATCTGAAGCAACTGAAGGCTTATTATCCTAAGCAAAACTCATCTTCCTGAACCCTTACAGATCTTAGGGGGAGCTTTAACAACATCTTCCACTTGTCTTCTCTCAGATTGTTGACAGAGAAGAACAACTCAACTTATTTTCTTTTTCCTTTCTCTCCTGTAAATGGGTTTCTCAAAACTCCCTTCAAAAGTTTTGTGGCTGGTTTCTGAGACCTTGTCAAAACTCAGTGGTGGCAAGACACCTTATCAAAAAATCTAGTTTTGGTTTTTGAGCACATTAACAAAAGCCCATTGGTGCCCAGGACACCTGATCAACTATTCCTACAGTGGATTCCTACCTAGGGTAGTAGAAGAGTGGATGTACCCAGGTTGTTGGGGAACCACTATAGCTCCTTGTGTCATTTGGCTTGTTGTGCTTTTTGCTTTGCTATGTGCTGTGTGTTTCTGTTTTCTTTCTGCTTTAGTGTTTACCTTTCTGCTAGCACATTACACATATAATTAAATTAAGTCTTCCACTGCTTTACAGTTTTAATTGTAAATTATTTTAAAATACTCTATTCACCCCCCCCCCCCTCTAGAGTGAAGATAGATCTTACCCTCACTTTCAAAATCCTTAAGGCTCGCTATGCAACATCACCGAGTCAGACTAACGGTCACGACTATGGCTTCACCCTCAATGCCTAATCCACTATGAAGTGGATTTCTAGTGCAAAATCATGTCGGGGACGGACATAATCGACATGGTGGCTCCTCTTGAACCAAGGCAACCTGAATCCCTCTCATTTGAGAGATCCGGTGCCTAGAATGCTTGAAAGAATGCAAGAAAAGAATAGATGTCATGCACTCATCCTAAAACCAAGAGCAGAAATGTTGTTACCTTATGATTCGTCTTCCTCGCCATGGAATCCTTGCCTTGTACGGATGAAAACGAGCGCCTCCAAGTCCTCTCCACGGATTTGGACTCAGATCAACGATCGGGGCTCCAAAGCTCCGTCAATGGCAGAAGAAAGCTTTGTTCTTCCTCCTCCCACTCTCTCTTCCAAACCTTAAGTCAACTCCAAAAAGAGAAGGAATGAGGGAGAAATCCCGCTCAGCCCTATATAAGCACTCTGGAGGGAGAGTCCTTGGCCTTAGGATTATATCCTAAGTGAAATCGGACGGCTAAAAAGCTAAACAATGCAATTGCTTCCGCGCGCTATCGTCGGGCGGTAACTACCTACCGCCGGCGGTAGCGTCCCGAGAGTTCGGCCAAGAAAATAAGGTCACGCTAACGCCAGTGGTAGCACTAACGTTGCTCGGTAGCCACTCAACGCCTGCCTCTCAACACACTCAACGTCAAGCTACCGTCGAGCGGTAGCTAGCTAACACCTAGCGATAGCTTCTTGAGCTGCGGGACAGAAAATAAAGCCACGCTAGCGCCGGTGGTATGGCTAACGCAGAGCAGTAACTCCTTTCTCGAGAACTCAACACTCTCGACGCAAACCCTGGAGTTACCGTCACGCGGTACCTAACTACCGCTGAGCGATAGCCCTCTCAGCACTCGATGAACGACTTTCGTCGAGCCAACTACACCCGACAAAACAAGGCTACCACCGGGTGATAACTACTATCGCTGCGCGGTAGCTTCTAGATATTCAAGGTTTGGAAAATCGGGGTGTTACACCTAGAGCATGGTATGAGACTTTGTCTAGCTTCCTCATTGAGAATAAATTCTCAAGGGGAAGATAGATAAGACCATATTCCTAAGGGAATCTAAGGGTAAGATCTTTCTAGTTCAGATATATGTAGATGACATTATCTTTGGATCTACTGATGACAACTTTTGCTGAAAATTTGTCAAACTTATGCAAGACATTACTAGAAAAATGACTTTTAGCCACAGTTTTTTTTGCCAAGGGGGAAAACTGTGGCTAATAATGAAGTATTAGCCACGGTTTCTATTCCATGGCTAATAAGCTAGTATTAGCCACGGATGACTAAACCGTGGCAAATAACCCAACTTTTTGCCACGGTTTGCCTGTTTCGTGGCTAATAATTTAGTATTAGCCACGAAAGCCTAATCCGTGGCAAAAAGTCGGGTTTTTTTAGTCCCACACCGCCAACTAAAAGATCAATTTGGGGTTTATATTGCCCATTCTCAATTAATGTTTGAAATAAAATTGGCTGGAAAGCGGCGGCGGTGGCCGGGCGGCGGCAGCGTGCGGCCGAATCTTTTTTATATTAGGCATTATCGTTTGTTACAAACCCTTTAGCCACGACAATTGAACCATGGCTAATAACTTATTTGCCACGAATTTAGCGTGGCTAATACTATTAGCCACACTCGCATTGCCCTCGCCCATTTGCCGTGGGTAAGCCGTGGCTAAAAGTTATTAGCCACGGTTTTGGACTTTTAGCCACGACAATCTGTCGTGGCTAAAAGTCTGTTTTCTAGTAGTGAGGGAAGTTTGAGATAAACAGTATGGGTGAACTCAAGTTCTTCTTGGGTCTCCAAGTTAGACAGACTAATGATGGCTTGTCTATATCCTAGTCTAAGTTTACTAGGGAGTTAATCAAGAAATTTGGTATGGAGAATTCCTCCACCATGAAAACTCCCATGGGGTCAAGTATGCTTATAGTCAAAGATGAGACAGGGAAACTGTTGATGAAACTTTGTATAGAGGGATAATTGACTCCCTTCTATATCTAACTACAAGTAGGTCAGACATCATGTATGCTACATATGTTTGTACTAGGTATCAGGCTTTCCCTAAAGAATCTCACTACTCTGCTGCTAAGAGAATTTTGAGGTATCTTAAGGGCACATCAGATATTGGCCTTTGGTATCCTAGGCATGAGGAGTTTAAACTAGCAGACTATTCAGATGCAGATTTTATAGGCTGCAAAGAGGACAGGAAGAGCACTTTTAGCATTGTTAATTCTTGGGAGGAAGACTAGTGTCTTGGAGTAGCAAGAAGCCAACAAGTGTTATAATCTCAAATGTAGAGTCAGAGTACATCTCAGTAGGTAGCTGTTGTGCTCAGTTGTTGTGGATCAAACATCAGCTCCAGTATTATAACCTCCAGATAAGTAGAAGTCTCTTATATTGTGGTTCTACTAGAGCCATCTCAATTGATAGGAATCCTGTCTCACATAGCAGAACTAAGCATATTAAGATAAGATATCATTTCATTAGGGAGCATGTGAAATGTGAAGATATCAACCTTGATTTTTTCTTAACAGACAAGCAAGTGGCTGATATCTTTACTAAGACACTAGATAAAGCAAAGTTCAACACCTTCAAGTTTGAATTTGGTATGTTGAACCTAGTATAGCTTAGGTTGTTGCTCATTTTGTTGCAAGTTATACTATTTCTTGCGGGTAAAATTGCTCTTCAGCAGAATGAAGACTTTTCAAGAGGAATACCTTCAATGGTATCATGATCAAATACTATCTAGACTGGTATAGAATAGAGTGTCTACCATGAAGTATGATAGAGGATGCTTCAGTTGAGGGGGAGCAAGTCCAGCACTGGCAGTTGAGGAGGAAGGAGCAGCACACCTCCACCACTCTCAAGTTGTCAACTGCTGCTTATCTGTACTCAAAAAGGGGGAGCAGATAATTAGAGCCTCCCTGACTATTTACAGAAGTCAAAAAGGGAGAGGAGAAGGATATGATATGGTATCAGAGGATACAGGAGGAGAAGGATACATCTGGTATCAGAACTATAAGAAGGATATGATCAAATTGATCAAGACCAGGTAGCAACAATTCAGGAGGAGTGGGTGTGATGATGATCACCCTGCAGGCAAGGAAGTGTGGTAACTAAAACTTTTTCTTATTTTAAGTTAAGATTCTACTGTTGCATATGTTAGTGTATGTCATTGACTCAATTGATTGAGGGTTTTGACTTCTTCAAGTAGGGGGAGATTACTGGGTCTATAGCTCACAATGTCCTAGATATGAAGAAGTCAATCATGTCAATGATACACATGAAGTTGTACTTGATGTATATTTAATTTCATACATGCAGGTTAGTCCTTGAAATATTGATAGGACAGGTATTCCAAGTGATGTGACAGGTGGTCACAAAATAAAGATATGGAGGGATAGAAATCTGTCTAAGTCCACAGGCGTTGAGTGAAGCCAGTTCACTCAATGCCAAATGCAAGGGAAGATGCTGGATAGGCTAGAAATCACCAAAGTCCACATGCGTTAAGTGAAGTCTATTTACTCAATGTCAGGTGAGTAAAAGCATTGAGTATAGCTTGGATAGTCTCATCCTAAGAAGAAATGAGTAGAAATATGGCTAACTCAACAGGCATTGAGTGAAGTCTACTCACTCAATGCCATACAACAAAAAGCTGTGAGATAGGCTAAGGCAGTGAAAGCTTAAGAAGATACAAGCAGAAATGTGGCTAAGTCCACAGACGTTGAGTGAAGTCTACTCACTCAACGCCATACAACATAAATCATTGAGTATATCTCAGACAGTCAACGTTACAGAAAATTTGTATAGATATTTGACTAAGTCCACAGGCGTTGAGTGGAGCTTACTCACTCAACGTCATGTGATAAAAAGTGTTGACTGAACCTTAGTCAATCAGAGAATGTGATTTCATAAAAATTTGGCTAAGTCCAAATGCGTTGAGTGAAGACTGCTCACTCAATGCCTTATAACAAAAGAAAATCTATTAAGTAGTTTGGCGTTGAGTGAAGCTTACTCACTCAATGTTAAGTGACAAAAAAACTATCTAAGTGTTTTGGCATTGAGTAAAGCTTACTCAATCAACGCCTAGAGATAGAAAACTTTTCTAAGTGTTTTAGCATTGTGTGAAGGTTGCTCACTCAATGCCTGATGACAAAAAAAATTTCTAAGTATTTTGGCATTGAGTGAAGGTTCCTCACTCAACGCCTAATGGTAGAGAACTTTTTCTAAGTGTTTTGGCATTGAGTCAAGGTTGCTCACTCAATGCCAAGTGATAGAAAACTTGTCTAAGTGTTTTGGCATTGAGTGAAGCTCACTCACTCAATTCCTATACTAAAGATGTTTGATTTTGGGTAAGTCCACAGATGGTGATGTCAGCAAAGCCAACAAGTCAACAGAGTTCAAATTAAGTGCGGGAAAGCTACAGAACACGACAAATACTATCGGAGATCTACTGTATGTCTTCTTCCATTAAAGCAAGATGCACCTGTCTGCTGCAGGTGGTCCCCATAGCTTCTTGGAGCCGTTAATCGACAGAAGATAAAAGGGACAGCTTCTGGATGTTGAACTCAACTTTTAGGGTTTTATTCGAAAAGAAAAATAGCATCTGGACTTCATCTTTCTCACCATTACTGCCGAGAAAAAACTTGAAGTCGTCCAACAGAACTAAAAGTTCAGTTAGTTGTAGCATTCTCTTTTGCTACTGTAAGATAAAAACTACTTCTGATAAAGAAAGAGAGGAGAGCCTTCAGTCTTCTGCAGATTCAGTTAGCTATTTGAAGAACTCAAGACCTAGCAAATCTTCAGTCTTCTACAGCAAGTTCAGAAACAACATTCTTAGTTACTTCCAGCAGAGGCAACATTTTATTGAAGAACATCTTCCTACTGCTGTGAAGACAGATAGAGCTAAGATAACTCAGCTCTACTAGTTGACATAGAGAAATTTATCTGTGTCAAATTAATTAAAACCACTGTATTTCTATAGGATGCTTTTGGATCTGAGTTGTAGTGCTCTTGAACCTCAGGTAGGGCAAATTTTCCTGAGTTGTAGGAGAGTTATACTCTCTGAGTATAGGATCCAGCTTGGATCTTAGGTAGGTGATCAGTTGATCACTGAGCTATAGGGCTTTTGAGCCTGAGGTAGGAGAGTTATTCTCTCTGAGTTATAGAGCACTTGTGCCTGAGCTGTAGGATCCTTTGGATCTGAGGTAGGGCCTTTGTGCCTGAGCTGTAGGAGAGTCATTCTCTTTGAGGTAGGAGCAAGTTTTCTCTTAGGTAGGGTTGTCCTCCCAGCCTGAGTGGTAAGGACTTTGGCCTGAGGTAGGTGATCAGTTGATTATTGAGTTGTAGGGCTAAGTGCATGAGCTGTAAGTCTTGGAGGAGACTGAGAGATCCTGAGGGATCTGAGGTGTAAGCTCTTTGAGCCAAGTTTTGGAGAAGCATCTTGTCTAACTGAAAGTTAGAAAGGTGGGAGGAGAGTGGACGTACCCATAATCTGGGGAACCACTATATATTCTGTATGTGCTTTTCTGTGTTGTCTCTTTATTGCAGGTTCTTGAAAGCTGATAACTGCTAACACACTAAGCACTTGAAGAAGAAACTTAAAGAAAGTCACAAGATACCAAAAAAACTATTCACCGCCCTCTAGGTTGCAAGATACCTTGAAAACAAAGACTTTCAAGACCTTTCGTCGTAAGCATTATAATGACGTGATGCATTACCTACCGTTTGGCGGTAGTATGGTACCACGTGGCAGTAGCATGACAGTTACAGCGCGGACACATATTGGTGTATGATTGGAGAGTTTGAACGATGGGCTTGGGGGTGAAGCTACCGATCGGGTTACCGCGCGAAGGTATCTTGCCACTATGCGACAGTAACGGTCTGTACAGAGAACCATTTTGAATCATAACTGTTCATAAACGATCCGACAGTGGGCTGTGGTTTCTACTGTTTTAAGTCCGTGGGATGGGAGTTAACCTAGGGCTTTATCTTTCTAAGAGGTAGAGAGAAGGGAGATCAAGGAAGAGGAAGAAGGAGATTTCGCAAATGTTGGAGCTTCGGAGCTCTGAGTGTAACGCCCCCGATTTTTCTGCGATTATTTAATTCTCATTTGGCGTTACATCAACGCGTTTCATTGGCTTGTGCCATCTGTGGAGTGTGGTCTTAACTCCTTAGAACTGGGTGGCCTATTTTGTAGCCTATTGGAAGGATCTCCCTAGCAAACCGAGTCGTTTTGGGTGACTGATGGGCTAAAACCCGAACAGGCAAGTGTACCTGTCGAATCGTAGTATCAAGGTCGTATTAAAAACTCGGGGCAGGCAAGTACTATTACTTACAACGACTCTATTATCCTACCGAACGATTGATGAGTTTTGAAAATTAAAATGAAATAAACTTAGTTAAAATAAAAATAAACTATTGCAAACGAGTGCTCGATCGACGATTCACTTTGAAATAAAATAACAAAATAAATTAGTTTAGCATTTGTAATTCTATTAAGACCGTGACGGATCCGATATTAGGAAGAAATCTCGCTAGAGCATTAAATCCCCTAACTTATAGACGTTTTGACTGAAATCTCTTTACAAGTCAAAATGGCCTAAAGTCGCATTACCGAAGTGACCCGCACTATTGGATTTGACTCCAATCTGGAGGATTTACGTCATCCTATCTCCAGGGTTGCGTTCAACTCCTTCCTTCCTTGAGTGATCTTTCATATTCACGAGCCTCTCGGCTACTCAAATATGAGATCAGAATCTACTACCGTATACTAGCAATACGGAGTCGATACGAAATAAATCAAGGAAGGATCAAAAATAAAAATACAAATGCAACATAAAATGGAAGATATTATTTTATCGCAAAGCTTATCGCGATCGGGCACAAAAACTAATTAGCTACGCATAGTAGGAAAGAGGAAAATAAAATAGAAGAAATAGAAATTCATTTGAATTGCTTGATAAAATAAAAGAGAATACAATATTAAAAAAGACAAGACTATATTATGAAGAAAATTATAACAATAAAAGAAAACTACAACAAGGGAAGAAAAGAACAGAACTAGAACTCTACTTTCTACCACAAAAACTTCACTAAAAAAAGTACTTGCTAAAACAAGAGGCAAGGGGTCCTTTTATAAGAGAGGAGGAAGGATCTAGAATGAGGGGAGACAAGGGGGTGGCCGGTCATGCTTGGTGGAGAGGGTTCATGCATGAGTTTTAATGAGGGAGAGAGAGCAGGCTAAATGCATGAATGGGTTTTAATGAGATGGAGAGAGAGAGAGTTACATGCATGCATTTTATTTAAAAGAAATTAAAAACAAAAATAGAAAATAGAAATATAAAAGATGGGAGATGAATGAGATTTAAATGAGAATTAAAGAGGGGAAAAGAGGGATGAATGAGAAATAAAGAAGAGAAAAGAAAACAATAAAGAGGGAGAGAGAGAGGTGGTTCATTGTATGCAATTTTTAAGGAAATAAAATAGAAAATATAAAATGGAGAGGGGGAGATGAATGAGGAGGGCCGGCCATGCATGAATGTGGAGGTGCATGCATGGAGAAATTAATGAGGAGGGAGAGAGAGGTGGCCGACCACATGGTAGGCTTTTATGTGGGCTTTGTAGTGGGCTCGGGTAGGCTTGTAGTGGATGTAGGGGCTGCTCCATAAGTGGTCGGGATGCTTGCATGGGCTGTATGGGTGAAGCTCGGGTAGTGGGCTGCTCCATAAGGGTCGGGTTGCACATGTTGGAGGGCTGCAATCAAGGCTCGGGCTGCACTTGATCTTGAGGGCCGCTTGCATGATTTTGAACCTACAAAAGAAATAAAACATAACATTAGCTAATTTTTATAACATGACATAGATAAATACTAAACATACCATTAAACATTACAAGCACAACATAACAAAATATTAGTTACAAAAAAAAATAAAACTAAACATAACAAGACATTAAATAAGAAAAAATAACAAAACATAAAATAAAATATATAATAAAACTAGAGATTATTATATTATATTATGACGCAAAAGACATTAGACAAGAAATAAAACAAAATAAGCATAAAATAAACAAAAATATAAATAAACTTAGGAATTTCTTAAACTAAACTATACCAAAAATGATGACTAAAACAAGTCATCAAACTCCCCTATGCTTAAGCTTTTGTTATTCCAGAGCAAAAGTATGAGAAATATTTATAAGACAATTATAAAATTTTCAATTAAACTAAAAATTTATTTACACCAAAATCTAGCCAAAAATAAAAAATTAGGGATTTATGAATCAAGTCCTAAATTATGAAATTAAAGTAAAAAGAGAGAAATATTTAGCCAAAAATTCTCTAATAAATTAACTAGCACTCAAAATTGAGTAAAGTGCAAACAAGGTTAGATTGAAATTATAAAAACCATAACTTGAAAGAAACTTAAGGAAAAATTGCAACCTACTACTTATGCTCTCCCAATATTTTAATTTCAAAACTAAGACAATAATATTGGCTAAGGGGATTGGAGAGGAATTTAACATGAAAAGGTCTTTGATTGGAGGTGATCATCATTATATTTTTTTTCTTCACACCCCACCAAATTTGTTTTTTTAAAATAATATATGTAATACCAGAAAATGATAGACTAACATCCTATCACTTCCTCCTTACATATATGAACTTTTAATTCCTCTCTTCATTTTTGAGTTGCATATGTGTACCAGAGAATAAGGAACTAACATCTCCTTATTCCCATGACATATGATCTAACAATAAAAGAAAGAAAAAGTGAATTGGGTAAGGATAAGGGGTTAAACAAGATTTTAGAAAATAAACTAAAATACTAGAGAGAAACTACTAGTACATTGAGATTTCCTAAGAATCTAAAAGCATGAGGTAATAATCATTAGAATCCAAAATTGTTAAGCAAAATTACTGCAAAATTGAAACTATTTAAAATAAAAGAGAAAAAGTGCTAAATAAATTACTCTAAGCAAATTAAAATCATAAGATTATCCTCAAAACTAAATCACTAAATATTAAACTTAACTAAATATGATGAAATAAAAGATTAGCAAATAATAAAAAGAGTGCTTATAAATAAACTCAAACTAAATTTCTGAAAATAACAAAAAGCTAAGCATGAGGTTTATTATATTTTTTGATTTTTTGACATGTTTCTTTTTTGGGGGGGTTTTGAAATATGATCTTTTTTTTGGAATTTTTGATTTTTCTAATTTTCTTTTGGTTTTTGATTTTTCTAATTTTTTTTGAGTTTTTGATAAGGCTAAATAAAAGCAGTACTAAAGAAACTTAATAAAAATATACTAATCTCTTTTTTTTGTAAAAATTTAAAACATTTTTAGAAAAGAAAGAAAAAAGAAAGAAAACAACTAAACTCTCCCCCATGCTTGAATTTTGCATTGTCCTCAATGAAAAATAAAAACAAGAAAGAAAAAAGAAGAAGAAAGAGGAGGGGGGATGCAATAAAGAAAATAAATAAAAAGAAAATGACTTCCCCGGATTCGTAAGGCCGAATGCAGATGTCGCTCCCCCATACTTGAGCTGGACACTGGCTCAGGCCTAAGGAAGAGAGGAAAGGATGGATCCAAACGAACCGTCGGGGGCATTATTCCTGCAAAACAAAACAAAAACAAAAAGAAAGAACAAAAATGATAAGCAAGGCGTGCCTCCCAAGAGCGCTCTTTGTTTAACGTCGTCTAAGCCCGACGTTATTGGTTAGCTAAATGGAAAATAAAAACTAAAGTGAAGAGGTAACTCCCTAAGTATGCGCTTAGGAGAGTAAATCAAAAAAAAGAAAAATTGAAGAAGCGCACCGACATGCGGTGGAATCTTCAAGGGAATGACGTCCAAAAATGAACGGACGGAGTTATAGAGGAATTCCGGCGTATGAAAAATGGGAAAGAAAGGGTCGTCAAAAGAAGAAGAAAAAAAAGAAGAAGAAATAGAAAGATGAATAAAAGAAGTAGAAAAAGAAATTTCATCAACGGAAATTTCACAAGCAGAAGGGGAATCTTGTGAAATTTCGAGAGAAGAAGGGGTAGAGAGAACTAAAGGAGAATCATCTAAAATAAAAGAAGAAGAAAAAGACTCGCTAAAATTAGAAAAATTTGGAACAGTTAAAAATTGAAGCGAAATGGAATCACAAACGTCTTCAGAAGGTGAAATAGGAGACGTCTCGTCATCCTCAACGGGTAAGAAGCACGCCGGAATATCCATAGAGGTGTCTTCCAAAAGAGGAAGGAAACAATCCGGGATATCCGAATAGTTATCCTCCTCGAGAGGAACAAGACAAGCCGGGATATCCGGTGACTCATTACATGAAGAAATTGGAGGAGACGGAGAAGAAGACGAAGAAAATGAAGCGGCCTCACGATAAAAATAATCCATAATGGTTTTGAAATGCGAATTAATATTATCAAGAGAAGTTTGCAATTCAAAATACCTATTATCAATTGAATTAAAATTTAGAGGCGCGGCGCTTTGCGGGGCAAAATCATAAGAAAAATAAGATGGGTTCTCATCTCTCAAGTAGGATAAAAATTGGAGTAATGGTCAAATTGATCATTTTGACCTTCCCCAGAAAAATTAAAATCAAAAGAGGGAGGGGTTCCCGAAAGACATTCAGAATAAAAGTGGTCGGGCGACCCGCAAAAAGCGCAAAAATATGATTATTCCATAAAAAAAACTGTTACCAAAGATTAAAAATAATTTTTTTTGATATATATTTTTTTAGAAAGTAGAAAAATTTAAATAAAAAAATAGTAGAAGTAATAAACTCGATGCTTTCGTAATATTGCCAAAAATATCCCCGGCAACGGCGCCAAAAACTTGATGGGCTAAAACCCGAACAGGCAAGTGTACTTGTCGAATCGTAGTATCAAGGTCGTATTAAAAACTCGGGGCAGGCAAGTACTATTACTCACAATGACTCTATTATCCTACCGAACGATTGATGAATTTTGAAAATTAAAATGAAATAAACTTAGTTAAAATAAAAATAAACTATTGCAAACGAGTGCTCGATCGACGATTCACTTTGAAATAAAATAACAAAATAAATTAGTTTAGCATTTGTAATTCTATTAAGACCGTGACGGATCCGATATTAGGAAGTAATCTCGCTAGAGCATTAAATACCCTAACTTATAGACGTTTTGACCGAAATCTCTTTACAAGTCAAAATGGCCTAAAGTCGCATTACCGAAGTGACCCGCACTATTCGATTTGACTCCAATTTGGAGGATTTACGTCACCCTATCTCCAGGGTTGCATTCAACTCCTTCCTTCCTTGAGTGATTTTTATATTCACGAGCCTCTCGGCTACTCAAATATGAGATCGGAATCTACTACCGTATACTAGCAATACGGAGTCGATAAGAAATAAATCAAGGAAGGATCAAAAATAAAAATACAAATACAACATAAAATGAAAGATATTATTTTATCGCAAAGCTTATCGCGATCGGGCACAAAAAACTAATTAGCTACGCATAGTAGGAAAGAGGAAAATAAAATAGAAGAAATAGAAATTCATTTGCATTGCTTGATAAAATAAAAGAGAATATAATATTAAAAAAGACAAGACTATATTATGAATAAAATTACAACAATAAAAGAAAACTACAACAAGGGAAGAAAAGAAAAGAACTAGAACTCTACTTTCTACCACAAAAACTTCACTAAAAAAACTACTTGCTAAAACAAGAGGCAAGGGGTCCTTTTATAAGAGAGGAGGAAGGATCTAGAATGAGGGGAGACAAGGGGGTGGCCGGCCATGCTTGGTGGAGAGGGTTCATGCATGAGTTTTAATGAGGGAGAGAGAGGAGGCTAAATGCATGAATGAGTTTAATGAGATGGAGAGAGAAAGAGTTACATGCATGCATTTTATTTAAAAGAAATTAAAAACAAAAATAGAAAATAGAAATATAAAAGAGGGGAGATGGATGAGATTTAAATGAGAATGAAAGAGGAGAAAAAAGGGATGAATGAGAAATAAAGAAGAGAAAAGAAAACAATAAAGGGGGAGAGAGAGAGGTGGTTCATTGTATGCAATTTTTAAGGAAATAAAATAGAAAATATAAAATGGAGAGGGGGAGATGAATGAGGAGGGCCGGCCATGCATGAATGTGGAGGTGCATGCATGGAGAAATTAATGAGGAGGGAGAGAGAGGTGGCCGGCCACATGGTGGGCTTTTATGTGGGCTTTGTAGTGGACTCGGGTAGGCTTGTAGTGGATGTAGGGGCTGCTCCATAAGTTGCCGGGATGCTTGCATGGGCTGTATGGGTGAAGCTCGGGTAGTGGGCTGCTCCATAAGGGTCGGGTTGCACATGTTGGAGGGCTGCAATCAAGGCTCGGGCTGCACTTGATCTTGAGGGCCGCTTGCATGATTTTGAACCTACAAAAGAAATAAAACATAACATTAGCTAATTTTTATAACATGACGTAGATAAATACTAAACATACCATTAAACATTACAAGCACAACATAACAAAATATTAGTTATAAAAAAATAAAACTAAACATAACAAGACATTAAATAAGAAAAAATAACAAAACATAAAATAAAATATATAATAAAACTAGAGATTATTATATTATATTATGACGCAAAAGACATTAGACAAGAAATAAAACAAAATAAGCATAAAATAAACAAAAATATAAATAAACTTAGGAATTTCTTAAACAAAACTATACCAAAAACGATGACTAAAACAAGTCATCAGTGACCCGGTGTGGCCTCTCGGGGGATGCTTGTGTTTTGGCTTCGGGTGGGTATAACTCGAGTTCTGTTCATCGAAAGTTAATTTCAACTTCGCCGTTGCGTTTGTAGCATGGGTATTTAGCTACGGTGCGAGTTTCGTCGAATTCCGAGGTAGTTTGGTTTTCGCGTCGTTTTGGGTGTGCTAATAATAAAAGCAAATGTGTATATTTAAAGCTATTTAGATGATTTCTGCGGTCAAAGGCTTTGGTAATGAACCGACGGCTTAGGAGGCGGTTAAAGCTGATTAGGCGTGATTAGATTTATTTTTAAAGCCTTAAGCCAAATTAGCAGGCTCATTCTTCTTCTTCCCGAAAACTGTCGCCTGCTCCTGTTCGCGGAAAACAGAGGAAAACTGTCGGACCTGTTACCCCTTCGGACGGCGATTCCGGGAGCTTTTGTGGACGGATTTCGATTTCGAAAGTGGATTTGGATTGCTCTCTCTTAGACCTACGTTTCTACGATAAGAGATTTGATTTCCGTAGGGTTTTTTGGAGATTTGGATTTTCAGTTTTTGCCCTTTCCGCCATTAAAGCTCGGGATGTGCTGGCTAGGTGTTGCTGCTGCTGGTGCCGAGGGAGAGGAAAGGCTCGAGTGAAGCTTCACTGAAAAACCGAGGCAAGTGGTTCTTGCACTTGCTGTTTTGATCTTCCCCCTCTTAACTACCCGGTTAGCCCTAGGATATAAGCCAAGCTTTTCTCTTTTTGCTTGCTAAAACTCTGTGCTTAAGTTTCCCTTTCTGAGCCCCCCCCCCCCCCCCCTCCTTGTGCTGTTTTTGCTCAACCCGCTGGTTGTTTTCACCATTTAGACTCCAGATTTTTATTTCTGGTTTGGTGCTTTTACGGGTGGAGCTGAGAGAGAGAGGGAGGTTTCTGTGGTAGTGCTCTGGTTAGAACCGGTCTTGGTAGGCTCTCGGGATTTGGTGTTGAGTGTGGTGCACACACTCAAAGCCAAAAGCCGCCCGGGATTTGGCATTGAGTGTGGTGTGCACACTAAAAGCCATAGTTTTGTCTGTTCTTTTGCGGCTAAGTAGTGAGGCGATTGAGTTAGAAAATTCGTTTAAGTCAAAATCGACGGGAATCACTAAGTGATTCTCGCCGACTTCGACGAGTATCGTTAGTGATTCCCGCCGATTCGGAGAGAATCAATCGGCATTCCCGTCGATTCGGCGAGAATAAATCGGCATTCCCGCCGTTTCGGCGAGAATCAATCGGCATTCCCGTCGATTCGGCGAGAATCAGTCGGCATTCCCGCCGATTCGGCGAGAATCAGTCGGCATTCCCGCCGATTTGGCGAGAATCGGTCGGCATTCCCGCCGACCTCTTCCGGATGGCGTTGGTTTAGGGTTTTCCTGCGGTTAAGTGCTAAGGCGTTGAGTGAGTAGACCTCACTCAACGCCAGAGCTATTTTGGCGTTGAGTGAGGTTAGCTCACTCAACGCCACTGCCTGTTTTGCTGAAGGCGTTGAGGGAGTGGACCTCACTCAATGCCATAGCTGTTTTTGCGTTGAGTGAGGTTAGCTCACTCAACGCCAGAGTCTTCTTGCGGGAGGTGTTGAGTGAGTGAACCTCACTCAACTCCATGGCTGTTTTGGCGTTGAGTGAGGTTAGCTCAATCAATTTCAGAGATGTTCTTGTGGAGGGCGTTGAGTGAGTGAACCTCACTCAACTCCATGGTGGTTTCTGGCGCTGAGTGAGGCTAACTCACTCAACGCCAAGGTATGGTTAGGCGTTGAGTGAGTGGGGCTTACTAAATGTCAGGCCGTGTTGAGTCATCTCAACGCTTTTCCCTTACCTTGATTTTCTCCCCCGAGTGAATTTCTTGATTTTTTTTGAGGTTCCTTGTCGGCTATTTTTCTTGTTTTTTTTCCAAAAGGTCGAATCGTGGGTCGTGGTTAGTAGTGGTGGTTTGAAGCTCTTAATTGGGGAGGTGTTGTGTAATTTAGCCAAGGCCACCATTTTTCTTTTATCTTGCTCCAGGTACGGGCTGGGCAAGGGGGTGGGAGGTCCCTAGTGCTTTCACATGTAGACCCCTGAGCTTGGTTTCTTTGAAATAGTGGTTGGGGAGCTGAGTTTGCCTCCAATCCGGATCCGCGATGTTTTTGCTACTACCATCTCTCACAGCTTAGGGTGTTAGACGTTTCTTCCTTGGTAGATTGCAGCATTTGGGCTCATGGTAGCCTTGTTGACTCTGCAGCTTTTGGGCAGAGTTACTGTTGTGTCCTCGCACTTAGTGCACTTCTTTTTTGCCTTGCCTTGGGCAGTTGTGACTGTTACTGCTTTGTTTTCCTCTTTTATGTATCTTCTGATTGACACTTTCGAGTAGTTTTCTAGTTTTGCTTGCTGAGGTATTCTTTCTTCTTTGAATGCCTCAGGTTTTGGATAGTAGCCGCTCTGACGGCTAGTGGTGATGTGCTGTTGCTGGTGGTCTCTGGTGCTATAGTGATCAGTTCCTTGTTTTTGCGAGGTAGTTTTGGTGTTGTTTTTCTTACAGACATACATACTTGTTAGTGGGTTCATGTCAGTTTGTTGGCGTCCACTGGTAGTTTTTACCTTGATACTAGATATGTTACTTTTTGCTGCTACCTTTCTGGAGTTAGTCTACTTGCTCTGGGGATGATTTATGCTAGGTTGCTAGTTACTTTTAAACCTAAAAACACTATTATAAGTATTACTCATAATCAGCATGTTTTATAAAACTCGTCACTATTTTTCAAACAACGTAAAAAGATCATTTTCTTATATATAGAATAAATTAAATGTAGGGTCTTGCATAGTATAGGTTGTCCTCTGGGGATACTTATGCACTCTTTTAGGATGTCAAACCTGAATAAAGTATTTTTCCGTAGCGTATAAGTATAGTTTTTAAATTGTGGACTAGGTGATCCACCGAGTCGAGGGATACGGCCTTTAAAAATATAACTGATTTTCTAATCATTTAACTTATGAATTTTCATAAAGTATAGTTGCTTGTGGTTTGCCTAAGCGTCGGAAGTTATCCCCTGCTCGACGTGGCATCATGACACTTGTTTTCTCCTACTCTGATAATTCATTTTCCTCAGAGAAAATGTGTGTTGTGACAGTTGGTATCAGAGGGAGGTTGCTTGACAGGCTAGTCGGGCAACCTTCCCGTTTGATTGCATTAGTAGTTCAGCATCATGTCATTCACACACCGATATATCATTAGCACGTCTTGGCAAAAGCACGAACACTACACTCATAGCATAACATGAAGTATACGGGGCATATTATGTAGTATGGGATGCATAATATGTGTTCGTATATGGATCCACCATAGGGGCAACATGTGAGGGTTATGTAGTATGGTATGCATAACCTCACCACATGGCTGCGACTAGCTCGTTTTCTTTTTCTTTGCATGAGGATGTTATGTAGTATGGGATGCATAACATTTTGAGGTGTACGCCGCTCATAACATGCATTAGGGCCTTTTTAGAATGCATAGCACAAATATGCATAGCATAATATTGCATAAGCACAACATACCAAGCTAAAGACTGGCAGGATGACATATGTACACACATAATTTTTGAGTCAAAAAATAATATAAAGTCATGCATTCCCGATCTAGGCACAAGAGTTAGTGTGGTGGTGGTTAACCATCCTAGGTTAAGGCATAACATCAATTCTTGTAAAAATAAACTCCCAGAGCAAGTTTAGCAGCTTTAAGTTCATATTTATGTATGTATTGTCTGTACTTGTAGTTAGTTGCAGCTGTCGTACTAGGATCTGGCTAAGGTTGTTATGACTTTAGGATGGAGAGACGCCCTTCGACTAGATCGACCCCCCTATCTGAGGGTGTGTCATCTTGAGCACAGAATGATGCGGTGATCGAGAGCTTGCGGCAGAGTAGCGATTCCTTGAGCAGGCAGTTAGTGGAGGTGCGAGCCCAGATCTAGTCTTTGGTGGCAGTTGTGGCAGGACAGACTCAGGGAGTGCAAGGCCCTGCAGGGGGGATTGTTGTTCCACCTTCCTCCTACACCCCTGAGACCTCCAGTAGTGGTGCCAGCGAAGATGGCATTCATCTCACAGTTTCAGAGACTTAGCCCTCCTACATATGATGGGAAGGCAGATTTCATGGTCATAGACGATTGGCTGATCTCCATGGAGGAGATGTTCTTGTACTCTGGTATTGCAGATGATCAGAGAGTGATGATAGCCGCCTATCAGCTCAAGGGTTTGGCAAAGAATTGGTGGCTTAGAGAAAAGGAGAGCTTGGTAGCTGGTTGCTCTTGGGATGTGTTCAAGGAAATGCTGCTTAGGAAGTTCTTGCCTTCGGTCGAGTGTGACCGTCTTATGAATGACTTCCTCCACCTGAAGCAAAGGCAACTCACGGTCGGTGAGTATGAGATAGAGTTCAGAAAGTTGAGCCGGTTTGCTCCTGGGTTGGTGAGTGTTGAGGCTGATCGAGTCAAGCGGTTTCTTGGTGGCTTGAGGAGCGAGGTGAAGCAGTTGACCAGTGCTTATGGATCGGAGACCTATGCAGGGGTAGTGGAGGCTACTCTGAAGGTGGAGGCTATCGAGACCGCAAAGAGCATAGGCCAGCAAATGAGGAAGGACAAGAGGAATTCCGTCGAGGAGAAGAAACCCCAGGTACCCGATGCTGCTTCGGGAAAGAAGAGCAAGGTGGTGTGTAGCTTCTGTGGCCGGTCGGGCCACCCTGTCTAGAGGTGTTTCAAGAAGGCAGCAGCTCAGAAGAAGGAGCAGGTTCATGCTATTCAGGGTGCTCCTAGGAGGGATGTTTCCTGTTCTGTTTGCAAGCGACCCGGGCATGATGCTGCCCAATGGTGGTCCAAGGATAAAGTCTGCTATCAGTGTGGGCAGAAGGGTCACATCAAGTCTAGGTGTCCTCAGGTCCAGCCTGCTCTTCATGCAGTTCCACTTCAGGTACTACCTCCGCCTCAGCATGTGGACAAGGGTGAAGGAAAGTTGAACGTGATCTCTTCCGAGGAGGCCCAAGCTTCGACTCAGGTCATCTCAGGTTTGTTATTTCTTTTTCCAGCTGGAAAGTTTTATTTATTAGGATGGTTACAGTTTGGTTTTGGTAGATCCTTTGTTGTATATACTCCTATAGGGAAATTTAAGGTGAAGAACCGCTGGGCGCGCGTTCTGTTCGACTCCGGCGCTACCCACTCATTTGTGGCTAGAGCCTTTGTGGAGCGACATCGGTTAACTCTAGATCGAGTTCGTGGTACCATCCGCATCAAGTTCCCTTCTGGTGAATCTGTGTTATCAGATTTGGGCATTCTAGATTGCCCTGTTTTGTTAGGGGATTTTCTTGCGAGGGCATACTTGAAGATGATTGACCTGGAGGACTTCGATGTCATTCTGGGCATGGACTGGCTGTCTAAGTATGATGCGGTCATTCAGTGCAATGGGAAGTGCTTGGACTTCATCAAGGACAATGGTAAGCCGGGAAGCGTGTATGTTGATCCGTGCCAAGATTCTCATGTCATTTCTGCGGTATGTGCTCAAAAGTTGTTTCCTTCTGGTTGTTTTTCTTGTTTAGTCTCGGTGGTTGGGACCGCTGTTAGTATACCGCGCTTAGAGGAGATTCCCATTGTTCGCGGTTTCGCTGATGTGTTTCCTAATGACCTTCCTGGTCTTCCTCCCGATCGGGATGTCGAATTTGTGATTGATTTGGAACCGGGTACGCGTCCTATTGCTAAGGCGCCGTACCGGATGGCCCCTCGTGAGATAGAGGAGTTGCGAGTCCAGTTAGATGAGTTGTTGGAAAAAGGGTTTATCAGGCAGAGTTCGTCGCCTTGGGGTGCTCCTGTTCTATTTGTGAAGAATAAGGATGGGTCGATGCGGCTTTGCATCGACTACAGGGAGTAGAACAAAGTCACTATTAAGAATAGGTACCCTCTGCCGAGGATCGATGACTTGTTTGATCAGCTGCGCGGTAGCACAGTGTTCTCCAAGATCGATCTTTGTTCTGGTTATCATCAGCTTAGGATCCGTGAGGCAGATATTCCACGGACTGCGTTTAGATCGAGGCATGGACATTTTGAGTTCTTGGTGATGTCGTTTGGTCTGACCAACGCACCATCAGCTTTCATGGATATGATGAACCTGGTGTTCAAGGATTTCCTGGACAAGTTCGTTGTGGTTTTCATCGATGACGTGCTGGTCTTTTCTCGCAACGCTGAGGATCATGAGCAGCATTTGCACTTGGTTCTATCGGAGTTGAGGAATCACAAGTTATTCGCCAAGTTGAACAAGTGCGAATTTTGGTTGCCTCAGGTCTCGTTTCTGGGCCACGTGGTGAATAAGGATGGGATCTCGGTTGACCTAGAAAAAATCGCAGTAGTGATGGATTGGAGTAGGCCGGGCACGCCCAAGGAGATCAGGAGCTTCTTAGGGTTGGCCGGCTACTATAGGAGGTTCGTGGAGTGTTTCTCTACCTTAGCTGCACCTTTGACCAGGTTGACTCAGAAGAACACGGCCTTTGTTTGGAGCGAGAAGTGCGAAGAAGCCTTCCTGGAGCTAAAGAACAGATTGTGCACTTCTCCCATTCTGACCCTACCTACTGAGGGTGTGGAGTATGACGTTTACGTTGATGCTTCGCATGTTGTTTTAGGTTGCGTGTCGATGCAAATTGGAAAAGTGATTGCGTATGGGTCAAGGCAATTAAAGACTCATGAGAGAAATTACCCTACGCATGACCTTGAATTTGTAGTGGTGATTTATGCGTTGAAGCTGTGGAGGCATATACTTTTTGGGGCTCAGTGCAAGATCTTCACTGATCACAAGAGCCTGAAGTACGTGTTCACGCAAAAGGAGTTGAATCTGCGCCAGCGGCGGTGGCTTAAGTATGTGGCCGATTATGATGTAGAGATCCAGTACCATTCAAGAAAGGCCAATGTAGTGGCCGACGCCCTGAGCCGGAAGACGTGGAAGATCTTTAATCTCTCCGCCGATCATTTAGTGGAAGAGTTCCTCCTTATGGATATCTTAGTGGGATGCTGTGACATGCAGAGTAGTTTGGCAATGGCAGAGCCGTCTTGGATTTCCCTTACTAGGTTGTACCAGAAGGATGATCCGGACCTTCTGCACTTATACCTCAGGACTGAGAGAGGGGAGTTGCCGGATTTTTCCATCGATGAGGCGGGAACTTTGAAGTACCGTGGCAGATTTTGCATCCCTCCTGTTGGAGACATCAGGGGTATGGTATGCAGAGAGGCTCATGAATCCAGTGTTGTCTACCATCCAGGATCTACAAAGATGTATCATGATTTGAAGCAAATTGCCTGGTGGTATAGGACGAAAAGTGATATAGCCCGATTTGTTGCTGAGTGCCACACTTGCAAGTGTGTGAAGGCCAATCACGGAAGGCCTGGTTGCAAGTTGACTCCACTAGAGATCCCGACTTGGAAGTGGGAAAGTATTTCTATAGACTTCATTACGGGCTTACCGAAATCTCCAAGGGGATTTGATTCTGTTTGGATTATAGTGGATAGACTGACAAAGTGTGCTCACTTCGTGCCGTATAAGATTGACTACCCGATGAAGAAGATAACAGAGTTGTACTTGAATGAGGTCATCAGATTGCACAGTGTAACATCCCATTTTCAAATTATACCCCCCCCCCCCCTTAGGAGTGACTTGAACATGCCTAGGTCATAACAAGTCCTAGGTTGAACCTAGGAGGTCAAGTGACCCAACTAGCTAGTTGAGACTCACTTGGGCTGTAAATAGTAAAATATTAAAACCCTGATTTTTGGTGGCCTAGTGGGTTCAATCTGACTCCAAGGCATTCCTAGACCTAATATGAGATCAATGGGTCACCAAGGACCCATTGGGTGCAAACCTAGTGGCTAAGTTGACCCAAGTCAACTTAAGCCCTAGTTAGGCCAAAGTAACCCTGCCTTGGGTCAACTCACCCTCGTTATGCCAAGTCTACCCTACCTAACCATACCTAGGCCTTAGGGGAGGTCAATGGGTCCCTAGGGGTCTATTGATGTTGACTCTGAAGGTCAAATTGACCAAGTCAGCCCTAAACCCTAGGCTAGCCAACATGTTGACTAGGAGAGAGAAAGTGAGAATGAGGGGTATTTTCATGGTAAAATGGTGAGCCCCCCCTCTCATATGGCATTCAAGGATTTAATATTCATTTTATGGGCTGCCTTTAGACTTCTAGGGGAAGAGAAATCTTGAGGGTGACTAGGAGAGAGAAAGAAGTGAGAAATAGGCTAAATATAGGAGAGAGATAAGGTGGTGGAAGTGAAGGGGTGGTTTTAGAGAGTGAGGAGGCATGGGGCTCGGCCAAAGAGGGGCCCACAGCCACCTAGAGGTTGACACCTCTTCCCCCCACCCTTTTCCCGGCCATCAAGGGGAGTTTTCACTCTCTCTCTCCTCTAACCACCCCCCACCATGAAGAGGTGCCTTGGCTCTTGAAGAAAACCGCCCCCTCTCCCCCTCTCATCTTTATATACTCATTTAGGAGAGAGGGGCGACCAATTTCGAAACCATATCAGGAGGGAGAGAGGCTTGCAGGAGCCACCAAGGAGAGAAACGCTGCCACCGCTTCCACCATGGCATCCCGCCGTTCAACCCGCATTCGTGCCCGAACTCAGGTCCTCCCTCACTCCCCTTTTCTCATGCTTAGATCTTAGACATGTTAGGAGTAAGCCGGGCTCAAACGAGCCTGTCGGGTGGAGTGCAAACCTAGAAAAAACACCATTTTAATGGAGTTTTTGGTGGACTCAGGTAGGGCAGCGCCGCCACCTCCGGCCGCCCTAACCGCCGGCAAGGCCAGCCCCCACCACTGGGGACATATAGGAGTGAATCCCCGGTGGTGGTGCCGCCCCTAGTGGCCGGGAATAGCCCCGTGAACACCACCCTCCACGGTTCTGGTTTTGGCGTTTTGGAGAAGATGAAGTACAGCTCCCGTCGAATCTGCTTTAAGATCCGTGCAACCCTAAAATATGATTTAATGATTTATTATATTCAATTTCTGTATTTATTTTAAACAGATTCACTGTAGATGAAATTAAGGCCACTTCTAGAGACCTCCTGAAAAAAGTTATAACATAAAAGTTTTAGGTATTTTACATACCTACAATTTGATATGCTGTGGTGAAAATTTGGTAGAGAACCTAGACCTGTAGGGTCATTTTAATATGGGTATGTCCTAAAACTATGGCAGATTCATTCTAAAAATTATTTAGGCCCTTTAGGGGCATGTTCATCAAAAATGATCAATATAAATGTTGTAGGACTTTTTATTATCTACAGTTTGATATGTTATGGAAAATTATAGGACAAGGCTACTGACCTGTAGGGCCATTGTTCTAGGGTAGGCTTTGTATGTAGGACAGATTTTTAAATAATTTCCCACACCTAACCCTTGGTCCAAATACTTTGAATTTTGGACAGGGACTTAATATCACCTAGACCTAGCTCCTGTAAAAATAGGAGACCATTTAAGAAAGTGTAACCTAGGTTTTGCCCTAAACCCTAGTTTTGACCTAGTGAAGGGAAATTTAGGGAAAAGGTACTTTTGACACTTGAGTGATCATCTCACCTCAACAGAGGTTGAGATTCCGACCACTGTTTTAAAATAGTCCTAAGAACTCCCTTGGGGAAGATGGGATGGATTAGGGTGAGTTTACCCTAGGGCCCAGGTTCAAACCCTAAATGAGGACTTTGGGGGCTTGTGAATGACATAGGGGAAAATGCCCTTGTATGGCCTTGAGATTTGGTGGAGAGGTTGTTAATGGGTATTTAACCCTCTGGTTGAAATATTAGAGAATTTAGAGGTAGGTAGGTACCTCAAAACCTAAACCCTAGTTTTAGGGTAGAAGGGCTTTTAGGTCAAAACAGTAACTTAATTTCATTTAAAAGCTATGAAACTTGGGTAGAGTGTTTCTAGGGTAGTTAGGACCCTTGGATGATTTTACTAGAATTTTTGGATAATTATTTCTAGTACTTCACTTATGAATGTGGGTATAGCCCTATTTGATATTTTATTTATTAAAGATTTTTTTTTAAGTCAAATAAGACCCCATGAAACTATGGAATTAGATGTTGTTGGTCAGTAGGAATGCTCCGGAATTTTTAATTTAATTTTTTGTTGAAGAAATCTAGTAGTTCTTTCTCAAGTGTTATAAAAGGGCTTTATGGTTTTAAAATATATTATGGCTTAAATATTTTCTGGAAAATTATGAAATTTGGTAAATAGGGTTTTTGAACTAATATATACTAGTGGGAATTTATTCAGGATTTTTGGAGTTATGAATATAGTACTTGATTCACAAGCATGCTAGATTAAGAATTTAGTAAATGATTTATTGTAAGTTAATTTCCAGTAGGAAAATTATGAAACTTATCTAGTACTGTTTTCATGGTGTTATTAGTACCCTGTAATTAATCCAAATTATTTGGATGAAGATTTGATGTAGTTTATTCATTAGACATGAAAGAAATGAATTATTGCTAAAATATGTTTAGGCCCCTTAGACCTTAGTAAAAAATTGCCAAACCTTGGATATATCATTTTTAGATATAGTAGTATTTATTTTAAATTTATTATGATTTACCCATGACTGAAAAGTATACTCCCTGTTCAAATTTGGTAGACCTTAGATCTTAGGAAAATTAATTAATTAATGGATTAATTGAGAAAATTGTTATAACCGGGAATTGATTCAATTATGTCGTGATAGGCCCCCAGTAAATAACTTAGGTCGTTCGGATGAAAACACAAAGGACATCCTATCATAGACATCATAGAGTATAAGGTGGTCTGTAATTAGTGATTTTGGGAAATGTGTAACAGGATAAGGTTTGGGTTAGCGTAAGGACGGGTTGTGTTGGGTGGATTTAAAGAAAGTGGATGGATCACCATAGGAGGTTTCAAGTGTGGTGAGGAATGAGTTGATGCGCTCTAGAAGGTGCGCGGGACCGATGAAAGATCGTAGTCCCCGTAAGAGTGAAGAGTCAAATTCACCCTAGGTTTAGTTTGATGCAATTTATAAAGGGAACGGGTAAGGGAAAAACAACCAATAACAATAAGTGTCTTGCGATAGGGAACTTCGGGTCGTAATGCCGCCATCTTGGTTCCTATTGCCTATTGAGAACCCTTCACAGGGCATAATCCGGAGGCAGTCCTGGGCTAACGTAAATCTTAAATAAATCAAAAGCGTAAATAGTTGAAATAGGTTTACACTTCACACACTAGTTAGATAGACATTTGGAAAAGGTTAAGTCGTCCCGAGGTGTTCAAAGGGGCGACATCCCGCGGTGCTCAAGGGATGAGGTTTGGAATTGAGCCGGACGGTTTAGTCCGGGGAGCTTAGTCTCGGTTTGTGGTTGAGCCGGACGGTTTGGTCCGGGAGCTTTACTCTTGACCTCTTATATTAAATGTTGCATGTGCATAAATAGGAAACTTTAAGGTGGTGGGTCTTCGATATTGGGGAGTTCGTTGCACCGACACCAATATCGTTGACTCGGCAAGTGTGGTTTTTCACTTCGCCAAACTTAAGTCCGGCGGTCCAGTCGGCAATAGTACGCAGGAGTCCGCTTAGTGCACCAAGCATTGAGACATACGATAGGTCAGACTGGTAGTGCTATACTGGTTTTGAGGTGGGCGAGGCCCAACCCACCGCTTCCGTCTGCCACTACGGAGGTATCCTGGGAGGTAACGGCTCTGAAAGGAGGAACTAAAGGTTTGTGTACACAAAGTCATGTGGGTGAGTTGCACTGCATGAACATCATTAACCCACCATATAGTTGCATACATAATCATTCATGAGAACCTTGACACCTAATGTATAAGTGGAATGGGACGCTTATACATTAGGACCTGTAAAATGACCCCTTTGTCTATAAGCTTGTGTGGGCAAGTTTTATAGATTAAGGTCATTTTAAATATTTAAATAATGCTTGTGATAACCAACACCCCAACGTATAAGTGGAATGGGACATTTATACGATGGGAGCCTTGTAAAAGATCCCTTGACTTATGTGTACTCACATAAGTGAAGGTTTAATTTCTTATTTACTTACCTTCCTGTTTTACCTATTACAACACTTATATTGTTCGCCTGTTATAACTTGCTAGTTAGGTCCACCGTCATCTGCTTTTGACTACTCTCCACCTTCATGTCCTTCACTTTCTTCCTCTCTGCTCGGTGCCTTAGGGCATGGGGGAAGGGGTGGGGGATGATAGGGCTTAGTCTTATAGACTAACGGTTTTTGGACCACATCATTTTAGGGAATCGTGGAGCCCAGCCCGGAGGAGCAACCCAGGAGGCTGGTGCGCTTGGAGACAGGGCAGTCTAGCTCAGGAGTTCAGACAGCCGGGATCGTGAGTTCCGTTCCTTAGTAGCAGTTTGTTTTTCAGCTTCCGTTTGAGTGACCATGTAGTGAGGTGTTGTTGTATCGGGCTTAAGTCCTTTTTCCTTTCAGTACTCTATTTTTACTCTGATGTTATACTGTGGACGCTTCCTTCATGGAGTTTATTTATATGTGATTTATTATTGTGGACTGCATTTCTCTTTTTTTACTACTTGCTACTTGATTGTGATCGAAAAGGCCGGCAGAATCGGCGAATTGTAGTGACGACCTTCCCGGGTGAGAAGGTGTCACCGCAAAGCGGCGGTTCTGGTCATAAGACCCCGAGTTTTGAATCAAAAAAAGGGGGTCTTACAAATGGTATCAGAGGGAACCACGATCGATCAAATAACAGTCCACTAAAATCCTAGGTCACCCCTGTTCGAGTTTAGTTTGCGGACAAACTAAGCATTGGAAGCAGTGGTGGTCCCATATGGGGATCACATAATATATACCCATTTTAGATTGAGTTAACGTTTTCTGACGATGAAGTTTTGTTGTGCAGCCTCCAGCACTGCCTACATTACAGGGTGGGGCCCATCAGACCCCGGATACTGCACCGATTCCACCAGTTCCCGCTCAGTTCCTACAAACCGACATGGGGCAGACTTTGACTGCCATCTTGGATGCTTTCAGGGCCCAACAGGCCCCGGCTCCACAGCAGATACCAAGAGCCAACTGGCTCAGCATCTTCCGAAGACTTTCTCCTCCGTCCTTCTTGGGGACGGAGTCAGCAGTGCGGACAGAAGAGTGGCTGGACATCATGGAGGAAATGCTGACAGGGATACGGAGCCCGTGGGAGGAGAGAGTACCTTTGGTTGTGTCCTGCTTGGAGTCTCACGCCAAGCGGTGGTGGAAGACAGTTCTGGATACTACTTTTGCTGAGAGACTGGCTGCTGAGGTTTCATGGGATGAGTTCAGGCCTATGTTGTTGGAGCATTTTGTTCCACAGTCGGCCCGAGACGAGTTGGAGGACCGCTTCTTGCAGTTGAAGCAAGGTACCAGGACGGTGGTGGAATACCATCGAGAGTTCAACCATCTGGCTCGTTTTGCAGACTCTTACCAGCTAGATGAGGCAGCGTACGCGAAGAGGTTCTACAAAGGTCTGCGGGAAGACATGAGGTATGCCCTTCTATTTGTGTCGGACGGGCCTATCTCCCATATTCTGGAGATGGCAAAGAGGTTAGAGGCAGATTGGCACACCACCAGAGCCCGGAAACGGCCAACGTAGGATCAGAGCCGGGGAGCCCGGAATGATCAGCGTAGAGGCCATACAGCAGATGGCAGGAGGACAGAGGTTCAGCCTCTACAGGAGGTGAGGCAGAGCCGAGGAGGCAGGTGACACTGGCCCCTCAGCCTATTCAGGTGCGGGAACTGCCGAGACCTCAGATGCGAGACGTGCAGAGATCGGGAGGTGGGGCTTACACTCCGCCGGAATGCTTCCACTGTCACCAGTTGGGGCATATCAAGAGGAACTGTCCTATGAGGGGAGCACCCCCTCCAGCACCGCAGATTGCCCCACCGGCTCAGCACTATGGAGGCTGAGGACGCGGCCAAGGTCGTGGATATTAGGGCGGAGATCGCCGGTAGGAGAGGGAACAGGTATATGCATTTGATCTGGCCCAGCCTCGACATCCTGAGGAGGTGATCACAGGTACGTCAAAAGTTTGTATATTTCCTTTGTTTAATAGTTAGACTCTAAACTAAGAAATTACAAACTAGGAAAGAAAACTTTAACTAGACTTCAAAAAAAATTTGTTACCCCAGGCATTGTCCTCATCAGCGGCAAGCCCACATATACTTTGTTCGATACGGGTGCGTCACGCTCATTTGTATCAGAGGCCTTCATTGCTGGCTTGGCAGGCGTGGAGAGATTCATCGGCTTGGCATTGAGGGTACGACTAGCTGACGGGTCCGAGCTACACACCACTGCGCATTGCAACATGGAGGCACAAATTGGCGGGAAAGCATTCGAGGCACATGCCGCAATCCTGAGGATGCCTTCATATGATTTGATTTTGGGCATGTCATGGTTATATTAGAACCATGCCCTAATTGACTGTGTGGCCAAGAAGATTGTTCTGAGACATGGAGATTCTTCCGTCATAATAGAAGGTATAAGACCTGCCTCCTTTTCATTTTTGTCATCTATTCAGGCCGTCAAGGCCCATATACAGGGCGACGAGATTTACCAGGTTTTATTAGAGATGGCAGAGGCCAATATTCTTGTAGCAGAGATTCCTGTTGTGCGAGAATTCGAGGATGTTTTTCTCGAGAAGTTACCCAGGCTACCCCCGCACAGAGAGCAAGACTTTCAGATTTTGCTGGTGCCAGGGGCTAAGCCAGCATCTAGAGCCCCCTACCGGATGTCCCCAAAGGAGCTGGTGGAATTCCGGAGCCAATTATAGGAGCTGGTGGAAGCCGGTTATGTCCGGCCAAGTTCCTCGCCATGGGGAGCCCCTATATTGTTCGTCAAGAAGAAGGATGGGACACTTAGACTGTGCATAGATTACCGGGTCTTGAATCGACTGACGGTCCGAAATACTTATCTGTTGCCAAGGATAAACGAGCTGTTCGACCAGCTGGAGGGAGCTCACTTCTTCTCGAAGCTGGATTTGAGATCGGGCTACTACTAGTTACGGATCCGAGAAGAGGACATTCCGAAGACTTCTTTTAGTAGTAGATATGGTCTATATGAGTTTACCGTGATGCCCTTTGGGCTCACGAATGCATCATCAGCGTTCATGACTCTCATGAACCAGTTTTTCGAGTCTTACTTGGATGTGTTTGTCATCGTTTTTATCGATGACATTCTCATTTACTCTCGGACGGAAGAGGAGCACCCGAGGCATTTGGCACTGACACTATAGAGATTGCGGGAGCATCAGTTGTATGCAAAATTCAGCAAGTGCCAGTTTTGGTTGAAGGAGGTGGCCTTTTTGGGTCATGTTATCAGTGGAGCTGGATTGGCAGTGGATCCAGCGAAAGTTCAAGCAGTCCGAGATTGGACACGATTGAAGACAGCTACAGATGTTCGGAGCTTCTTAGGACTTGCCGGTTACTACCGGAAGTTCGTAGAAGGATTTTCTTGTCTTGCACTCCCTCTCACATCTTTGACGAGGAAGGAGACACCTTTTTTGTGGACCCCGAAATGCGAGGCAGCTTTTCAAGAGTTGAAGGAGAGACTCACCTCGGCTCCTATACTGACTCTCCCTTCGGGGATTGAAGGATTCCAGGTGTATACAGATGCCTCCTACCAGGGCTTGGGAGCTGTTCTGATGCAGAATGGGCATGTTATTGCTTACGCTTCCCGACAGCTAAAGAAGCATGAGCAAAACTACCCAGTGCACGATCTGGAGTTGGGTGCGGTTATTTTTGCGCTGAAGGTCTGGCGTCATTATCTCTATGGAGTTCACTGCGACATATTTTCAGATCATAAAAATCTGAAGTATGTGGATACGCAGAAGGAGCTTAACATTAGACAGCAGAGATGGGTAGAGTTCCTGGCAGACTATCAGTATGAGATGCACTACCATCCAGGTAAGGCAAACGTGGTAGCCGATGCCTTGAGCCGGAGAGATACTACTTCAGGAGCAGGGCCCCAGGTCATGTCTTTAGAGATATTGCGGAGCTTTGAAGATATGCACATCACCTTGGTATCGTCCGAAGACACTGATCTGTATGAGGAGTATTTAGCTGCGACGAGCGCCACCGACACTATTCTTGACAGAGTTAGAGATTGGCAGAGGCAGGATGCCAAATTGGAGCCGATTTTTAGGGCCATAGAGGCAGGCTCAGCTGGGGACTATTCGATGCGAGGTGATCTGGTATGCTTCAAGGGTCGGACTTACATACCAGATGGAGGGTAGATTCGGGAGGACATTATGACATAGGCTCATCATATCCAATACTCTATACATCCCGGGATTACAAAGATGACGACGGATTTGAAGAAGACACTCTGCTGGTCGGGCATGAAGAAGGACATTACTTATTTCGTGACCCACTACGAGGCGTGCCAGTTAGTGAAGGCAGAGTGCAGACACCCCGCTGGACTGCTGCAACCACTCCCAGTGCCGGAGTGGAAGTTTGATGATATCGCGATGGACTTCATCCATGGCCTCCCTCGTTCACGCACGGGAAACAATTCTATCTGGGTAATCGTTGACCGGCTGACGAAGGTGGCTAGGTTCATCTCGATCAGGAAGGATGACTATGTTGGAGTTTTGTTTCGGAAGTTTGTGGAGAAGTTTATTCGTTACCATGGAGTGCCCAGGACGATCGTATCTGATCGAGATTGTCGGTTCACATCCAGAGAGTGGAGATCAGTGCAGTCTTACCTTGGCACACGACTGGCCTTCAGCACGGTCTTCCATCCCCAGACTGACGGGCAGACAGAGCGTACCAATAGGACGTTGGAGGACTTACTGAGGCTGTGTATTGTGGATCATGGAGAGCCCTGGGAGCGGATGTTGCCCCTAGTGGAGTTTTCATACAATAACAGCCATCAGTCCAGTATATGGATGGCTCCGTATGAGGCCTTGTATGGGAGGAGATGCCGGACTCCCTTGTCTTGGATACATGATGTGGATCCGAAGATGCTAGATTCGGAGTTTGTTGAAGACATCGAGGCTCAGGTGCGATTGATTCGAGAGAAGATGCTAGAGGCACAAAGCAGACAGACAAAGTATTATGATGCTCGACATCGTCTAGTAGATTTTCAGGTTGGGGACTGGGTGTTCTTGAAGATCCGGCCGATGCACGGGGTTTCACGAGTACGTGGTCGGCGGAAGAAGCTCAGTCCGAGATACATGGGGCCTTTCAGTATCCTGGAGCGGATCGGTCCATTAGCTTACAGACTGGAGCTGTCGCAGGAGCTGTCCGGCCTACATGACATGCTCCACGTATCTTCACTCAGGAGGGCTCTACTACTCCCGGAGCTACAGATTACCACCACTGATGGGTCGGTAGCTACAGATCGGTCCGTTCAGGTGGAGCCGATACGGATTGACGACCAGGGGATACGGGTCTTGCGCCGCAAGAAGATCCCGCTAGTCAAAGTCTTGTGGAAGAATCATGGGCAAGAGGAGCATACTTGGGAACCCGAGGACTTGATGCGAGAGAAGTACCCGGAGTTGTTTAGCCAGGTAATATCTTCTAACTTCTCAAGATGCTTGTAATTATTTTTCCCTACTTGCTTTACACCGGAGTATCACCTAAGATTAAAGGCTAATCCTTTGTTTATTGGGGCTAGCCTTGTTTATTAACCTTGGTTAAGCAATTCAACCCTCGTGGGATGTTACAAGCTTAAGATAACCCGGTAGAAAAGCTCCCATAGACTTAACCTTAATTTCGGGGACGAAATTTTTGTTTTGTTTATTGGGATTTGTAGCATCCCATTTTCAAATTAGACCCCCCCCCCTTAGGAGTGACTTGAACATGCCTAGGTCATAATAAGTCCTAGGTTGAACCTAGGAGGTCAAGTGACCCAACTAGCTAGCTGAGACTCACTTGGGCTGCAAATAGTAAAATCTTAAAACCCTGATTTTTGGTGGCCTAGTGGGTTCAATCTGACTCCAAGGCATCCCTAGACCTAATATGAGATCAATGGGTCACCAAGGACTCATTGGGTGCAAACCTAGTGGCTAAGTTGACCCAAGTCAACTTAAGCCCTAGTTAGGCCAAAGTAACCCTGTCTTGGGTCAACTCACCCTCGTTATGCCAAGTCTACCCTACCTAACCATACCTAGGCCTTAGGGGAGGTCAATGGGTCCCTAGGGGTCTATTGATGTTGACTCTGAAGGTCAAATTGACCAAGTCAACCCTAAACCCTAGGCTAGCCAACATGTTGACTAGGAGAGAGAAAGTGAGAATAAGGGGTATTTTCTTGGTAGAATGGTGAGCCCCCCTCTCATATGGCATTTAAGAATTTAATATTCATTTTATGGGCTGCCTTTAGACTTCTAGGGGAAGAGAAATCGTGAGGGTGACTAGGAGAGAGAAAGAAGTGAGAAATAGGCTAAATATAGGAGAGAGAAAAGGTGGTGGAAGTGAAGGGGTGGTTTTAGAGAGTGAGGAGGCATGGGGCTCGGCCAAAGAGGGGCCCACAGCCACCTAGAGGTTGACACCTCTTCCCCCCCACCCTTTTCCCGACCATCAAGAGGAGTTTTCACTCTCTCTCTCCTCTAACCACCCCCCACCATGAAGAGGTGTCTTGGCTCTTGAAGAAAACCGCCCCCTCTCCCCCTCTCCTCTTTATATACTCATTTAGGAGAGAGGGGCGACCAATTTCGAAACCATAGCAGGAGGGAGATAGGCTTGCCGGAGCCACCAAGGAGAGAAACGCCGCCACCGCCGCCACCATGGAATCCCGCCGTTCAACCCGCATTCGTGCCTGAACTCAGGTCCTCCCTCACTCCCTTTTTCTCATGCTTAGATCTTAGACATGTTAGGAGTAAGCCGGGCTCAAACGAGCCGGTCGGGTGGAGTGCAAACCTAGAAAAAACACCATTTTAATGGAGTTTTTGGTGGACTCGGGTAGGGCGGCGCCGCCACCTCCGGCCGCCCTAACCGCCGGCAAGGCCAGCCCCCACCACCGGGGACATATAGGAGTGAATCCCCGGTGGTGGCGCCGCCCCTAGTGGCCGGGAATAGCCCCGTGAACACCACCCTCACCCCGTTCTGGTTTTGGCGTTTTGGAGAAGATGAAGTACAGCTCCCGTCGGATCTGCTTTAAGATCCGTGCAACCCTAAAATATGATTTAATGATTTATTATATTCAATTTCTGTATTTATTTTAAACAGATTCACTGTAGATGAAATTAAGGCCACTTCTAGACACCTCCTGAAAAAAGTTATAACATGAAAGTTTTAGGTATTTTACATACCTACAATTTGATATGTTGTGGGAAAAATTTGGTAGAGAACCTAGACCTGTAGGGTCATTTTAATATGGGTATGTCCTAAAACTAGGGCAGATTCATTCTAAAAATTATTTAGGCCCTTTAGGGGCATGTTCATAAAAAATGATCAATATAAATGTTGTAGGCCTTTTTATTATCTATAGTTTGATATGTTATGTAAAATTATAGGACAAGGCTACTGACCTGTAGGGCCATTGTTCTATGGTTGGCCTTATATGTAGGACAGATTTTTAAATAATTTCCCACATCTAACCCTTGGTCCAAATGCTTTGAATTTTGGATAGGGACTTAATATCACCTAGACCTAGCTCCTGTAAAAATTGGAGACCATTTAAGAAAGTGTAACCTAGGGTTTTGCCCTAAACCCTAGTTTTGACCTAGTGAAGGGAAATTTAGGGAAAAGGTACTTTTGACACTTGAGTGATCATCTCACCTCAACAGAGGTTGAGATTCCGACCACTGGTTTAAAATGGTCCTAAGAACTCCCTTGGGGAAGATGGGATGGATTAGGGTGAGTTTACCCTAGGGCCCAGGTTCAAATCCTAAATGAGGACTTTGGGGGCTTGTGAAGGACATAGGGGCAAATGCCCTTGTATGGCCTTGAGATTTGGTGGAGAGGTTGTTAATGGGTATTTAACCCTCTGGTTGAAATATTAGAGAATTTAGAGGTAGGTAGGTACCTCAAAACCTAAACCCTAGTTTTAGGGTAGAAGGGCTTTTAGGTCAAAACAGTAACTTAAATTCATTTAAAAGCTATGAAACTTGGGTAGAGTGTTTCTAGGGTAGTTAGGACCCTTGGATGATTTTACTAGAATTTTTGGATAATTATTTCTAGTACTTCACTTATGAATGTGGGTATAGCCCTATTTGATATTTTATTTATTAAAAAAAAAATTATGTCAAATAAGACCCCATGAAACTATGGAATTAGATGTTGTTGGTCAGTAAGAATGCTCTGGAATTTTTAGTTTAATTTTTTGTTGAAGAAATCTAGTATTTCTTTCTCAAGTGTTATAAAAGGGCTTTATGGTTTTAAAATATATTATGGCTTAAATATTTTCTGGAAAATTATGAAATTTGGTAAATAGGGTTCTTAAACTAATATGTACTAGTGGGAATTTATTCAGGATTTTTGGAGTTATGAATATAGTACTTGATTCACAAGCATGCTAGATTAAGAATTTAGTAAATGATTTATTGTAAATTAATTTCCAGTAGGAAAATTATGAAACTTATCTAGTATTGTTTTCATGGTGTTATTAGTACCCTGTAATTAATCCAAATTATTTGGATGAAGATTTGATGTAGTTTATTCATTAGACATGAAAGAAATGAATTATTGCTGAAATATGTTTAGGCCCCTTAGACCTTAGTAAAAAATTGACAAACCTTGGATATATCATTTTTAGATATAGTAGTATTTATTTTAAATTTATTATGATTTACCCATGACTGAAAAGTATACTCCCTGTTCAAATTTGGTAGACCTTAGATCTTAGGAAAATTAATTAATTAATGGATTAATTGAGAAAATTGTTATAACCGGGAATTGATTCAATTATGTCGCGATAGGCCCCCAGTAAATAACTTAGGTCGTTCAAATGAAAACACAAAGGACATCCTATCATAGACATCATATAGTATAGGGTGGTCTGTAATTAGTGATTCTGGGAAATGTGTAACAAGATAAGGTTTGGGTTAGCGTAAGGACAGGTTGTGTTGGGTGGATTTAAAGAAAGTGGATGGATCACCATAGTAGGTTTCAAGTGTGGTAAGGAATGAGTTGATGCGCTCTAGAAGGTGCGCGGGACCGACGAAAGATCGTCGTCCCCGTAAGAGTGAAGAGTCAAATTCACCCTAGGTTTAGTTTGATGCAATTTATAAAGGGAACGGGTAAGGGAAAAACAACCAATAACAATAAGTGCCTTGCGAAAGGAAACTTCGGGCCGTAATGCCGCCGTCTTGGTTCCTAGTGCCTATTGAGAACCCTTCACGGGGCATAATCCGGAGGCAGTCCTGGGCTAACGTAAATCTTAAATAAAACAAAAGAGTAATTAGTTGAAATAGGTTTACACTTCACACACTAGTTAGATAGACATTTGGAAAAGGTTAAGTCGTCCTGAGGTGTTCAAAGGGGCGCCATCCCGCGGTGCTCAAGGGATGAGGTTTGGAATTGAGCCGGACGGTTTAGTCCGGGGAGCTTAGTCTCGGTTTGTGGTTGAGCCGGACAGTTTGGTCCGGGAGCTTTACTCTTGACCTCTTATATTAAATGTTGCATGTGCATAAATAGGAAACTTTAAGGTGGTGGGTCTTCAATATTGGGGAGTTCGTTGCACCGACACCAATATCGTTGACTCGGCAAGTGTGGTTTTACACTTCGCCAAACTTAAGTCCGGCAGTCCAGTCGGCAATAGTACGCAGGAGTCCGCTTAGTGCACCAAGCGTTGAGGCGTAAGATAGGTCAGACCGGTAGTGCTATACTGGTTTTGAGGTGGGCGAGGCCCAATCCACCGCTTCCGTCTGCCACTACGGAGGTATCCTGGGAGGTAACGACTCTGAAAGGGGGAACTAAAGGTTTGTGTACACAAAGTCGTGTGGGTGAGTTGCACTGCATGAACATCATTAACCCACCATATAGTTGCATACATAATCATTCATGAGAACCTTGACACCTAATGTATAAGTGGAATGGGACGCTTATACATTAGGACCTGCAAAACGACCCATTGGTCTATAAGCTTGTGTGGGCAAGTTTTATATATTAAGGTCATTTTAAATATTTAAATAATGCTTGTGATAACTGACACCCCAACGTATAAGTGGAATGGGACATTTATACGATGGGAGCCTTGTAAAAGATCCCTTGGCTTTTGTGTACTCACATAAGTGAAGGTTTAATTTCTTACTTACTTACCTTCCTGTTTTACCTATTATAACACTTATATTGTTCTCCTATTATAACTTGCTAGTTAGGTCCACCGTCATCTGCTTTTGACTACTCTCCACCTTCATGTCCTTCACTTTCTTCCTCTCCGCTCGGTGCCTTAGGGCATGGGGGAAGGGGTGGAGGATGATAGGGCTTAGTCTTATAGACTAACGGTTTTCGGACCACATCATTTTAGGGAATCGTGGAGCCTAGCCCGGAGGAGCAACCCAGGAGGCTGATGTGCTTGGAGACAGGGCAGTCTAGCTCAAGAGTTCAGACAGTCGGGACCGTGAGTTCCGTTCCTTAGTAGCAGTTTGTTTTTCAGCTTCCGTTTGAGTGACCATGTAGTGAGGTGTTGTTGTACCGGGCTTAAGTCCTTTTTCCTTTCAGTACTCTGTTTTTACTTTGATGTTATACTGTGGACGCTTCCTTCGTGGAGTTTATTTATATGTGATTTATTATTGTGGACTGCATTTCTCTTTCTTTACTACTTGATACTTGATTGTGATCGAAAAGGTCGGCAGAATCGGCGCGTTGTAGTGACGACCTTCCCGGGTGCGAAGGTGTCTCCGCAAAGCGGCGGTTCTGTGCATAAGACCCCGAGTTTTGAATCAAAAAAGGGGGGTCTTACACACGGTGTGCCTGTTAGCATTATTTCCGATCGATATTCCCGGTTTACTTCTCGCTTTTGGCAGAGTCTGCAGGAGGGTTTGGGTACCGATCTGAGGTATTTAACTGCTTACCACCCACAGACCAATGGGCAGACGGAGCGGGTGAACCAGATAGTTGAGGATATGATCAGATGCTACATTCTAGACCACGGTGGAGCGTGGGATGAGCGATTACGGCTTATGGAGTTTGCATACAATAACAGTTATCAAGAAAGTTTGCAAATGGCTCCGTTTGAAGCTTTGTATGGGAGGCGCTGAAGAACTCCCCTGTTTTGGGCTGAGGTAGGTGAGAGACCCTTGTTGGGTCCGGATGCGCTCGAGGAGATGGAAGTCGCAGTGAAGCTTATTCGAGAAAAGCTTCGTATAGCTCAGGAGAGATACGAGAAGAACGCCAATCGGCGTAGGTCTGACTTGGAGTTTTCTGTAGGGGACCTTGTGTTTCTTAAGGTTTCCCCGATGGTTGGAGTTAAGAGGTTCGGTAAGAATTGGAAATTGGACCCGAGGTATGTGGGCCCGTTTAAGATTGTTGAACGGATTGGTGTGTCAGCTTATAGGTTGGATTTGCAACAAAACTTCACAGGTGTTCATAATGTATTTCACGTAAGCCAATTGCGGAAGTGTGTGCGCAGTAGTGGGCAAGTATTGGATGTTGTGCCCAAGTTGGAGCCTAATCTCTCTTTTATTGAAGTGTCGGTCCGCATATTGGATACTCAAGATCGGGTGCTGCGAAGGAAGTCCATCCCGATGGTCAAAGTTCTATGGAAGAATCAGGGTTTGGAAAGCGCGACTTGGGAGTTAGAGTCGGCTATGAGGGAGGCTCACCCTCAACTATTTCCCTGATTAGTTTTGTTTGTTTTCTTCTTGTGATGTTTGGCTTGCTACTTTTCCTTCTATAGTAGAAGTGTTATGCGTAAAGTTTCAGGACGAAACTTTCTTTTAGGGGGAGTGATTGTAACGCCCCCGATTTTTCTACGATTATTTAATTCTCGTTTGGCATTACGTCGATGCGTTTTCTTAGCTTGTGCCATCTGTGGAGTGTGGTCTTAACTCCTTAGAACTGGGTGGCCTATTTTGTAGCCTATTGGCAAGATCTCCCTAGCAAGCCGAGTCGTTTTGGTTGACCCGGTGTGGCCTCTCGGGGGATGCTTGTGTTTTGGCTTCGGGTGGGTATAACTCGAGTTCTGTTCGTCAAAAATTAATTTCGACTTCGCCGTTGCGTTCGTAGCATGGGTATTTAGCTACGGTACGAGTTTCGTTGAATTCCGAGGTAGTTTGGTTTTCGCGTCGTTTTGGGTGTGCTAATAATAAAAGCAAATGTGTATATTTAAAGCTATTTAGATGATTTCTACGGTCAAAGGCTTTGGTAATGAACCGGTGGCTTAGGAGGCGGTTAAGGCTGATTAGGCGTGATTAGATTTATTTTTAAAGCCTTAAGCAAAATTAGCGGGCTCATTCTTCTTCTTCCCGAAAACTGTCGCCTGCTCCTGTTCGCGGAAAACAGAGGAAAACCGCCGGACCTGTTACCCCTTCGGACGGCGATTCCGGGGGCGTTTGTGGACGGATTTCAATTTCGAAAGCGCATTTGGATTGCTCTCTCTTAGACCTACGTTTCTACGATAAGAGATTTGATTTCCGTAGGGTTTTTAGGAGATTTGGATTTTCGGTTTTTGCCCTTTCCGCCATTAAAGCTCGGGATGTGCTGGCTAGGTGTTGCTGCTGCTGGTGCCGAGGGAGAGGAAAGGCTTGAGTGAAGCTTCGCTGAAAAACCGAGGCAAGTGGTTCTTGAACTTGCTATTTTGATCTTCTCCCTCTTAACTACCTGGTTAGCCCTAGGATAGAAGCCAAGCTTGTCTCTTTTTGCATGCTAAAACTCTGTGCTTCAGTTTCCCTTTATGAGCCCCCCTCCTTGTGCTATTTTTGCTTAACCCACTGGTTGTTTTCACCATTTAGACTCAAGATTTTTATTTCTGATTTGGTGCTTTTGCGGGTGAAGCCAAGAGAGATAGAGGGAGGTTTCTGTGGTAGTGCTCTGGTTAGAACCGGTCTTGGTAGGCTCTCGGGATTTTGTGTTGAGTGTGGTGCACACACTCAAAGCCAAAAGCCGCCCGGGATTTGGCATTTAGTGTGGTGCACACACTCAAAGCCATAGTTTGGTCTGTTCTTTTGCGGCTAAGTAGTGAGGCGATTGAGTTAGAAAATTCGTCTAAGTCGAAATAGATGGGAATCACTAAGTGATTCTCGCCGACTTCGACGAGTATCGTTAGTGATTCTCGCCGATTAGGCGAGAATCAATCGACATTCCCGCCGATTCGGTGAGAATCAATCGGTATTCCCGCCGATTCGGCGAGAATCAGTCGGCATTCCCGCCGATTCGGCGAGAATCAGTCGGCATTCCCGCCGATTCGGCGAGAATCGGTCGGCATTCCCGCCGACCTCTTCCGGATGGCGTTGGTTTAGGGTTTTGTTGGGTATTGTATCCACAATGTACCTGATTTGAAGAAGCCCCTGAACAAGCTAAGGTGAATTCACTATGTATTTGATGAATTTCTTCTAGTTGTGCTTGCAGCTATTCATTGCTAAGTACACACCAATGTTAGGGTGCAGTAGGTCAATATATACGGGTCTGTGCAACGTAATCCCTCATTGAGCAGATCAGTGTGTTGGCTTACGTGTACTCTCTCTATTGGAGTGTACTTATTTCCAAGCACAGGGTCATGAAAGATCATGAGCAGACAAGGAGCAAGGATGGGCCAAAGACCAGCTCACGGGTTGAAAGACGAGAATCGTCTAAGTGTAAATCGTCGAGAATCACTAAGTGATTCTCGCCGATTCGTCGAGAATCACTAGTGATTCTCGACGAGTCGCCGAGAATCACTAGATGATTCTCGCCGGGTTGGGCCGGCTGTCTCGACGCAGTCAGAAAATTCTCTAAGGCAGAATCGTCGAGAATCACTAAGTGATTCTCGCCGATTCGTCGAGAATGACTTTGCATTCTCGACGATTCGGCGAGAATCAAATGTGATTCCCGCCGATTCTCCCCGGCCTCTATAACCTGTGCAGCCAGAATTCGCCAAGTAGAATTCGGCGAGAATCGTTAGTGATTCTCGCCGATTCGTCGAGAATCACCTATGATTCTCGCCGATTTTGCCTTGGGCGATTTTTTCGAATTCCTGGACCGGTCCATGTTACCTGCAGCTATTTGAACCGGACTTTGGTCTTTGCTTTGGTGGGGCCCACAATGGTCATCTCCATGACCTATTGTATAAATACACAGGTATTTGTGTACAGTGGCTTACGGATGCAGAATACGAAAGCCGAGCCGCCGACTAACCCTAAAATCGCGAACCAGCTCCGCCTCCGTCGCCGCCGCTCGTGCAGTGGTCACCGTAGCTGATCTCGATCTCCTCCAGATCCCCGGTGACAGAAGCCAAGTCTTGCGCAGCGTCTCACGCGTCTAACCAGAGATCTTTTGTCTCTTGATTTGAGATAGGTAAATCCATCCCCGTCCGAATCGATCGAGACGATCGATCCTAGTGTGACCGTTGGAAGACCTTGCCGACTTCGCTAAGAAGATTGAATCTCCAGTGCATCGCTGCTGTTTTTAGTTGCCTCCGCCAACACCGAGAGCCTTGCCGCCGCCCTTTGCCGCCGCCGGTCTCGGGGAGATTTTCTCCAAGAAAGATCAAGGGTTGTGGACTTTTCGTTGCCTACAAGAACAAGTAGTCTAACGAAAAGGGACACCTAGATCTTCAAGTTGTTTGTATTTCTTATACACTCCAATTTCTTTTTCATTGTAAAGGAACATTTGGTTCCTAGTTGTAGGGTTGGGTGCAACCCGTGTTGTGGGAGTGTTGACTCCTACGTGTGGAAGGGTTCCTTCCGATAGTGCAAGGATTGGATTTCAATCCTGTTGGTGAAGTGACCGAGTCGTCCCTGGTTGGGAGATAGGTCGAAGGGGGAAAGTGGATGTACCCAAATCGGGGAACCACTATAAATTGCCTGTGTTATTTTCTGTGCTGTGTGGTTTGTTTTGATTCTGCAGGTACAATTTTAATTCCGCAAATACGCAGCAAAAGTCACCTATCCCCCCCCCCCCCCACAGGTGAAGGTAGTTGACACTAGGTGGACTTTCAAGTGGTATCAGAGGGAGGTTGCTCATCAAAAATGTTCACACCTTGAGTAGAATCCTGCCACCAGTGTCAAGAAGAAGACCGATATCTTCCATGGACGGACTCAAGCACTCCGGCAAAATCCCAGTGTGCACCAGACTGAACTTTCCTATCTGGAAGGAAAGAATCAGATTCTTCATGGAAGCAGTCGACCCCCGGCTCTTCATGATAGTGGAGGAGGGACCTTACATTCCCACTAAAGCATCCACCATTGATCCTACCAAGAAAGTGCCCAAGAAACTTTCGAAAATGGACAAGGACGAAATGGTGTTGTTCGGACTCGACAAGAAAGCTCAGAACATCCTGGTAAGCGCAGTTGACGACTCTATGATGCAGAACTTCTGCAACTGCAGAACAGCCAAGGATCTCTGGAGCTGCCTGATTGTATTAATGGAGGGCACGGATGAAGTGAGGGACGATCGGAGATCCCTCCTCAATCAGAAATATGAGGCCTTCAGGCAAGGGCCAAAGGAGGAGATCGGAGTTACCTTCGAAAACTTCCTCAAGATCGTCAATGCACTCAAAGGATATGGAAGAGTGTTCACTGACGGTGAACTCAACGATAAGTTCCTTAGGTCCCTCACTAAGGAATGGGACACAAAGATCTGCGCCATCCGCGAGTTTGGCAGACTTGCGGAAACCGGCCCTCAGATTCTGTTCGGGAAGCTCATGTCCTATGAGCTTCAATTGAACACAAGGAAGGCCGAAGAGGAAGCAGAGAAAGCCGCAGCCAAAGAAAAGACCGTGGCCCTAAAATCCATTCATTCCAGAAAGGGCAAGGGTGCTGCTTCTTCCCGTACGTGGAAGAAGGATGAAGAGGAAGACTCTGAGCCAAGCTCCTCCGGCTCAGAATTGTCTGAGGAAGACTTATCCCTTATCACACGGGAATTCAAGAAGTTCCTCAAGCTGAGGAATCAGAGAAAGAGAAACGGCACCTCTTCAAGGGATCAGAAGAAGAACTATTCTTCTGACAGATATGTTTCCAAACCGAACAAACACCGCTCATCTGACATTATTTTCTTTGGTTGCAACAAGCCAGGACATGTCGTGGCCGACTGCTATCAAGGTAAGAGGGAAAAGGGAAAGGGAGAGGAGCACAGGTCCTCAAAAGACAAGAAGAAGGAGAGGAGTTACATCGCGAATAAGTTAAAGACGCTGAGTGAATCTGACACATCAGACACCAGCGATGACGAGGAAGCCTACTTTGGGCTAATGGGTCGCTGTGACTCGGAAGGAGATTGCCCCCCATTTACTGGGAAGGTAAAAGCTCACACCCCTCTCTCCGACTCTGACTCTGATCCTGAGTCTCAGGATGATGACCCTGAGGATAGCCCTTCGGCTCGTGAAGCTGAGCTCCTCGATAAGTATGAGCTTCTACTCAATACTTTCGTGGAATGTCGAAAGAGACTGAAGGCTGAGAAAAAGGAAGTTAAATTCCTTAAAGGTGAGAGTGTATCCCTGAGGGAAGAGATCACCAGTTTGATCTCCCTCCGACAGGAGCACTTGGACCTGACTTCAAAGCATTCAGAGTCTCTTAAGCTCCTTGATCTTAAGCAGGAGGAAGTCGACAAGTTGGAAGAACTACTTGCGGCAGAAAGGAAGATCGTCAAGAGCTTCTCTATGCCAAAAACTGTTCTTCCATTAGTTGATACCTTCTCTGCTCAGGCCAAAGGAGCTGGTTTGGGGCACGTATGGGCACCTAGCTCCTCATCCAGGAGAAATAGGAACAAGAGGAAGAATAAGGCTGCCAAGAAAGCCTCTGCTGCTGAGAAAGGAAAGGCCCCACTCAGCCCTATTGAGTTCAAAAAGCCTAGCTTTCCCTGTAACCAACATGACTTTGAGTCAACATATGGCCATCACTTCAGGCCCTCGATTGCAAAGCCGAAGAGCCGGTATGATGGGTGGACCTTTCCCCGTAACTTCAGTGAGAGTGTCTTCAAGGCACCTTTTGAGGAAATCCGCGTGGAACATTATGGTCACTTCTCTAGCGGCCATAATAGGAAGCAGGCACCTAAGGCCAAGCCTGTTACACTGAAAAGCCAAGAGGTGAAGAAGTCATGTGACTGTGGTCATCATGATGCCTCCACCTCCAGGTCTTCGGCCCCGGCTGAACCCCACGTTTCAAGGGTGAAGCAGGCGCCCAAGAGGAGGTATAACAGGTTTGACTGCTGGTGCTATGGCAAAATTGGTCACTTTGCCATGGATTGTTGGTTTAATCCAAGGAATATCGAGACTCCTCATGTTGGCAATGCGAGGCCGACCTCTCGTAGGGCTAACCAACCGAGGGGAAGTATGCTAACGAAAAATCTAGGACCCAAGTACGATTGGGTTCCTAAGGCAAATTAATTTTGTTTTGCAGGAATGTCCAAAGACCAACAAAACTCCTATTTGGTATTTGGACAGTGGATGCTCCCGTCACATGACCTGGACAAGAAGCCTTCTGCGGGAGTACTCTCCAGTCGAGAATGGACCCAAAGTCATATTTGGGGGATCTGATCGGGGAGTCACCAGAGGTTACAGTACGATTTCCAACGGTATACTCTCTATCACTAACGTAGCTTATATTGAAGGGTTAAATCATAACCTGATCAGCGTAAGCCAGTTATGTGATAAAGGGTATGATGTTAAGTTCTGCAAGGATAAATGCCTGATAATATCATGTGATTCTTCGGAGACTGTAGTAACTAGCATTAGGAGCAGAAATATTTTCTGTTTAGATTTTCTTAGTTTAGATTCTTCTACCCCAGTATGCCTCATTGCAAAAGGCAGTGCATCTCTTTGTGAACAATGGTACAAGAGATTGGCACACATTAATTACAAGACAATTAATATGCTGTTTTCCAAAGACTTAGTAAGGGATGCTCCCATTATTAAGTGCATTAAAGATAGTCCATGTCCTGCATGTCAGATGGGCAAGCAGACTCGGGCTACCTTTAAGGGCATCCCAGACAAAGATTCCTCCAGATGTCTTTATCTTCTGCGCATGGACTTGTTTGGTCCTATGCAAGTTCATAGCTTAGGAGGAAAGTCGTATACGCTAGTGATTGTAGATGATCACTCTCGGTTTACGTGGGTGTTCTTTTTAAAGCGCAAGTCTGATACGTTTGACATCTTCACCAGTTTTGTCAAGCAGATACAGAACGAACTTAACTGCTCAGTGGTCAAAATCAGAAGTGACCACGGAACAGAGTTTGAGTCTGGGGCTATGATAGAGTTCTGTGAAGAACTTGGTATCTTTCATAAGTTCTCCTCCCCTCGCACTCCTCAACAGAATGGAGTGGCGGAGAGGAGGAATAGAACACTCATTGAGACGTGCACAACAATGTTGAATGACGCTTCTCTCCCAGAATACTTCTGGGTCGAGGCTGTCAATACGGCTTGTCATGTACAAAACCGGGCGTTGATCAACAAGAGCCATCGTAAGACTCCTTATGAGCTACTGAAAGGCAAGAAACCAACCATGTCCTATCTGAGGATCTTTGGCTGCAAATGTTATGTACTGAATAATGGGAAGTACCCTCGTACTAAGTTTGGTGAAAAATGCTTCAAAGGCATATTCATGGGCTATAGTAGCTACAGTCGGTCTTATCGAGTTTTTAACAAGAAAACCGTAGTGGTAGAGGAATCAATTAATGTTGTTTTTGATGAAGGAAGTTTGCTTAATTGTAACTCTTCCAGTGGTCCTCTTGAAGATACAGGTTTCATACTCGACAAGCTACACCTCAATGAGCCCGAGGAAGATGAAACTCCGAAGTACGTCAAGGTCTCCACCTCAACACCGATCGGAGAGGATGACGGTCAGGATGAAGCGGTCCTCCCTGAAGAGGAAGGGGCCCCAGAAATTGCTAGAGCTCCTGATGCAAGACTTTTAGAGCTCAGACACGTGAGGGATCATCCTAGAAATCAAATCATTGGAGATCCCCGAGACGGTGTCAGAACTCGCCGAGGTACTCTTAACGAGATTTTGCATCTTAGCTTTCTGTCGCAGGTTGAGCCAAAGAAGTTCGACGAAGCGAACAAAGACGCGTCATGGATTTTGGCCATGCAAGATGAGTTGCATCAATTCGAAAGATGCAAAGTCTGGACGCTGGTTCCCAGACCGAAGATGCAAAATGTGATTGGCACCAAGTGGATCTTCAGAAACAAGTTGGATGAACATGGAATCATCATCAAGAACAAAGCCAGACTGGTGGCTCAAGGATACAGACAGGAGGAGGGGATTGACTTCGACCAGACGTTTGCACCAGTTGCACGGCTCGAGGCAATCCGGCTATTCCTAGCCTATGCCTCTCACAAAGGATTCACAGTCTATCAGATGGATGTGAAATCGGCTTTCTTGAATGGAGACTTGAAAGAGGAAGTATACGTCGCTCAACCTCCAGGTTTTGTCAATCCTACTTATCCTAATCATGTATATTTTCTTAAAAAAGCGTTATATGGCTTAAAACAAGCTCCTCGAGCTTGGTATGAGACATTGTCTAGTTTTCTTCTTGAGAACAAGTTCTCTAGAGGAAAAATAGACAAGACATTGTTTCTCAGGGAAGTCAAAGGCAAGATTTTGCTGGTGCAAATCTATGTTGATGACATTATATTCGGCTCAACGGACAGCAATCTTTGCAAAAAGTTTTCCAAACTTATGCAAGGAAAGTTTGAAATGAGCAGTATGGGAGAGCTGAAGTATTTCTTGGGACTTCATGTGAAACAGTCTGAGGAAGGAATCTTCATTTCTCAGACGAAGTTCACAAATGAACTCCTCAAGAAATTCGGAATGGAGAATGCAACCTCTATGAGGACTCCAATGGGATCCACCATGTCTCTGGATAAGGATGAGAAAGGGAAACCTTTTGATGAAACCAAATATAGAAGCATCATTGGATCTTTGCTCTATCTTACTGCGAGTAGACCGGATATCATGTTCTCCACATGTGTTTGTGCCAGATATCAGGTGAACACTAAGGAATCTCATTATGTCGCTGCAAAGCGAATTCTTAGATACCTTAAAGGTACCCCTAATCTTGGCTTATGGTACCCAAGAAGCAATGATGTCGAGCTAATAGGTTTTTCAGATGCTGATTTTGCAGGAAGTAGGGATGACAGGAAAAGCACCTCCGGGACGTGTCAATTCCTCGGAAGAAGGCTCATCTCATGGAATAGCAAGAAGCAGAATTGTGTTGCAACCTCCACAGCGGAATCAGAATACATTTCGGCTGGGAGCTGTTGCGCACAACTTCTATGGATCAGAAATCAGTTAGCAGACTATGATCTCCAGTTCAAGGAAGTACCGATGTACTGCGACTCCTCCAGTGCAATTGCTATTGCCAACAATCCGGTATCGCACAGCAGAACGAAGCATATTGAAGTGCGTTACCATTTCATTCGGGAGCACGTGGAGAACAAGGACATCTCTCTCTGCTATGTTCCCACTGACAAGCAGATTGCAGACATTTTCACAAAGCCCCTTGACGAGGCCAAGTTCAGTATGTTCAAAACTGAATTGGGGATGCTAAACTACGAGGAATGAAGACTACAGAAGCTCAAGGCTCATGCGTCTAGGGGGAGCCTCTGCTAGGAATTTAGTGAAAGCAAAGTTACAAGAACTGAGGGGGAGCATGGTGTCTCATGCTTCAGTCCCCGATTTGCAGAAGCCGAAAAGGGGGAGATTACCATTACCCTCTCGGTTAAAGTGCTAAGGTGATAGCTCCACAAGCTCTAAAGATAACGGTATGGAATTTCAACTTTTTATTTTAAGTTCTATTCTTCCAAGCCGTTGTATTCACCTTAGCTTGTAGGGTTTAGGCTTCTTCAAATAGGGGGAGATTGTTGGGTATTGTATCCACAATGTACCTGATTTGAAGAAGCCCCTGAACAAGCTAAGGTGAATTCACTATGTATTTGATGAATTTCTTCTAGTTGTGCTTGCAGCTATTCATTGCTAAGTACACACCAATGTCAGGGTGCAGTAGGTCAATATACACGGGTCTGTGCAACGTAATCCCTCGTTGAGCAGATCAGTGTGTTGGCTTACGTTTACTCTCTCTATTGGAGTGTACTTATTTCCAAGCACAGGGTCATGAAAGATCATGAGCAGACAAGGAGCAAGGATGGGCCAAAGACCAGCCCACGGGTTGAAAGACGAGAATCGTCTAAGTGTAAATCGTCAAGAATCACTAAGTGATTCTCGCCGATTCGTCAGGAATCACTAGTGATTCTCGACGAGTCGCCGAGAATCACTAGATGATTCTCGCCGGGTTGGGCCGGCTGTCTCGACGCAGTCAGAAAATTCTCTAAGGCAGAATCGTCGAGAATCACTAAGTGATTCTTGCCGATTCGTCGAGAATGACTTTGCATTCTCGACGATTCGGCGAGAATCAAATGTGATTCCCGCCGATTCTCCCCGGCCTCTATAACCTGTGCAGCCAGAATTCGCCAAGTAGAATTCGGTGAGAATCGTAAGTGATTCTCACCGATTCGTCGAGAATCACCTACGATTCTCGCCGATTTTGCCTTGGGCGATTTTTCCGAATTCCTGGACCGGTCCATGTTACCTGCAGCTATTTGAACCGGACTTTGGTCTTTGCTTTGGTGGGGCCCACAACGGTCATCTCCATGACCTATTGTATAAATACACAGGTATTTGTGTACAGTGGCTTACGGATACAGAATACGAAAGCCGAGCCGCCGACTAACCCTAAAATCATGAACCAGCTCCGCCTCCGTCGCCGCCGCTCGTGCAGTGGTCACCGTAGCTGATCTCGATCTCCTCCAGATCCCCGGTGACAGAAGTCAAGTCTTGCACAGCGTCTCACGCGTCTAACCAGAGATCTTTTGTCTCTTGATTTGAGATAGGGAAATCCATCCCCGTCCGAATCGATCGAGACGATCGATCCTAGTGTGACCGTTGGAAGACCTTGCCGACTTCGCTAAGAAGATTGAATCTCCAGTGCATCGCTGCTGTTTTCAGTTGACGCCGCCAACACCGAGAGCCTTGCCGCCGCCCTTTGCCGCCGCCGGTCTCGGGGAGATTTTCTCCAAGAAAGATCAAGGGTTGTGGACTTTTCGTTGCCTACAAGAACAAGTAGTCTAACGAAAAGGGACACCTAGATCTTCAAGTTGTTTGTATTTCTTATACACTCCAATTTCTTTTTCATTGTAAAGGAACATTTGGTTCCTAGTTGTAGGGTTGGGTGCAACCCGTGTTGTGGGAGTGTTGACTCCTACGTGTGGAAGGGTTCCTTCCGATAGTGCAAGGATTGGATTTCAATCCTGTTGGTGAAGTGACCGAGTCGTCCCTGGTTGGGAGATAGGTCGAAGGGGGAAAGTGGACGTACCAAAATCGGGGAACCACTATAAATTGCCTGTGTTATTTTTTGTGCTGTGTGGTTTGTTTTTATTCTGCAGGTACAATTTTAATTCCGCAAATACGCTGTAAAAGTCACCTATCCCCCCCCTAGGTGAAGGTAGTTGACACTAGGTGGACTTTCAGGTTTTCCTTCGGTTAAGTGCTAAGGTGTTAAGTGAGTAGACCTCACTCAACGCCGTAGTTGTTTGAGCGTTGAGTGAGGTTAGCTCACTCAACGTCACTGCCTGTTTTACTGAAGGCGTTGAGGGAGTGGACCTCACTGAACGCCATAGCTGTTTTGGCGTTGAGTGAGGTTAGCTCACTCAACGCCAGAGTCTTCTTGCGGGAGGCGTTGAGTGAGTGAACCTCACTCAACGCCATGGCTGTTTTGGCATTGAGTGAGGTTAGTTCACTCAATGCCAGAGCTGTTCTTGCGGTGGGCGTTTAGTGAGTGAACCTCACTTAACGCCATGGTGGTTTCTGGCGCTGAGTGAGCCTAACTCACTCAACGCCAAGGTCTGGTTAGGCATTGAGTGAGTGGTGCTTGTTGGGTACATTGGAGTAAGTGTACCTGATTTAGAGAAGCCTCACTTAGCTCAATGATATACATCAAGGTGTATTTGATGTTATTTTGAGTTTATATGTGCAGGTTAAGTATTGGCTAAAATGCAGAAAAAGTTTCTAAGTCCATGTGTCGACACTTAAGTAATTGTGTAGACATACAGAATATGTTAGTCGACATCAACTGTGTCGACACCGAGAGGCAGTGTCGACATACAGAATATATAGTCGACATCAACTATGTCGACACCAGGAGGCAGTGCCGACACACAGAATAGATAGTCGACATCAACTGTGTCGACACCAGGAGACTGTGTCGACACATAGAAGTAGAGTCGACATCAACTGTGTCGACACCTGGATGCAGTGTCGATACACAGAATTCTTAGTCTACATCAACTGTGTCGACACACAGGATTTGTGTCGACACACAGCAGAGTTTCAACATAGTTGATTGCTGTGGAATGAAGAAGTAATTGTGTCGACACAAAGAGGCTGTGTCGACACATTCTCAAGATACAGTGTCAAGAAGCTATGTCGACATCAAGGCAGCTATGTCAACACCACCAAAGTCTGTGTCGACACTTAAGTTACATAGGTCGACACATATTGCCAGTTTGTCTCGACACATAATGACAGTTAATCTCGACGCTTTGCTAATAGAGACAAAGGTTCAAGAACTGACTGGGGACTTGACAGCTGTGCATTCCAACAACTTTAATGAAGGTGTCAGACTTGTTAGAATTTAGTTATAAACCGGATCAACCGGTTACCATGGATGAAGTCTATAAATATAGATGGATTCAGAAGATGAAAAAAATGATTGATCATATACATAACTAACACAACTATTGAGAGATTGATCGTTGATCAAGAAAGTGCAAGGCATACAGAAGAAGATCTTCGTGAGAAGATCTAAGAAGACATACTGAAGTGATTATCCACTCAGATTTTGTCTAAGGTGAATTCATTCAGAATTCAGAAGGTACTTCAAAGGAATTGGGGAGAGAGAGCACCAGCTGTTTTGAGGTCAAGAAGGAGACAATCACAAGTCTCTTAATAAGTAGATTCTGAACTAATCTACTAAGAAGATCCAGATCCATATCTGGAATCCAAGAAGGAAGCTGGAAGTCAGTCAACTTCAAAGGAGATCAACCCTACTACGTTCAGATTCAAGAAGCTTTGAAGAAAGTTAAGAACAGGTTGATTTCAGTCATCAGTTTCATCAAGAAGCTGATCAAGAATCCTCTTGTCCTTTCTCTCTCATCAAGGGTAAGAGACCATCAAATTACTTATCAAATTCTGTAGGATCTTTTTAAAGATCTGAGTTGTAAGCCTGTGTTATAAAGGCTGAGTGTAGGAGATTTTGATCTCTGAGTGGTAAGGCTGATTGAGCCTGAGTGTAGGAGAATTTATTCTCTGAGTTGTAGGCCTTGTGGCAAGGCTGAGGTAGGGTTGTTAGCCTGAGTTGTAGGAACCTTATAGGGTTCTGAGTTGTAGGAACCTTTCAGGTTCTGAGCTATAAGATCTGTGGATCTGAGAAGAAGGAAGAAGTTAGGCCGAATCTAGCACACTGCTAGATAGGTGAAGGGGGAAAGTGGATGTACCCAGACCTTGGGGAACCACTATAAATCTATATGCAATCTGTGATGCTTGTGTTATTTAAGATTCTGTGATTGCATGTGCTGTGTTAACTGTAGGAATTTGAGATTTGTCTTAAAGAACTGAAGCTATATTATGCCTTAGTTTAAAACAAGGAAAAGAACCTATTCACCCCCCCCCCCCCTCTAGGTGTTTAGGTTGTCTTGAAGTTAAATCTATCAAGTGGTATCAGAGGGAGGTTACTCAAAGAAGGACTTAACAGTCTGAGTTAAATCCCTAAGGCAGAATCAAGAATCAAGAAAATGGGTTCTGGAGAAAATCACAAGGAACTAGGTTCTATTAAATTACCCATCTGTAGGAAGGAGATTTTTGGAATATGAAAAGAAAGAGTTAGGTTGTTTATGGAGGCTTCTGACCCAAGGATCTATATTACAGTAAAGGAAGGTCCTTATATTCCAATGAATATGTCTGTTCTAGAGGCAAATTAAAGAACTCCTAAAGATTTTTCTGAGATGACTAAGGATGAGATCATCCTGACAACTATGGATAAAAAGCTCAGAACATCATAGTAAGTGTCATAGATGATTCACCCTTTCAGAATTTGATTCACTGCAAGACCTCCAAAGAAATGTGGGACACATTGATAGTCTATATGGAGGGTTCTGAAGAAGTTAGACAAGATAGAAAGTCCATGCTAAATCAGGAATATGAAAGCTTCAGACAAGGGAAGTCAGACAACATATCTGAGTGCTATAAAAAGTTCTATAGAATTGTAAATGAACTGATGTCTTATGGAAGAGTCTTCAGTACATTTGAACTGAATGATAAATTCCTAAGATCCTTGACAAAGGATTGGGACACCAAGATTTGTGTCATTAGGGAAGTGGCCAAACTTGCAGATATTTCTCCTCCAACTTTATTTGGAAAGTTGTTGTCTTATGAAATGCAACTAATGACTAGAAAAGAGGAAGAAAGAAAGGCTAAAGGGGAGCATAAAGAAAAATCTGTTACCTTCAAGGTTGAAGCCACTAGAAAGAATAGGAGGATGTCTCCATCACCTCCTAGGGAAGTTGCTGAAATTACCTCAAATAATTCAGACAACCAAAATTCAGATAGCAGTGATTCAGATGCAAATTTTGTTGCCTTTACAAGGCAGTTTCAGAGATTCTTGAAGAAGAAGCAGTGGAAATCTAGGCCCTCCACATCACAGCCAGTTGATGACTATTATCAAAAGAAAAAGTCATCTAGGAAGGACAGGAGCAGGTCAAAGCCTAACAAATCTAAAATATCAAAGATAGTTTGCTATTGTTGTAATAGGCCTGGACATGTTATGGCTGAGTGTCCAGATAAAAGAAAGGAGTCTGCTGATAAAAGGAAGACTCAGCAGAAGGGCAAGAAGGAGAAATCCTTTGTTACAAAGAAGGAGAAGAGCCTGTCAGACCAATCAACTTCAGAGTCTGAATCTGAAGCTGAGGCATACAATGGTCTTTATGCAGCTGATGAAGAAGAAGAGTTTATACAATTGTTAAACTCTATCTATCAACAAGAAGACCATCAGTGTATTGGACTGATGGCTGTATCAGAAGAAGACAAATCCCAGGATCAGCCTGGTCCTAGCAAGGAACAATGTTTGTCTAGTAATTCAGTTTATAGTACTGGCACAGAGTCAGCTACATCTGCATCAAGTGATGTGGATGGATCTGAGTCTGAAGGTGATATACATTAGCTGATAGATGAATATGGGAACGTGTTGCAAGCACTAAAGAAATGCAAGAACCTGGCCAAAACTCAGGCTAAGGAAATTGCAGATCTTAAGGTTGCTGCATCTGGTTTAGAGAAGGAGTTAGATCAAAAAATGAATGAGATTGTCAAACTGAAAAATATATCTGTTATTCAGATGGGCACAATCACATACAAAAATAATTTAATTAAAAGTATGGAAACCAGACTTCAAAAGGAAAAAAGATTTAGTGGCTAATTATTTCAAGCCTAAATCAGTTTTACCCTTAATAGATGAGTTTGCTGCTCAAAAGGGTAAGGCTTGAATAGGCTTTAAGGGTAAGACTAGGGCTGTCCAATTCAAGAGAAAAGGCAAAGCCTCAGCCCAGCCACTGAATTTCAAAGTCCATGTAGTTTTTAGAAAGGTACAAGTGCCTTCTAACAAGTATGTCCTTGAGAATACTCATGGTCATAGTAAGACTGAAGTTCTGAATGGCAAGGGTGCTTATGTCAATAAGGCAGCCCATGTTCATAAACCTCATGTTTGTGAGAAACCAGTGGGTGTAGCTGCAGCAGTACCAGCACAATACAAGAGATTTGGTGTCAATCAGACAATCAAGAATGTATCTAAAAATAGATACAACAAGTATGAATGTTGGTGCTGTGGCAAGATAGGTCATTATGCCATAGATTGCTGGCACAACACTAGTGTCAGGAAGAACATCAGTCTACCTGTTAGAAGAGTAGCAGGTAGATTTGGTAAGCATGAAGCTAACCTGAACCAAGGACCCAAGACTTACTTGGGTTCTAAGGGAAAGTAATTCTTCGTTGCAGGTGAGTCCAAGTCACCATACCCCTATATGGTACTTGGACAGTGGATGTTCCAGGCATATGACTGGAATAAAGGGATTGCTGAAGGAGTACTTGCCTATTATAAATGGGCCTAAAGTAATCTTTGGTGGCTCTGAAAAAAGAATCATCAAAGGGTTTGATAATATTTCTAGTAATAAGATTACTATCACTCAAGTGGCCTATGTGAAGGGGTTAAAACACAACCTTATAAGCATAAGTCAGCTGAGTGACTTAGGATATGACATTTCATTTGTTAAGAATGGATGTCATATCAAAAGGTCAATTGATCAAAAGGTCATTCTGACAGGATATAGAAAAAAGAATGTGTACTATCTTAATTTTGAGTGTGAGAACAAAGGTTCTCCTATTTGTCTTGTAGCTGATGAGAAAGCCACTCATTGTGTCAAATGGCACAAGAGGCTGTCTCATCTTAACTACAAAACAATTGGCCAACTTTTTAGCAAAAAGTTAGTGAGGAATGGTCCTCAAGTTAAGTGTATAAAGGAAGGGATATGTTCAGCTTGTCAAAAGGGCAAGCAGACAAAATCTTCCTTTCATAGCCTTGAAAACAAGGATTCAGTGAGGTTTCTATACCTCTTACATATGGATCTTTTTGGTCCTATGCCTGTTCATAGTCTAGGTAGGAAGGTCTACACTTTTGTGGTGGTAGATGACTATTCTAGATATTCCTGGGTGTTCTTTCTGAGACAAAAATCAGAAACCCCAAGTGTTTTTCATAGTTTTGTCAAGCAAATCCAGAATGAACTCGACAGTACAATGGTGAAAATCAGAAGTGACCATGGCACTGAATTTCAGTCTGAAAGTATGACAAGACTGTGTGAAGAATTTTGGATTTTTCAAGAATTCTCCTCACCTAGAACACCACAGCAAAATGGTATTGCTGAAAGGAAGAATAAAACATTGATTGAGGCTGGTAGAACACTATTGAGTGACACTTCTCTCCTAGAATATTTCTGGGCTGAGGCAGTAAACACTGCATGTCATGTGCTCAACAGGGCTTCTATCACTAATTGCCACAAAAAGACTCCCTATGAGATTATGAAAGGTAGAAAACCAAATTTATCCTATTTTAGGATCTTTGGTTGCAAGTGCTATATCTTTAACAATGACAAGTCTTATCTAACTAAGTTTGCTGCCAAATCCCAAGATGAGATATTTGTTGGGTACAACAACAATAGTAAGACTTATAGGGTCTACAACTTGATTACACAAGTTGTATAAGAATCTGTACATATTGTATTTGATGAAACTAGATTGATCAACAGTGAGTTGTATTATAGTTCATGCAGTCCAATAGGTATAAATGAGAGAATGGACAAGCTTTCCATTGCAGAAGATTCAACTGCAGATCTACAAATGGAAAATGGTGGTTACTGTCTAGGGGGAGTACAAGACTCTCTAGAAGCTGAAGAAAACCAAGAGGTGCAACACATTGAAGAAACAGGAGGTATTCAGCCTGAAGAGAGACTACCTCTAACAGTTAGACACTTAAAAGATCATCCAGTAAATCAGATAATTGGTGATCCAAGACATGGAGTGCAAACTAGAAGCAGGAATTTGAACACAGTCCTGTATTCAAGCTTTCTATCTCAATTAGAGCCAAAGAAGTTTGAAGAAGCTATCCTAGACCCACACTGGATTAATGTCATGCAAGAAGAGCTAAATCAGTTCAGAAGGTGCAAGGTCTGGGAGTTAGTTCCTAAACCAAAAGACCACAATATCATTGGAACAAAGTGGATCTTTAGGAACAAATTGGATGAAAGTGGAATTATTGTGAAGAACAAAGCAAGACTTGTTGCAAAAGAGTACAAGCAGGAAGAGGGTATTGACTTTGATCAAACCTTTGCCCCAGTAGCAAGACTGGAAGCAATCAGAATGTTCCTTGCCTATGCAGCATATCAAGGATTCAAAGTATTTCAAATGGATGTAAAATCAGCATTCCTGAATGGAAATCTAAAAGAAGAAGTCTATGTAGAGCAGCCTTCAGGTTTTGTAGATTCTCTCAAAACTGATTATGTTTATAGACTTAGGAAAGCTTTGTATGAGTTAAAGCAAGCCCCAAGGGCTTGGTATGAAACCCTGTCTACTTTCCTTATTGAGAACAAATTCTCAAGAGGGAAAATAGACAAAACTCTATTCCTAAGGGAGTCCAAAGGAAAGATAATCTTAGTCCAGATTTATGTAGATGACATAATATTTGGGTCTACAGAAAGCAACCTTTGCAAAAAGTTTGCTAAACTTATGCAAGGGAAGTTTGAAATGAGCAGTATGGGGGAACTTAAGTTCTTCTTGGGACTCTAAGTAAGACAGACTGATGATGGCTTGTCCATATCCCAGTCTAAGTTTACCAAGGAGTTAATTAAGAAGTATGATATGGAATCATCCTCCGCCATGAGAACTCCTATGGGAACAAGTATGTCTATATGCAAAGATGATGCAGGTAAACCTATAGATTAGTCTTTGTATAGAGGTATAATTGGCTCTCTACTATATCTCACTGCTAGTAGACCAGACATTATGTATGCAATATGTGTCTGTGCTAGGTACCAAGCATGCCCTAAAGAATCTCATTACACTGTAGTAAAGAGAATTTTGAGATATCTAAAGGACACGCCTAATCTAGGCCTTTGGTACCCTAGGAATAGAGATTTTCTACTAACAAGATATTCAGATGCAGACTTTGCAGGTTGTAAAGAAGATAGGAAAAGCACTACAGGCACCTGTCAATTTCTAGGAGGAAGATTGGTGTCATGGAGCAGTAAGAAGCAGACTAGTATGGCAATTTCCACAGCTGAGTCTGAATATGTGGCAGCAGGAAGGTTCTGTGCATAGCTGTTGTGGATTTAGCACCAGCTAGAAGACTATGGTATTCAGGCAAGTAGAACACCTTTATTTTGTGATTCTAAAAATTCTATATCTATTGCTAATAATCTTGTTTCACATAGTAGGACTAAGCATATAGAAATAAGATACCATTTTCTTAGAGACCATGTAAAGAAAGATGACATCTCACTAGAATTTGTTAAGACAGATTATCAAATTGCAGATGTATTTACTAAGCCTCTAGATGAAACTAAATTCAATAGATTTAAAATTGAATTAGGAATATTGACCATATGTTAGATTAAAAAAAGTGGCTAAGTAAAATTCTGTCGACTCATTCAGTAATAAAGTGTCGACACAGAGGAGTTGTGTCGACAATTCAGGGAAATTGTGTCGACACTGTGTCGTAGTGTCGACACCTAAGGGTCAAAGTGTCGACACTTCCAGGGAAGTAGTGTTGAAAAATCCAGAGGAGTGATGTCTACACCTTCAGAATTTGTGTCGACACTTCGAATAAGTGTCGACACAGTCTTTCTGTTCAACATCTATATAAGTCAAGTGTCGACACATCATCAATTGGTGTCGACACATAGAGTTCAACATTGTTGTCGAGACATTAGAAGTATGTGTCGACACATTTCATCTGTGTCGACACATTTAGACAGTTTTGCCCTCCTTTTGACCTTCATTGTTTAAAAGGGTATAAATAGGTCGAAAAAATATTTTGTCGACACGCTCTCCAGATTTTCGAGACGAAACCCTTGTGTCGACAATCTCTCTTCTCTCCATTCAAGCTTTTTCATCATCCCAATGGCGCCAAAGGTTGAAGACAACATCAACGAAGGCTACGAGCTGGTGCGCAATGCTTTTGCTGATGCGGCAACGGAGATTAAAGGGGTCATCACCCTTGTTACTGATAATGGATTGGAGTTTCTTGTTTCTGAACCTACCAAGATATGAAAGAAAGAAGTATTTGAGTTCTATGGTTCTGCAACAGTGGATTCTACTGGACTGAAGATTAAATCAACCGTTCATGGAAATAGAGTTAAACTTACTCTAAAAAGTTTAAGAAAAATTCTTCACCTTTCAAGAATTCAGGATGAAGACGAGGTCCCTGCCTCAAAGACAAGGGAAGCTCTCCAGTGGTGTGGATTGGATCCAACCATCAAGATTGGAGCAGCCATAAACCAAAAAGGAATGAATCAACAAGGCAAATTTCTATCAGAAGTGGTCGGGAAGGTGATTTTGTGTAAACTAGGAGGCCATGATAGGATCTCTGCCTTTATGTTCAATCTGATGACCAGGATCATCTATAAGATTAACACCGATTGGTCTGTGGTTTTGTTTGACAAGATAAAGGAAGGAATCAAAAAGCCCAATTTGGCTAGATTAATAAGTCTCTACTTGGCTGGAGCAATTCTAGAGGTAATGAATCAGCCTCTAGGGTATAAAATAAATCACATGAGAAGGATGGACATCAGAATAATATCCAGATGGGATAGGGTCCTCTCAAAGGGCATACCTGATTTGGATACTCAAGAGACTGCAGCTAAATCACCAATCCATGACATTACTGAGCATGATCTTGTGCAGGAGGACACCATAAATGCACAAGTGCAGAGGGAGCAAGTTAGGGACCAGGTCCAGGACCTGACTGAAACTGCCCAAGTCCATGAGGAGACAGTTACTGCACAGATGCAGGGGGAGCCACATTCTGCACAGGTGTAGGAACAAGACAGAATCAATTTATCGGAAGAAATCGATTCACAACCTAATCTTGATACTTCTAGAGTTGCTGATGTTGCTGAGAAAGACCTATCATCTGCTTACACTCAACAGGAATTCACTCTGGAAGATTTGTTTCCTGAGATTGAGGGAGCAGTAGAAAAGGAGGAGCATCTCAGGGTTGAGAAGGAACAGGACAGGGTTGAGGGGGAGAAGGCTAATCTTGAGGGGGAGTGATAATACGTTTTGTAGCCTAAACTATTATCGTATTTTATATTTTATATTGTACAAATTATGTCTATTATTAGTTTATTTTTATCCTTTTTATATAAATTTTATTGCCACTAACTTTTTCCTGTCTTTTTGCAGGTTTTCAGAAAAATCGCCAAAATGGACTGTCACGCCCCCCTGTCACGCCCTCCCTGGGCGTGACCTAGGGCGTGTCACCCGATCCCGAGGACACCTGCTGGAAGGGACAGAAAACGGTCAAAACCGCTGTCACGCCCCCCTGACACGCCCTCCCTGGGCGTGTCACCAGGCGTGACCAGGGGCGTGTCGCCCTCTGCCGCAAAGCTGCCGCCGCATTAAATGCCCTTCCGCCTCAGCACGCAAATAGTACTGTCACGCCCCATGTCACGCCCGTGACATGGGCGTGACACCCTCCTTTTTCGGCGACTGGCGGATTTCCGACCAATGATTTGGACATGACATGCCTGTCACGCCCCCCTATCACGGGCGTGACCTAGGGCGTGACCACCGACGTACCGAAGCAATCATCCCTCCCGCCAAAATCCAGAGCCCGAGGTCAAATCCGTACCTGTCACGCCCCCCCTAGGGCGTGTCGGAGGGCGTGACCAACCCGAGAAATTTTCTATAAATTGAGCCCCCCTCCTCCCCATTTCAGCAAGCTTTGGTTGAGTGGGGGAGGTGTTGCCCCTTTGTTTTTTGATCCTTTTTCATGCTTTCTCTCTCTCTCTCTCTCCCCCTCTCTTTGTACTTTTTGTTTAACCCTAGTTTAATCTTAGTTTGTTCTAGCTTTTATTGTAATTTTCTTCTTGCTTAGTGCTTAATGTAGGGCTAGAATAGGGTTTAATTTTCATGTACTTGTAATTTTATTTTCATTAGTGTAACTTGCCCTTTTTCATTAATAAAATTGTTCTTCCCTTAGCTTGTGTTCTTCTCATGTTTTTCTACTCATCTCCCCCCCCCCCTCCACTCCATTATGATTAACTAATCCTCCTTGTACTCGATCTTGATGATCCGAGGTTAGAGCGATTATGTTATGATGTTTTAATCAATCTTTTCTTTTTAGGTTAGGGCCTTGAATTACTCTTGATTAATCACGGGTTGGGGGTATATTTTCGATATATACTCTCCGCCTTTGCTTTCATTCTGGGCTAGCCGAGAGGCCGAAAGAATGAAGTGAGCATTCAAGAGTAAAGGGAGTTGTACGCACCCCTCGAGAGAGGCAGACGTCCAAATCTCCCGGATTGGAGTAAAATCCAATAGTGGGCTTCACCGCGTAAAGCGAGTTTTAGGCCTCCGATTTAGACGAGAGTCGGTCGGACCTTCCTAAACTCAGTTGGGCATGACTTCGAGAGAAGCGTGTTCAAGCTTTAGGAACCTCCACGGTCAAGGACCCTTATCCTATTAAGTTTAGATTTTTATCGCATTTTCTTAATTGTCTTTAGCCAAGGTGAATCTCGATCGGGTGCATTTCCATTTCATATTTTCTTCCTTTAGTAGTAATCTCCTATCTTGTGCTCTTTAATTAACTGCAGTAGTTTCCTTTCTAGCATAGTTCTTTTCTTAATAGCGTAACTTAATTGCGGTAGTTCTCTTTCTAGTTTGCTTTAATTCCTCCATTGCGCTTAGATTTTCTAAAAACCCTAGTTTTTCCGTCGATAAGATAATAGCGTTCGTGTGAGTAAGCTTAGCCAACAGTTCCCAGATTTCAATACGACACTTGTGTCCCCTTGCTACAATTTGATAGGTATACTTGCCTCATCGGGTTGCTAGTTCGGTTGCGTTTATTTTCTTCGAACCCTAGCGCGCAACAAGTTTTTGGCGCCGTTGCCGGGGACCCAACTTCCGTTGATATTTTGAAAACACGAACCTATTAATTTTATCTCTTCTCTTTCTCATCCCCTTTCTTTAAAGTTTTAAAAATCAAAAAAATTTATCACCGCTCTTAATAGTAACCAACTTCACAATTTTTCTACGCCACCTAATTCTCTCGAAAAGGGCAAAGGGCTTTAAGCGCCACTATCTTGTCTAGTACCTTGCGAACCCTTCACGGGGTAGTCCTTGGGAAGTTCGGGAGTTAATCTATAAAAATCTATTTCAAAAAGAAAAAAAAATTAATTTAATTTTCTAAATCTAGTTTTTCTTTCTAGTTTATCCTTTTTCTCTTCCTCTTCTTCTTTTCCGTTCTTTTAGTGCATGACCCGCGGGAGTCCGTCAGTTATTTTGGACTTGGACCACGAAATTGAGCGTACTCTTCGGAGAAGATCGCGATTTCAAGGTCCTATTATCCAAGTGCCGGTTGAGGACTCCGAGTCATTTAATACTTTAAGAATGGAAGAACCCAACGTAGATGAGGCCATGCAAAGGACTATGTCCTATTATGCACGACCGAACCTCGAGGGAACAGAATCGAGTATAGTCCACCCTACTATAGCAAATAATAACTTCAAACTAAAGCCTAGCATAATTCAAATGGTGCAGCAATATGTGCAATTTGACGGACTTCAAGATGAAGATCCGAACGCACATATAGCTAGCTTTCTTGAAATTTGCGACACCTTCAAGATAAATGGTGTCACAAATGATGCGATCAGGCTAAGACTCTTCCCCTTCTCTCTAAGAACTAAAGCTAAGCAGTGGCTTAACACACTTCCGAAAAATAGCATAACCACTTGGAATGAATTAACTGAAAAATTTTTGGCGAAGTATTTTCCGCCAGCTAAAACTGCAAAACTTAGGAACGACATCTCTGCCTTTGGACAAATAGACTCTGAAACCCTTTACGAAACCTGGGAGAGATTTAAAGAATTATTAAGACGATGCCCACATCACGCGCTGCCTGTATGGTTACAAGTGCAGACGTTTTATAACGGGCTAAATCAAAGCACGAAGCAAATGATAGACGCAGCTTCTGGCGGTACTTTAAATCATAAGACACCGGAAGCCGCTCTTGAGCTTTTTGAGGACATGGCCATGAACACTTATCAGTGGAATGTGCCTAGGTCCCGCCCGAACAAGCCTGCAGGTATCTATGAAGTGGACAACGTCTCCCAGCTCGCTCTGCAAGTAGAAATCCTAAGCAAAAAAATCACGGAGATGACTGCTGCCTCCGCCCCTCAGGTATGGGAATCTGCAACCCCTACTCCAGAACATTTAGATTATGTTAATAATTTGCCTAGAACTGCTTTTAATAATTTTTCTGCTGCGAATTTTCATCCGCCTGGTTTTAATTTTCCGAATAGTTATAACCCCGCTTTAAGAAATCACCCGAACTTTTCATGGAGTAATCCATCGAATGCGATGCGCCCACCCCCGCAAAATGATTTTTTTGCACCACCACCACCACCACCTCTTCAAAATTACCCAAAACCTCCAAGCTTGGAGGAATTACTTTCTAAATATATCACCACAAATGACGCCACTATAAGAACGTTAACCGGAAGCGTAAAAAGTCTAGAAAATCAAGTAGGACAGCTCGCGAAAATAATTTCTGAGCGACCCGCAGGGTCTCTTCCTTCCAATACCGAACCCAACTGGAGAGAGCAAGCGAAAGCTATAACTCTTCGGAGTGGGAAGCAAGTCTCCGGTATGGTAAATGAAGAGCCCGAGGCAAGCTCCGCTCCTGCTTTTAAAAATCAAAGCTCCGCTTCCACTTTTAAAAATCAATGCTCCGCTCCGCTTCCACCCTCTGCTGAAGAAGTAATCACCCCCGCTTTAGAAAATAATCTCACTCCACCACCCATCTTCAAAAATAATTCAACTCCTCCATACCCCTCTGAACTTAATAGACAACGTCAAGATGATCAGTACTCCCGCTTCTTAGAAATCTTCAAACAAATCCACATTAATCTTCCCTTCCACGAGGCTATTTCGCAGATGCCAAAATACGCCAAATATCTTAAAGACCTCCTCACAAACAAGAAGAAGTTAGAGAATCTTTCGCACGTCACGCTAAACGCCGAGTGCTCCGCCGTTTTAACAAATGGTTTGCCGAAGAAAATCAGTGACCCGGGTAGTTTCTCTATCCCGTGTGTCTTCGGTGATCTTTTTGTTAAACACGCGTTAGCCGACTTAGGCGCGAGTATAAACCTGATGCCCTTTTCGTTGTTCAAAAAGTTAGGGATTGGTAGCCTTAACCCCACGCGTATGAGTATCCAGCTAGCCGATAGATCCGTCAAGTACCCGTTAGGAATAGTGGAGGGCGTTCTAGTGAAAGTCGACAAGTTCATCTTCCCGGTGGACTTTGTCATTTTGGACATCGAAGAAGACGTCGAGGTTCCCCTGATCCTTGGCCGACCCTTCCTTGCCACCTCCCGAGCCATCATTGACGTAAGCAATGGTAAGCTCTTTCTTCGAGTAGGCGACGACGAAGTCACATTTTCTATCACCCCTTCGATGAAGAACACCTTACCGAACGATGACTCATGTTTTTTCGTAGACGCCGTGAGTGATGATTCTTCCTACTGCCTCTCCGACTTTGAAAAAGAATTTTCTACTTTTTGCTCCTCTTCTCTTACAACCGAATCACTGCAAGGAAGTGATGAATCTTCTTATTGTCTTTCCGACTTTGAAAAAGAGTTTTCTGATTTTTGTTCTTCCTCTTTTCTTCCCACTGAATCTGTACAAGAAGCCGTCTTGGCTGCTAGCCCCACCCCTTATTACGTTCCTTATAAAAAAGTTTATGAAGATATTATTTTTGAAAAAGAAAGAATCTCAAAATCCTCTTATGAAGAACCCCCTACCCTAGAACTTAAAGAACTTCCCGAACACCTTAAGTATGCTTTCTTAGAAAAAGACTCCAAGTTACCAGTTATCGTTTCGGCCTACCTCACGGATACGCAGAACGATAAACTTCTTCTAGTTCTACGTAAGCATCGCCAGGCTATTGCTTGGAAAATTTCTGATATCAAGGGCATAAGCCCATCTTTCTGTACACATAAAATTTTAATGGAAGATAATTCGCATAACTCTATCCAACCTCAGCGCCGTATAAACCCGAATATGAAAGAAGTAGTTAAGGGCGAGGTTATGAAACTATTAGACGCAGGAATTATCTACCCTATATCGGACAGTAAGTGGGTTAGCCTCGTTCAGGTAGTTCCGAAAAAGGGAGGGATAACCGTAGTTAGTAATGAGAATAATGAATTAATCCCGACACGGACGGTGACGGGTTGGCGTATGTGCATAGATTACCGTAAGTAAAATGACGCCACCCGCAAGGACCACTTTCCTTTACCGTTTATCGACCAGATTTTAGAACGTCTCTCCGGCCATAGCTTTTATTGTTTTCTCGATGGCCTCTCGGGGTACTTTCAAATACCCATCTCTCCCGAGGACCAAGAGAAAACTACGTTTACTTGTCCCTTTGGCACCTTCGCGTACCGAAGAATGCCGTTTGGATTATGCAATGCGCCAGCTACATTCCAGCGATGTATGCTCGCAATATTTGACAAGTACGTAGAAAGCATTATGGAGGTATTCATGGACGATTTCTCCGTGTTCGGCGACTCCTTCGATAGATGTTTAGAAAACCTCGAAAAAGTCTTAGAACGATGCGAAGAAACTAACCTTGCCCTAAATTGAGAAAAATGCCATTTTATGGTGAGGGAAGGGTTAGTTTTGGGTCATAAAATTTCTGCTAAAGGTATTGAGGTAGACGTTGCCAAGATAGAAGTTATTGAGAAGTTACCGCCGCCTACAAACATAAAAGCTATAAGAAGTTTCCTAGGCCACGCTGGTTTTTATCGTCGTTTTATAAAGGACTTCTCCAAGATCACTAAGCCCCTCACCCATCTCTTAGAAAAAGACGCTCCATTCATTTTTGATGACTCTTGTATTTCTGCCTTTGAATCAATTAAAGAAAAGTTAATTAACGCGCCAATTATGATAGCTCCGGTGTGGGACCTTCCTTTCGAGATTATGTGCGATGCGAGTAGTTTTGCGGTGGGGGCCGTATTAGGTCAACGCATATCTAAGAACTTCCACCCCATCTATTACGCTAGTAAAACCCTCACATCTGCACAAGAAAATTACACCACAACCGAGAAGGAGCTCTTAGCTGTAGTATTTGCGTTTGATAAATTTCGCCCTTACATTACTCTTTCAAAAATCATTGTTTTTACGGACCACTCAGCCCTCAAGTACCTTCTTGCCAAAACGGATGTCAAGCCTCGCTTGATTCGCTGGGTCTTACTCCTCCAGGAGTTTGACTTAGAGATCCGTGATAAGCGAGGAGCCGAGAACTTGGCCGCCGACCATTTATCAAGATTAGATAACCCCTTTATAGAAAAATTAAATGAAAAATCTTTTAATGACTATTTTCCTGATGAGAAGCTGCTTTTAGTTAATACATCTACTTCTCCTTGGTTCGCGCACATCGCCAACTATCTAGTGGCCCGGGTGCTCCCAAAAGAGTTCTCCTCTCAGCAAAAGAAGAAATTCTTTTCTGAGCTGAAGAACTACTTCTGGGAAGACCCGCATCTTTTCAAAATTTGTGCGGATCAAGTGATAAGGAGATGTGTTTCTTTTGATGAAGGAATTGATATTCTAAAACATTTGCATGAAGGTCCGACAGGTGGGCACTATCAAGCTGCTCGCACCGCTCATAAGGTGCTTTGCGCGGGTTTTTACTGGCCTAGCCTGTTTAAGGACGCGCAAGCCTTTGTGAGCAGGTGTGATAGTTGCCAACGGTCGGGCAATATTTCTAATAAAAATGAAATGCCGCAAAATTATTTCTTAGAGTGCGAAATTTTCGACCTCTGGGGAATTGATTTTGTTGGCCCCCTTCCTTCTAGCTTCGGAAACAAATATATTTTAGTTGCTGTTGATTATGTTTCACGATGGGCTGAGGCCCAAGCTCTTCCTACGAACGACTCCCGAGTTGTAGTCACGTTTTTAAAAAAATTATTTTCTAGATTCGGTACGCCTCGCGCAATTGTTAGCGATAGGGGTTCCCATTTCTGTAACGCGCAATTTTCAAAAATCCTTACTAAATACGGCGTTACGCATAAGCTTTCCACTGCCTACCACCCCCAAACTAACGGTCAAGTCGAAGTAGTTAATAGAGAAATAAAAAGAATATTAGAAAAGACTGTTTCAACTTCTAGAAAAGACTGGTCAGCCAAACTTGACGATGCCTTATGGGCCTACCGAACAGCGTACAAAACCGCCCTCGGATGTACGCCGTATCGGCTGGTCTATGGAAAATCGTGCCATCTGCCCGTAGAGTTAGAACACCGCGCCTTTTGGGCCTTAAAATTTTTAAACTTCGATCCCCACTCAGTCGGTGACCTTCGAAAATTTCAACTAAATGAACTCGACGAGTGGCGCTCTTATGCTTATGAAAATAATAAACTTTATAAAGAGCGGACGAAGCGTTTACACGATAAACACTTAAGGCACCCTAAAAACTTTAAGCCGGGCGACCAAGTCCTTTTATATAATTCTCGTTTACGTTTATTTCCGGGCAAATTAAAATCTCGCTGGTCTGGCCCGTTTTCTGTTTTAGAAGTATTTCCTTATGGAACTGTTTTAATTTCTCACCCTGATAAGGGTAATTTCAAAGTGAATGGTCAGCGTCTTAAACTGTATTTCTCTGGTGATGATGATGTCAGTCCAAACATTATTAAGTTTCTGCTTCACGAACTTTAATCTTGAACTTTTAATTTTTTTTTTTGCTAAAAATAATCTTCTTTCGGGACAACAATATTTTTGGACAAATATTATTTTTGATGCGTCGAGCTCAACGACGCTTTAACCAAAGGGCGCTCTTGGGAGGCAACCCAAGTTATCTTTTTCTGTTTTCTTTATTTTACAATTTTTGCCTCGGACGGCTCCGACAAGCTGAAGCTTCTGCGATCACCTGCTCCAACATTGCTGAATCCATCACAAAGTCCAAAGAAGATATTCGGGGAGCGGCATCACTCAGCTTTCGCAGCAAATAAATCCGGGGAAGTACCTGTATTTCAATTCTGTCTTTCAATCCTGTACTTTATTTTTCTCTCCTTCTCCAATCCCCTTCTTTAGCCATTGAGGACAATGTCTGTTTTAAGCTTGGGGGAGGATTTCCTCCTTCATTTTTGCTTAATGTAAATAATTTCCTTTTTGTATATATTGTAAATAGTTCCAAAAATAAAAAAATAAAAAAAAATAAATAATAAAAAAAATGAATATCTTAAAATTCCAAAAAAAGAGAAAAATTATCCAAAATCCAAAAAAAGAGAATATTTCTCAAAATTAAAAAAATATATATGTGTTTTTGAATAGTTTAGACATTTTGGTATTTCAATAGTACCCCTAGTTTTTAGTTTTGTTTTACTCAAAATCTCCTATAAACAACTTAGTTAATTATAATATTTCTAATCGTCCTTTTTAATTATGTTTCACAAGTAAAATGTTGGCCATGCTGTGTTTCTAATTCACGGTAGCATGTTAAGGTGAAATATTTTTCTAAAACTCGCATTTCTATTATGGTTTTTTGTTGTTTATTTCCTTTACTTTCTCAAAAATTCATCATTCACTATTTTCTTTCTCGTTTTTGAATAATTTTTGTAAAGTCAACTTTTGAATAACGTAGTAGATGTGAACGATCCAAGTCACCTATTATTTCTATTTTCAAGTTAATTTCATCAATCTTCTTTTATTATCTAGGACTCGTTTTTTGAAAATTTTTCAAACCTTTGTTTTAAATAAATTCAAAAGCGTGAAAATGATTTAGGCCATTTTTGTTTTCGTTTGAGCTTTCCTGCCAACCTAAAAACTTTTACCACTAGTTAGCCATTTTTGAGCCTTTTTCCGATTTCATTTGATAGCTCCTCCCTTCATTTCAGTTTCACCAAAGCCAAAATTTCCAACCTATCGAATCACACTAGCCTTTTTGAGTTTCATAAATTATTTTGACGATTTTGATAGGGTATTTTGTGATTTTTGTGGAGAAAGGTTTTCGAAAAAAAAAGGAAGTATGTTCAAAAGTGATATTTATTTTTGTTTGGCCAACTCAAAAAGGAAAATAAAAATATTTATGGCCTTTGTTTTGAAAAAAGAAAAAAAATGGAAAAGAAAAAAATGAAAAAGAAAGAAAAAAATGTGTATATATTTTTATGAAAATTTTTGAAACTCTTTGCTTTGGTTTAGTGTGATTTTAAAACCTTCACGTTTATCTTTGAATTCCACTCCTAATTATTTTCCTAAACCAAACGTTTCTGTCCTATTTAAGTCCTTTTGATTCACGCTTTTTGATTTTTTATTTAACAACTAAGATAAGAAAAACAGTAAATCAGTTTTAGTTTTAGATTTAAATCTAGATTTTTGATAATTAAATTGATATAATTATAATGCGTTGCTTGGATCTAGTAACAACTCAATGCGTGTTTTTCATTTTCGTTGCTTTACTTAAGTCCATTTAAAAATATCTCGGATGATTTGTTTTTATTAAGTAAAGTTTATAAAAGTTTTACCATACCTAAATAATTGTTTTAGACTTACATTTCACCTTTTCCCTACTAAGAATTTCGCATAGTACTTGTGTAGGCATAATTAGAACTTTTTGATTAGTCCTTTTTATAAATTTCTAGTTTTTATATTTTTTTGCTTGGGGACAAGCAAAGCTTAAGCTTGGGGGAATTTGATAATACGTTTTGTAGCCTAAACTATTATCGTATTTTATATTTTATATTGTACAAATTATGTCTATTATTAGTTTATTTTTATCCTTTTTATGTAAATTTTATTGCCACTAACTTTTTCCTATCTTTTTGCAGGTTTTCAGAAAAATCGCCAAAATGGCCTGTCACGCCCCCCTATCACGCCCTCCCTGGGCGTGACCTAGGGCGTGTCACCCGATCCCGAGGACACCTGCTGGAAGGGACAGAAAACGGTCAAAACCGCTGTCACGCCCCCCTGACACGCCCTCCCTGGGCGTGTCACCAGGCGTGACCAGGGGCGTGTCGCCCTCTGCCGCAAAGCTGCCGCCGCATTAAATGCCCTTCCGCCTCAGCACGCAAATAGTACTGTCACGCCCCATGTCACGCCCGTGACATGGGCGTGACACCCTCCTTTTTCGGCGACTGACGGATTTCCGACCAATGATTTGGACATGACATGCCTGTCACGCCCCCCCTGTCACGGGCGTGACCACCGACGTACCGAAGCAATCATCCCTCCCGCCAGAATCCAGAGCCCGAGGTCAAATCCGTACCTGTCACGCCCCCTGACACGCCCCCCCTAGGGCGTGTCGGAGGGCGTGACCAACCCGAGAAATTTTCTATAAATTGAGCCCCCTCCTCCCCATTTCAGCAAGCTTTGGTTGAGTGGGGGAGGTGCTGCCCCTTTGTTTCTTGATCCTTTTTCATGCTTTCTCTCTCTCTCTCTCCCCCTCTCTTTGTACTTTTTGTTTAACCCTAGTTTAATCTTAGTTTGTTCTAGCTTTTATTGTAATTTTCTTCTTGCTTAGTGCTTAATGTAGGGCTAGAATAGGGTTTAATTTTCATGCACTTGTAATTTTATTTTCATTAGTGTAACTTGCCCTTTTTCATTAATAAAATTGTTCTTCCCTTAGCTTGTGTTCTTCTCATGTTTTTCTACTCATCTCCCCCCCCCTCCACTCCATTATGATTAACTAATCCTCCTTGTACTCGATCTTAATGATCCGAGGTTAGAGCGATTATGTTATGATGTTTTAATCAATCTTTTCTTTTTAGGTTAGGGACTTGAATTACTCTTGATTAATCACGGGTTGGGGGTATATTTTTGATATATACTCTCCGCCTTTGCTTTCATTCTGGGCTAGCCGAGAGGCCGAAAGAATGAAGTGAGCATTCAAGAGTAAAGGGAGTTGTACGCACCCCTCGAGAGAGGCAGACGTCCAAATCTCCCGGATTGGAGTAAAATCCAATAGTGGGGTTCACCGCGTAAAGCGAGTTTTAGGCCTCCGATTTAGACGAGAGTCGGTCGGACCTTCCTAAACTCAGTTGGGCACGACTTCGAGAGAAGCGTGTTCAAGCTTTAGGAACCTCCACGGTCAAGGACCCTTATCCTATTAAGTTTAGATTTTTATCGCATTTTCTTAATCGTCTTTAGCCAAGGTGAATCTCGATCGGGTGCATTTCCATTTCATATTTTCTTCCTTTAGTAGTAATCTCCTATCTTGTGCTCTTTAATTAACTGCAGTAGTTTCCTTTCTAGCATAGTTCTTTTCTTAATAGCGTAACTTAATTGCGGTAGTTCTCTTTCTAGTTTGCTTTAATTCCTCCATTGCGCTTAGATTTTCTAAAAACCCTAGTTTTTCCGTCGATAAGATAATAGCGTTCGTGTGAGTAAGCTTAGCCAACAGTTCCCGGATTTCAATACGACACTTGTGTCCCCTTGCTACAATTCGATAGGTATACTTGCCTCATCAGGTTGCTAGTTCGGTTGTGTTTATTTTCTTTGAACCCTAGCACGCAACAGGGAGCTGCCTGGCACTGAAAAAGATACACCCTCTACTCCACCAGACAGGGTTGAGATAGCCAGTACTTCTGATTCAGAGAATGAAGAACAAAGGACTGCCAAGAAGAGAAAACTTCAGGTCTTTAAGAGAAGGAGCCAGAGTTATAAAAGGGCACTACACACTATTCCTCCACAATATGCTCCTGAGACTGATTACAACAAACTTTTGGTTGATTTACAAGTGAAATTTGATGAGCAAAGATTAGCTCTTGAAAAATATGTGGATGAAAGCCATAAGACCCTTCAATTTGATCTAGCCCAAGATATAAAGTCAATTAGATTTGAGGTCAATCAGAATAATAAAGAGATGCCAGATTGCTTCCACAAGAGGGGGCAATGTTGTGGTATTTCTAGCAAAGTAACAAGCAGAAATAAAGAAATAAGTGGATGATATTGCTGTCAAACAAGGCTATGTCCTTGAAAATCAAATAAGATTGAATGACAATCTGACTGAATCTCACAATGAGATAGTCACTGAAGTAAGAAAAACAGTTATTGAAATGACTGAAGCAAGAAATAAGGAGAAAGAAGAATTTGATAAGAAGCTACAAGAAGCCTTGGATTCTTTTAAAACAGCCCTTACTACTTCTCAGAAAACAATTTCTGAAAAGCTTCAAAAGTTAAAGCCATTCTTTAAAGATGGAATCAATTACCTGGATGGGCAAATCAGATTTCAAAAAGAGGCTTTGAGAGATCATGTGGCCAGAGAAATCATAAAGGGGGAGAGGGTGTTAGTATATGCCGGCTCTGATCAAGCCAAATAGGTAACCAACAGTATTAGAGCCACTCTGGGATATACACCCTTATGTAATGATGATAATGTGGCTGAGTCAGGTGTGCAACCAGCTCTACTTGAAGGTGATCAACCAGAGGTTGCCCAAGTCATTTACCCCTTGCAAATCTTGAAATGATACATCAACAAGTTCAGTCTATGTACAACCCTCCACAACAAGTTACTAATGTTATTATTGAAAAGGTAGATATGTCAGAAGCTGGTGTGAAAGCTCAGCAATATGCTCAATTATCAAAGAAGAGATTCAGAGAGCAGGCAGAGTTGAAACCTGATTTTGAGCAATGGAGCTCCACTTCTAGAAATATCATATTAACTGCCTGGAAAGCTGTCAAAGACCAAGTTCATGAAAGGGGTAAATGATATAATGAGCAGGAGTGGCAGAAGTATGAGGCTAGGCAGGAAGCCATAGTTCAACATAGAAGAAAGGCTAAGAGTGGGAAGCTACCTCCTGATGCTCAGGAGCCTAGCAAGTATTTCCCTAAGCCTTTTCATTATTTTTAAAGGCAAAGGATTAAGGATGGTGCACAAAAGAAGGCTGAGTTGAAAGGCAAGAAGCCCATTGAAGATACAGAACCTTCTATGCAGGCTCAGATTAAATCAGGAAAAGGAATAGTCATCATGGAGTCAGTCCAGCCTTAGTCTAGTTTTACTAGCTTTTTCCAAGAACTATGCATTTCTTAGTTTTTTTTAAAGAAGTCTATGTAAACAGTGTTAGAAACTTTTTGATATAATAAACAAAACAATGTTTTATAATCATTTAATTTGCATACTTATTCTGTGACATCAGTTTATTATTTGTTTTGTTTATAGATTTCCCTGTTAAATAATGCTTATACATCATCATGCTTATTTATCATAAGTGGTGTATATCATTGACAAAAGGGTTATGACTTCTCCAAATATGGGGATATTGTTGGGTACATTGGAATAAGTGTACCTGATTTGGAGAAGCCTCACTTAGCTCAATGATATACATCAAGGTGTATTTGATATTATTTTGAGTTTATATGCGCAGGTTAAGTATTAGCTAAAATGCAGAAAAAGTTTCTAAGTCCATGTGTCGACACCTGAAGTAATTGTGTCGACACACAGAATATGTTAGTCGACATCAACTATGTCGATACTGGGAGGCAGTGTCGACACACAGAATATATAGTCGACATACCGGGAGGCAGTGTCGACACACAGAATAGATAGTCGACATCAACTGTGTTGACACCAGGAGACTGTGTCGACACACAGAAGCAGAGTCGACATTAACTGTGTCGACACCTGGAGGCAGTGTCGACACATAGAATTTTTAGTCTACATCAACTGTGTCGACATACAGTGTAACACCCCTACCCGTTACGTGCAACATAGTAGAAGGTCCGGCCGGGGCCCCACACCATGTCTTACAAACAGGCTGAGACGTTACTAAGTAATACCAAATACGCATCCTATCACAGAGCATTCTAGCGGAATTTTAAAGGGTTGCAAGAATGAACTCAAACATTAACAAAGAAGTCCACAGTTAAACCAAACATGCCATAATATAAAACCACAAGTACGGCCTTATGGCCTCTTACAAGTGTTTCTCTTAATACAAGAAGGTATCTTCCATACATCGGCACGCAGGCCGGCCATACATGAGTTCTTACACAAGGTACAAAACTAGCCTTCGAGGGCTAGCACTTAGCAGCAGCAGCTTAGGGTCTTCCACCCTCATCCCTGCTTGGCCCTTCTTGACCTGCACGCAAAAGATCCGCCAAGCAGTGGCAAACAAAGCAACGGTCAGCATTTGGCTGACCATTTATAACGACCCTGTCCCTGGCACGGGACAGCGGAATTCCTTCCCTGCATAGCACTTATATACAATCAAAAGAGTATGCTTTAGCACATCACACTTGTACGCCCGTACAAGTCATCATCCATCACAAACGTCGGCACGACGGCCCGACGTTCCGTGCTCTCAGGGCACATTATCGGTGTACCGGAAAACCAGGGTCCCACCACCGTTCAGAGGTTTCAGACATGACGACAATTCGTGAGCATTCCAATCCTCCATGGCTCAAATAGCCGGAGCGATTCTCATTCTGTGATCCTAACAGGGCCTTAAGCACCCCACGGTTAGACAACCAGAACGCGGGTACAGATCAGCCTTTCCCGTAGCTCACATACGTCAGACGTCGATCAGGACTGACACGGGTACAGCTTCGCCTTGCCTGTTCGCCACACAGGCTTTTCCACAGTTGCAGCCCCACCGGCTCAACAAGTAGCATTCACAACGACAAGGGTTGAGATCACACAACATCAACCCACCCACATACTATCCTGCTGCACCAAGCTGTAGGTGTCCACCAAGAACATCACACGCATCACAATAATACAGAGTCTTGCTCTGATATGCATACAATCATCACCAATCCGGACCTACCTGTCCAGATGGGCTTCACACAGCATGCCTACCTGTACTTCTCGCTTCCGGGACTACTCCAACAAGAATCAAGGGATGGAGTTCAACATCCCAAGAGAATTCAACTCTACCTTTGTAGAGGATTCATGCATATGCAAAAAGGAAGGATTTCACATATCCAAGGAGGAAGTCGTTATCCTTGGAGGACGTTTTGGGGCCATGGCAAGCACTGCTTGGAGCTCTGTCTTCCCGAATATGGCCTCCGATCGCGAATCCGAGCTTGGACTAGCTGGATCTCCCTCTCCTTCCTCCCTCTTCTTCCTCCTTCCTTCTTCCTCCTTCCTTCTCTCACTTAAGAAGATAAAGTGAGGATAAGTTTGCTGGTTCGGGGTCTTATAGGGGCTGGGAAAACTGAAGACCACCAGATCTGGAAAGAGGGAAACAAACGGCCGAGATCTGCAGAAAATAACTTTTTCGGCCCTAACACGCCCTGTGACACGGGCGTGTCATAGGCCGTGTCCCTTAAGCGGCCCTTAAGCGGCAAAGAACCGCCTCACCACACGGGTTGAACACACCCGTGACCACCTGACACGGCCTGAGACACGCCCGTGTCTCTGGCCGTGTCGCCTCTCTCGACGAATCTCGTCGATCGCCGAGATTATTCTCGCCGATCGTCGATATGATCTCGCCGATCGTCGAGAAGGACACGCTAATGCGTGGAAAATACGGCAAGCGCACCGGTTGCATAAGTAATAAAGTTTGGGAATAAATCCCCGAGTGTCGGTCTCTTGAGGAACACAGTAAGGGATGAGTTAATGTCGAGGAGGACTTGAGATTGAAGTCCTCAGGTCGGCTCAAAAAGGGGGGGTTTTGATTGTTGCGGAAACAGGAAGTAAAATCTACAAGCTACTCCTATGCAACGCCGTTATGCGATGCTTCGCCAGGCGGGATGGAAACTTCACGGGCCGCTATGCACCGAATCGCTTGGCGGATGGACGAGTAGGCTAGCAGATGAGGTGGTTAGAATGGCGGAATGAGGGTCATGAGCACCTCTTCGCAACGCACGCCACTAGCAATTGCTAGTGCGGCAAGGGTGGATGGTGGAGGATGGAATATGGCGCACCTCAAGTAAATATAACAAAAACACTAACTCACATAGACATGAATAAGAGTAAATGTTAACTACAAATAAGCATTCTTCATCAATACATGGAAAATAACTAAGCTAACAACAACAAGAGGAAGAGGTGTGCGAATCGACCGAATCCGAAGCCTTATTGAGGGTTCACAGTTGGAATCTCGGGTTGTCAATCCGAGTCCAAGCTCAGTCCTCAACTACGTCCGGGGTAGAGGAGGCTGTCACTCACTCCCAATGGACCTGTCTTCTTCATTGAAATGACCCGGTAGATTGCGGCTCCAGCTCCTCCTAGCTTGATGGAGAAAGCTCGGTCAAAACTCCGCTTGAAGCTTGGGGATGAAGGAGGAGGCCGAGGGGATGCTCCGGCTTTGATTTGGCGTTGAAGGCTTGCCCGGAGCAACTCCCTATGGTGGAGGATGATGGAGGGCGGCGAAATCCCTCTTCGGAGCAGAAAACGGCGGAAAATCGCGGAAAGGGGCGATCTCCCGAAATTAGGGCAGAACCTGCGTATTTATAGAAAGCAGAATAAACAGCGCGCACGATCACTGGCGCACGACCAGTGATCGTGCGCCCTGTGGTCAGTGATAGTGCGCGAAGGCCAGGCAGAACTCCAGGAAAAAGTGGAATCAACGCGCATGATCAGTGGCGCACGACCAGTGGTCGTGCGCACTGAAGTCAGTGGTCGTGCGATTGCCCCGACAGTACTTTGGAAAGTGGGGAATAGGTATGCACGATCAGCGGCGCACGACCAGTGGTCGTGCGCAACAAAGCCGATGATCGTGCGCAGTAAACCTGTTTCCAAATAATCCCGGGACACGCACACGACCCCTAAACCCAGCACTGATATGCGCAGACATTCCAAACAAGCACAGAACGGAGTACAATAATAGAAGAACACAAAATAAACACAACCACGAGCCAAAAGTGCACTTCCTAAAGAAATAAGGATAAAATGAAATATGTGCGATAACGAACTCAAAGTGAAGTGCAAGCGTATAAAAACAAGCCCAGATGAGTCCGAAAATCATTATATAAATAGGACTCATCACACCCCCAGACTTAACTATTTGCGCGTCCCGAGCAAACAAAACCTAAGCAGACGGGGAAAATGAACTAGCTAACAAAGAAATTGCAAAACGGAGTACCATGCGAAGTCGCATGCTCGCGTGCATAAAAATAAAGTAGAGGAAATTTTTAAGTATACAAAATATTTTATATTTTTCACAATGCGTATCAAAAATTTATTATTACTCAAAAATGGAATCACGGTGAATCATCTGGTCCTATGTAGGAAGAAAGTAGGCAGGCCACTAAGGTGAGCATTGCCGAATACCGGGGTTCAAGATTACCCCCAAAGGAATCCACCAATGTCAGAAACCATAAGCTTGCCCGATCGCACTCTCTCCACGGCACTAGTCAACTTAAGCGCAACTCCGTAGGACTTCGGGTAATAATGGGGCTTGGGTTACGGTGAGGAAAACAAGGATAAACATGAAGGGTATGCACCTAACCCAAATGAGCTAACGTACAAAACTAGTACCCGCTGCCCACAAAATAAACACGGGTGCACCACACCCCCAGACTTAACTTTTACTAAATGGGTGTGTGCACCGCCTACTCCAAATCCAAATAATCTCAAATAAAGATTTTCAATCAAACTTTTTCTTTTCACTTTTCATTTTCACCCCTTTTTTTTTAATCATTTTCTTTTCTTTTTCATCTTTTTATTTTCATAATTTCAGCAGATATAACTTGAAAGCACTTCCACATTTTTCACAAATAATAACACCACATCATAACCCAACATGAAAATATAAAACACTAAGCTCGACTTGGGTGTGCGACTAGGATCGGCTATGGGGCTTTGGCGAATATAGTGGAGCTGAATCAAAAGGAAGGGTAGGCACAAAGGGGCTAGCAAGGGCGATGTTAGGAATGGGTACAAAGCTCAACCGGGCCAAAAGGTGGCCTACATCACTCTCACGCTAGACTAACCGTGTACCAATGCTTCAAGAATAGCTTGGGGCAAGTTCTTAGCAACCGAGAAAGATAATCCTTCCTCCCGACTCAAGCAATACGAGGCTAGTGGCGGCTACACACATTCCTACGCTACCGTTTGATTCACACCGGATTCACCAACTTTTGAGTAGAATAAGAAATATTTACGCAAATAGAAAAATATAGAACTATAAGCATACGAAAAAATTAAATCTACACAAATTTCTATACAAAACGAGAGCAGTTGACTAGAAACACAGCAAGGCCAACATTTTACTCCGTCGCACAATCCTAAACTAGCACAGAAATTTTCCAAATCTAACAAAGATACAAGTTCAACTCATGGCACGCTAACAGCTAAGCTCGCGCTCATGTGGGTGCAGTGGTGTGCGAAGCAATGAACATAAACAAAATAAAACACGAAAAGCTTCTAGTATGCAAAAGAAATGTGCATGTGCAAAAGGTAAACATGCTCTCCCCCAGACTTAGACTAAACAACACATCAAATGATAGAGAAATTAAAATCAGAATGAGCTAAGGGAAGAGGTTACCCAATGCTCAGCTAGTGAGCATACTAGAAGACGCGTGAAAACTAGAACAGCTCCACCATACGGAGAATCACGACCCCACCAACAAGAATGTCAAGAAAACCTGCAGGGGTGAGCTCCGCAAAAAAAAAACAAAAGAAAAACAAAATACATATAAATTCTAAACTAAGCTAGACATAAAAATTAAAATACAGAAATTTAAGATAACTACTGGGGTTACTGTCATCCCAGCACGACTTATTCGAAGCAGAAAAGCCTTAGCTAATGGTCCTATGGAAGAGAAGATGAACAGGTAACTGTTCCAATATCCGTTGCGGTAACGGGTATCGATACGACGATAGAACAGTTACCCCTCTACCTAGATAATAATACCTGAAAAGCTCAGGTAGAGGAAGCAGGAAATAAGATGAGGAGGCGACCTGGTCCTCGCTCATCTCATCACAAAAAGAATCCTTGCCTAGCAAGGTATCGTCCACCACAAGCTCGTTGGGGGCGAAGGTGAAGGTAGAGGCTTCAACTGCAAAAGGAGTAGGAAACTCCTCATGCAAGCTGAGGCACTCGCCGACAACCTGAGCGCAAGGCTCAATGTCAACCCAACTCACCTACAGGGAGTCAACCCGCACAGGCGCAGAAGGAGAAGGGGGGTCAAGGAATAAAGGAGAAGAAAAACTAAAAGAAGCGGAAATAGGGAGAGTGATCCCGGAATCACTCTCAGCAGGATCCAAACATAGATCACTGTCGGCGTCATATGAGTCATGACGATGGGGATCTGAGAATAGGAGGTCCTCGGTGGTGGTTTGGATCCCCTCATCCAACAAGGAAGTAGAAACCTCCTCACCGGCAAGGATTTCCTCATCACACCTCGGTACGTCACGGTGTTCCAAGACATAGTACTCACCATTGATGAGAATAATGTCCTCGTCACACCATGGCACATCCACATGTTCCCGATTCCCACAGGGCACAACATCATCGACCGACTCACTAGAAAGGGGAGTAGGTAATTCATGCAAAGAAAGCGGAGGAGCAACATCATCAGAGATAATATGCGCAGGTTCCTTCGGGGGTGAATCAAAAATAGGGGAAGAAGGCACAAGGAGAGAAGGTGTCGCAATGTCATCGCACTGACTAGTGGAAGGTCTGATGGGTGTATCCACAGCAATCCCCCATAGACAAGGTGGTACTGCGGATACATCATCAGAATCAGAAGGAGCGGCCATTTGAGAGGTGGATGAGACGATCTGGATATCTGGTTCATCATCCGCCTCCATCTGGCGCTGAAATTCAACACATGGTCGGTGCTATGACAACACAAACACCGTTTTCCATTACCCCTCAGTCCAGAAGGGACCGGGAGGAATATGAAAAAGGTGGAGGCGGAGACGAGTAGTGACCATAAGACTGTGGTACCGTGTATGGAGTACCGTGAGACAGCGGCGCTGCATACACGGGACCATGAGAATTATACTCAGTACCGTCAGTGGGGCACTCATCACTACCATGCCCATAATCCCCGCACCAATGGCACTTGATATACCAATTTGAATACATGGTGCAATAGAAAAGAATTCACCACAAGAAATTTTCTAAGCAGAAATTAAATACTCGCAAGCAAATAAAGAGTGGAACAGCCTGCTATAGCAAAATAAAAACTAGAAAGGGAATAAAATAAATAAAAACAACTAAAAACCAAAACAAAAATAAAACATGAAATATACAAATGGAAAGGGCAACTATCTCAAATCTTCCTCTCCAAAAACTCAAACGACTGTGTTCCCCGGCAACGGCGCCAAAAACTTGATGCGTGGAAAATACGGCAAGCGCACCGGTCGCACAAGTAATAAAGTTTGGGAATAAATCCCCGAGTGTCGGTCTCTTGAGGAACACAGTAAGGGATGAGTTAATGACGAGGAGGACTTGAGATTGAAGTCCTCGGGTCGGCTCAAAAAGGGGGGGTTTTGATTGTTGCCGAAACAGGAAGTAAAATCTACAAGCTACTCCTATGCAACGCCGCTATGCGATGCTTCGCCAGGCGGGATGGAAACTTCATGGGCCGCTATGCACCGAATCGCTTGGCGGATGGACGAGTAGGCTAGCGGATGAGGTGGTTAGAATGGCGGAATGAGGGTCGTGAGCACCTCTTCGCAACGCACGCCACTAGCAATTGCTAGTGCGTCAAGGGTGGATGGTGGAGGATGGAATATGGCGCACCTCAAGTAAATAAAACAAAAACACTAACTCACATAGACATGAATAAGAGTAAATGTTAACTACAAATAAGCATTCTTCATCAATACATGGAAAATAACTAAGCTAACAACAATAAGAGGAAGAGGTGTGCGAATCGACCGAATCCGAAACCTTATTGAGGGTTCACGGTTGGAATCCCGGGTTGTCAATCCGAGTCCAAGCTCGGTCCTCAACTGCGTCCGGGGTAGAGGAGGTTGTCACTCACTCCCAATGGACCCATCTTCTTCGTTGAAATGACCCGGTAGATTGCGGCTCCAGCTCCTCCTAGCTTGATGGAGAAAGCTCGGTCAAAACTCCGCTTGAAGCTTGGGGATGAAGGAGGAGGCCGAGGGGATGCTCCGGCTTTGATTTGGCGTTGAAGGCTTGCCCGGAGCAACTCCCTATGGTGGAGGATGATGGAGGGCGGCGAAATCCCTCTTCGGAGCAGAAAACGGCGGAAAATCGCGGAAAGGGGCGATCTCCCGAAATTAGGGCGGAACCTGCGTATTTATAGAAAGTAGAATAAACAGCGCGCACGATCACTGGCGCACGACCAGTGATCGTGCGCCCTGTGGTCAGTGATAGTGCGCGAAGGCCAGGCAGAACTCCAGGAAAAAGTGGAATCAACGCGCACGATCAGTGGCGCACGACCAGTGGTCGTGCGTACTGAAGTCAGTGGTCGTGCGATTGCCCCGACAGAACTTTGGAAAGTGGGGAATAGGTACGCACGATCAGCGGCGCACGACCAGTGGTCGTGCGCAACAAAGCCGATGATCGTGCGCAGTAAACCTATTTCCAAATAATCCCGGGACACGCACACGACCCCTAAACCCAGCACTGATATGCGCAGACATTCCAAACAAGCACAGAACGGAGTACAATAATAGAAGAACACAAAATAAACACAACCACGGGCCAAAAGTGCACTTCCTAAAGAAATAAGGATAAAATGAAATATGAGCGATAACGAACTCAATGTGAAGTGCAAGCGTATAAAAACAAGCCCAGTTGAGTCCGAAAATCATTATATAAGTAGGACTCATCACACGCCCAGTGACACGCCCGTGTCACAGGCCGTGTCACCTCTTCTCGTCGATCGTCGATCAAGATGCTCAACGATCGTCGAATGCGCGACCTGCAGCTACCCGAGGAGGACACGCCCTGTGACACGCCCGTGTCTCAGGCTGTGTCATTCCAAAAACACCCGAAACCCAACTTTGAAACTTAATCGAGACCAGCTCGAGTATTTTGCTTGACACGCCCTGGGACACGCCCGTGTCCCAGGCCGTGTCACTTGGCCTGAAAACCAAAACTGGGTTTTGGGGTATTACATACAGGACTTGTGTCGACACACAGCAGAGTTTCAACATAGTTGATTGTTGTGGAATGAAGAAGTAATTGTGTCGACACAAAGAGGTTGTCCTGACACATTCTCAAGATACAGTGTCAAGAAGCTGTGTCGACATCAAGGCAGCTATGTCAACACCACCAAAGACTGTGTCGACACTTAAGTTACATATGTCGACACATATTGCTAGTTTGTCTCGACACATAATGACAGTCAATCTTGACGCTTTGCTGACAGAGACAAAGGTTCAAGAACTGACTGGGGACTTGACAGCTGTGCATTCCAACAACTTTAATGAAGGTGTCGGACTTGTCAGAAGTTAGTTATAAACCGGATCAGCCGGTTACCATGGATGAAGTCTATAAATATAGATGGATTCAGAAGATGAAAAAGATGATTGATCATATACACAACTAACACAACTATTGAGAGATTGATCGTTGATCAAGAAAGTGCAAGGCACATAGAAGAAGATCTTCGTGAGAAGATCTAAGAAGACATACTGAAGTGATAATCCACTCAGATTTTGTCTAAGGTGAATTCATTCAGAATTCAGAAGGTACTTCAAAGGAATTGGGGAGAGAGAGCTCCAGCTGTTTTGAGGTCAAGAAGGAGACAATCACAAGTCTCTTAAGAAGTAGATTATGAACTAATCTACTAAGAAGATCAGATCCATATCTAGAATCCAAGAAGGAAGCTGGCAGTCAGTCAACTTAAAAGGAGATCAACCCTACTAAGTTCAGATTCAAGAAGCTTTGAAGAAAGCTAAGAACAGGTTGATTTCAGTCATCAGTCTCATCAAGAAGCTGATCAAGAATCCTCTTATCCTTTCTCTCTCATCAAGGGTAAGAGACCATCAAATTACTTATCAAATTCTGTAGGATCTTTTCAAAGATCTGAGTTGTAAGCCTGTGTTATAAAGGCTGAGTGTAGGAGATTTTGATCTCTAAGTGGTAAGGCTGATTGAGCCTGAGTGTAGGAGAATTTGTTCTCTGAGTTGTAGGCCGTGTGGCAAGGCTGAGGTAGGGTTGTTAGCCTGAGTTGTAGGAACCTTATAGGGTTCTGAGTTGTAGGAACCTTTCAGGTTCTGAGCTGTAAGATCTGTGGATCTGAGAAGAAGGAAGAAGTTAGGCCGAATCTAGCACACTGCTAGATAGGTGAAGGGGGAAAGTGGATGTACCCAGACCTTGGGGAACCACTATAAATATATGTGCAATCTGTGATGCTTGTGTTATTTTAGATTCTGTGATTGCATGTGTTGTGTTAACTGTAGGAATTTGAGATTTGTCTTAAAGAACTGAAGTTATATTCTGCCTTAGTTTAAAACAAGGAAAAGAATCTATTCACCCCCCTCTAGGTGTTTAGGTTGTCTTGAAGTTAAATCTATCAGGGCTCACTCAACGTCAGGCCGTGTTGAGTCATCTCAATGCTTTTCCCTAACCTTGATTTCTCCCCCGAGTGAATTTCTTGATTTTTTTTGAGGTTCCTTGTCGGCTATTTTTCTTGTTTTTTTTCCAAAAGGTCGAATCGTGGGTCGTGGTTAGTAGTGGTGGTTTGAAGCTCTTAATTGGGGAGGTGTTGTGTAATTTAGCCAAGGCCACCATTTTTCTTTTATCTTGCTCCAGGTACGGGCTGGGCAAGGGGGTGGGAGGTCCCTAGTGCTTTCACATGTAGACCCCTGAGCTTGGTTTTTTGGAAATAGTGGTTGGGGGACTGAGTTTGCCTCCAATCCGGATCCGCGATGTTTTTGCTACTACCATCTCTCATAGCTTAGGGTGTTAGACGTTTCTTCCTTGGTAGATTGCAGCATTTGGGCTCATGGTAGTCTTGTTGACTCTGCAGCTTTTGGGTAGAGTTACTGTTGTGTCCTCGCACTTAGTGCACTTCCTTTTTGCCTTGCCTTGGGCAGTTGTGACTATTACTGCTTTGTTTTCCTCTTTTACGTATCTTCTGATTGACACTTTCGAGCAGTTTTCTAGTTTTGCTTGCTGAGGTATTCTTTCTTCTTTGAATGCCTCAGGTTCTGGATAGTAGCCGCTCTGACGGCTAGTGGTGTTGTGTTGTTGCTGGTGGTCTCTGGTGCTATAGAGATCAGTTCCTTGTTTTTGCGAGGTAGTTTTGGTGTTGTTTTTCTTACAGACATACATACTTGTCAGTGGGTTCGTGTCAGTTTGTTGGCGCCCACTGGTAGTTTTTACCTTGATACTAGATATATTACTTTTTGCTGCTACCTTTCTGGAGTTAGTCTACTTGCTCTGGGGATGATTTATGCTAGGTTGCTAGTTACATTTAAACCTAAAAACACTATTATAAGTATTATTCATAATCAGCATGTTTTATAAAACTCGTCACTATTTTTCAAACAACGTAAAAAGATCATTTTCTTATATATAGAATAAAATAAATGTAGGGTCTTGCATAGTATAGGTTGTCCTCTGGGGACACTTATGCACTCTTTTAGGATGTCAAAACTGAATAAAGTATTTTTCCGCAGCGTATAAGTATAGTTTTTAAATTGTGGACTAGGTGATCCACCGAGCCGAGGGATACGGCCTTTAAAAATATAACTGATTTTCTAATCATTTAACTTATGAATTTTCATAAAGTATAGTTGCTTGTGGTTTGCTTGAGCGTCGGCAGTTATCCCCTGCTCGACGTGGCATCATGACGCGTGTTTTCTCCTACTCTGATAATTCGTTTTCCTCGGAGAAAATGCGGGTTGTGATCCCGAGTCACGAGCCGAGTTCAGATCCGCGAAGACGAGCCCGTTGTGGTCGTTTTTATCCGGCTAGTTTCTCATCCATGACACCAAAACGAACCTTAAGGGTAACGATCTTCCTCCTTAGACATGTGAAGTTCTCATTTTGGCACGTTGCATGAAATCCCCCACCAATTGGTGGAGATCGAAGGGATTTCAACGGGCTGATCTTTGGTATTCCCGGTGAGATACTTGCATTTAGAATCTGGAATCGAAGTATGGAATAGACATGCTGTGCGAAACTCATACGGACAGGTTGGTTTAGATTGATGATGGTTATCTTATTGATTTGCATGCCAGAGAAGACTCCGTAGTTAAACGTGTAGTTTCACAATCGCGAGGTACGTAGGTTGCTGCGAAGAGAGTACTAGAGATGGTCTCCAAGAAAATACCCAAGTTCTGGGGAAGTATACGTGCTCTATCTTACTACTGTGCGTCGGTAGTGCTACCGCTGACGGTAACTCCCAGAGAGTTCTTGTGAGACCTGTCTCTTGGAGACCAGGGGGCCTGTATGTTGATCTGTGAGCTTAAATTGCTTTGCTATGGTGACCATGAGAGTCAGCCTTGGAACATAATGTAATTATGTATTGTGTGACTGTGCAAGGGGAGGTTGATTCGCGTTGTAGCTTGCGAGCCTGACGGTTTGAGCAACGAGCTGTGACTAACCTATACCCACCCTATGACGTTTGACTTGGATTGAATTACTAGCTTGTATCTAAAGGTAATAAAGCACCTTTGACTTTGTCAGAGCATAGGAGGAAGAGAGTCTTAAGCTACGGGCCGGAAAGACTAGAAATGCTCAAATGTATCATTTTTGAGAACGGTGGTGTGGCTTGAATCTCAGCACACTAATAATGTGTCATGAGTACACGGGACGTGTGGCCGGCTGTGCCAACGTTTGTGGTGAATGGTGCTTAAGTTGCACATTCTATTGTCTTTATATGTATATGTCGTTTACCTGCAGGGAAGGAGCACCGCTGCCCCGGGTGAGGGGCGGAGTCGTTATAATTTGGTCAGCTAAAGCTGACCGTTGCTTTGTTTATCACATCTTTGTGGATCGTTCCGCATGTGCTGGGGAGTCAAGTGGAAAGTAGCGGGTTGAAGCCCTTTGTGCTATGTCAGGCCTCGAAGGCCAAGCAGAGCTTCTTTACTACTTTTATGTGTTGCCGGTCTGCGTGCCGATGTATGCAGAACACTTTAATTTATTGGAAATAATTTATAACGCCTTACGACCAGACTATTTGTGTATTTTGGTTATGATTCCTATAGTGTTGTAGTGGACATTCCTATGGTTGAGTTCTTAATACATTTAAATGCTTTCGCTAAACTGCAACTCTGAGTTTGGATATGAAAATGATTTGGAATCAATGCGTAACTCCACTGGCTGTCTGTGGAAAATGGCGTGGGCCCCAGCCAGACCTTCTGTTATATTCTACATGACAGATGGGGGGTGTTACTGTGAACACCGACGATCCCTAGGAGGCCGGTGGCCGTCGAGCACCTAGCCGCCGTCCTCCGCGATGTGATGGTGTTCCATTGTGAGGGCTTATGACGCGAAAGCCCGCAAAATCACGCGAAATCACGCACAATGACGACTGAAATTAAATCTTCGCTTCTTCACACGCCAAATTCATTCGCATATGATCTCTCCCCTATGTATATATACACACACATCATGTTCTTTTAACATGAAGAATATGATTAAAGTTGAACAACTGAGTTCTCCATATTTGAAGAACCAGTATAATGATGATCTCTAAATATAGAGATTTTTATTGAGGATGCACTTTGACATTAGATACTTTGCAATATGTATTTTTTAAAAATTCAAAATAAATGATTAATAGTTAAATGAAATTACTAAATGGGGCACGACCTTAATTATTCAAACAACTAAAACGGCCGGGTTCATTTCGTCATTTAATGCGCCCAACAGTTTCTTATCTGCAATCTAACTGTGCGAGTCAACGATCGTCATTTGCATCTGAATTGTATTCGGATTGAATTTCATCTCCATCTCCCCTCCCTCTTCCACGTCCAAATTCTCACGCCGTCGACTTCTTCCATGAACTCTCCGCACGTCTCAAAGCTGGAAGTAATGCCACGAAACTGCTACTCCATGAGTTAACTCCCGCTGCCCCCGCCAATTACAATCCGATGGCCGAGGGCGGCGGCGGGAGAGGATTCGCTGCATCGGCTTTGTCGGCGGCGGAAGGCGTTAAGCGTCCGTCAATATCTCTGCCTCCGCGTTCTACGGTTGAGAGCCTCTTCCGCAGCGGAGTCGCAGAGGCGAGTCCGGGCCCGATGACGCTGGTATCGAGCTTCTTCGCGGAGGACGCTGAGTCCGAGTGCCGCTCCTTCTCTCAGCTCCTTGCCGGAGCTATGTCTTCCCCGGCGGCTATGGCTGCGCCCCGGAGGTTCTTGGCGGAAGGGGATGATACGTCGGCGGCCCGCGCGGAGGTGGAGACGAAGCCGAACGATACGCGACGAGGAGGTGGGTGTTTGAACTTGGGGCATAGCCGACCAATGAATTTGTTGGTGGCCCAGTCGCCGTTTTTCACAGTTCCGGCTGGGCTTAGCCCCGGTGGTTTGCTCGACTCTCCCGCCATCTTTTCCTCCAATTTGGTTGGTGTTTTTCTTCAATCTCATGTCCTTCCCCTTCACGTTTTGGTATTTTTAAATTGTTAGGAGTTTCTGATTGATGGTTCTGGAGGTTTTGAAGCACCTAAATTTTGATTCAAGCTACGAATTATTAGATGTGGAATGATTACCACAAAGACAAGGATTAACCAAGTTTTGCTAATTTTCCCACAAAAAATTTATTTGCCAATTTTCAGTTTCTTCTTCTTTTTCAGCTGTTAATTTTTGATTATTACATCTTCCATTCTGTCCATGGATAGCATTTTGAGACTGTCTTTTTGGTTGTTGCCTGATTTTGTGAGCATCAACTAGAATATATACTTAGAAGCTAATGTTATTAGAGTCCAATGCTAGAATTATTGTGAAAAAAATGCCTGACAAAGTAGCTGAGAGGATTTGATATTGAAATTGAAGGACAAGCTTTTTAAATTGATAGCATGCAAAGGGAGTTTAGTTTTGAGTATTTCAACAGAAAGGAGTGCCTTAACATATAACCCCTATGGGAACAACCCTTGTAGTGGAGAAGCAGATCTTCAAAGTTGTATCCTCGGAGAAGTGGATGGTTGGAAATAAGTAGTCCTGGCTTCCCTTGTTGACCTCATCCATTGTATCTGATCAAGGCTCCGTTTGTTTCGTCTGTTGCTGATTAAAAAAAACGGTTAGAAATGGAGTTTGAAAAAGGACTTTTTTTTTGGAAAAATGGAGTTCTGTTTGTGTAAAATGGAGTTTGCAGAACCGTTCGAAAAGCATTGTAGAAAAACGGTTTTGTAAAAATATAATTTTGTAAAATATATTTTTTAAAAATGTAAAAGCATGAACAATTACTTTTTTCCTCTAGCATTGGTGTTGAAATTGTATTTTATGCACTCAAATGAAATTGATATAAGAAACAAATAATATTTTCTATAAAGCAAACAATATTGAATAATAGTTATATTTCCTATAGCATTTCTATTGCTAAAATATTGTAGAACAAAACGAGTGCGCAACACGTAGTAAGATCTCAAGTATCTCTATTCTATGATGTGCTCAATGCAAATAAAGATTTGTAATGGAAAGGCCTACAATCCTGGGCATAATTCCTCCTTGGGACACAATAATGGAAGACTGCAAGAGCTCCTTGAATAATGGTGATAGACAACTCTTCACAGTTTCTTCAATAATGCTTGGAATTGGACCGGATAAATCAAAGAAGAATGCTCATCATGCCAGACCTTTACTCTGCATCCGCCAGTCTTCTCCAGAGACAGTTACCGCGCCCTTAAAGTTCAGCACCAGATCCCCTCCACCCCTGTCTTCGGCCCATCCATTCGGTCTGACGTTACCGTCCACGCTAAAGGGCCGGATTTCTGCCTGCAGCTCGACGGAGAAGAAGGACAAGCTTCGGTTGAAGACAGAGAAGAAGTAGCTTCGATTGACCAGCACTAGAGATAACAGTGAGAAGCTTCGATCTCTTTCACCATTCTGTGATCCGTCGACAATAGTTTAGGGTTGGACGAAAAATCAAGAGTGAAAAGGAGCGGGGAAAATCAAGAGATTCCTCCTTCCACTTCTGCCTTCTGCACGTCTTGCACGTCTGGATGCACAAAAAGTAGTTATGTGCTCTGGTTCAACATTACGCTAAACTCAACTTTTTTTAAAAAAACGCCAATTCAATTTTTAGCGCCTGCAAACCCCTTAGAAACATAAAATGTCATTTTTGCTAAACCGAAAAGGAGTCTAAACGCTTAAACAAACGAAGTCTAAACTTAGATTTCTAGTCACCTCCCGATAAGCTTACCAAGATATCTTCATGTTTGTCATAAAATGTTAGCAACCCTCGTAAATTATTTTCTTAAGCATTAATCAACCTGAAATGTGAAGAAATTCATTGATGGTTCTCACGAGATACAACCTTAGTGAACATATCAATAAATTGAGTACAAGAAGAAGCAATGGGAGTTGATGATCTTGGCTTGAACCTTTTCATAGATAAAGTGGCTGCCAATGTCAATATTTTGGTTCTTTCATAAAATATTGAATTAGTGGCTATGTGAATTGGTGCTTGCTTGCCAATACATGTCTCCTTGAACTAGAAATCCCAATTTACCCAAGATAGATTTGAGCTATATAATTTAACATGTAACATAGGCAAGGTTGTAGATTTTGGATGTCGGAGACACTTCGGTTTGAGTTTTTATGTCGGATTTTTATATCGGGGGATATATTGTGAATATTTTATATATTGGATTTTAATATTTAATTAAATATATATAATTATATGTTATTTTTTTAAATTTTATGCATGCCACAATACTAAACTATTTTACAACCCATTGAACTTTTAAATATAAAAAACTATATGAAACATTTCACATACAATAAGTTAATGATAGAAGTAATTTAAAATTTTTTTCAACTATATATTTATTCTATGACATCAAAATTTTAATAATTAAATTTCAAATATATCTTATTTTTCAATCTCCATCGCTTACATACTCATCTATAGTAGGCTGAGTAAATAGAATGTGGTTATCATCACCATCATCATTATCATCCTCGTCATCATCAATATTCACCATCTACTCTTGTACCTCCCCGAATCTAATATCTTAGTTGTCAATAGATTTTGAGATGTGTTGGAATATTTCAACTTCAATTAAGCACTGAACTTTACAAAAACAAAATTGTTCAATCTTTTGTTGTCGAGTTTATTCCTCTTCTTAGAATGCATCTATAGATTTAAGAAATATTTAAATAATGCATACAATCATATAATAAGATATTTATGTTAGACTAAATAACTAAATTAATGCACACTATCTCAAAAGTGCTCCAATTCTTCTCACAGCCAGATGATGAAGTAGTTAGACTCAAAATCTTCATAGCCATAGTTTTAAGGTATGACGTATCAATACCGTTAAGCCTCCACCAATGTACCATGAAAAATAAAATGACAACACATTTTAATTATGCGTTATTAAAAATTATAGAGTTAATCAAACAAAATATATTAAAATATACCTGGATTTAAGTTTGGATTTTTAGTTGTCTCTTTGCCACGTCTGTACTAAATAATCCTTATTAAAGATCAAGCTTAACACTGATGTGATTTTGCGTAGACGGATCTTTTCTATAAATTATTTAGAGACACTTAACAAAACCACTCATAAACCTTCCGTCGATCTCAATCTCCACTAGGCAGGAGTAATAAAAATATGGGTTTATGTAATATCCTGCAAGGTGCAAAGGCCTGCTCTTCCTCTTCTCCCATCTGCTATCGATCAACTTCCATATAAGAAGATATTTATTATCTTGGTGATCGAGAACATCAACCTTCCCAAGCATTTTTTATATTCCCATATAATCACCCTATGGAGGGCGTATCTCCGTCGATTCTTCTCAAAATCTTCACAAATGGGGTGAATATACCAAGAACTTGCTCGACATTCGCCAAAAATCTTGCGCTCATCACTATTATTGCAGTCTACTATATGCAAAATAATTAAATACTCTCATACAAATAATTAAATAAATTATGCAATTCATATAAATAATTAAATAAATAAATATGCAATGTATTTATCTGCTTTCCCCCGACACTACTGGTCTAATTTATTGCAACCCACTTTGTAGATATTAATAGAACCTCAACTGATTCTTCTACTCTAAGATACTCTTCAAAGATAAAAACTCTTCAAAGATAAAAGTGTTGTAGCGAATCTAGTCACACTTGGTCGAATTAGCTCATGAGAGTCCAATTCCTTTGTCGACTCTCCAAACATGTCGAGAGAGATGATGTGACCATAGATGAAGACAAAGAGTTGGTGGCCCAAAAAGATGACACTCTTTATTGGCTTCAACTTTCCTATATCTTATAACAAAAAATTAATTGTATGAGCTGCTCAACTTGGCCAAAAAAGCTTGGGCCTCTTCAAAGCCATAAGCTTTACTACAACCATATTATTGGACGTACTGTCCATCACAATCTGCAAGATACTGTCCTCTCTTGGGCTCTCAGGGTTATCAATCGCCTCATCCAATAAGTCAAAGATGAACTTTCCATCATGTGCGGAGGAGGAAACATTGTTTGAAAGCCAGAGTGCCACTCTGGACTGCAGTGTATCATGATGTTCATCACACTTTTATCCTTCCGATCAGTCCATGCATCAGTCATGATAATGCACCCATCCAATTTACAGGTTTGCGTGAATGTGCCCAACATCTTCTTCATCCTCCCCCAATCACAAAATCTTTTCTATCAACTCATAAATGTAGGGATCTTCATCCCAGGCTCGCATAACCCAATAACATGCGACATCTGCCGGAAAGAAGAGTTACATACGACATTGAATGATATCCCATTTTCATATGCCCATCTACCTATGTACAAGGCAACATTATCCATGTCTTTCTTTTTGTACTTGCTCTTAATTGTACTATGTTAGGAATATTTTCCCTCGACTCCATAACAACATGAACAAATTTGTCCATTGGATCCTTGGAACCTGTCCCCGAATGCAAACTCCCACGTATAGTAGATTCCTCTACATTATCATGTACTCCTCCAACTAGCACCTCATTCAAGCTTGCTTGTAACTTTGCACTCTTCGCTCCCTTGTTCTCCAAGTCTGAATAGAGGGCCGACTCCAAGTTTTAATGTCGATTGGAACTTGAAGGCATGAATTAACATTACCCTTCCACTCAGCCAAGTGATGCTTGAAATGAGTAATTCTACTATTCACCGTCTGCTTACAGTAGTTGCATTTGATTCGATTGGTGTCATTTGCAACCAACTTCTCACCAAATGCCCAGAACGGATCTCTACCAGTTGGTACCATTGAAACGAGTACCTCACTAGACCCAGCAGAAGAAGTCATTATAGGGAATATAGAATAAAATAAATATTAGTTATATTATATAATTGCATCATGAGAGGAAATAATCAAAATTACTTGATTAGTTAAAAAAACAACATCAGAACCCTTAACTTCATTAGATTGTTAGATCTTCAGTTGTCTTTCAAATTTTTCATGCAACATTTTATTTATCCAACGATATTTTGCATCATTAGTAGTATACAAAGTTATCATTATCAAATAATTCATCATTCAAAGTAGAGAACTTACGACATCCAAGTATCCAACATTCTATTTATCAATTAATTTCTCAAAAGGAATAAGACCTCGAGTATCCAATATTTTATTTATCAAAGGCACAAAGAAGTCAAGCAACCAAAAAAAAAAGAAGTTGGATATACATTAATCATTCACTAGACATACACTATCAATTGCAAAATGAAGTTGTTACTAAAGCAACAACAAGTCATAAAGCCGCAAGACAACCGGAAATATATCGCATGAACAAATCATAAACAAGTCATAAAGTAGCAAGACAACCAAAAAATAGCAATCACACAACCACCAAGCAAGGAGCAACAAGATATTTCACATCAATAAGTCATAAAGCAGCAAGACAACCAAAAAAATAGCAACCACACACAATCACTAAGCAGGGAGGAAGGCAACCAACAATCCACGACCACGAAGCTATAACCACCAACAAGGTAGTAGGGCAGCAAGGAAACTAGCAAAGCACAACCATCAAGCTACAACCACCAGCAAGGCAGCAAAACAACAAGGAATCCAGCAAACCACGACCACCAAGCTACAACCAGCGGCAAGGCAGCATCACTGCAAGGAAAATAGAAGAATGCCGAGCGAGAGATTGAATGTGAGAGACAAGGAGAAGAATGCATAGCGAGAGATTGAGAGGAAAATGCAGGGAGAAGAATGTACCAGCCGAGAGAGTGAGAGCACCCGCGGGAGAGTCGAGAGCCCAAGAGAGAAAAACAGCGAGGGCGCAACTACCACATAAAGAACCAATCGAGAGAGTCAGAGCACCAACGAGTGAGTCGAGAGAACCAAAGAGAACAACCAACGAGTACGCAACTACCAGAGAAATGTGCCAGCTGATAAATTGAGAGCACCAACAAGAGAGGCGAGAGCACCAGAAAGAAAAATCAACAAGGATACAACTACTAGAGAACAACCAGCGAGCGCGAGAGAGTCGATGGAGAGCACAGTCGGAGAGCGCGAGGGAATTGAGGGAGAGCTAGGGCAGGAGAATGAAAAAGGGACGAGAGCTCTTAACTCTATCAGCGCGAGACGCACGAGAGATACTGAGAGTATAAAACTTAATAAGTAATAACGTAACATAAAAATTTAAATTTAAAATATTTTTAAAAAACGGGCCGATATATCTTTCATTTTTGGGCGATATATCGACCCGTTTTTTTCAAAACGCCATGCCTCATTTTCAGAACGGAAACATGACGTTTTAAATCCAAAACCTTTATGTAAGCCGACATATCGGGCATGTCGGCCGACATATCGGGCATGTCGGCCGACATATCGGGCATGTCGGCCGACATATCGGGCATGTCGGCCGACATATCGGGCATGTCGGCCGACATATCGGGCATGTCGGCCGACATATCGGGCGTGTCGACTGATATCTACAACACTATTACATAGGACATGACTTCATATTCTACTTTAGTCAATGATTGTACTACAATATTACTTCTGTAGAGAAGAACACACCTGTAGAGAAGAACACACCTGTAGGTTTTGTCTCACTTCCTTATCTTTTCAGCATCACACCCATCCCATATATAGAAGCACTAGACACTTTTTGTGTTGTGGCACCTCTCGGCTTTCGGTGAGTCAAAGGTAGCTTTTCATATATCAGAAGAACTAGGCACTTCTTGTGTTGTGGTCATCTCCAGGAATAGGTGGAAATAAGGACAAGATAAAAGTTCAAGTATAAATTGAGTGATATCTGTCATACTAAGAAGGGGTACTTATTATGCCCAGTATGGAGATTAGGAAAGCAGGCATATCCATAGAAGCACGCCCTGTCTTTGGAATGTGGAGAAGAGGTGGATGATAGATCATGAGTAAAGTTCTACCAGCTTGCACATTAAATTTCTTGGTGTAATAAACTTCCACCTCCTTTAATCTTTGATAGACTTGAACTTGTTTATCAACAAACTTCCTTTAGAGTGCTAATCATCTTTCACCCCTTGGTCAACATCATCCAGAATAGGAAGAGTGGGGGAGGAATTATCACTATATCGGGCCCAACTTTATGATCAAGGTGACACAACCAAATACCCTGATTGGTAGCCTAAATAGAGGTATTTGTCATCTGGGCTTGCAAGGGAGGTTTCCCTCAAAGCGTCGAACAACCTATATTTAATCATAAAATAGTTGTAAGAACTTTTTTCTTTTTGCTGACTCTTAGGAACATGCATTGCTTCTTGTTAGAAAAGATATTGTAAAGGCCCACCTAAATGGCCCATTTATTCTTTTTTCTCTCTCTTGCTGTATTTGCCCCACATTGTGTATAAGGGACTCTTCTCCTCTTTTCCTCCTATAAATATGTTCTCATACATTGTATTGATATACTGAAGAAGGATATACGAGGTTGTTGGCTCTGTTCATCTTTTCCTGTGTACTTTTCTACATGGTATCAGAGCCATACGATCCTACCTCTTACTTCATGCAGCTAACTTTTTTTAACCTACAGTGTCTGTGGTTTCCCGCTGGCTATCCACGCCTCTCTTGCGGTCTCCTACCCGCCAGCTTCTAGCGGTTTTCTCCTTTCTATCCACTCTCTCTTCTCCTTCCGTGGAACCACCCCCCTCTCATCTCTCCCATGGCTTTTATAGCTATCTTCTGCTACCGCAAGGTGGGTCCCTACTTCTCCTTCTCACGCTGACTTCTCTTCTTAGCCGCCCTCTTCTCATTTCTCCTAATCGTGCGGTCTGACTTATCTGTCCGCACCTTCCTTGATCTACCCGCGCGGTCTGCTTCTCTATTCTACTCGCGCGTATCCTTGTCGTGCGGTCTGCTGGCTGCTAGTCGCGCGGGATGCCCACCGCGACTTCTCCCTTTGGTGCTGCCTGGCTGCTTGGTATGTTTTTTTGGTTCGCCCACAGATTGTTCTGCTTGACTGTGCGGTCAGCCCGCTGCCACTTCCCTTGCCACTGCTACCTGCTCTTCTTACCGTGGCTTACTTGTGTTGCGGACTGTCCCTTGACCGCTGCGACTAGCTCTCCTTGTCGTTGTCCTGTTCATCTTACCACGGCTTACTAGTGGAGCGGCCTGTGTTTTGCCGCTGCGACTAGCTCTTCTTGCTGCTGCGACTTGTCTTCTGAGCGATCTGCCGACTAGCTGTCCTGTGTAACCGGCTGCCTCTCTTTCTCATGGATACATCTATTGCTACTTCTTCTCCCACAGCCGTATCTGCTCCGCCTCCTGAACTACGTGACGAGTTATGCACCACAACTATCACTCTGACAGGGACAAAGAACTTTGTTGAATGGACGCATTCTGTTCGCCGAGTTCTTCAGTTCAAGCGCTTTTTGAATCACTTAACACACGATGTTCCCGCTGCTCCTACTAATGACTGGGTTCGTAACGATGGGCGTGTTCAGACGTGGATTCTTAAATCCTTTGATGGTGCCTTACCGCATGACCATGTATCACGAAACGGCCAGGTCCATATGAGATGAGCTTCATTCACTTTTCTCCGACAAGGACAGTCTTTAGCACCTGTATGACATCATTACTGGTCTTCAGACTCTCGATATCAGCGATGCTACCGACTTAACTTCTTTTGTTACTCGCTCAAAGACTCTTGTTGAAGCCTGGATTCAACATCAGCCCACAACTACGGATCTTACTGCCCAACGTGCTCAAAAGGTGGCTGTCGGTATTGCCATGATGATGGTTCGGGTCCCGCCTCATCTTCAGAGTATCCTTGCTCAGATTCCCTCGTCTGCTGCTACTCCCTCGTTCTCGGATGTGTGCTCCATGCTGCTAAAAATGTCACCACCTCCTAATATTACTGGACCTCCTTCACCGGCCCTTCTCCAGTGTTTTTCTGAGCCATTGCTACCTCTCCCTCCTCCCACTCGTGGAGGACATTCCGGTTCTCGGGGAAGGGGTCCGCTGACCGTGTCCTAAATGTTCTTTCTGCAGAAAATATGGGCACCTTGAGACAACCTGCTTCTGCAAACATGGTCGTCTTCCTCGTCCGACTGCTTATGTTGCTGATCACAGTCCCTCTGCCACTCGTGCTGAGCTTGACGACGTTCACAGACAGCTCCAGCATCGCCAAGGGATACTCAGTCACCCGCCGACTTCTGTGGCCTCACTCTCCAATGAAGGTATCGCATGTCTCTCTACGGGTCAATGCTGGATAGTGGACTCTGGTGCCACACACCATATCACCTCGATGAAACCACGACACTACCTGGGTTCCTCATATCCCAAGTGTATCACTGTGGCCCATGGTGCTATCGTCCCTGTCTCCGGCTCTACTGATATCCCTCTGAATTCCTCTATATCTCTCCGCTCGGCTCTTCATGTCCCTGACTCTCCATTTAATTTATTGTCTGTTAGCCGCCTCACTGTCGATTTAAATTGTTCTGTCACATTTACATCTATTTCTTTCATGATGCAGGATCGACAGACGCGGAGTATCATTGGTAAAGGACGACTGCACAATGAACTCTATCTTCTTGATTATTCCCCTACCATCCTCTCATATGTCTCCTCCATTGATTGACATCGGTGTCTTGGGCACGCTCCTCTACCAGTTCTCAAACAGGCTCTCCCTGATATTTCTCTTCCTTCTTTTTCCTACAATTCATGTATTTTGGGAAAACAACATCAGTCATCTTTCCTCCTCATTGTACTCGTAGCTCTGCTCCTTCTATTTTAGTGCATTATGATATTTGGGGCCAATATAAAATATCTAGTATATCTGGCTACCGGTATTTTATCACCTTTATTGATGACTATTCTCATACGACATGGTTATACTTACTTCGTGATCGCTCTGAATTTCCCCGTATGTTCCGGGCTTTTGTTCTTGAAACTCGAACACAGTTTTTCACCAACATTAAAACTCTCCGTACTGATAATGCTAGCGAATACACTAGCAATGAATTGCCAAATATCTGCTCAGAATTTGACATTATTCACCAAACTTCATGTGCCTACACACCACAACAAAACGGTGTCGCCGAACGTAAAAACCGACACCTCCTTGATGTTGCACGGTCCCTTATGATTCAAATGCATGTCCCCAAAGTCAATTGGAATTTTGCACTTTCAACATGTTATCTCATTAACCGTCTTCCTTCTTCCGTCCTACAAAAGGCTACACCATTTAGTCTACTTTTTCCGTCTACTCCATTGTTCTCTCTCCCAGCTCGCATTTTTGGTTGCACCTGCTATGTTCACACACTTGGTCCGTCATCGGACAAATTAGATCCCCGGGCAACCAAGAACTTGTTTGTCGGATACTCCTGTACCGAGAAAGGATATATATGTTATTCTCCCACTACTCGCAAGGTGACGGTTTCTGCTGACGTTACCTTTCGGAAAGATCAACCTTTCTTCGACGCTCCAACAACACCTCTGTCACCACAACCTTTACCGAGACTTGTTATTCCTGTTACCTCTCCTCCACCTCAACGTCTGCCCGAACCGGCTCCCGTTCTTCAAAAACTCCCTTTTATTCGTGTTTATACTCGTCGCCCTAAACTCTCCGTCTCCCCTATGCAATCGGCTTCGACCTCTGACACTCTACGACTTGAAGATCCGACACCGGCCTCCACCGCTCATCCCATGACGAATTATGTGTCTCTACATCGCCTCTTGCCGACGCTTCACACCTTTGCTACTTTTGTCCACTGTTTCTGTCCCTAACTCAGTGCAGAAGGCTCCTCAACACCCGGGTTGGCGGGCAACTATGGACGAAGAAATGACAGCCCTCTGGGTTAATCAGACGTGAGATCTTGTTTCTCTTCCTCCAGGACAGACTACGGTGGGGTGCAAATGGGTCTTTGTCATCAAGCATGCTCCTAATAGGACGATTGACCGTCTAAAATCTCGCCTGATGGCTTGTGGGTTTACTCAGCAACAAGGTCTAGATTATGAAGAAACATTCTCTCCCGTGGCCAAGTTTAACACGGTTCGGGTTCTCCTTTCAGTGGTTGTGCATCACCAATGACCCTTACATCAAATGGATATTAAGAATGCTTTTTTGAATTGCGATCTGCAAGAAATTACCTACATGCAAGAACCTCCGGGATTTGAGACCACGGGGGAGACCCAGGTTTGTTACCTAAAAAAATCGTTTTTTGGTCTCAAACAATCCCCTCAGGCATGGTTCGGTAAATTCAGTAGAGCTGTACAAGAAATTGGGTTTACTCGGAGCTCGACAGGCTTTCTTTGTTTACTCGACATCACACAACAAGCACTGTGCTTCTCCTAGTGTATGTCGATGACATCCCGATCATGGGTGATGACGTAAAGGGAATACAAATGATCAAAAAGCACTTGAGCTCTGTGTTTCAAACAAAATATCTGGGGAACCTCAGATACTTCCTCAATCTTGAGATCGCAAGACGACCAGATGGTCTTGTCCTATCTCAACGAAAGTATTGTATCGATCTTCTTCAGGATGTCAGATACTCCAGATGCAAGTTGACCAAAATTCCCATGGATGTCAATCATAAGCTTGTGCTGGAAGCTCGGATGTAGACCCTTTTCTCTCAAATCCAGAATACTATCGACGGCTTGTTGGAAAAATAATCTACCTAACGGTTACAAAACCACTTTTGCGGTTGGGATTGTTAGTAGATTTATGCACTCTCTTCGGATGTCTCATTTACAGCTTATCGAACGCATCATGAGATATTTAAAAACAGCCCCTGCTCAAGGACTGGTATACAAAACCTCTTCTACTTCTACTCCAACTCTTGTTGCGCATTCTGATGTAGATTATGCTAGATCTCTGGATGATCGACACTCTACCAGTGGATTTTGTACCTACTTAGGAGGTCATCTTATTACTTGGCGCAATAAGAAACAAGCTATGGTTGCTCGATCATCAGCTGAAGCCGAGTATCGCTCAATGGCGTCTGTTGTATCTGAAATTATTTTGCTTGAGGGTCTCCTAGGTGATATGGGAGTAAAACTCTCCTCACCATCTACATTACTCTGTGATACTCAAGCTGCTATACACAGCTAAGAATCCGGTTTTCCACGAAAGAACAAAACATATTGAAGTTTATTGTCACTTTGTTCGAGAGAAAGTTCAAATGAAGAAACTAGAGTTGAGACATGTTCCGGCTACTGACTAAGTTGCTGATATTCTCACAAAGGCCCTTCCGAGTACTCCATTCTATAAGTTCTTATCTAAGTTTGGTGCCTACAACTTGTACGCTACAGCTTGTGGGGGAGTGTTAGAAAGGATATTGTAAAGGTCAACCTAAATGGCTCATTTATTCCTTTTTCTCTCTCTTGCTGTATTTGTCCCACATTGTGTATAAGGGACTCTTCTCTTTTTTCTCCTATAAATATGTTCTCATACATTGTATTGATATACTGAAGAAGGATATACAAGGTTGTTGGCTCTGTTCATCTTTTCCTGTGTACATCTCTACACTTCTAACAAATATCTTGTAGTGTCCATAATATGTTATATTTTCTCTCGACAACTTTTTTCTATCAAGGGGTTTCGAGAAAAGATATTATCCTCTTTAGGCCTCAAAATTTTTGAAGATGTACACGTGTATTCGCTTCCATTATCACTTCTTTAATCTTCATGTTGACTCCAAACTGAGCTTTCACATAATTATAAAATATCATGACACATTTTATTCATTTTTTTTCATCAAACAAATTGAAATAAAATGAGTGTAAATGACACAAACTATTATAATTCATTCACATAGGTAAATGTAACATTCCGGTAAATATGATTGCACCATTCAAAACGTGTAGTTCTATAACTAGGACTAGGAGTATAAGTGATGTAGGGTAGGCTATGGGGTGCACCAAACCAAGGCTATTAGGGGCAGAATGCAAATGTGACACACAAACCTTAGTTTAAATGCAATGCAACCGTCGACGACAACGATGATTTACTTTGAGCAATGAAATTAATAACACCACGCAAGATAATTAAATAACAAAGAACGACATTCAATTTAACAATTACGTAATGAATTTTCTCCGCTCGGAGGTCCAAAGCTAAGCGTGCGGCAAATTGGGCCCACCTGCAAATTATAATCGGATCGCAACAAATTTCTACAAACATGAATCTAAGCAAAACATGAAAACAATCGAATAATAATGAAGATTCAAATAATCCAATACAAAAAGGGCTCACCAAAGTAGCGGACTGACCTAGACACTGAAGACTTTGGATCCGGATGCGTAGATCGGCGATCGAAGGTGGAACCAGCGGCGTGGAAATGATAGCGGTGGCTGTCCTCGATGGTAGATGATGAGATCGGACAAGAAATGAGTAGATCCTACCACGTACAAGTAGATCCGGGCCGGGGAAGGGTAGATCCGTTGTTTTGGGTTGGATACGGGTTAGCCGGCTAGGTAATGGTGTATGGGTGGTGGAAATAACGGATCGGGGGCTGAAATTCCCTGATCTGGACTAATCTCGAGAATAGGGGTTGTAGGGAAGTGGATCCACGTGAAGAGTGATGGAGGTGGCCAACCGGTGGTAGGGATAGGGGTTGCCGACTGTAGAAGGGGCGTGGGAGGGAGGCGGTGGCTGGGTGGTCGGGTGGGTGAGGGAAAAAGGGCGGGCGGAGCGATTGCAGGAAGGCAGCATGCCGGCTGGTGGTGGTGGCGGAAAGGGGGGTTGCAACGGAGGAAAATGAAGTTTGAGGGGTGTAAAATGATGACAAGGGTTAGGGGAAGGATAAGGGGGAGAAAACCAATCTAGGAATCGTCACCTAGGGCTCTACGGCGTCGACACCGAGTGGTGATCGCTGGAATCCGGTAAGAAGAGTCCAAAATTCTGCAATGCCTCCATTCAGCCCCTAACACCTCTATTTATAATAATAAGATGATTAGTGCATCCCATTCAACAGGTATGATTGGTCGGTAGGAAAAATACATAAATATAACAATAGTAAATCAAAATATATAAAGTAATATATGATCTTGACTCGCGACGTGGATTCAGACACATCCGCGGAGTCGGATCGGTGATCCGGTCAAGTCCTGCGCGAATGATCGAAAGTGGCTCCCGCCTTGCGCCGAACCCCTCCTGGTGCACGATCTGATGGATCTCCATCAACTCCCCCCGACTAAAAAACCTTTATCTTTGATGAATAGAGACGATCGTACTAAAGTCGAAGTCCAGGGGCGAGTCGATCGAGCTCTGCTGGTAATATCCAAGCGTCGTCTGCGTCTGGACGGCCCGACCAATATATCAAGTAGCGACATTGCGGCCCGTCTGTGGTGGGAACAAACTGGTGGGCTCTGACCTCTGTGATGCTCTCATCTGTCAACTCTTGAGTGGTGGAACCCAGTGCGATCGGTGGTGCTGTCGGTGAAACCAGAGAAGACGAATCCCCAGGTGGGTGGGTGTCAGCAGGGGATGGACTGTAGTGGTTATCAGACATAGGTGGAGTATGAGAGTGGTAAGACAAGGAAAGTGGGGGTGGGGATGGCTGGGTATCTCCACTTCTCGGGTCCACATACTCGCAAGGCTCGAAGTACGACGCCAGATTCTCGACATTAAATACTGGATGAATTCCCATACTCGCCGGGATATCGAGTCGGTATGCGTTTGTCCCAATACGACTTATAATTGAGTAGGGTCCCATTCGCCTGATGCTTAACTTTTTGGCAGGCCCCGAGGGGAGCCTCTCTGGGCGGATTCACACTATTACCTTCTCGCCTAAATACTTGTTCTCGTCTTCGCTTATCTGCATGAGTTTTATAGTTTTCATTGCTCGTTGTTATTCGCCGGCGAACCGACTCATGGAACTCATGAAAATGCTGTGTAAATGACTTAGCAAACTCACTAGGGCACAAATCTAAGGGACTCAGGATGAGGTAAATGGGCTTCCTAGGGTCGTATCCTGATACTATATGAAATGGACTCAACCCGGTTGACCTATTGACTGAACTGTTATAAGAAAACTCCACAACTAGAAGATCTAAGTCCCAACTACCTACATGCTCTCCTACTAGACGCCTCAAAAGATTCCCTAAGCTCCAATTCACTAATTCGGTCTGTTCGTCCGTTTGTGGATGATATGCCGAGGAAAATCTAAGAATGATGTCAGTCTTGTGTCACAGGGTCTTCCAGAAGTAACTCATGAATCTCACATCGTGGTCTGACACGATCGACTTGGGTAGGTCATGCAATTTAAAAACATCCCACATAAAGATAGATGCTATGTGAGTCGCATCTGTCGTCTTACGACAAGCAATAAAGTGCGTCATCTTCGAAAACCGATCGACCACCACGTAGATGGAGTCGTGTTTCCGCAGAGTGCGTGGGAGTCTGAGAACATAATCCATACTGATGTCCTCCCAAGGGCGGTGTGGAACAGATAAAGGCATGTACAGACCCGTGTTCTGCTTGGTACCCTTTGTCGTTTGACAGATACGATAGTGGCGGACAACGCGAGCCACGTCCCTCTTAAGGTTGGGCCAGTAGAGGCGGTCCTCAACAATGGATATGTACTTATCCCGCCTAAAGTTGTTGGTATTACCATGATGATCTAGAAGTGATCAAACATGTGTACTAACTGCCAACGCAATATGAGCCTATGAGGTCGCTCATAAGAGCATTGGAGAAGTTGGTAAGGTTTTTATTGGACCTACTCATATGTGATATGAGTGAAGGACCAAGCCTATGACGTTCTGAATGTGAAGGATTTTCATTCCGAGACCTATATTGTGAATATGGGTCATCAGGTAAGTAGTCGGAAGATTCTAAGGGAAATTCGTCGAGTATGGCTGAGAGGTTTCGACGAATGGTTTGAATTCGTCGAGTATCGTCATGACATCTCAATGCTTCTGTCTCAGATTCGTCGAGTATCTTCGTGACAACTCAACGCTTCTGTCTCAGATTCGTCGAGTATCGTCGTGACAGATTCGATGAGTTAGACCCCGATTCGTCGTATATCGCCTTAATACTTGGACGGTTTACCTTCTCGATTTGTCGAGTATATCCATGTTATCTCGACGAATATCTTTTGATTCGTTGAATATCGATGTGATACTCAACGAATTCTGTTTCGTCCGGTTTATTTCCTTTAAGTCCGGTTCGACTGGTCTGCGGGTATCGGCTGGTTCGCTGCTTCCCACCGATCGCCGTCCTTCTTGTCGTTGCCGGAAAGAGTTTCCAAGGCGTCGTCTTCGTCATTGTCGCCTCTCCTTGAACGAATCTAGTAGTCTGTGGAGACGTTGAAGGCAGACCTATTTCCGACCTAGATCTTGTGTGACAAGTGTCTAGGGTTCTCCGTGCTCGTGTGGATATCCGTAGAGGCGTGGACACTATTCTACGCTCGGAACTCCAGCCGTTGCCGTTTGTTGGAATTATTCAGAGCACCTTGGTTGAGTATAGACTCAATCCCTCAAAGGTAATTTTATTTCACCGCATTTACTTCTTGATTAATGTTCATTGCTAGATCCGAACTCTTTTAGGTTTTCTTGTTTTTTAATTCCGCTGCGTGCACAAGTGTTGTGCCATCCTAGCAAAACCCAAAAAAAGTGCACTGTGGCTCCGCCCGCATGCAACTCCCAAATCAAGTAATCACGATATGACGTCTGGGGAATGTACAGGTGGGAGCCCCAGTATATGTATCCCTCAAAGATCTGATATCCCTCAACAAGGTCTGGTGGATCTCGGGACAGGGCGGTGTAAATCTCGCCGTAGTCGAGGCATGTTGGGTAATCCAGAATCACTCTCTCAAGCCCATCTACACGTGCGGTCATCGTCTGCAGCAGGGAGACGCGGCGACTCAACGCATTAGCCGGTTTGTTCTCAACACCGACTCGGTGCTTGAGAACATAATGAAAGTCCTTAAGGTACTCGACCCACTTGACATGCTGGTGTCCCAGCTTGCATTGCGAGTCGAGATAACGTAAGACCTGGTGATTGGAATATAACACAAACTCCCGAGGTAGGAGATAGTGCCTCTAGTAGAGCAGAGACTGGACAATATCATAAAACTCTCGATCATAGTTTGAGTATTTCTACTTTGCCTCGTTCAGTTTCTCACTAAAGTAAGAAATTAAGTGTCTCTCCTGGCTCAATACGTTATCGATACCAACACTAGACGCATCACATGCGACCTCAAAAATACGGCTAAAATCCGACAATCTCAGAATAGGAGCCGTCGTCAGTCTCTCTTTAATTTCCTCAAAATCTTTGGTGGCCGCAGAGGTCCACTGAAACTCTTCCTTCTTAAGACAGCTCGTGAAGGGGGTCATAATCATACTAAACCCCTGGACAAATCTCCTATAGATGGTGGCAAGTCCATGGAAACTGCGAGCTTTGTGGATGGTCGCAGGTACATGCTGGTCTCGAATGGACTTGACCTTCTCAAGGTCGACAGAAACTCCCATAGAAGACACGATGAATCCTAAGAAGTGAACAGACTCCAACAAGAATGAGCATTTCTTCAAGTTTACATATAGTTTCTCCTAGCGAAGGGTGCCGAAGAGAAGTCTCAGGTGATCTAGGTGCTCAGGCTGAGTCTGGCTATAGATCAGTATGTCATCGAAATAAACCAGCAGAATTTGCCCATGTAGGGCCACAACACCTGCATCATAACTCTCATGAAGGTTCTAGGGGCGTTCGATAGCCCGAAAGGCATGACTAGCCACTCGTAGAGACCGTCTTTGGTCTTGAATACGGTCTTCCACTCATCTCCCTCACGAACTCGTATTTACCCACTACGGAGATCGATCTTGAAGAAGATCTGAGCACCAGACATAGTATCCAGTAAGTCATCGAGTCTGGGATCAAGAAGCGATACTTGACCATGATTTGTTAATGGAGCGGTTATCGATGCACATACACCAACTACCATCCTTCTTAGGGCTAAGAAGGGCGGGAACCGCACACGGACTCTTACTCTCATGAATAAACTGCTTCCGAAGAAGCTCACTAACCTGCCTCTTGAGCTCAGCGTGCTCATCCGGGTGCATACGATATTGGGGCAGGTTTGGGAGAGAAGCCCCCGGGACTAAGTCAATAACATGTTGAATGTCCCGTGGATGGGGCAGCTCATCAGGAAGCTCATCAGGCATGATATCCGCAAATTCACCAAGGAGGGAACGCACCACTAGGAGGTGGTCAACAGCCTCAGATGCCTGAGTGGCGACCACAACGTAAATGATATTCGACTCAATACTATCTCGCAGGAACTCATCTCACCTCAAGATATGTAGTGGCCTCGAGGCACTCGTGCTCACAGATGGCTCAACCATACTCTTGGATCTCTTCCTGGGCTGGGTAGGCGTCAATGTAATCTTTCGCCCCTTATTGTAGAAGACACGTGTTCGAACGGCCGAAACACGTGATGTCATGATCAAATAGCCAGGGGTGGCCGAGTAACACATGGGCGACGTCCATAGGGATAACATTACACTAGAATCGATCCTGAAATGAGGCGATGCTAATCGGGACGAGGCTGCGCTGGGTGACCTGAATCGCCGTCTTATCTACCCAGATGACACGATAGGGGTGGGGGTGAGGCTCCTCCTTCACCTGCATACGGTCAAGCTCCTTTTGGGCCACAATGTTACACAAATCCTACTATCGATGACCAACTTACAGGGTTCGCCTGCACTAGGAAAGTATGTGTAAAAGATGATGGTGCGTCGCCAATCCTCATCTACACGAGGGGTGTGTAGGAGGCACCTAATCACTCCCACCTCCAATGATCTCTCCGCGTTGCTCTCCCAACCTTCCTTGATAGTGGCATGTCGGGCACTGCGCCACCACGTGTCCTCTAACGGAACATCTATAATACAGAATACCCCCAGATTGCTGGCCATCAGTGGTGATGACCTTGTCCTTAGTGTCTGTGGGAACACGTGAGGGTGCAGCCGTAGTGGTCTGGGGCGAAGAGGGTTTCCTAAAAGTCGAGGATTCAGTCCAAGAGGGGAACTGCCTCGTGCTAGATGACCGAAGGTACTGCTCTTACTTGAGAGCGAGCTGAAATATCTGATCGACAATCTCTAAGCGATGGAAAATCAGCTCTTTCCGAATTTTAGAACGTAGGCCTACCTTGAAACGAGAGGCAGTGGCGATAGGCTCCTCCAAAACGTCACTCCTAACGACTAGCTCGTCAAAGAGAGTCATATACTCGTCGAAGTGAGTCATATACTCAGCGACAATGAGTGTCCCCTGCCGTAAGTTCTGTAACTGCTCAAATAAATGGTCTCGGTAGGACGCGAGGAGGTACTTCTCGCTCAGTCTTTGCTTCATCTCATCCCATCTGGCGATGTGGTAATAACCATCTCGCTCCAAAGCTCTCTCTACGCTAATCCAGAATACCTTAGCCTGCCCGATCAGCTTCATTTTTGCGAAGCGAACACAACGCTCGTCACTCATATCATACCACTCGAAACCATCAAATGAAGGGGTGTGAGTCGAATACAACGAGTGATGTCAAAGTGGTGGCCACCTCTCCGTCGGTCGGGATAATCCTCTGGGTAATCATCATGAGCGTAGTCGTATTGAGCGGGGGAGGTACCGCGCTCTCTCTGACCTGGGGGATAATACTCATCGCGGTGATGATCACGGCGACCGTATGGGGGTACACGATCTCTGGGCTCAGGCTGATGTGGCATACAGTACTCATCACGCCGATGAGGAGGTCTATCACGGGCCGGATCAGGATTTCGCCTTGCCGGCGGAGCCGGGGATCGGTGAGGAATATCACGACAATGGCAGTCTACTGGAGGCTGACCATCTCTCAGGCGTTGGTCTGGGCGCGAAGGAGCATCATGGTCATCGTCAAGTGAATCGTCACGCAGTGTTGGAGTGTACTGTGTACTTGACATTCTTTAGGTGGTTTAAACGAAGATTCACCTCGGCAAGATCATGACGCCCATCGTTGAACTGGGCACCTAATGTGTCAAAACGATCTAGGATAAGGCGGTGAAGCTCAGCAAAAGCGGCACCCGAATTCGAGCTCGTCGTTCGGTAGTCGGTGATTTGTGGATCTACCACGCTTCTTCTAAAAATCCTACCACCACGGAGCATGCAAATGACCCGACCTTGCTCTGATACCAATTGAAGTATGGTAGGCTATGGGGTGCACCAAACCAAGGCTACTAGGTCCCGGAATGCAAATGCGACACATAAATCTTAGTCTAAATGCAATGCAACTGTCGGTGACGGCGACGATTAATTTTGAGCAATGAAATTAATAACACCACGCAAGATAATTAAATAAAAAACAACGACATTCAATTTAGCAATTACGTAATGGCTTTTCTCCTCTCGGAGTGCCAAAGCTAAGCATGCAGCGAATTGGGCCCACTTGCAAATCATAATTTGATCGTAACAAATTTCTATGACCATGAATCTAAGTGTAGCATGAAAACAATCCAATAATAATGAAAATTCAAATAATCCAATACAATAAGGGCTCCAAAGTAGCGGGCTCACCGAGATACTGAAGACTTTAGTTCCGGATGCGTAGATCGGTGATCGAAGGTGGAACCAGCGGCGTTGAAATGATGGCGGTGACTGTCCTCAGCGGTAGATGATGAGATCGGACAAGAAATGACTTGATTCGGCCACGAACGAGTAGATCCGGCCGGGGAAGGGTAGATCCGCTGTTTTGGGTTGGAAATGATGGTGTACGGGTGGTGTAAATAACGAATCGAGGCTGAAATTCCCAGATTTGGGCTGATATTGAGAATAGGGGGTGTAGGAAAGTGGATCCACGTGAGGAGTGATGGAGGTGACCAACCGGTGGTAGGGAGAGGGGTTGCCGGCTGTAGAGGGGGCGTGGGAGGGAGGCGGTGGCTGTGGGAGGCTCGCCGGGATGGGGGAGGGTGGTTGGGTCGTCGGGTGGGTGAGGGAAAAGGGCGGGCTGGGCGGCTGCAGGAAGGCAGCAGGCGGCTGCTGGTGGCGGCGTAAAGTGGGGCTGTAACGGAGGAAAATGAAGTTTGAGGGGTGGAAAATGTTGACAAGGGTTAGGGGAAGGATAGGGGGAAGAAAAGCAACCTAGGAATCGTCACCTAGGGCTCCACGGCGTCGGCATCGAGGGGTGGTCAATGGAATCCGGGAAGAAGAGTCTCCAAAATTTTGCAATGGCTCCATTCAGCCCCTAACACCTCTATTTATAATAATAAGAAAACTAGGGCATCCCAATCAACGATAATGATTGGCCGGTGGGAAAAATACATAAATATAACAATAATAAACCGATATATATAAAGTAATATATGATCTCGACTTGCGACGCAGATTCAGACACATCCGCGGAGTCGGATCGACGATCCGGTCAAGTACTCCTGCGCGAATACACGAACGTGGGTCCCGCCTTGCGGCGAACCCCTCTTGGTGCACGATCTGATGGATCCCCATCATTAGTAGTACGATAGAGCTTGCAAAGCTCACTTAACATCTAGTAGTTTATAATCAATAAATTTGCTAGGAAAAATAAATTTCAAGTTCTTCGAACTGGCGTGTCAAATCTATGATACTAAAGCATCAACAATCATCATCAATAAAATAAAAATAAAATTAATGAATTCATCATCAATAATCTTCTTTGCTTTCAAAGTCTAGCCAACATTCATAGTGTAATCCCATCTAGATTTACATTCACCATCAATAATCTTCCTGCTTACTGGATTCTACACAATACAATAAGAGCGGTTAGGTTGTCTGGTAAGACAACTCAAACAATATATTATTTGTGAATGAACAAAAATCATATACACAAGAGAAAGGTCGCGAAAAACAAATATTAAAGTCATCAGCAAGGCAGACACTGCCATATGAGGAAACAAGAGAGGTATCTAACTAGAAGTCCTTGTCATATAGTCAGACACTCCATAATCAATAATCTAAGGATTGTTGAGTCTTTAGGATTAGAAGGAAGAGAATTAGTCAGCAATATCTAAAATCTCCCTAACAACACTTCCAACCCTTCCTCAAGGAGCTAATTTGGGATGCAGTTCACAACACTTCTTCTTTGCATGACTCTTTTTTCATTGTACGCTCAATTCAACTTACTCTTTTCATCATAGTGCTATGAGTTCAGCCGTCGGTTATCTAGTTAGATATTATTATATGTATTTATCGAGTCATATGAGTTGAGTCATAGTTATAGTATTTTAGGTGTCTTAGGCTTCATTGGGTAGAGCGGCTGCGGTTGTAAAAGAAACTGTTGTAAATGCAGGTTTGTAAATGGAGCTGTTGGAAACTGGTTTTTGGAAACAGAGATCTGTTTGGATAGTCTGTGTTTACAGAGCTGTTCAAAACAGAAAACCGTTTGACAAAACTGCGGTGACGTTTTATATATATTATTTATTTTTAAAAATGTTTATTATATATATATTTTATATTGTATGTATATATATTTCTAAATGTTGAAAATAATTATTTGGAAAAAAATAATTATTTTATAATTAACTTCCGGTGGTGGCTGTGACTGTGAGACCCAGTACAAATATATACAAGAACTCCAAATACTCCGAAATACTTGTAAACATCAAAATATCGAAAACTCGAAATACAATAGGTGACTATGCAGATACTGCAAACACGTTCAAGCTCTGTGTATTTGTTCAGAAATGGAATCACGCAATGCCACCATCTCATTCACCCATACCCGAATCCCTTAACATGGTCTCTACTTGAGCTTTTATTAATATGTCATGTTCTTCTTTGAAGCCCCGCTGGGTAAATGAAATGCTCGTCTTCATCACAAGCACGAAAATGAGTGTTTGAGCGGGATTGGTGTCTGCGAATGTAATTATGCAAAGTCATTATTGCAATCACAATGTCTCGTTGCTTTGTCAAACTGTATGGCGGCATATCCCTATGTATCTTTCACTTCTTTTTCCATACTCCAAATGAACGTTCAGCACACGCACACTCACAAACACACACACACAACACACATATATACATACACTGAGCACACATACAAACACATAACACACAACACACAACACACATACATTCACTAAACACACACACAACACATGCACACACACACACACTCACAAACACAAACCACATTACACCGAACACACACATACACATACATTCACCATAAAAACACACACATACACATACATTCACCATAAAAACACACACATAACACATACACAACACACACACAACACATACACAACACACACACACAATCACAAACCAAACACATTACACACAAAACACATACACACACAATCACAAACCAAACACATTACACACACTCACACACATCACATACACACACACAATCACAAACCAAACACATACATATACTGAGCACACACACACAACACATACACATACACCAACATACAACTACACATACACATGCACCAACATTCACACACACACACACACATTCACATACATACATACACTCACACATATGCATAGAAAAAGCAATACATATACATGCATTCACTGCAATACATGCACACACACATACTCTCTGTCAAGTTACACATATATGGGCACAAACACTACTACACTCACATATTAATATCCGACACAATCAACATGGATGAACAAAAAATCATCAAATACAAACATTCCATACAAAAAAATGGCATATACCTGCTATGGGACTGTTGTAGTTTAGGGGAAAAGATTTGTGTCAAGGCGGGAACAAATCGGGGATCCCTGCTGCAAACAACGGGAAAAAGGTGAGATTCGTGTAGAGGTGACAAAAAATTAGGGATGCAGATCTTGGAGATCTTGGAAGAAATACCTGTAGTTTCGGGATAGAGATCTTGGAAGAAATTGCAGGAGCACGGGCTAACAGACCTGAACTGAGGGTAAAGGAAGAAGTAGTAGTGAGCGGAAAACCACCGGATGTGAAGAAAGAGGTGGTTGTAGTGAGCGACAAACCAGAAAAATACCTGGAGAGACGGCGGGATCGATCGGGACTCGCGAACCCTAGATGTGGCGGGATGGATCCTCACGGCGACGGGAGAGACGACGGAAGTGCAAAGCAAAACCAGTGATGCGCGATCTTTTCCTCCTACAACGCGAAGAACTGGAGCTCTCCCGTAGGGTTTCGTCTCACTCCTTTTTACGGCTGAAGAAAACGCCCGGCTATTCGAACAGTAGGCGAAAAAACAAACGAAAGAAAACGCAAGTTGCGTTTTGCCAAAACGCGCCGGACCAAAAAAGCCGAACCAAATGAGGCCTTGGTATTTTATGCATTTCTTTGTATTTTTGTGTAATTTACAGTTATGCCATTAAAGGCCTTATATAAGGACCCTTAGAGTCATGTAATGAAGGGAAGCAATGAGATAAAAGTATTTTCTTTCTCTCTCTAATTTCCACTTAATCTCTCTCTAGGCCTATTCTTCCTCTAGGGTTTCCTCTTCCTCTTCTTTCAACTTCTTATATTTCTCCCCGTTCTAGGGTATAATCCCCTTGTATCCCTGCCGCCTCTCCGCTGCCAATTTCTCCAACGAAAACCCCCCAAGAAGTACATAACATATTTTGTATTAGGGAGAGGTTTTTGTCTAAGGAGTTGGAAGCGGAGAGGCAGTAGGGATACAAGGGGATTAAACACTAGAACGGGGAGAAGGAGAAGAAGTTCAGGGAAGAGGGATAAAACCCTAGAGGAGGAAAATGGCTTATAGAGAAGAAAAAGAAATTAGAGAGAAAGAAAATACTTTTATTTCATTGTTTCCCTTCATTACATGACTCTAGGGGTCCTTACAAAAAGCCCTCAATGACATAACCGTAAATTACTCAAAAATATACAGAAATGCGTAAAATACTAAAACACCAAAAACGCCATAACTATGACCTTGTTCCCAAGGTCGAACTACGGAAACTAGGCCTTGATCTCCTCCTTCAGGTTCCACGTGGCCTCCTTGATTGGTTGGTCCTTCCACTAGATACCTTACCTACCGTACAGTTCGTCCTTGAATGTCTTCGGTCTATGTTCCCAAAATTGATGCAGGCTCGTACTGGGGAACCGAATCAACAAAAAAATCGTCCGGTAGTGTAGCCTGAATGGGATCCCCTAGGGCCCTCTTCAGCTTGAAGACATGAAAAACTGGGTGAATTCAGCAGTCGCTGGGGAACTGCAGACGGTAGGCCACTTCTCTGATTTTCTTCGAGATCAGGAATAGGCCAAAATAACAGACATAGAGCTTGGGATGAAGTCAGCCGGCCAAGGAGCTCTGTCTGTGTTGCCGTAATTTGACGAATACCTTCTCACCCGACTAGAATATCACCTCATGATGATGATGATTGGCCTGCTGGATCATGCGCTACTGAGCCCGTAACAGATGGTGCTTCAGTTGGCAAAGACCCTCATCCCAGTCCTGGAGGTCGGCAACCAGGGCTTGTACTTGAAATTTGCCAAGTAAGTTGCACGGTATGGGTGGTGGTGGACATCCGTAGACCGCCTGAAAGGGGGTGACGCCCATTGAGAACTGATAGGACGTGTGGTACCATAGCTCAGCCCATGCGGTCCACCCACTGTCGAGGCTGCTCAGTCGCAAAATAGTGTAGATACGTTGCAACACAACGGTTGAGGACCTTTGTTTGTCCATTTGTATGTGGGAGGTACGCGGTGATGAACCGTAACTTGGTCTTGTGTAGATGGAACAACTCCTGCCAAAAGGAGCTCATGAAAACTTAGTCGCGATCGCTCACGATGGAATGAGAAAAAACGTGGAGGTGGACCGCCTCCCTAATAAAGATCCGAGCAACTGAGCTGGCGGTGTAGGGATGACGAATCAGTATGAAATGCCCGTACTTGGACAAGCGGTCCACCACCACAAGAAGTCGGTCATATCCCTGAGAGCGGGGCAGTCGGGTGTGGAAATCCATGCCTATATCTTCCCATACCATATCAGGGATGAGTATTGGCTGTAGGAGTTCGGCTGGCATGAGAGCTTGGTACTTGGCCTTCAGACATGTCAGACAGTTGGCCACAAGCTGCTGCACAAACCGCAGCATACCCCGACAGTATAGGGTGTACTCCAGTCGACGGTACGTAGGGTTGGCACTAGAATGGCCCGCTGTCGAAGTAGCATGTCATTCGTGAAGCAGATCAGGGATCCAAGGTGGCGAATTTGCGACCACGAGACAATCTCGGTAGAAAAGCTGATCTCCAATCATCCGGAAGGGAGGGTGCGAACTCGGATCTCTCTACAAATCCCGTATCATGGAGGTGTAATGGGGATTCCAACGCACCTCTGCCTGCAGGGCATCAACATCCCACCAACGAGCCTGGGAGATCATTGCCAAGGTTCCCAAGTGCTCTCGTCGGGACAAGGAGTCAGCGGCGGTGTTCGTCCTCTCCGTCTTGTACTCGATGGAGAACTGGTATCCAAGGAGTTTGGCAATCCAGGGCATCGTGATCTTCTTACTCCACAAGTGGCACAAGTTGTGGTGATTCGTGCGTACCACGAAGGGCCGCCCAAGAAGATAGGGGCGCTAGTGTTGAATGGAGAGAACAAGTGCCTAAAGATCACCGTCGTAAGCGGACACCGCTTCCTGCCGATGTGAGAAGGCCTTGCTAAAATAGGCCCTGCATGAGGACCGCCCCCACCCCCTTCCCGGAATCATCGCACTACACAACGAATAGCTCAGAAAAGTCCGGCATGCCCATGAATGGGGCTGATGTGAGCTTGCGTTGTAGCCCACGAAAGGCCTCCTGGGTCACATGGCTCCAAGATAACGACGCCCCCTTCTTGAGGAGGTCGGTCAGCGGGCGCGCCAATGCCCTGTTGTTGCAGATGAATCTGTGGTAGTATCAAGTAAGGACCAAGAATCCGCACACCGCCCTGATGCTCGTCAGAGTCGCCCACTGTAGGACCACGTCTACCTTGGTTGGATCCATCGCCAGGACGGTAGCTGAGATGATGTTCCCTAAATATTTGATCCGTGTCTGTTTGAATATGCACTTCTTGTGGTGGGTCACAAACTGGTACTCCGCGAGAAGTTGAAGCACGTTGTCCAAATGATCCAGGTGGAGCTGCCAAGAGCTATAAACCAATGTGTCATCAAAAATTACTAAGACGAACTTACATAGATGTGGACGGAAGACATCGTTCATCGTGGATTGGAATGAGGCCGGACATTATTTAGACTGAAGGGCATGAATAGAAACTCATAGTTACCTTCATGAGTGCAGAACGCCGTCTTGGGCACATCCTCGACTCTGACCCAAATCTGATGATAGCCGAAATGAAGATCCAACTTGGAGAAATAGGTCGTTCCCTGTAGTTCATCCAACAGCTCCTTGATGAGTTGAGTCGGGTACCTGCCGGGGATGGTGAGCTTGTTCAACTCCCGACAGTCCACACAAAATCTTCAACTGCCATCCTTCTTTCGAACCAAGAGAACCGGGCTGAAGGAGCTCACACTCAGCTGGATGATGCCCGTCGTCAGCATCTCAGATACCATGGCATCTATAGAGGTCTTCTGACCATGGTCGTAACGATACGGGCGATCGAAGACGACATATACCCCTAGTTGTAGGAGTAGGACAATGGCGTGATCGACGACTTGTTTCGGGGGAAGCTCGTGCGGTGTAGAAATGAGGGGTCCATGCATGTCCAAGAGTCGCTGGATGTCGGCATGTGGGGCGTGCGGTGCTTGGGGAGTTGTCGCCTCTATATACCACATGACGACGCTGAAGTCTGGGTTTGTCGTCCGCAGGATGGAGCGTAGGGAGGCGGGGGAACGGGCCAAGGATGAGTCTCCCTACAATCGGTGAGTGGCGCCTGATGCCTGAAAGACCATGATGAGGCGATCCCAGCTGTGATGAATGTCGTCTAACGTGTGCATCCAGGCCACGCCAAGAATGACTTCAAGACTGCCAGGTCCGAAGACATAGAAATCCGCAATACCCAAATAGGATCTGATCGTGAGGGGCAACCCAAGGTAGCAGTCCGTTGTTGGAGCCCAACGACCATCTCCGAGACACACATGGAAGCCCAGAGAGAGCGTCACCGGAAGCTGCAGCTCCGTCACGAGGGCTTGGGAGATGAAATTGTGGTTTGCCCCACTGTCAGTCATGATAACTACTTAACGGTTGCGAAGGAAGGCCTCCAGCTCCATGTTACATGGGCCGGTCATGCCTTGAACTGAGTAACAGGAGACCTCGAGGTTGTGAAGAAGAGCTGGTGGGGTCGGTTCGAGGTCGTCCTCATCCAGCTCCAAGGTCTCAAAGTCGGTCATGCTTATGTCGTCATCTTCGCCCCCCAAGGAGCATTTTGAAGTCTTTGTTAGGGAATATATAAGGGAATAAGGGCCTTTGTAACTAAAGCAATGACCCTACCGCGGAGGTCCAGATACTCGGCCTGAGAGAACCTATGGACCGATATTTTGGCCCGGGCAGGTGCTACAAGAGGTCGCGGTGGGGGTCGGCCCGAGGAAGGAGAGGGCTCGACCGGTAGACTAAGCGGAGGTTTCAGTGGCCTGAATGTGCCAGTACGGGCAGAAGAGGAGGCGCCAACGGAGTGAAGTGCCGGGTTGGAGGACAAGGTGGAAAAATCCTCTTCGACGTAGAGAGCTTGTTCCATCGCTCGAGTAAATGTAGTCGAATCATGCACTCGTAAACTAGGAGGGCTTCCATGTTCAATCCCGATATTAATCATCCTCTTCGATTGAAGGTTTAGAAAAAATAATGTATAATCGGCAAAAATGAGACAGCATTGTAATTGTTGTGAGAGAGCACTAACAGGTAAAATATTGCAAAGAAAGTTGGGATGCATAGAATATCGTCCAATTGTAGAAGAGAGGTGGTAGTCATCAAACCACAAAGGCCGGTGGTAACCGGTTATACTTCTAAGGAGTTCAACTTAAGAGACATCAAGAGCTGGCGGACTAGACGTAGGGGTGGAACACCAGAGTTGATGCGCCACTTACCCTACGTTGCAACATGCACACTACCTGAAGAAGTAAAAATTATGGAAGATTACTTGGAAGCACTGATGAAAGCCTCATATTTACCGATTTTTCCACGGGGTGGATAGAGATGTAGAAGGTTTAGACGCAGTAGTATTAACATGAACCTGAGGACAGAGGTGATGATACTTCACAAAGCATTTCTCGACAAGTTGACCAAGCCGTGTGTAATGTGAGTAATGAAGGCACGACACCCATGACTCTCAATGCGTCCCCACGACCACAGAGAGCTACATGATCGGTTGCATGAGCAAAATTGTTGGAGGGCAGACATTCTAAGGTCGTTGCAGAAGGTTGGTAAAACAGATATGCGAGCAACAGTAGTATCGAAGGTGGGAGTGTCTTATTCTCCCAAAATTTGTTGGTGTATGGTAGGAATCTGGAAGATGAAGGTGATATCAGACTACATGTAGTTCCTAAATAATATTTCTGCTGAGTGACAAGGTCAGCAGAGAAGGACTGATACTGGAGAAGTTCTGTGTGAAGAGATTGAAATTTCTGATACACAACACTAAGAGAGTTTTGGTCGAGTGAAGATAGTATAATAGAGGGTGTAGATGCAAGTGTTTTTTGCACCCTTGGAGTAAAGGGCGACAAGATGATTCCATGTTGCCCTCACAGTGTTGTCATGATGGATGATGAGCAAACACGCATCAAGAATACTGTTGGCATACTAATGCAAAATAGGGCATCCCAATTAGCATAGACGGGGGACACATTGTCAGGAGGAGCATTTGTGAGATGATGGTGTTTGCGTTGAGATTGCAAAAGAAAGGTGACAGAGACACTCCAACCAAAATAATTTGGTCCAGTCAGTTTGGAAGACGTCCCCAGATTTTTATAGGCACTTAAAAGGAGGTTAAGGGTAGAAGCCAGAATGACCGGTGGTGTCTCCATAATGTAAGGAGAGCGGAGCAGGAGTGCGAGAGCACACTGGAAGTCGTTTAAGGTGCTTCCCCACATAGTCTCTATAATAGAGGGGGCGGGAGCGGATTTGGGCTAGAGATCTCGTGCTCAGCAACGTGGAGAGCCCGCAGGAATCAGAGAAATGTGAGGAGCTCAGAGATCGCGCAAAAATCAAACGAACTAAAAAGGAATAGGAGAGTTGTGTGTGTTGTACGGGCTTGGATACGCACTAGCTTTCAGACCCCTCAACAGGAATCACCTGAGCTCTTAAGGAGCTCAGTGACGCGTTGAGGTATGCGAGGAGCTTAGAGAGTTCACATGGACAAGGATTTGTGCTCAGCAGTACGAGCTCAGCAATTTGGGCACAGTAGCGCGGGGCAACGTTCTGGGCTCGACAACACGGGCTTGCAAGGAAGACGTTCTCTATAAATGCGGAGGGGGGACCAACTATCACAGATGCAGTGATATCAACGATATCAATGAGAGAACGTTGAGGTTGACAGAGAGCTGATGAGGTCGTCAGTGAGCTGTAAGGAACTTTTTGTGCTTTGCGAGCCTAATAGGAAGAACTCGCAGAAGGGCAAATGTGTCCAGAATTCCTTGTGTGAGACCAGAAGGGTCACACAAAATCGGGTAGGTTTGTGTGAGATCGGGAAACATTATGCAATCAGAGAAAATGAGGGAGAGCAAAAAATAAAAAATTTGTCCTGCACTGTGTGAGAAGAAGATAATTATTACTCTAGATTCCTTAAAGAATTACATGCACACTCTCCTCTTTTTATATAGTAGAGGAGAAAAATAGTATATTTGAAGATGTGCGACTAAATACACCAAGAAATAAATGTACAATGTGGCCCCTTTGGGCTTTTTACAAATCGGCTTCAACAATTCTCAACTTCCTTTACATCTCTCTTGCCTACAAACTACTTCCTTTGCATCTCTCTTACCTACAAACTGCTTTAGTTTGGGGACATCCATCCTGAGAATTGGCATTGTCCCACTAGTGCCTTTGCTGACAACATTTCGCTTGCACAACTCTAACTCTTTGCATAACTCTTCATTGGTGAGATGAAGAGGCTTTTCTCTTCTTCCACATTGGTAAGTTGTTCTTCGTATTATTCAAATCTGGAACAATTTTTTTTTCTAGTTCATTTAACTTGCCAAGGCAATGATCCTTGAGGAGCTCATAATTTTCCTTAATCCCCATATGCTCACTCTTAGCATAGCATAGTCATTCTCCACTTTGTCAGCACAACGACATAGTGCACCCTCAATGCTCCAACTGGTCTTACTATGATCAAACTTCTTCTTAATGTAGGATCTGTAACCTCTCTACCATGATCATCAATCATGCTTGAGTTGTTGACCACATTTTTCATCTACCTCTGCATAGCACCACAAGAATCAACTTGACTCTAATATCAACTATCATAGACTCGTCCTAAATGAGGAGAGAAAATAGGAGCCATACTTGGGCTTTATACACCGTGGTCAAACGTACGGTCAACTCTAAATATTAAGCCTATAAAAGAGCACCAACTTCTTGGTATTTCTACACCAAAATATTTCTCACCTATTAAGTGTGGGACTAAAGTACAATGCTTTAAGGTTATTTCTACTCATCCAATAATCTGATATTAATATAAGCAGTTTTTTCTCTTTACGGGTTTCTTATGATGTCTTTCTATTCAGCATTCATGACATTGTCATCTTATCTTAATAAAATAATGTTGTTGTAGTACTCATAATTTAGCATATTTTGTTGATGGCTATATGCAGGGACATTTTGGGATGTCACACCAGCAGGCCTTGGCACAAGTAACCGCACAGGCTGCTCATTCTCATGCTCAAAATAATAGCCTGACAGAACATCCATCTTCTCGCTCATCAGGCATCTCCACACAACAAGTTTCCAACATTAACATGCAGCCCATTTATTCTGGCACAAATAATCATAATTCTGAATCTGCAGTTGTCCCTTATTGTGACCAAATATCTCAATCAACTGCCATTGTTGTTGATAAACCTGTTGATGATGGCTACAACTGGCGAAAGTATGGGCAAAAGCAGGTTAAGGGCAGCGAATATCCAAGGAGCTATTATAAGTGTACCCACCCAAAATGCCCAGTCAAGAAGAAAGTCGAACGTTCCCTTGATGGCCAAGTGACCGAGATAATCTACAAGGGACAACACAATCACCAGAAGCCACCATCTAATAAACGATCAAAAGAGATTGCCACTGATTTGAACAGGAACTTTGATACCAGGAACGCCGACTCATGTACACTGCGTGATTTCTCAAACTTGAACAGATCAAACGATGGTATGACTGGTGTATCTAAAAGAGATCAAGAATCTGGACATAGAGCATCTGAGCAGTTATCAGGTTCTAGTGAGGGTGAGGAATTGGGTGAGGGCAAAGCGGGAATAGATGAGGCAGAACATGATGATGAACCTGAACAGAAAAAAAGGTAAGCTACTTGGCAGTCACTCTTTTTTAGTCGTTTTCTGAGGAAAGACCTCTTTTTTCTTTGGCAGGAATCTTGAAACTAGGGTAGTTGAGTCATTTTCTCATAGGACGGTAACAGAACCAAGGATCATTGTGCAAACAACTAGTGAAGTTGATCTTCTGGATGATGGTTATAGATGGCGAAAATATGGTCAAAAAGTAGTAAAAGGAAATCCTCATCCAAGGTATGGCATAATTTAAAACTCAAATATAAGATTTGCTATTGTAAGATTCAAGTAATTCCGTTGACATATAATGGAGGAGATCGATTGTACCCATCCCATCTTGTAAATTAGTCTCACTGATTAAACGAACCGCAAAAGTATGTCATGTTTATTTTTTTGGTTTACTTTATTTCATCATATGGTATTATTATACTACTTTTATCAATCGATTAATTTGTACAACCTCTATAAATGTCCTATTTATAGAAATTGTCATAATTGTTTGGATAACGTTAATTTGTGGCCTTTCCTATATGATAATCTTATGCAGCTAGAAGCTCAGTTTGTAATGTGCGAATTCACATTTAACTAATGATTAGGATTATATGCATGAAATTATCCCCCAAGACATGTGAGGAGATATTATAGCTTTGCATGGGATGAGAGTTGAAATTCCTCGTGGATGAGGCAGATTGATGTGGATCAGCCGCAACACCTTGAGCACATACATCAGAACCCGTTGAAGGTTGTTTCTCACTATCGACAATTACATGATCATTGTTTGAACGATCGTAGCCTATGGATGCGATCACTCCAATTTTTCATGTTTTATGTACTTTTTTAATATTTTGACCTGTATTTTAAGAATTGTATTAAACAGTTTGGTCTGATTATTTGAGCGGACTATATAAGCCATCAGTTGAATTTCCCCGCTCATTAATAACCACCTATTATTTGAGCGGACTATATAAGCCATCACTCCAATTTTTTTGGTTTACTTTATTTCATCATATGGTATTATTCTTGCTCGTCATCAGGCCAGCAAGAATCAACTCGTCGCAGCCCGTCCCCTCGCCGATCATGATCTCCTCGGCAAGGTAGCTCGCACTGCTGCTGAATTGGTCTGGCTGTTGATGTTGGCTTCTAACTGACTTAGCAATTTCTCTTTGCTTGACAGGTCGCCCTGCAACCCCTGGAGAGGCTTTCATCGACGCCCTCGGGCTCTCCGGTCACGAATATCGCCATGCTGCCGCTCGCGCCTACATCGAGCTGGAGGCCATGTTCGACCAACTCGCCATTTGCGAGCCTCATCGCCGGATCTCAGCATTGGAGGTGAGGATGGAGAAGATTAAAGAGCTACAGGACCGGCTGGCGGCTTACGGGGCGCGCTTCCACATGATCAACGAGCTGGATCGGCGACTACTGATGACTGATCATCGCCTACAGATGTATCATGAGGAGTTGGCCGGCATGCGGGCGAGCATGGGATATGCTGGGCGACTAGCAAGGATGGAGGAGCAGCTGCGGCGGGGAGACGATGCGATGGCGGTGGCCAGCGAGCACTTTCGGCGAGCACGCAAGATGGGCTGGGCTGGGCGACATCCACCTCTTCCCGAGCAGCGGCCTCCTAGGACTTAGAGTTTTTCTTTTTTCCACTTGAACTCGCCTCTGGCGATTATTGTAATGAATTTTATTCTTTTATGTAATAAGGCGGTTTGTATCTCACGTTGATTCTGCCGACTTTGTTTTTGGTTTGTATCTCGCGTTGATTCTGCCGACTTTGTTTTTGGTTTGTATCTCGCGTTGATTCTGCCGACTTTGTTTTTGGTTGATGCTTTCGCACTGTGATAATACACGCGTTTTGCTTTAATACTCGTCTTCTTTCCGCAATGTCTCAAGTTGTCTGTGCAGGTTTTGGCGAGCTGCCGAGATTCTGAACGGCTTTGTGCGAGATAGGGCTCGTAACTAGGGTCGATCTCTCGGTTAGCACACGACTTAGGCTGATACTCGCGCGAGGTTGATATACCCCCTAGCCTCTGCCTATAAATAGAAGGGGTATGTGAGACTTTAGTACGCTGTTGCGAATTTCGACCCTTGCTCGCGAGTTGTTGTTCTTGCTCGTGTCTTCCTTCTCGCTCAAACTTTCCTCGCCGTTCCTTGCTTTTTCTCGCTCTTCTTTGCTCGAAAAATGATTAGCGACGACGCCAACGCCCTCCGACAAGCCCACGCGATCAACTTCACAGAATAAGTCTTCAAGAAGTTCGTCGCGATTGAGTGAGATCTTGAAGACTTCCGCCAAAGGCACCTGCCCGAGGAATACTCGGTCAGGCTCTTCGCCCGGACCGAGCGACTAAACACCTTCCTCGAAGGTGAGATAGTCCCGCCCCTCCGCCACTTCGAAGTCGGATTGCGATTTCCGTTGTGCCCTGAGTACTGCCAGATCCTGCGGTACTTCGGAATAGTCCCCGCCCAGATCAACCCCAACGACGTGGTGATGATCATGGGATTCCTCTGCTTTCTGCGAGAAGAGAAGATCACCTTCAACCTCTCCGTCTTAAGGACGGTCTTCGCCTTCGCCGCGACCTCTGAGGGAGTCATCTTCTTCAGCAGCCACGTCTGCACACTGGTCGGCACATCTAACAAGGTCCACCGGTGGGATGAGTATCTAGTCGTCATCGCTGGTGACTTTGAAGGAGTGCCGCGCAGGCCGCACCAGCCAGCCGATGTCGCCTTCCTGCCACCCATCTTGGAGGGTGCGCGCGAGAAGCTTTTCGAAGCCTTCCGCCGCCAGTGATTTGACGTCATCTATTGGCGTCTCAATATCAACTCGCTGGACGAGGTCTTTCTTGGCGAAGGTAAAACATGAAGAGATTCCACCATACTAGCTTTGACTGATCGTCGTTGTGATTGTACCAACTGCTCTTCTTTATCTGCAGCTACTCGCGAACTTCCGCGAGAACAACTTCCTCCGGCAAAGGAAGTCGTTTCGTCGCGCCAAGATTCTACAAATCCGCTGTCTGAAGTGGAGATCCCGCCTCCCGCGGGCTCCAAGGGCCAGTCTCGAGCTAGCGACAAGGAGGGCCAGTCGCAGAAGAAGCTCGACAAGGGAAAAGAAAATGCCAAGTCCCTCGACCATGCGAGCAAGCGTGTGAAGATCTCCCTCGAGCTCTTCGATGGGAGGGATTCGCCTCTCGATGTCGGGGCGCCTTACTTCCATCCAAACTACAACCTCGGGCGGGGCGCAAGGATGCCTTTGAATGCCTGCTGGTGCCTTGGGCTGAAGGCGAGCACAAGGTGACGCTGAGCACCAACCTACCCGCCTGGTCGGAAGACTGGGAGGACAAGGGGGAGGCTTATGACGTCGCATTCGCGTTGTACGGGTGAGCTGACGCCGAGTTTATGCCAGATCTCAGCCTGGAGTTGCTCGCCCACCAAACAACTCGTGCGCTCCTGCGGGCTACCGAGCTAGGCCACCACACCGCGAGGAGGCTCCTCGAGACTCAGACGGTGTTGAAGATCGTGTCGCAGAAGGCGATCAATCTGGGGATACAATCAGTCCGCTGGAAGGACTATGAGGTAGTTCACACTTCTTTGCGCGACTTTGTCGCCATTATACTTGATGATTTTTATAATTAGTTGTTGTTGATACTCGCAAGCTGCCGAGTTTGAGACGGGGAAGAAGATCTCTGAGCTTGAGCAGGAGCTCGCAGATTCCAAAACCGAGCTGGAAGTCGTGCAGATCCGGGTCGCCGAGTTGGAGACTCGCCCCGGTCCCTCAGATACTTGCCTTGCTAAGCAACGACAAGGGGCGAGTCCGCACGAGATGGGCAAGAGAATCCGCTTCCACGGGGATGAGATGCCCGCCATCCGCCGCGGGATAGCGTGAGCTACGGGGGCATCCATTCTCGCAAAGCTGAGGATCGACAGCTTCCCCGGCCCATAAGCCGACCACCTGACGATCGCGGACCTCATTCCGGGCCTACTCGCTAAGGAATCCAACTCGCCAGATCGCGTCCTCTCCTCCGCTTCTGGGTCCAGCTCCAGCGACAACAGCAATGGAGAGAGTAGCGACGACAACAACAACGATGAGGATGACGAGGACGATGCCGAGGATGAGGAGGACGACGTCATCGGTAACGAGGAGTACTAGCCTGATACTGACGACGACGAGTCTTAGTTGATCGGCGACCTCCTGCGTACTCGCTTGTAAAGATAGAAAGTTGTAGAAACTTAGACAATTTTGTAAAGTATTGTAATACTCTCCATGTAATACAAAACAATTCTTCTATACTGCTTGTTTCTGTATTTGAATGCTCGCTGGTTGATGATGCTCGCTAGGCTCATAGGCGCGGAGAGGTTGAGTGTTCGCCGTGCGCGTATTCGCTTATTGACGTCGCTCGATAGACTCATAGACGCGGAGAGTTCTAGTACTCGTCGTGTGCGTATTCACTTATTGATGTCGCTTGATAGGCTCATCGGCGCGAAGAGGTTGAGTGCTCGCTGTGCGCGTACTCGCATGTTGATGTCGTTCGTAATCGCGCAATCGATGCTTGCACCGATATAATCGCTCTGCCTACTCGCACGTTGCTCGTACCTGCATGGTCGCAATCGCATGTTCGCACATCGCTGCTCGCACAGGAGCCGAGCTCAACTGGAGGTGGTGGTCGACAACTCACAGAAGCCGAGCTCAACTGGAGGTGGAGGTCGACAACTCACAGGAGGCGAGCTCAACTGGAGGTGGAGTCGAATCGGGTTGAGCTCGTAGTCAGCCTGCAGGAGGGAAGCTCGTACAGGGGGCCCTGACTATGGCACAAACACACACGAAGAATCAACATCTTACAGGAGCCGAGCTCAACTGAAGATGATGTCGACAACTCTCAGGAGCCGAGCTCAACTTGAGGTGGAGGTAGACAGCTCTCAGGAGTCGAGCTCAACTGGAGGTGGAGGTCGACAATTCACAGAAACCGAGCTCAACTGGAGGTGGAGGTCGACTCGGGTTGAACTTGTAGTCAGGCCTGCAGGAGGGAAGCTCGTACAGGAGGCCCGGACTATGACAACAACACACACGAGGAATCAACATCTTACAGGAGCCCAACTCAACTGGAGATGGAGTCGACAACTCTCAGGAGCTGAGCTCAATTGGAGGTGGAGGTCGACAACTCTCATGAGCCGAGCTCAACTAGAGGTGGAGGTCGACTCGGGAGGCAAGTAGTCGGTCTGCAGGAGGGGAGCTCGTTCATGGGGCACAGACTACGACAACACTCACACAAGGAATTTATCTCACCCGAGGGGGTTGTCGGCCGATGTGTAGGAGAGGAGCTCGTGCAGGGACTCAGATTATGACAACTCCACAACTCGAGGAATTCTATCGGTGCTGAGGTCATTCGCTCTGTTGCTTAAGAGATTGCCAAACAATCAGAAGTATCAATATCTTTGATGACGAGGGAAACTTTTAAAGAGACGATGATATGCTCTTCATCAAGTTGGGAGGTTGGCGTTCAGACCTGTTCCTGATAGTTCCTCCATTCGGAGGAGAGATGCAATCGGGGGTAGCTAGACCGACATACAAGGGGGGGAGCTGATCTCGCCCGTCAATGCAGGAGCTCGGTCTTACAAGGACGCTTAAATCCCCACGAATCGTCCCATCGTTCGCCCTGGCTTTTTAGAAGAATCAGGTCGAATGCTCGTTTCCCAACCCAATCGTGGAGATCGCTTCCAGCTTTGCCACCTGGCTACGAAGGCCATGGTACAAGCGAAGGGAAATGATCCTCGGGGGGTCCTACAGGACACACACTCGAGCCCACCATCCTTCGACGAACTTGCATCTTCCGGAGCTTAGTTGCCCATCTAATTTTAAAAGCATGGCGGGTTATCCCACCTTGGCAACAACAAAGATGCGTCTTGCCTTACAGGACCAACAATCGCTAAGAGCGGACCTTTTAGTCTTCTCAAAGACCGATGACGCCTTTACACAAGGGATCACTTTGTGAGGTCGATCCTTCATCGAGTTTAGGAGGTTAGCGTACAGACTTGTTCCTGATAGTTTCTCCAGTCGGAAGAGAGATGCAATCGGGGGTAGCTAGGCCGACATGCAAGGGGGGAGTTGAACTCGGCCGTCAATGCAGCGGCTCGGTCTTACAAGAACGCTTAAATCCCAACGCCTCGTCTCATCGTCCGCCCTGGACTTTTTAGGAGAATCAGGTCGGATGCTGGTTTCCCAAACTGATCGAGGAGATGGACCTTACTGCTTCTAGCCGACTTGAGATGATCAACAAAAAGAAGACAACTCGCAACACCCGTGCCTTCAGGGGCAAGGAAATGTATAAATATGAACAACTTTACAAAGACTCAGTACATGTTACCGCTATTGGTAGAACCTTTTCAGGTCATCCCCGCTCTAAGTATTTTCCAGTACCTCTCATTGATTTTGTAGGAGATAGCGTCTAGTGTCTAGAGTTTCTTCGACGGTTAAGGGTCCTTCCCAGTTAGGGTTTAGCTTGCCAACGACAGCTACCCTTCCTGCTGCGTCCACCTTCTTCATGACCAGGTCTCCTGTGAGGAAATGTTTGAGGCGAACATTTTTGTCGAAGTGCTTTGTCATTCGCATCTTGATTTCCTATTGACGGATGGAGGCTAAGTCACGAAGTTCCTCGATGTAGTCCATGAGAGCTTCTGAGCTTCTTCATTCTCTAAGTGTCATTCTTCACTGCATTCTCCTGCTGCTACCACCCTCGGGCTCCGATCCTCGAATTCTACTGGGATGAGTGCCTCAGACCCGTGAGATAACTTAAAAGATGTTTCCCCCGTGGTCGAGTTAGGAGTTGTCCTCAGAGCCCATAAAACTGAGGGGAGCTGCTCCGCCCAGTTGCCCTTCAGATTGGTGACCTTCTTCAAGAGGTTGATGATCAGCTTGTTGGCAACTTCTACTTGTCCGTTGCTCCGAGGATGATGTATAGAGGCGAATCGAAGATCCGTCCCTAACTGCTTGCAGAAGTCTTCCAGCTCCAGGCTGACAAACTGCGGACCGTTGTCAGTGATGATGGTAAGAGGAATCCCGAACCTGCAGGAGATTTCTCCCCATATTAAGTTCTTCACGATCTGAGATGTGGTCTTGGCAAGAGTTTTAGCCTCGATCCACTTGGAGAAATAGTTGATCATGATGAGAACAAACTTTCTTTGGCCGCCAGCTTGATGGAAAGGGCCAATCAAATCCATTTCCCAGATGGCGAAGGGTTAGGGAGCGGTGATTGAGCGAAGTTGTTGAGTTGCCTGCAACTGAAGAGGTGCGAAAAGTTGACACTTTGGACATTTACTTGAGAAGACTTCTGCATCCTTCCGAATGGTCGGCCAGAAGTAGTCGTGCCTTAGAATCCTCTGCTCCAGAGTACGAGTCCCTGAGTGGCTGTCGCACTCTCCTGAATGAATTTCCTCAAGCACTCGAGGGATTTCAGCTTCTGACAGACATCTGGCTAGAGGGCCCGAGATGGTTTTGCGATAGAGTTCTTCTTCATGAAACAGGTAGTAAGCAGCCTTGTACCGAAACTTTCTTGGATCCCCCCTGCTGGCAGGAAGCTGACCTGTCATTAAGAACGTAACGAACGGGTCCTTCCAAGAAACCCTTTGCTCGATCTCTCCATCATCTCTTTTTCCTCGATGGATGGTCGAAACAACTCGGTCACTGTCCCTCCAACTCTGGGACCGTACTTGCCGAGATAGTCTGCCTCTGAGTTCTCCTCTCGAGGCACGTGCTCGATGAAGAAGGATTGGAAACCTCCAATTAAGCCCTTAACCTTAGCCAAGTACTATTGCAAAATGGGGTCGCGCACCTCGAACTATTCCCTGATCTGCGACGCGACCATCATTGAGTCGATGAAGGCTCTGAGATCCTGAATTCCCAACTCCTTGGCGAGACGCAAGCCTGCTACCATGATTTCGTACTCCGCCTGATTGTTCGTGACGGGGAAGAAGATCTCGACTGCTTGCTCGATACTAGTTCCCTGAGGGCTAACTAACACGACTCCTACTCCCACAGAATATTTGCCTGAAGCCCCGTCCACGAACATCTTCCAAGAGACTGGCCTGGAAGAACCTTCGTCCCCTCCTACCTCGGCCGAGAAGTCGGCTGAAAAGTTTGCTACCGCCTGGGCCTTGATCGCCACCCTTGGCGAATAAGAAATGTCGAACTCGCTGAGCTCTACCGCCCACTTTGCCAACCTGCCGGAATGCTCCACTCCATCCAAGATACTTCGCAGCGGATGATCAGAGATGACCTTGATGGAGTGAGCCTGAAAATATGGGCGGAGCCTCCGAGCCGAAACTACCAAGGCAAAAACTAACTTCTCCAGGATGGGATACCTCGCCTCTGCCTGCCTCAGCACTCTACTCATGTAGTAGATGTGGAGCTGCTTCCTTCCTTCTTCTCTAACTAGCACCGAGCTGACTGCTTCCGCTCCCACTCCCAGATAGAGAAGGAGGTCTTCGCTTCCCTGTGGACCTTGGAGTAGATGAGCTTGAGTTAGCTGCTTCTTGAGCTTTCCAAAAGCCTCCTTACATTCCGCGGTCCACTTAAACTTCTGGTTGCCTCAGAGATCTTTGAAAAAAGGAGTGCACTTCTCCCCAGCCTTGGACAGGAAGCGGAGGCCTGCCGGCCTTTCTGTCAGCCTTTGGACTTCTTTTGGATTCTTTGGGGACGCCATCTCCAGAATGACCTTGACTTTGTCGGGATTGGTCTCCACCCCCCTCAGAGTGAGGAGGTGACCTAAGAACTTCCCTCTTCCCACTCCGAAAACGCACTTTGCCGGGTTGAGCCGCATCTTGTACTTTCGTAGGGTTGCGAAGGTCTCTACCAGATCCTTAGTATGCTCCGCGAGGCTCCTGCTCTTGACCGGGAGGTCATCTACGTACACTTCCAGATTTCGCCCCTTTTGCTCTTTGAAAACATGATCCATCATTCTCTGGTAGGTCGCGGCCGCGTTCTTAAGCCAAAAGGACATCATCTTGTAAGTATAACAGTCATCGCTAGTTATGAATGAGACATCGCGGCAGTCTGGGGGATGCATCTGGATCTGGTGATACCCTGAAAAAACATCAAAGAAACTCATCACAGGGAACCCGACAGCTGAATCAACCAACGCGTCGATTTGAGGCAATGTGTAGCAATCCTTCGGGCATGATTTATTTAACATTGAAAAGTCAATACATAGTCTTTAGCCCCTTCCGACTTTCTTAACCATAACAACATTAGAGACCCAACCAGGATACTTGATCTCTAAAATAAAACCTACCTCCAACAACTTCTCCACCTCCTCTCGGATCGGCTCGGCCAGCACGACGATGCTCTTTCTCTGCATCTGACGGATGGGGGAAGCTTTGGGATCCAGGTTGAGGCGATGACAGACAACATCAGTATCGATCCCTGTCATCTCCGCGACATTCCAAGCGAAAATGTCCACATTCTCCTGCAGGTATGCGACTATCTCCAACTTCCCCTCTAGCGTCTGAGATCCTCCGATCTTCAACAACCCCGACTCTCCTTTCCGGGAGATCACCTCCAGCTCCTTCGCAGCTCTCAGCCCTTCCTCCTTCTACAACACCTTCTCCAGCCTCTTCGCCTCCATCCAATTGATGTACTGACGGCGTTCAGGTAGCACTCCCTGGCGGCCTTCAGATCGCCTCTGATCCTCACCTGGACGTCTCTCCGGCAGTACTTCAGATACTGATGATATGACAATGGAACCGCCTTGAAGTAGTTGATGAAGGGTCGCCCAAAGATGGCGTTGTAACAACTTGGGGCGTCGACGATGACGAACCAGCATCGGATCGAAGTACCCCCCAGGGTCACCAGAAGATCCACTCCTCCCTCCACCTCTTTTTTCTCCCCAGAGAAGCCAAAGAGGGGTCCGTCCGAAGCTTGGATCCTGGACGCTTCCACCTACAGCCCGACGAAGGTTCTCTTGAAAATGACATTTACCGAACTCCCGTTGTCTGCAAGGATTCGATCGACGGTGAAGTCCTCGATAACGGCTTGGATAACCATGACATCATGGAAGGGGTTCTCATTTCCCAACATGTCTTCCTCGAAAAATGTGATCTCATCTAACGACGGCGATGCTTGAGAGGTCGAGGAGACGCTCTTGCGATAAATATGATGGAGACTTCCCTTGCGGGAAGCTCCAAGCCCGGCCCCTCCGTTGATCACTCCAACCTGCCCACCTCCTGGGTCGTGGACCACTTCCCCGCAACCTCCCAGGTTGACCCGGTCCTCGTTCCTCCTCCGCCCCGGAGTCTGGAACGCTATCGGTCCTGCTGGCGCCTCCTGCCCGGGCTGCTCCCTCTCCGCCGCTCCGGCTTCCAACCTCCTTCTGGCCTCCCAAAAATCTGGGCAAGTCATGGTTCCATGCCCCTCTACTCGATGCAAGTCGCAGTAAAGGGGAATCTCTGCCTCCTGGCGTCTCGCTAGCTGAGCCTTCTTGCAGTGCTTATTGCCCTGCCGGGCAATATCCATCGCCTCTCCTTGCGCTCTTCCTTGCCTTCCACCTTGTTGGTGGTCGTTCCTCCTCTCCTGCTGCTGGAATTGAGGCCTAACAGGTGGCCTCCACGGGGGTCGATTCACTGGATACTGGAATCTCCTCAATTCTTCCCTCCTCTCCGGAGCCACTACGGGCCTCCCATCCTCTTGCCTATGAGGCCTCTCTTGCCTCCTCGGCTCTGTTGTTCTCTTGAGCTCTTCTCTCCTCCTTTGCTCTTCCCTTCTCCTCTCCACCTGCCTCTCCGACACCACTCCAGCCCTAGCCTCCGAAAGTCTTCCTTTGCCTCTTCTCCCCTGATCTTCTCTATCCAGCCTCGCCAAGAAGTCTCGATTCATCTCATCTCCCTACACGAACGTATTCGTCCATTCAATCATCACTTCAAAAAACCTCGGGGGGTGGACCCGATCTCCAGGCTGAGGAGGCCTTGATTCAGACCGAACTTCAGAGCCAACATCAGGGTGAAGCCATCCACTTCCTCGACTTCCAGGTCCTTCTCCTGGAAACGATCGATGTAGTGGTTGAGGCTCTTGTGCTGCCCTTGCTTGATTTTGAAGAGAGCAGTTGCCTTCTTCTTCCTCTTCTTGAACGTCGTGAACCTTGCCATCAGGCCTCGACGCAGATCCTCGAAATAGAAGATGGAACCCTCAGGCAACCGATGGAACCAATTTCTCGCATTCCCTTTGAAGGTAATGGAGAAGAACATACACTTGAATGCATCGGTGTTGTTGCGGATGGACACCAAATCCTCAAATAATTGGAGATGCCTGACCGGGTCATCTATGCCGGAGTAGTAGCTCAGGATGGGCTCTCTGAAGCCCTCGGGAGCTGGGGCTGCGAGGATCTCGTCACAGAAGGGGCTCCTCCCTCCCTGGCGGTGGCGAATTTCATCCTCGCGAGTATCCTCGTCATACTCGCTATCATAACGAGTATCACAGTATCTCGCCGATTGTTCCACATCTCGGAACCTGGTCCCTCTGCTGCTCGCTGGATGGTACCGCGATTGCATTGGTCGCTCCTCTCTCCCTGGCTCGCTCCTTCCCTGGTCGCTTTGGCGACGCTTCTTCCTCCGACGGTGTCATGCGACGAGGCGAGGTCACCGTGACATCGGGGAGAGGAGGGAACCTTACGAGGATGCTCCTCTCTATCCTCCAAGCGAACTCTTCGAACGCTGCCATTGTCACAAAGTCGCCTCCTCGCGCAAAGTTACTAACTCCTGCCGAGTTGCCGACTATCTCCTCATGCTCTCCTCCACTCACCATTTCTCCTGCTCGCGAAACTTTCTTCCTCGACTGTGATCCACCCTCACCGCACCAAAGTATTGAAGTCGGGAAAATCTCCTACTCCAAAAATTCGGATCATGGCAGCCTAACGTTACCGGTTCAACGGTCAGGCTCGACGGCTAACCGGCTAAGACGCGGAAACTGTCACACAATTAAAAGCACCCCAGGCGCTGCGGCAGGGAGGTGCCACAACGTACCCGCAAGATTAGAAGAAGCAACCCCTCCACAAGCAAAAATGGTCAAGCAGGGTACGAGGTAGACTAGCTGATAACAAAGTAGCGGCGACTAAGATATATAGTCGCAAATTTGTTATCTGTCTCTCTGGATAAGGGATCCAAAGGCTCGACTCGCAGTCTAGGAAAAAGGTGGTCGAGATCTTTTGCGAGATTCTGAAGTCCGTCTCCTCGTACCCCTGAGGTCCTATTTATAGGCAAATCCAAAGGGAGGGGGTCTTATTTATAACCCAACCCCTAGCGACTAGGGGACTTTCTGAGGGAGTTCGCTCGGCTGGGCGAGTAACTGACCTAGTCGCCTACCTGACGAGTATGCGAGTGGAGCTCGTCATACTCGTCCAGGCCTCGACGAATATGGGTTGTACAGTGGTGCATCCTACCATTGTATACCTCACAGAGATTACTTCTACTCGTATGCTACTGGAGATCTTGGGACTATGCGAATGACAAATGCCGGTGTGTCGAAAATTGTTGGTAGTGGAGTCGTCCACATGGAGACTGATCTGGGGAAGGTTATCCTCAAGGATGCCAGACATATCCCTGATTTGAGAATGAACCTCATCTCTATTGACAGACTTGATGACGAAGACTTTACTAGCATTGATGGCGGAGGTGCATGAAGGCTGGTGAAGGGGTCCTTGGTGGTGGCCCAGGGCAAGAAGTGTTGCGGTTTGTACCGAGCAAAGACCAAGATCTGCAGTCCGAGTGTGAATGCAGCCGAAAACAACTCTATGAAGTTGTGACATCGTAGACTTGTCTATATCAGCGAGAAGAACTTGAATATTTTGGTGAAGAACAAGATTCTTCCAGAGTTGTCAGGGGAGCTACCCGACACTTGTGATCACTGCTTGGTTGACAAGCAGAGAAGAGTATCCTTTGTGGATGCTGAACTGAAGAGAAAAGAAGAGTTGTTGAACCTGATACACACGGATGTGTGTGGATCTATTGAGCCCAAGTCAGTGAGCAGAGCAGCCTACTTTGTGATATTCATTGACGACCACTCGAGGAAGGTATTAGTTTATGTCCTGAAGCAAAAGAATGATGTCTTGACAAAGGTTATGAAGTTCAGGGAGAAGGTGGAGAAGATGATCGGGAGGCAGATCAATTGGGTAAGATCAGATAATGGGGAAGAGTATATTGGTGCTTTTAATGCCTACTGTAGAGAGCATGACATTGTGCATGAGAAAACAGTTCCGAGCTCACCGCAACAAAACGGGTTGACGGGGAGGATGAATAAGACGATTGCGGAGAAGATCAATTGCATGATTTCACATGCATGAATAGGTAAGTAGTTATGGGCTGAGGTTGTACAGACTGCAGTGCATTTGATCAATTTGTTCCCCCTGCACCTTTGGAAGGAGATATCCCAGAGCGGATTTAGTCTGGAAAGGAGGTGTCATATAGACACGTGCGGGTGTTCGATTGCAAAGCACATGTCCATATCCCCAAGGTGGAGAGATCAAAGCTTGATGAGAAGTCTTGAGAGTGTATCTAACTTGGATTCCCGCATGAAGAGTTTTGTTATAGACTCTGGGAACTGGAGAGAGAAGATCATCAGAAGAAGGGATGTGGTCTTTGTGGAAGACCAGATTGTTGGTGAGCAGAGTGTTGCTGAGCCACAGGATCCACCGGCTGTGGAGAGTTTTGACGTAGATCTTATGCCAGAGAATGCTGGTGCTGATGAAGGGAATGTTGGACAAGAAGCTGTGCAGATTCCAGATAAGGTGGATATTCTGGATGAAGGGGGAGCTTTGCCTATAGATGTTCCATCGGTTGTGGAGGTGCCCCTTAAAAGATCTGACTGAGTACGGAGGCCGAACACCAGGTATCAATCTAAATATTATATTTTGCTTACTGATGGTGGTGAGAGTCTAAGTCTTTTGAGGAGTCTCAGAGGGCTGAAGACCAGGAGTCATGGGTAGCAACTATGGAGGAGTTAGACTCTCTCTAGAAGAATGAGACTTATGAGCTGGTTTGATTACCAAAGGTGAGAAAAGCTTTGAAGACAAATGAGGCTTCAAGCTGAAGACAGATGAGAATCTCTCCCGGCTCTGGTATAATGCAAGGTTAGTAGTGAAAGTGTCAGTCAAAGGCATGATGTGGATTTTGACGAGATATTTTTACTAGTGGTGAAAATGTCTTCTATGAGACTGGTATTGAGATTGGCTGCCTCCAGGAATCTCGATGTTGAGCAGATGGATGTTAAAACGACATTCTTACATGAAAATTTGGAGGAGTTGTACTTGGAGCAATCCAAGGGCTTTGAAGCAAGGGGGAAGGAGAATTTGGTTTGCTGACACAAGAATAGTCTGTATGGGTAAGAGCAGACACCCGGACAGGGGTTTAATAAATTTGACTCATTTATGTTGAAGAGCAAGTTCTAGAGGACCAGAGTTGATCATTGTCTCTATGTGAAGAACACTGATAAAACCCTTACTATTCTGCTGCTATATGTGGTTGACATGCTGATTGTCGGTGATGAGAAGACCAACATTGAAGATTTGAAGAAAGAGCTCAGTAAGACTTTTGAGATGAAAGACTTGTGACCAACAAAGAAGATCCATGGGATGAAGATCACCATGGACAAAATTGCAAGTATGTTGTGGATATCTCAGGCTGAGTATGTGGAGAAAGTATTGAAGAGGTTTTTGATGGTGCAGGACAAGCTGATAGCTATTCCGTTGGGTGGACACTTCAAGCTATCAAGTTCTCAGTATCCTTCATCTGAGAATGAAATGTAGGAGATGAGCCGAATCCCCTGCGCATCTGCAGTGCAGAGTTTGATGTATGCTATGATCTGCACGAGGCCAGTCATACTCATCCCTATGTTGTGAGGGTAGTGAGCAGATATCTGGCAAATTCAGGGAAGATTCATATGGAAGCAGTGAAGTGGATACTCCGATATCTTAGAGGTACCACATGACATTGTTAGCAATTTGGTGGAGGGCCACCGACCCTAGTTGTGTACTCTGATTCAGACATGTTTGTATTCGTTGACTCCCAGAGGTCCACACCGGGGCTTGCTGTCACATTTGCAGGGGGAGCAGTGTCGTGGCAGCCGAGGTTGCATAAATGTGTGACATTGTCATCGACAGAGGCAGAATACATTGCTCTGACAAAGGCGTCAAAGGAGATCTTGTGGATGAAGAAGTTCAAGTTCATGCTTGAACTTTGTCTCCAACAAGAAGTGTTCATTATTTACAGTACAGTCAGAGATCTAAATTTTTGGCCAAGAATTCTGCCTACCACTCCAAGCTAAAACACATTGATGTAGGTATCATTGGATACAAGGTGCTGTCGTGGAGAAGCTGCTGAAGGTGGAGAAAGTCCACACAGATGAAAACCCGTCAGATATGATGACGAAGACCGTGTCGAAGGAGAAGCACGAGTTGTTCCAGTTGATGTCCACCTGAAGTTGTCAGGCTTGGTGAACTCCTCTTTATGGTCTGGAGGGGGAGTTTGTTGGGGTCGATCCCCTAAAGAGTCCGAGGACTTGAAAGTCAGATCAGGTATGAATTCTGAGTTCTGCTGTAGAATATTGACTGGAAGGCTTAGGTGTGTAGACTAGAAGTCTGCTTGATGTCGACTAGAAAAATGTTGGATGTCGACTAGAAGTCTGTTGAATGTCGACTAGAAACTCTACTGTGCGTGGACTGGAAGTAGAAGATAGCGCCGCGTGGTAACCTACTGCCGGCGGTAGCGTGTCGGCTAGACACTGGCAATATCGTCTAGACCATCTCCATATCGGCTAGACACTGAAAGCATGTCATCTTGATGTCTGATAGAAGAGTACTAACACTCAGCAGTAGGGGTTACCGCAGGCGGTAGCTCTGTCCTATTGATTGTGGTCATATCGCCTTGACAGGCTCTATCGGCTAGAAGGGGCACCATGATGCGGTAGTTGTCGGACCCAGTTTCGTTAAATCTCGATCATGAGCCATCAGATCGCCTTGGAACTTGATTCAAGGGTGAATATGGGTTGGCCCTTTTGCCATAAATAGGTTGAGACCTCTGACAGAGATTATTATTCCGATTAGAGCCGTCATTTTGCGATCCAGAGAACAGTTCGTGATTCTCTGCCAGGATCCGTTCGCGATTTCTTCAAGAAGAAGAACAGAGATTCTCACTACTGGTGATTTCGTCTTCGTCTTGGAGAAGGTCCTCTTTCGTCTTCGTTGTCGTAGGTGTTTGAAGAGAAGTGAGGTTGTTTTTATCTTTTGAAGAGTTTTTGCCGTGGGCTTGTGAGGGGATTTGTCTTGTCAAATTCAAAGAGGGATCTAGGTTGGGCTAACCTAGAATTTCTGATTTTTAACACTTATTATTGGTTGATAGTGGATTTCATACCCCGCTCCATAGTTTTTCCCTCATTGTTTAGAGAGTTTCCCCATAAAATATTTGTGTTCTCTGGTGGTTGTGTGTTTTTGTGTTGTTGCTGCATTTATTCGTGCTCGTGTGCCCGAACTGTGCAAGTGGGTGAATTCCCAACAATAGTCTCTCCCATGCTTGGAACCACGGTCACTGATGACAACTTCCCTTCCAGCTGCGGACGTATCCGCCAGCAGGCAACCTTAGCATTTCCTAACCGCACACTCAGCAGCTTGCTCCCATATCCACAACCATCCCTCTTACTGATAGCCTTTGACCCTCCTGTTCCCTTGACAACAATCACTCTGCCACTCTCAGACACCACTGCCTCCTGCACTCTTCCAACGCCGCTTAACACAACCCCTTCTTCCTTCGTCATCCACCCTCTCCTTTTTACAAACCAATCTGATACCACCCCCTTCACATCAAAATCCACGTATCCCAAACCATAAAAATCAGAGTTTCTCCCTCCAACCACACACATGTACCGCATCGCTCCTACTATCACCTAAACCACTCTATTGTGCTTGTTCTGCACCTTCCTTGATTTGTTGGTGAATTTCATAGTTTTCATATTTGTATATCACGTTCACACATGAATTTATCTTCTCCTGATATTCATTTCATAGCTCACACCCTTCTTTCTTAGTTATGTAAAATTTATGATAAGGTATATATTTTCAGCACTTACAGCACGTGGTTATTATTTGTAGCCTTATTCAAATTATCTGTAATCAATTTAGCTATTAATGGAAATTAAACTTTCTGTTATTTAGTTAATTGGTCATCAAACATTTACATGCTAACTTATATACCACATCTACAATAACTGTATAATATGGATCTGACCGGAGCCCCCACAACATACACTCATCACAAATAGAGTATTTTTACAAAGTTTAATTGTCCATTCTCATCACAACATCTATAACAACACAGTGGAAGTAAAATTTCTAAATAAGAGAATCCACAAAATCTAAAGAGATTAATAAGTCCTTGGCCTTATGGCCTATACATAACATGTCCATAACAAAACAAGCTTACTTCCTAATCTACCTCGGCACGCAGACTGAAACATCAAAAAAAGGAAGTACATTAAGACAAGAAGAGAAGACACTTCACGAGGCTATTTTTCTTGGTAGCTTTATCAGATGCTGGTGCGCACCTGCTTTCAGTCCGTGCCCTGCAACCAAACACCATAAGAAAGTAAACGAGGGTCAACTATGAGCTAACCATAAACCGCATAACAAACTCCGGGAAACTACATCACCATGCAAGTTAGCACTTTGTATACAAATAAAACAAACATGAACAAACATATCAAAAGCTATTGCCTAGGTGTCACAGACATCAATCATGTTCTCTGTGTTGAGCATTAAAAAGAATCACGCCTGAAACCGGGCATCACACACAAATCCACCACGACACCCTATTTTACGAGTATGAATCTAACTTACCATTGCAATAAAAGTTAAAACAACATAAGACATCGACTTGCATGTGCAAAAATTCAGTAGCCACTATTGGGTACGAAGAAAATATACAAAAATAAAATCCCAGCAACTGATAACCTTTTTTATAATTATTATAACCAAGTATGACGTCAGTATGTATAAATTCTGATGCGGAGCAGAGACGAGAACTTGCAGTGGAGGATGAGTTTTGGGCCCGTTTGGGGCTGATTGATGACTTTCCATATATGGCGTGCCCGGGTCGACGATCAGACTCCGCAGATGTGTCCGGATTTGCATTGCGAATCGATTTGATATATTACTTCATCATTTTGGTTTATTTTAGTGTATATTTAGTGGTCTCACTTCCGGACAATCATAGTCATCGAAAGAGGGATGCCCTAGCCTTTGTTTTATTATAAATAGACTTGTAGTGAGTTGGTTTAGATCATTGCAGATTTTGGAGAAGAGAAATCCCGAAATTCGGAGATCCCTCCACGGTGCCGGCTCCGTGGAATCCTAGGTGCATATCTTCCTCCCCAAGGTACCCCCTAACCCTAACCCTCTTTTCCTCCTCCCGCAGCCCACTACAACCTCCCCAAAACAGCTCATAGACGGCTGTCCAGAATTCAGTTTTCCTATTCATGGCTACTGTTCAATAATGAAATTTACTATTCCTTTCTATAGTTTTTGAAACAGTGTTCCTCCCGCCAGGCCGCCGTCTCCACACCCCTCTCTCAGCCTCAGTAGGCCACAAACAACAACAGTTGTTGCCGGTCTTACGTTTTTTGTCCTTCAGGCAATCATTCCCAGCCACTCCACCGTCACTGCCACTGCCCCAAAGCCCCCTAAAATCTCCTCCCAGCAGGCCGCCAATCACCTCCGATCAACCCCCCAACCGTCGACCTCCAAATTCCCTCTGTTTACCTGCAATCAGCTACCCCCTGTAGCCCGGCCTCCTCTTTAACTCCCTGCAGCCACCCTCCCCCCTGAAAGCCTTCTGCCACCAGCCACTCTCAGCCGCCTCCCCTCATCCGTTGGACCACCTCCAGCCCTCCCGCTGCCCGATCTACCTCCCACCGTCTGGATCCGCCTCGACATAGCCAGATCTATTCATTTTCGGCCCGATTCTACCTTCCGCCGTCGAGGACAACTACCTACATCGTTTTCCACGTCGCCGGTTCTACTTTTTGATCGCCGATCCACGCATCCAGCTCCGGAATCTTCAGTGCCTCGGTCAGCCCACTATTTGGTGAGATTCCGTTGTATTGGATTATTATTTCAGCATATTTATATTGGATTGGATCTTATATTTGTTTGGGTATATTGTATTGCGGTGGTTTATTAGATAAATATTGTGATTTGCAGGATTCATCCGCCGCGCGCTCTTGTTTTGGCCCTCCCCGTGGAAGAAAATATAAGCTTGCACTTGCCCAAATAAATTATTCTGTCTTGTTTTTGAATTATTTGCGTGAGATGTTTTATTTATTATCTAATTGTGATCTAACCGTCAGACTGTTGCATAACATATAGGGTTAGGTCGCCAATTTTCCGCCGCCTATAGATTCTTCCTGCGTCAATTGGTATCAGAGCCAGGTTTCGCGCAACCAAGTTTCGCGCAGTCAGGTTGCGTGCAATTTTCGATACGCAGTTGTAGAGTTTATAGGTTTTTCATTATGTTTAGGTGTCACAATTATTCCCCTCCTCAATTTAAAGATCTCGAACCCACTTCCACCCGCTCCCACAGAAACCCGTCAGGGAGATCCTCACATTTATACGACGATCATTCTCGATCGCAGTACACCACTTTCAAAGATCGTGTTAACCCACCGACACGACCCCACTATGTTAGAGACGATCAGTATGATGATTGTCGTCGTTCTTATCCGTACACGCGAGCAGATCGTGTTGATCTTTCAACTCGACTCGGTTACCTTAGGAATGATTATTATGAGAATAATCATTTTGAGAGAGATCTTGAGAGTCAGTTTCGTACTGTTGCCCCTTCCTTTAACGGCTCATCGAGTCCCGAGTCTTTCAGTTATTGGTTCGTGAATATTTAGTTTTATCTTGATCATTTTGAGGTATTTAGTGAGTGTCGCGTCAAGTTTGCGAAACTTAGACTTTTAGATCAGGCGATGACATATTGGGCTAGCGTTGAGAGGACCCGCGAGAGAGACCGTCTACATCACATCACCAATTGGGTGGACATGAAGCGTACTTTGTGTCAGAGGTATCTGCCTTCGTCGTATCAGAGTCGCTTGCTCGACCAATTATTTTCTCTTCAGCAAGGATCCATGTCAGTCGTTGAGTACAAGGATTGCTTCGATGATTTAGTCGTGAGGAGTGATATACGAGAGGACCCAACCATGACCACTTCCCGATTTTGGTCTGGGCTTCGATCTGACATTCGTATTAAGGTGATTTTTCATAGCTCGAAGTCCCTCGAGTTGACATATCAGCTCGCCCTTCGTTACGAATAGTCTGAGATTCGCAACAGCTAGTCGATGTGACTCTCACCTTGACCCCCGCAGTACGTGTCCCTCCCGTACTGAGGTCACCACGATGCCTGCCACTGTCCTGTCAGCCACGATAGAAGTGATGTCTGATGCGATTGCTCTCACCCTATTGAGGTGCTTAGCCCAGTGAGTGACCTATCTCTTGTTTCTGGTCCGTCTCTTCTGACCCCGATTGAGAGCGAGCCTGAGCGGCCTATTGAGTCTGTAGTGTTGTGTTCCTCACCCACACCTCTTCTACTTCCATGCACCGGGTTAGTTAGCACCCCATCCACGGATCCATTCTTGAGTGTAGGCATATGTCGCTCTTCCATGGTCATTGCCCTGAGCCACATCACGACCGAGAGCCCAAGGTCTGGTACTGAACTCGTAGTGGCTATGCCACCCATTCACGGGGACACTACCCCTCACGATGGTACTCATCTAGAGGACCACGACCCCAGTGATGAGTTCTATCACAAGTACTCAGTCGAGCCCCCGGATGATCCGCCACATCCGGGTGAGAATGCGATTCAGGTGAGCCGCTTGTTTACGAGTTCTGATTTATTGGCGCCTCTTCCATTATCGTCTCTGGCTTTGCCCCAGAGAATGGATATTGTGTGGAGCATTGAGTTCTAGGGCACCACCGATTGACGCACCACACTCTAGATGAGTTTTGGGACGCACCACCTGCTGAGCCACCAGATGAGTTATTTCTTTTCGGGGGCACACACCGCACTCGAGAGTTATGTGTTCTAGTTGGTGCGTACAATTTTCATTCAAGTGGTTGTCACATTCACGATGGATTTTCTTACACACCTCCTAGTGAGCCCCCTGACGTGCTACATTTCCCGAGAGACATTTGGCTCTTTACGAGCTCGTATCTGAGTATTGGTGTCTCTCACGGTCATCTGAGCACTCGTCTCATACGTGACGAGTTTTTCTACACTCCACCGAGAGAGCCTCCTGATAGTCCACCTCCTTTGTTAGATTTTCAGATCATTATTAGATTTACCCATAGAGAGCAGATTGTGTATGTCGTGTTTTATTTGCATCATTTGTATGAGTCTTTTGAGTCGTTTCGTCATCTTTTGCATGAGTCTGTTATGTTGTCTGTTCATCGTTTGCATGTATGTCCTGAGTCGGTCCGATGGAAAATCCCTAATGATAATAAATTTTATAAATCACATATGGATGTTCACTGGCAAGAGCATGTACTTTATGAAGGCGAGCAGGTGATGGTGGGACTCTGCGTTGTGAGGCTCCATGCGAGGCTTGCTAAAGGCTTGAGCGTTAGGCGAATGGATCCCTATATAATCATGAGACAGATCGAAGAAAGCACCTATGATCTTGATTTCCTTGCAAGTATGGGTATCCACCTAGTATTTAGTGTTGAGGATATGACGCCGCACTACGAGCCTCGCGAGTATGTGGACCAAAGCAGTGGGGATTTCCAGCCGCCCACACCTCCACTCTTGTTGCCTTTCCACCCTCATAGCCCACCTATGTCTGATGGCCACCACTACTCACCTACTTCTGACACCCACCCACCTGGGGACTCGTTTTCTTTGGTTCTGCAAACGGCGCCGCCGATCGCACCGGGATCCACCTCTCGTGAGTTTAGCGTTGAGAGCATCATGGAGACCAGACTCCACCAGTACATTCCTACTATAGGCGTTGGTGACACCTGGCTACTTGTAGCAGAGCTCGATCGACTCGCCCCTAGACTTCGACTTCAGTACGACCGTCTCCTTTCACCAGAGGTGACAGTTTTTCAGTCAGGGGGAGTTGATTGGCGAGGGCATTCTTCCATCGACGACACTTGGACGACCTCTGGCGGACCTCTTCGAGTCTTACCTGGTATACATCGAGAGAATTTTGATCCCTATTCATCAGGAGATGAATTCTTTCAAGCTGGGGACAGTGATGCGGAGCAGAGACGAGAACTTGCAGTGAAGCACGAGTTTTGGGCCTGTTCGGGGCTGATTGATGACTTTCCATATATGCGTGCCCGGGTCGACGATCGGACTCCGCAAATGTGTCCGGATTTGCATTGCGAATCGATTTGATATATTACTTCATCATTTTGGTTTGTTTTAGTGTATATTTAGTGGCTCCACTTCCGGCCAATCATAGCCATCGAAAGTGGGATGTCCTAGCCTTTGTTTTATTATAAATAGACTTGTAGTTGTACAACCTCGGGCGAGCGAGACGGAGCCAAAAGCTTGAGGAAGGAAGCTAGGCGAGATGACCCAGGACGGTCGTCAAGCCGTAGAGCGAGTAGATCCCGCTCAGAAGGCCAGGCGAGAGGGCCCACGTGAGAAGGGTCTGAGCGAGAGCTGCGTCATGAGACGGGCAAGTCAGCGCCAAAGGGGGAGGCACTCGCGGGTAAGTAGTCGAATCGCCATGCGAGAGGGCTCTAGAGGGGAGCTCTCGCTAGCGAGACGCAGCTCTCGCATGGCGAGAAGCCCCCAGAAGGAAGCTCTCGCTAGGCGAGAAGACCCCAGAGGGGAGGTCTCGTCAAATCCCCGGTTCGGTTTAAGACCGGTTCAGGTAGGGCCGAGTCCATCTTTGAGCCCTATGGGATTTTACCCTTTTGCCCTGGGTGGTCTGCATGTAGCCCTTCAGAACAGCGGAGTTTGGCTATTGGCAGACCCGACTAAGGGTATTCTATTAATTTCAGGACAACTTCATTTGGTTATTGGCAGTTCCAGTTCAGAGGCCTATAAATAGACCGGTAAGGTGCTTTAGAAAGGGGCTTTGCTAACTCTCCTTCTCTCCTTCTAATGCACCTAGCTCAGCATTGGCTAGGGAGGGGAAGGATTCCGATTCTTCCGGGTAAGAGGTGGGACCTCCGCGCTGAGGCCTCCGGTCTAGTCTTTTGAGAGACTTGTCCAGAGAGTCGTCCAAAGAGAGTAAGGGCGAGCTGCATCTTCAGTTCCGAGCTTTAGGAGGGACCGGCTTTGTTGGTTCCAACATTTTTTGGTGCGGTGAGCGTGGAACAGCAGCTTGCACAAAAGAACTTTGGGTGACCTCATGGCAGGGGATCTTGAAGGAGATGGAGGTGGGTCCCCGAACCCGGGAGGATATGTCGGGAGGGCGGAGTTCATGACATCCATTGGGGGGATCATGGACATGCTGAAGCAGATCTCACAAAGAGGGGAATGCGAGACCCCTCTACCCCAGGTGCCAGGTCTCGCGCCCCGCGAGGGGATCGACCCGGCAAGAATAGGCGAGGACGCACCTGGGAGGCGACCGGGAAAGGAGGTAGTGGCGGAAGGCAGCCGACGAGATGTGGAGGGCAGAGAACTTCTCGCCAGCCCAACGAGTGCCGTCTCGCCTGGAGGGATGGTTGCGCGAGTGGAGGCGGCGAGACCCCCGGCGAGAGGATCTCCTTTCTGCGAGTTGATCCTATCGGCACCCGTCCCAGAAGGGTTCCGCGAGCCCGAGATGACCTACTATGTGGGGAAGGACGATCCCCTCCAGCACCTGCAGTGGTTCGAAGACGCAGTCTCCATTAGACCAATGACAGACGCTTTTAAGTGCCGCCTTTTCGCCATCACCCTGAAGGACAAGGCTAGGGATTGGTTCCACCAGCTCCCAGCGGGGTCGATCTACGGCTTCGAGGACCTGAGCAGAAGCTTCCAACTGCGCTTCTCAACCTCTAAGAAGAGGAAGAAAAACCCGGAGTCCATTTTCTTGATCAAGCAGAAGGCCGATGAGTCTTTGGCTCAATATGTGGACCGCTTCCACGAGGAGATTTTCGACATCCAGGAGGTGCCTGGTTTCGCTCTCCAGATGGCTTTCACCGTGGGGCTAAAGGAGAGCTTTTTTAAGATGAGCCTGACCAGGAAGCCGCCGTTGTCATTCGAGGGGTTGATGGAGAAGGCGGCGAAGGAAATAGCTATGGAGGCAGCGAACCCGGCCTTTGCTAGGAAGTTGGCAAGACTGACGGATGTGGAGCAGAGGGAGCCGGGAGGAGCGAGGCAGCAGGAGGGAAGGAGAAGGGAGGAGCCAAGGGGGCCAGTGCATCCGGAACTTGGCTGGATGCATCCAGGGGGTCCTTCAAGGACAAGGGATCCCCCCCCCCCAGGGAGGAAGAAACTATTATCCAGGACATGGAAGGTTTAATCCGTTAGGGTGGGGGCATGGTCCGAGGCCACTCCCACCCCCGCCTCAGCAAGCAATGACCATTGGCCGAGGAAGAGGAAGAGGGCGAGGAAGAGCGGGAGCAGGAGCAGGAGCAGGGAGGAGGAACCCCCAAGAGGGGAGGCAGGATGGGGGGGGGGTAGCCTTGCCGTATTGCGACTTCCACGAGGAGGAAGGCCACGCGACGACTACCTGCCCAGAGTTTCTGGAATTGAAGGGGAGAAGAGTAGCGGGGGAGCAACAACTACCGGTGCGGATTGTAGAGGTGACGGGAACCGGGGAGGAGGACCGGTGTGTGGATCGATCAGATACGGGGGATCGAGGGGGAATCAGGGTGATCTACGGGGTGGGGTGGGGGGGGGTGGGGGTTGAGACTACCCGAAAGGCCAGCCTCCACACCATGTACCGTCGGAGTGTCGCCTCGACGTCGCAGGCCCCGCCCCCGGATGAGAAGATTACTTTTTCCAGGAGGTACCTACCAGGTCACGAAGATCCCTTCTGCGATGCGTTGGTGATCAGGACCGCCATCGAAAACTTCACGGTGTCCAGAATCTTGGTGGATAATGAGAGCTCCGTAAATGTTATCTTCAAAAAGGCGTTCAATGAGATGAGAGTGGAAGCCAGGAGAGTGTTGGCGGCGTACGGACCGTTGTTTGGATTCTCAGGAGAGCGGAAGGAGGTTGAGGGAGGAGTAGGGCTTCAGGTAACTCTGGGGGGGGGGGGCTGTCCAGAAACTGCCGCTTTGTGATAGTGGACGCCCCCAGCAGTTACAATGCGATCTTTGGGCGCCCTTTGATCAGCGCCTTCAGATGCGTGCCGTCCTCGTTCCATCAGTGTTTGAAGCTCAATTCAGGGGGGACCCAGATCAGGGTGCGGGGAGATCCGAAGGCAGCCCGAGAATGCTATGTGACGGCAGTGAACACCATCTCATGGAAGGGTGATGCAGAAGAACTAGAGAGGAGGATGGAGCGAGAGGAGCAGGAGGAGAGAGAGGTGGCTGGAGTAGAGGGAGGCCTTGCGGTGGAGCCAGAGATGGAGGGAGAGCAAGTGGACGGAGGAGAGCAGGAGGACGGAGAGGAGCAGGAGGAGAGAGAGGTGGCTGGAGTAGAGGGAGGCATTGCGGTGGAGCCAGAGATGGCGGGAGAGCAAGTGGACAGAGGAGAGCAGGTGGACGGAGAGGAGCTGGAGGAGAGAGAGGTGGCTGGAGTAGAGGGAGGCATTGCGGTGGAGCCAGAGATGGCGGGAGAGCAAGTGGACGGAGGAGAGCAGGTGGACGGAGAGGAGCAGGAGGAGAGAGAGGTGGCTGGAGTAGAGGGAGGCATTGCGGTGGAGCCAGAGATGGCGGGAGAGCAAGTGGACGGAGGAGAGCAAGTGGACGGAGAGGAGCAGGAGGAGAGAGAGGTGGCTGGAGTAGAGAGAGTCATTGCGGCGGAGCCAGAGATGGCGGGAGAGCAGGAAGGTAGGAAGGAGGTAGGAGGTACCAAGGGAAGGAAAAGGAAGATGGGGGAAATGAGGGAGTCGTCCGGAAAGGAGACCCAGCCGGAAGGGAGGAAGGGATCATCGCCAGGAATGAGTCTCGAAAAAGAAAGGGGGAGGACCTTGGAGAGAGTGGCTGTGGTCGACGAGGAGCGGGAAGTGGTGAAGCGTAGGTCAAGGGAGCAGGAGAAAAATCCGAGGGAGCAAGAAGAAGAGGAGGAGCCTTCGAGGCTTAGGGCAGCAGTGGAGGTTCTGGAGATGGACATCCTCGCGAAGGATGGGCGAAAAGAGAAGATCAAGGTCAGCGGAGAGCTCACCCCCAGGGATCAGGAGGAGATCCGGAGGTGCGTGCAAGAGAACATCGATATATTCGCCTGGAGTGCAGCTGACATGCCGGGGGTCGACGCGGACGTAGCGTGCCACCGCCTCAATCTCGACCCCAAGGTCCATCCCATCCAGCAAAAAAAGAGGGCCATCGCTTCCAAGATGGCCAGGCCTATCAGAGAAGAGGTGGAGAAGCTACTTCAGGCGGGGTTCATATATGCGAGTAGTTATCCGGGGTGGGTAAGCAATGCTGTAATGGTGAAGAAAGGGAAGGGCAAATGGAGGATGTGTATCGACTTCTCTCTTTTAAATAAAGCATGCCCGAAGGATTGTTACCCTCTGCCTCGAATCGACGCGCTGGTTGATTCAGCCGTCGGTTTTCCACTAATGAGGTTTTTAGATGCCTTTTCAGGGTACCACCAGATATGCATGCACCCCCCGGACATCAAAGACGTCACCTTCGTCACCGAGGATGGGTGCTTCAGTTACAACATGATGCCCTTCGGATTGAAGAACGCAGGGGCGACCTACCAAAGAATGATGGACCGGATATTTCGGGAGCAGAAAGGGCGGAACCTCGAGGTCTACGTAGATGACCTGATGATTAAGAGTCGAGACCTCGAGTCCCACATCTCGGACCTGCAAGAAACTTTTGGAACTATAAGAAAATATAAAATGAGATTCAACCCTCTAAAGTGTGTGTTCGGGGCCAGCAGGGGGAAGTTTTTAGGACACCTCCTCACTCCTTCGGGAGTGGAGCCTAATCCAGATAAGGTAAAAGCGATCTTGGAGCTGGAATCTCCAAAGGATGCTAAGGGGGTCCAACGCCTTACTGGTAAGTTGGCAGGGTTGAGCAGATTCCTCTCCAGGGCAGGAGAGAGGTGTTCCTCCTTCTTTCGAACTCTGAGGGGTGGGAAGGAATTCGAGTGGACCCTCGAATGCGAGAAGGCCTTCCTGGCTCTGAAGCAACATCTCACCCAGACGCCGCTACTTCAAGGGCCTCGAGAGGGGGAGAATTTGTTCCTATACATGGGAGTAGGGGCAGAGGCAGTGAGCTCGGTCCTTGTGCGAGAAGAGGGTAAGAAGCAATTCCCCATATATTACGTGAGCAGGGTCCTCAAAAAGGTGGAGCTAAAGTACCCCATCCTTGAAAAACTAGCCTTCACCCTCATCGTCTCAGCCCGGAAGCTCAGGCCGTACTTCCAAGCCCATTCCATTTAGGTCGTGACGGACCACCCTCTCCGCCGCATCCTAGAGGGGGTGGAGCATTCAGGGAGGTTAGCCAAGTGGTCGATAGAGCTTAGTGAATTCGACCTCGCCTACGTCCCACGGGTAGCTATCAAGGCGCAGGTGGTGGCAGATTTCTTAGCAGATTACGCGGTCGAGGTCAAGGAGGAAGAGACACTTCCCATGGTGGCTTGGGAAATGCTCGTGGATGGGGCCTCAGGCAGAAGTTCTTTTGGAGGCGGGGTGGTTTTAACAAGTCCCGAGGGGACCAGAATCGAGCAGGCTCTGAAGATCCATTTCCCCCTTACGAACAACCAGGCCGAGTATGAAGCCATCATCGCCGGGCTCCGGCTGGCTCGAGAGCTGGGCATACAGGACCTCAGGGTCTCCACGGATTCTCTGGTGGTCGCAGGGCATGTCAACGAAGAATTTGAAGTGAGGGAACCGACCCTCTAGTTGTACCTAGTAAAGGTAAAGGGTATCATCGGGCAGTTCCGCAGCTTCTCAATTCAACATGTTCCAAGAGAGGAGAATACTAGGGCAGACCTGCTCGCTAAGCATGGCCCTCAGGCCGGAGGGACCATGACAGAACTCTTTAGACCCTCTATAGAGGAAGGGGAGTTAATGGAAGTGGACCGGGAGGGGTCCTGGATGGACCCATTTATGACGTTCTTGACGTAGGGACATCTACCCGAAGGGGACCTTGAGAAGAAGCGGGTCAGGTGCAAGTCGGCCTATTACCTGTTGAGGGAAGGGATCCTTTATCGGAAAACGTTGTCGGGCTTACTAACTCGATGTGTGTCTGAGAAGGAGGCGTCAAGGGTGCTGGAGGAAGTTCACTCGGGGGAATGCGGAAGTCACTCAGGGAGTCGGACCCTGGAAGGTAGGGTGCTGAGGCAGGGCTACTTTTTGCCTACCCTCAGGAAGGATGCTGAGGATTTCGCAAGAAGATGCAGAAAGTGTCAAGAGTTCGCTCCACTTCAACTCCTCCCGGCGCAGAGATTACGCACGATAACGGCTCCATGACCCTTCGCCATATGGGGAATGGACCTGGTAGGCCCGTTTCCCCAAGCCAGTGGTCAGAGGAGTTCCTGCTGGTCATGGTGGACTACTTTTCAAAGTGGTTGGAGGTGAAGGCCTTGGCAAAGGTGACGACGCAGGTGGTCAAGAACTTTGTATGGGGAGAAATTATCTGCCGGCACGGGCTCCCTTTGGCCATTGTCACAGATAACGGGCCACAGTTCGCTAATAGGGAATTTGTAGACTTCTGTGTCCAACTTGGCATAGATCTTCGGTTCGCCTCGGTTCATCACCCCCGAAGAAATGGACAGGTAGAAGTCGCGAACAAGATCATCGTGAACCTCTTGAAGAAGAAGGTAGAAAATCTGAGGAGAAGTTGGGTGGAGCAGCTCCTCTCCGTCCTTTGGGCTCTGAGGACTACACCGAATACCGCCACAGGAGAAACACCCTTCAGACTCTCCCATGGCTCGGAGGCCGTCATACCCGTAGAATTTGAAGTTGAATCCCCCAGAGTGACAGTGGCAAGGAGAGGAGATAAAGGATGGCAAGAGGACAATGGGGAGGAGCAGAAGCTCTCTCTCGACCTGGTAGAGGAGCTCAGGGAGCTAACGTCAATCCGGCAGGAGGAAGTCAAACGCCGAATGTCCAAGTACTTTGATAAGCACATCAGGATAAAATAGTTCCAAAAGGGGGACTTGGTCCTCAAAAAGGTAGATGCCGCAGGCAGGGGGCCTCCGTGGGGAAGCTCAACCCCAATTGGGAGGGTCCCTTTATTGTAAGGGAGGTCTTGAAGTCAGGGGGGTAACACCTCCAGGATGTGGACGAGATACCCTTGGATCGCGCCCGAAGCGGCGACGATCTGAAGCGATTCTACCCCTAATGTTATACCCTTTTGTACTTATTTGAACATGTTTCTAAAAGATTTTCCTCCTTGTATGCATGACACGATTTCTCGGTACAATGCACCTCGAGGCAACCTTCCTTGAAAGATGAGATTATTTTGGTTGAGGAGAGGAGACCCCGAGAAGACCCGCTGACCAGGCTCCCATCAAGCTGGCAGGGCTGTAGGCTCACTCGGTGGTTGGAGTTGGTTGAGGAGAGGAGACCCCGAGAAGACCCGCTGACCAGGCTCCCATCAAGCTGGCAGGGCTGTAGGCTCACTAGGTGGTTGGAGTCGGTTGAGGAAAGGAGACCCCGAGAAGACCCGCTGACCAGGCTCCCATCAAGCTGGCAGGGCTGTAGGCTCACTCGGTGGTTGGAGTCGGTTGAGGAGAGGATACCCCGAGAAGTCCCGCTGACCAGGCTCCCATCAAGCTGGCAGGGTTGTAGGCTCACTCGGGGTTGGAGTCGGTTGAGGAGAGGAGATCCCGAGAAGACCCGCTGACCAGGCTCCCATCAAGCTGGCAGGGCTGTAGGCTCACTCGGTGATTGGAGTCGGTTAAGGAGAGGAGACCCCGAGAAGACCCGCTGACCAGGCTCCCATCAAGCTGGCAGGGCTGTAGGCTCACTCGGTGGTTGGAGTTGGTTGAGGAGAGGAGACCCCGAGAAGACCCGCTGACCAGGCTCCCATCAAGCTGACAGGGCTGTAGGCTCACTCGGTGGTTGGAGAGGGTTTTGGAGAGGATCCGGGAAGTACATGTTGACCGGGACCGCCAAGTGGGCGGGGTCGATGAGTGGTTGTGAAACAATCACAAAAGATGGAAAGCCTCAAGGGGAAAATCACACTATTGGTCAGCAAGAGGAAGGACTCTGATCATAAAGGAGTAGGAGAGCTCCCTGCCCCATGGAAAAAGAGAGGGGACTGACCCTTAAAGGCCACTCGCTCCGAGAGGTATCAGGGAGCGAGGCGAGAAGGGGGGAAAAGGCGTTCCCATGCGCGAGAACTACGGGGACACGACAACTCGCCCCCTGGGCCAGATTTGCTCTCGCCAGGGGGCGAGACGAGGGGAGACACCCTCTCAGAGATTAATGGATCCTCAGATCCCGCAGACAATCGAAAAGAAAAGAAAAAAAAAGAGAGGACTAGCCCTAGATCAACACATGGGTGATATACATATGTCCATACGCAACACATCCAATAAGTAGTCCAATACATAATTACATAAGTTGCAAAAAGAAGCATCTTAAATAAAAGAAAAGTAGAGTTCGGAAAGCTCTAATCCTTCTTGCTGGCCGACGAGCCTTCTCCCTCGCCGTAGATCTCCGGAACAAGGTCGCGGGCGGTAACGTACTCGCAATCATCTTTGACGACGCCCATCTCGCGCATCATCTTCAGGATCAGCTCGGCGGTTCGAATGTTCGCATCTCGGCATAACTCCTCGACCTCCTCATGGGTATACAGAGAAGGGGGTAGTGGGGGAATCGCCGAGCGAGAGGTAGAAGGGACGGCGTCCTTGAGTTGGGCGACCTGGGCTCTTAGCTCTTTCACCTCTTCTTCCAGCTCCGCTACGCGCGAGTGTAACCTCTCCGCCGTCTCGACATCCTGCGGAAAGTCTTTGCTAAATTGGGGTCAGGTACATCAAAAACGAGCTAAGGGATAACTCACCACTCCGCCGCGAGCCTTGGCAAGAAGGTTCTCGGCTACCTCTAGTCTCTTCGCCAAATCCCCCGACTTCTCGCGCTCGGCGGCAAAGTTGGACTCGGATTCTTTCCAGTTTTGGTTGTTGAAAATCAGGCGACGCGAGAGCCTATGCGAAAGCTCCAAGGTGCGCAGTTGGGAGTGCGTCGCCCTCAGGACCAGATCTCGTGAGGAGGCCTTGTCAAGGGGATCGGGGCCATGACCTCCGTAAAGACCAAAGCCCAAGGAGAAGGCGTGACCCGTAGGCTGGTCCTGCTCCCTCCAGGAGGGGAGGAGAGTAGAGATTGAGACCCGATGCGCCCCCTTGTCCCAGATCAGTGTTGGGTCGTTGGCAGCATCAGGGACAGCGGGGCCCATGTTGAAGTTGAAGTGGGCAGACGGTGCGGGGTAGCGAGAAGGAGCCCCCTCGCGAGAAGGGGACCTGGTTGGTTGTTGAGAGGAGCTGGCGTGTTGCGCAAGCGGAGCCGTTTCTTCGGATAGCGAGACGGGCTAGCGAGGAGAAACACGAGTGGGGGGGGGGGGACTGGGTGGACTGGGACCCTAGGGAAATGGGGCTTAGGGACCCCGACACCACCGTCCCCTCGGGAACTTTCTTCTTGTCGGGTGGGAGAGAGACTACCTTCTTCACCTTCATTTTCATTTTTTTCGAGGGCTGAGGCGAGACGGAGCGGAATCTTCGGCCGGCCTCTTCTTTAGGGAGGGGGTCAACGATTCTTTGTCCGCCTCGGCCGTCATGTTGGCGAGAGCGACGCCCTTAGACGGCTTGATGTTACTTTTGTAGGGGGGGGGGTGAACTGGTACGTTCCTCTCTCCTGGTAAAGGCGAGACGGAATGTTGTCGCGGACACCAACAATTAGTGAGAGGGAAGTAATAAAGGCGAGACCAAAAAAGAAGGTCGAGCATACCTTCACCAAGAAGTGTGGGGAGGAGCGAGCCAAGACCACGTCTCAAATACTGGACCTCAAAGTTTTTTCCGGCGAGGTACTCACAAAGGAGCTTATCCGTGCCGCCGACTTGGGGGGTTGCGTAAAAGACTTCGGCGGGCGAGACAGGCGCGCGCGGGACGCCACCCAGGTTGCCGCGAATGAAGACGAACCGCGTGAGCCAATGATGGTTCTTGTTGGGCGTCTCGCAGACTTTGAGACCTTGCCCTGTGAAGTAGGACATCCCGTCCTGATTGGCGTGGTAAATAAAGAGCTTGCGGAAAACTGTTAGACTGAACTCTATTTGCTCTCGTCGCATGTAGCTCGCTAAGGCGACCATGACGGAGATGGCGTTAGGATTTAGCTGGGCTGGCACGATGCCGAAATATTTTAAGACCTGCTTCACCTCCGGCCAGAGGGGTAATCTCAACCCCGCCTCGAAATGCGAGACGGGGAAGGCAAGCTCCCCGGGATAGAACGTGTTTATGCTCTCGCCGACTCGGGGGGGGGGGGGGGGGGGCGATTCAAAGCCTTCCGGCAAGTACTCGCGAGTGAAGGCATCGTACTCGTCCACGGAGATACGCCCGGGCGGAAATTCATGGGTCGCGATTCGCTTCCCGCAGCGGCTGCGTCCCTCGCCATCTTCCGGTCTTTTCTTTCCCATAATCGTGCGAGGCGGCTTGAATTAGGGACAGGAGGAGCTAGCGAGGTGACCAGAGAGAGAGGAGGCGAGACGGCCGACAAACAGTTGGCACGAGAGATGGACGAAGAAGAAGAGCGAAGGGCTGAGGCACGGCGACTTATGAAAGCGTAGGTATGACCCCAATAAAGGGGGTATTTATAGTAATCATGAGATTTGGAAAAAATGTACGGACGAAAAAATCGTGCAGAGGAAGGAGAAGAAGCAGCCGACCTCTTTCTCTCTCCAGACCTCGATTTACGCGGCCCTACGTGGGCCCTCAGCACGGCCAAGCGGCAGGAAATAAATTGGAATTAAAAAAAATTGGTAGACCAAGGAAAAATTAGCATAAGTGCAAAATTTAAATGCTGTGTTATGGAAAATCGAAAAGCAAGCAATTATTAAATCAATAAAGTTCTTCCCGCGCGAAGCGGGCGGCGAGTTCGCAGGGCACATGGCATAGGCGAGACGGAAACGTAAATAAGATTATTACATCCATAAACAAAGGGAAGAGAGATGAGACTCGACGAAAACTCGTCAATTCTTGTGCCACCTCTAGCGCCCTCCGCCGCGAGACCTCGCATAGGGAGGGCGGTTGGGGAGGTGGAAAGCGCGAGCCGCGTCAACACCACGTCGAGTGAGATGGAGTTGTTGGTCGACCTCGCTCAAGATCGCTTGGGGGTCAGTCTCGTCTATCTCAATATCGACATCGATCTCCGAAGAAAGGCGGGCGCACTCCACTTCCAGCCAATCGATTCGATGGTCCGCAGCTTGTTTCCCCTTCTCCAGCTCCTGAATGATGCGCGCGTGCCTCCGCAGCATCTCCGCTACCCTACGCTTCATTTCCAACGGATCCATAGGATCGCCGAGGTAGTCTTCGATTTCGTCCATAGGAGGAGGGGGCGAGACGACCATCTGTCTGGAATAATCTTCAACGGGCGAGTCCTCGGCGAGCGAGTCCTCAGCACGCGAGTCGCGCATACCTGCATAAAAAATTGGGAAGGTAAAATAGAGAAATAGTAGCGAAGAGAGGGCCGAAAGAAAAAATGTCTTACCGAAACGGCGAGAGGAACCTGCGGCGTTAAGGGGATCGTCCCTCCTCGTCGCGGGAGTGGATGGAGGAGTAGAGGGTTGAGGCGAGACGGACTGTTGGCGGTGTTCGGAGATATTGATCTGTATGGTCTCCGGACGATGAGAGGGCGCCAGGACCTTATAAATACGGGCAACAGGTAAGAGGACATTTGAGATGGAGAGGAAGGCATGTCGAGGTTGATGGACTTACCCCCTTTTCTCTAAGATTGGCCGGAGGAGGAGAGACGCCCCCCCGGGAAGGTGCGAGAAGGCTCTCCTACCGAGAGGGGAGGATCAGCGGCTTTCGCCTACTTTGGGGGGGAAGAGGATAACGGTAAGGAAGGGGGAGCGCGGACCGGGATCTTGTTCAGAGCCGCCGCGGTCGCCTTGTTCCTCTGGCGCACCGCCGCGATACGATCACGGAAACTTAGGTTGAGAGACATAGGGACGGAGGCTAGAATGTGATAGGGTGAAGGAAACGGCCCCCTGCAGAAAGAGGAGTCCTATATTTATAGATTGGGCAGGGGGGCCCACCAAAAGATTCCCTCATAAATTCCCTTTAATGACACGCTCCTCGGTTGGACTATCTTTCCGAGTTTGTAACAACCTCGAAAAGAGCGGGGATTGTGTACAACCTCGGGCGAGCGAGACGGAGCCAAAAGCTTGAGGAAGGAAGCTAGGCGAGACGGCCCAGGACGGTTGTCAACTCGCAGAGCGAGTGGATCCCGCCCAGAAGGCCAGACGAGAGGGCCCAGGTGAGAAGGGTCTGAGCGAGAGCTGCGTCATGAGACATGCAAGTCAGCGCCAAAGGGGGAGGCACTCGCGGGTAAGTAGTCGAATCGCCATGCGAGAGGGCTCTAGAGGGGAGCTCTCGCTAGTGAGACGCAGCTCTCGCCAGGCGAGAAGCCCCCAGAAGGAAGCTCTCGCTAGGCGAGAAGACCCCAGAGGGGAGGTCTCGTCAAATCCCCGGTTCGGTTTAAGACCGGTTCAGGTAGGGTCGGGTCCATCTTTGAGCCCTACGGGATTTTACGCTTTTGCCCCGGGTGGTCTGCATGTAGCCCTTCAGAATAGCGGAGTTTGGCTGTTGGCAGACCCGACTAAGGGTATTCTAGTAATTTCAGGACAGCTTCATTTGGTTATTGACAGTTCTAGTTCAGAGACCTATAAATAGACCGGTAAGGTGTTTTAGAAAGGGGCATTGCTAACTCTCCTTCTCTCCTTCTAAGGCACCTAGCTCAGCATTGGCTAGGGAGGGGAAGGATTCCGATTCTTCCGGGTAAGAGGTGGGACCTCCCGGTCTAGTCTTTTGAGAGCCTTGTCCAGAGAGTCGTCCAAAGAGAGTAAGGGCGAGCTGCATCTTCAGTTCCGAGCTTTAGGAGGGACCGGCTTTGTTGGTTCCAACAGTAGTGGCCTGCTTTAGATTATTGCAGATTTTCGAGAAGAGAAATCCCGAAATCCGGCGATTCCTCCACTGTGCCGACGCCGTGAATCCCTAAGTGACGACTCCTAGGTTCTTATCTTCCTCCCCAAGGTACCCCCTGACCCTAGCCTTCTTTTCCCCTCCCAACTCCCTCCCGCAGCCCTCTACAACCGCCCCAAAACAGCCCACAGACGGCTGTCCAAAATTCAGTTTTCCTATTCATGGCTCCTGTTCAATAATGAAATTTACTATTCCTTTCTATAGTTTTTGAAAAAATGTTCCTCCCGCCGGGCCGCCCCTACACCCCTCTCTCAGCCACAGCAGGCTCCAAACAGAAACAGTTGTTGTCGGTCTTACTTTTTCCTCCTTCAAGCAATCATTCCCAGCCACTCCACCGTCACTGCTACTGCCCCAAAGCCCCCTAAAATCTCCTCCCAGCAGGCCGCCGACCACTTCCCATCAACCCCCCAACCGGCGGACTCCAAATTCCCCCTGTTTACCTGCAATCAGCTACCCCCTGGGCCTCCTCTTTAGCTCCCTGCAGCCACCCTCCCCCTGAAAGCCTGCTGCCACCAGCCACTCTCAGCCGCCTACCCTCATCAGTGGGACCACCTCCAGCCCTCCCGCTGCCCGATCTACCTCCCACCGTCCGGATCCGCCTCGACCAGCCACTCTCATCTGCCTCGACTAATAATTCCAACACTTTCCCCCAAGGTTAAGACGAAACCTTCAGCTTGGACATAATAATAACGATAATGGAGGTAGGCGATGTGGGATAAAACATTAGACGAGTCACCGTTGGAAATTTTTAAACCGAGTAATCAAACCAGGGACATAGTCACACACGACGCAGACCCACGCATAACGCAAGACTCGCACACGACGAGGACTTGCTAAAAATAGGTCAACCAACATCACCTACACACAACATGCAGAAGGGAACACACGATGAGGAGTTAATTATCAAACATGCAACCAGAGATAATCCATCAGGGATAATCCGTCGGGGATAATCCACACAAAGGGCGGTCCCACACGACACGGTCCCACACGACATAGTTTCGGACGACACGGTCCCATGCGACACAACCCACTGAGATTAGCACAACCAACAACCATGCCCCTACACATGACCAATCGAAAGAAAAAAAATCGGGAGACACTAAGCATAAGACAAGCTAAAGGGGTGTGTAGGACTAAGAAGAACAACGAGAATGATCATCCAAGTCGCCTTCATCCCAAACACTCCCCCTTCACGTGGAACACACTAGCATGAAGGCATAAAACACACTAACAACAACAATGCAAGGACGATTAAAGACACAAAAATGATAAAAATAACCAAAAACACTACAAGATCCAGCATCAACAAGATATCAACACCCGAAAGGGGTAACAACGGATGGAAGTCGTTGGAGCATTTTATTGGCTCGACAACATGACACATCGTGAGCAAATCTGGAGCAGTAATGGGCTTTGGAGGGATCACATATGACGAGTAATGACGAAGAATACATCAGGATGGGATGGGATCGACGATGATGACAAGAGAAGAAGCCAGAAAAGGTCCCCTCCGTCGAGGAACAACGATGGAGTTGAAGCTGAGAACCACACTAGGAAAGGAAAATCTTCATCGTTGAGGAGCGAGAAACAACGAGATCTCCAGGAGCAGCAGCCGGAGGGGACAACATCGGGATGAGAAGACTTCCGCCGACTGAAGCCACATCATCGACATGATCTGCGACAAGAACAACTGCACGTGGGTTTCGCCTGCTTCCGCCGCCGTCTCTAGCCCCTGACATCTTCTGCAGCACCTTCCGCTGGCCTTTCCAGCCGGTTCTGCAGCGGCAACAGGCTTCCGCCCTCGATCCCACAACCACTTAGCCCCGCCAGAGTCTTCTCCAGCGGTTTCACCGCCCATGCTCCTTGTCTTCTCCATGGGAACCTAATGGCATCCTCGTCTTCTCCATGGAGTCGTTCTTGATGCTTTGTATGTGATTTTTCATTCTTCTTCACTCTTCGGTCCCCGATTTCCTTTGCGGGAGTGATCTCGTTGCTTGTTGTTTCTGTGCTTCATGGATTCCAAGGATACCTATGGCTCTACGGGACGAATTACTAGCGTCCTTCTCGATAAGAAAAACTATTCTTCATGGGCGACTTCGATGAAAGTGGCTCTCGCCGGCCGGAATAAGCTTTCCTGGCTGACCGGCGGCCCTCCTATGCCCAAACCGACTGACAAAGATGACAAGAAAGAGGAGTTAGTCAAGTGGTCGACCGAAAAGTACATGGTTCTTGGATGGATTCAGTGCTCGATGGGGCCTCACATCTTTTGTCAGTGCATGCGTTTTGAGGATATCTCCGAGCTTTGGTCCGCTATCCAGCGCACCTTTGGCCATACACGTGTTGATTCACATATTTTTGACATTTTTCAGGACATCGCTTTCGCCACACAGGGGGAGCGTTCTGTTCAGGAGTACTTCACTTACCTTCAGGACTGTTTTCTTGAGCTTCGTGATCTTGAGTCTCTCAATGCCCTATAGTCTTTTAATGATATCACCCTTATTCGGAAACAGCGACAGCGACAGCGACGGGAGACATACCAATTCTTGATGGGGCTTCTCCCCGAATATGAGTCTACTCTTGCTCAGATCGTGGGGATGCCACCTTTGCCAGATCTTCTTGATCCCTACTCCATTGTTGCAGAGTATGAGAAACGTATGCAGAGGAAATCTAGCCTTCCTGGCCTTCGTACTATCTCCTCTCTCCCTACTGAGCAGATGACCCTTGCCGCTTCCTACCGCCCTCCCACCTCCAACACTCATAGCCGCGGTAGTCGGGGTACCTCTACTCATCCTGTTGGTCGTGGCTCTTCTGGTGGTCGTGGCTCTATGGGTCCTCCTAGCCCTTGCTCTCACTGTGGGCGTCTATATCATGATCACAGTCGTTGATATCAGCTATACCCACACTTACGACGCTCTGAGCGTACTACTCCTGTTGGTGTCCCCAGGCACATTATTGCTTCTGCTGAGTCTTCCGAGCCCGTCGAGCGCACCTTAGGTGCCAACTTCTCGAACTTCTGTTAGATGATGGCCCAGTTTCAGCAGTTTCAGCAGTTCCAGCAGTCTCAGCCTTCCACTACTATCTCTGCTTCCACTGTCTCTTCTTCCTCAGGTACTCTGTTTGCTTGCTCCGCGACCATGGTTGAGCAGGATTCGTCACCCTGGGTGATTGACTCTGGTGCAACCGACCATATGACTGGTACGTCGTCCAGTCTGCTTCAGGTTGTAACATACTCCCATCAGGATGTGCGCCTTGTTGATGGCTCAGTTACCCCTGTTCTCAGCCGGGGCACCGCCCCTCTCTCTCCCTTGACTCTGTTCTTCTTGTCCCTCAGTTAGCTCTCAACCTTTTATCTGTTAGTAGTATTACTCACACTCTGAATTGATCAGTAACTTTCTTCTCTGATCGTTGTGTTTTTCAGGACCTGAGATCCGAGAGGACTATTGGTATGGGATATTAGAGGAGTGGGGTGTACTACCTGAAGCTACCGTCTACCACTATTGCTACCACCACCACTGCCACCTGCGCAGCTACCTCCTCTGCTGCTTATCCAGCTTTGTCATCAAGCTCGCTTTGGCACGCACGTCTCGGCCATGCTAGCCCTCAGCGGATGTTGTCTCTGCTGCTTATCCAGCTTTGTCATCAAGTTCCTTTTGTTAGTCGTGTTACTTATTGTTTTAAGTTAGTACATTCTGATGTGTGGGGCCTTGCCCCTGTTGTGTCATTTGATGGTTTCTTGTATTTTGTAACTTTTATTGATGACTATTCTCGTTACTCGTGAGTTTATCTCCTCAAACATAAATCTGAGGTCCTATCTGTTTGCTCTCATTTTTCACGTATGATACGAACCCAGCATGGTACGCCTGTTCATATCCTCCGTTCTGATAATGGAGGTGAGTACACTTCTCGTCCCTTTGATCTCTTTCTCCGCGATAAGGGCACTCTACACCAATTTTCTTATCCGGGGACCCCCGCGCAGAATGGGGTGGCAGAACGCAAAAACCGCCACCTCTTTACTCTGTTCGTTGCCTTCTTCGGGGAATGAATGTCCCTAAGTCTTATTGGAGCGCTGCTCTTCTTACAATATCTTTCCTTATTAATAGGACTCCCTCTCGTCCTCTCGGTGGCGTTACCCCTTATAGTTTCATCCATCCATCTGTCTCCGCCTTTCCCATCCCTCTCTGGGTATTTGGTTGTGTGTGTTTTGTCCAGAATCAGCGCCCCTCTCAGACTAAACTCGACGACAAGGCCATTCGCTGCCTCTTCCTTGGCTACTCGACTACCATTAAGGGTTACCGCTGCTATGATCCCCAATTGCGCTGTGTCATTTACTTTATGGATGTGACATTTCATGAGGAGGTTCCCTTCTTTCTTGCACATTTGACCCCCCCTACGTTTCCTACTATTGCACCACCTCTCCCAGTCGTCTCTCCTCCACCAGACGCTGCCCCTTCTACTGTTCTGCCTGTCCTGCTGACTTACTCTCGCCGCCAGCCGCCACCTCCACCCGGTGCACCCACTTCTCCTCCAGTCCCGGATCCGCAGCTCCTTCCGGTCGCAGGTACCTCTCTTGAGCCTCTCTCCTCTACTTCTTCTATTGATTTACCTATTGCCCTCCACAAGGGCAAGCGTACTTGTGCTCACTCCTCGGTTACTGAGCACCCGTTGGCAAGTGCTGTTTCCTACCAACGTTTCTCACCCTTTTACCAGGATTTTGTGGCTGCTGCTGATTCTGTCCGGCTACGTACTTCGACTGCTGAGGCTCTCCTTGACCTTCAGTGGGCTTAGGCCATGTAGGATGAGATGTCTGCTCTCCGTCGTACTGGGACATGGTCTCTTGTTCCTCTTCCTCCCAGGAAACGCACATTTGGGTGCAAATGGGTCTATACCGTGAAGTACTCTGTTGACGATACTATTGACCACTACAAGGCTCGTTTGGTGGTCAAGGGCTTTAGTCAGGCTCTGGACGAGTTTTGTGCCACGTTTGCTCCCATGGCTAAGTTGACCACTGTCCGCCTTCTGCTCTCACTTGTGTCCTCTCGGATGTGGCCACTCTACCAGCTCGATATCAAAAATGCCTTCCTGCACGGAGATTTACAGGAGGAGGTCTATATGGCACTTCCTCCAGCGTTTGCCCTTAAGGGGGAGTATTCGGGGAGAGTTTTCCAATTGCACAAATCTCTGTATGGCTTAAAGCAGTCTCCGCGTGCCTGGTTTGAATAGTTCAACTCGGTCATCCTTTAGTCTGGCTTCACTCAGTGCTGTGCAGATCACACTTGCTTCATTCGTGCCACTCCAGAGGGACGTCGTGCCATTGTCTTGGTTTATCTTGATGATATTATTCTCACCGGGGATGATCCCTCTGGCATCTTTGAGGTGAAAGCTACACTTTGCTCAGCCTTCGAGGTGAAAGACCTTGGATCCACCCCCCCACCCATCCTGCTACTTCCTTGGGATTGAAGTAGCTCACTCATGACAGGGCATCTCTGTATCGCAACGCAAGTACACCTTTGATCTTCTTCGGGACACAGGTTATAAGACTCGCTTTTTTTCTTTTTAAACCACGAGGTCTTAGGCCTAGAACCGCCGCTTTGTGGTAACACCTTCACGCCCGGGAAGGTCGTCACTACAAAACGCCGATCCTGCTGGCCAAATCGATCACAGAACAGTTGCAAAATATGAGAGTACATAAAAGTAGAACTCTACACATGTCCACAACAATCACATGTAAAATAAGTAAATCTCCACGAAGGGAGAGTCCACAACAATAATAATAGGAGTACTGAAAATAGGGCTCATGCCCAATACATCAAGTCCTCACTTCAGTTCACTCATCGCGGAAGCAAAACTAAAACATCTAATAACGATCGGGACTCACTGTCCCAGCTGTCTGAACTCCGGTAATAGACTGTCCCGTATCCAAGCGTGTCGTCCTCCGGGGCTGCACCTCCGTGCTGGGCTCCATGATCCTCTAAAATGATGTGGTCCGAAAACCGTTAGTCTAAAAGACTAAGTCCTATCATCCCCTACCCCTCCCACCATGACTTCTAGGCACCGAGCGGGGAGAAGGAAATGAGAGGTAATGAAGGTGGAGAATAACAAAGTAATCGGTGACGGCGGAACTAATCTAGCAGTTCTATGAGAATAAGTAGCAGTAATAGAAGTATGAAAGACAAGACACAAAATAGTAACCTTAACTTATATGAAAAAAACACATAAGGTAAGGGATCTTCTGCAAGGCTCCTATCGTATAAAGAATCTCATACTAATTTATACGATAGGGTGTCGGTTTTTAAGCAAGCATGATATATATCCACAGAATAAAAACCTTAACTTATAAGCACGCTCGCGCGAGCTTTTAAACCAAGGGGTCGTTTTGCAGGGCCTATTGTATAAAGAGTCTCATACCAATTTATACAATATGTGTCAAGGGTTATATGCAATGGTTATGCTATGTCATGCAAGTATGCTATAATGTGAATCATGCAAGTGTAACACACCCACCCGACTCTGTGTACACAGACCTTTAGTTCCCCCTTTCTGGAGCCTAACCTCCTAGGATACCTCCGTAATGACAAACGGAAGCGGTGGGTTGGGCCTCGTCCACCTCTAAACCGGTAATTGCACTACCAGTCAGACCTATCGTACGCCTCGACGCTGATGCACAAAGCGGAGCTCCTGCGTACTCTTTGCCGGCTAGTCCACCGGACTTAATTTGGCGAAGTGCAAAACCACACATGCCGAGTCAACGTATTGACGTCGGTGCATTGACCCTCCAATACCGAAGACCCACCACCTTTTAATTTATGTACATGCAATCTTAATGTATCAGCCACCGAGCCAAAGCTCCCCGGACTATCCCGTCCGTCATAACCAACAGCTGAGCCAAAGCTCCCCGGACTATCCCGTTCGTCACAACCAACAACCTAGCCAAAGCTCGCCGGGCTAACCTGCCCATCACCAAAACCACCGAGCCAACTGCCCGTGTGACCCAACCTAACTTCCCGAGATACCGAGGTGAGTGAAAGTGAACCCCTAGTTACACTAGTTACTCTTGCAGTTTATTTTGCCTACAGTTTAGGTTAGCCCAGGACTTCCCAAGGCATACCCCGTGAAGGGTTCTCGAGGGCACTAAGAACTACGATGGGCTGAAGCCTAAAGCTCCCTTTCGCAAGACACTTACTATTATTGGTTAATACCCGATTCCTGATCCCTTTAATATTACTCTGGATCTAACCCTAGTGTGTTTTGACCCTCTCTCTCCCTCCACGGGAAAGACGATCTTCCGTCGATCCCGAGCGCCATCAAATCCTAGTCAACCCAACATTCTGCTCATCCCATTTTCCATGGATGTACTCAATTTCACTTTAGCCAAACCAGCAAACCACTAACCCCAATCCATATGCCCAATTCAACTGCTATCAGATTTTCTGCAGATTTACTACATGCAGACCACCCTATGCTATATGATGTACATGATAGGAGGTACTCTAAATCTTCATCCAATAACCCTAAGATAATTAATGTGGGCCTATCATGACATATTTAGTCTAAATCCAGAAACTTGGAATTTTCCTAATTAAATTGATATTTTATTTATTTTCCCTAAAAATCCAAATGCCATAGTTTTGAATATGAAATGGCTTTTATAGTAATGCAAAATGCTCCACAAAATTATGATAAATATTTGGCATCTAATAGACAGTAAATTCAAATCTTCCAATTCTTTTGCAAGGTTTAGACCTCTGATCCAAAATTTTAAATGTAAACACATATTTTGCAATTAAAGAAACAAGTGCTGCAAATAGACATCCAAAAATTATGAGAAAATTCAGGCATGACTGAAATGTCCTAAAAACACTCCTGACTAAGTCTCCAAATTTTCTAGTAAATAATGAACTCTAATTTTAATTTTGTACAATATTCCTTTTTCATAAATTAATGAAATAACTATAGAAAATATACACCTAAAAATTATGATAAAATTTTCTCATGAGAATATTAACCTAAGAACACCACTGAATAAGTTTCACAATTTTCTAACAAGCATTGAGCTCTGAATCTATTATTGAACATATTTTCATATTTATAAGCTTTTGAGGTAAGTACTGAAAATATACATCTAAAAATTATAATAAAATTCAGGTATGAGCATAATGACCTAAAACTTCCTCTGCCCAATTTTCATAATTTTTCAGTGAACAGTAAGATCATAATAAACAAATGACTATCAAAGGCTAATCCATGTACTACAAAGGAGGTACTAAACTTATTGTTTCAAAATTTCCAATAAAATTTCCAGAGTCTCATGTTAACCCTAAGACTACACTACCCAAATTTCATAACTTTTCACAGAGTTTTGATGTCCTAACTTACATGTATAATTTTTGTGCCCTAAGCTAGGGTTAGGGTTTTGAGAGATTCAACAACCTTTAAATTCCATAATATTTTTACCAGAGGACCTTCACTACCCTTGAGTCATCTCCACCAAGTTTCAAGTCATTTCAAGGTCACTTGACCCCTTGACCTTCAAATCCTAGGTTTGCCCACATAGGACCTACCCTAGTGTTCTAGGGCTCCTCCCTTCAACTTCCACCCAATATCAGTGGAGGGGGTATTTTATGTGCTAAAAAGACTGTGTGCCAAGTTCCATCACCTTTGGATGAGGTTTGCCAACTCAAGAGCACTTAGGGCATTTAGCCCTAATTTGACCTAAAAGGGTCAATCTTTGTCTACACAAATACCCTATCAAATCAAACCCAAAAGGAGTGAAATTTTTACCAGAGCCTTATAATATCCCCCAAGATCACCCACAAAAATTTTGGAAGTTTTTGAGGAGTTTAAGACACCTAATTAATTTGTACATGATTTACTAAATTTTTCCAAAAACTATAGAAAAAGTATCTCCAAAAATGTTCATTTTTGTACAGGACCTAGGTATAGGTTATTATAACTCCCTGTCCAAATTTCAGGTCATTTGGATAAGAGATGAAGTGGGGGCACTCATTTTAATCTCTGACTAACCCTAGGTATAGACCCCACCAGAATGAGTGCCCTGGTCAAATCAGACATCCAAATTGGTTCAAACCAATTTTAAATTAAATTACACCCCTAAGGCTACAACTTTGATGTTTACCATTTTTTCACTAGAGGTCTCTAAGTATTTTTCATAATTAAAAACATTAAATACATTTTCTGTGACAGAAATCAAATGAAATGAATATTATCCTATGATTTAAAATGAATCAGCACGAATCTTGAAGCATATCCAGTGGCTTCTGGTCATCTTCAACCTCCAGTCGACGGACTCGATTCCTCCTTCCTGGGCCAACTTCCAGCCGCCGCTACCGGCCACCCAGCCACCTCCCTGGCCGGCCACCACCTCCACCACCTCCGTCGAGGTGGTGGCTGTCGATTGGCGGCGGCACGGCCGCCGGAGGGGCGGATTCCGGCGATCCCGATAGGTGGAATTTTCATGTAAAAATCGGGAAAATGTCATTCCCGATCGGGCTCAATTGAGCCCGATTATCATCCCTAATGATCCCTACGATCTACCCATTGAGAGAGGAGAAGGGGAGGACCTTATTGGAGGCTTGAAGTCGCGTTGATCGCCGGGTTGCCATGGTGGTGGTGCCGTCGATCGGGTTTCTGCAACAACACTATAGAAGGGCTCGAAATCGCCGGGGGAAGGATGGAAACGATTCCCTGGTGCCCAATGATGCTTTTAAAACACTCAAATTGGGTAGGGGAAGAGTGTAGGCTGAAATGGCCATTAGAGGTCATTTTCGGCCATGGTGGTGCAGGGTGAACTTGGGCTGATATGGCCAGAAAACGGCTGAAAACTCCTCTTCCCCAGAGGAGTTGAATCCAGCCATCAATGTGTTGGAGTTACCATGGTGATCTAGAAGTGGTCTAACATGTAATCTCATTGCCAACGCGATATAAGCCTGCAGGGTCGCACATAAGAGCATGTGGAGAAGTTGGAAGATTGATTGTGTTGGTAAAGGTTACCAATCACCATATAGAATGAGGTCCGACAAATGTTGCCAAGCAGTATCGTCGACTATGATTCGTCGAGTATCGTCGACTATGGTTCGTCGAGTATCGTCGATTATGGTTCGTCGAGTATCGTCGAGTATCGTCGACTATGGTTCGTCGAGTATCGTCGACTATGGCTCGTCAAGTATCGTCGACTAAGGAAATTCGTCGACTATCGAACTGTTCGATAATCGACGAATGCTGATACCCGACGAATTATTCCAGAAACCCTAATTCTCTGTGGTCTGTGGATAACGATATTTCTAGGTCTGTTTATACTTCGGGTATAAATTAGAACTTAGGTTTTAAAGTAGTGTACCCCCCGACCCGACGGAAGTGTTCCACTGATTCGCTCGCTCCGCCGACCTCCTCTCCGACGATAGTCGTCGGTGCTTGTCTTCCTGGAGCGGACCTAGCAGTCCGTGGAAGTGCAAGGTGCAGTCGATCTCCCTTCCCGTTTTTCGTGCGACGAAGATCGGCGATCTCTCGCTCGTGTGGATTTCTGCAGAGACGTAGACGCTATTCTACGTGGGACTCGCCGCCGACAAGAACTCATACATTGAAGCATCTTTGTTGAGTTGTGACTCAACACCGCAAAGGTAATTTTACCTAGTTATTTCTTAACTTCTTGATTCAATTTTCATGGCCCGATCCCAAATCTCTTTTGGGTTGTTCTTGATTTTATTGTTTCCGCTGCGTGCACAACTGTTGTGCCACCTTGTAGAAAACCCAACACAAAGGTGGCCCTTGGCCTCCCTATGCCATGAATGGCTTCTTCCTCCCCCTTTCTCTCTCCTCCATTAAAGGGTAAGGTGAGCTCTCTCTCTCCTAGTCATCAAGGCTGACCTGCTCATCCCTTTAGCTTATTTGCAGCCCAATAAATCATACCATCATATAATTAGGTGGTGGTTAGCCCAAATGGAAAAAGGGCTTGAGCTTGGGTTAAGCCCATTTGAGCTAAGTTTGACCTAACCTAGACTAGGGTTGACCTTGGTCATTTTGACCTTTTGTGTTGACCCCAATGGGTCCTTAGTGACGCATTGGCCTCTCCTAAGGTCTAGGTAGGGCTGGGTAGGGTTGACTTGACACTTCGGGGGTCACTTGACCCTTAGGAAGGGTACTTTGACCAAGTTAGAGCTAGAGTTGACTTTGGTCAACATGACCATTTGGGTTGACCCCAAGGGGTCCTTGGTGACCCATTGACTTCACCTTAGGTCTAGGAAGACCTAGGTAGGGTCAACTTTGCACTCTGAAGGTCACTTGCCCCTTAATTAGGGCACTTTGACCACTTTAGGGCTAGGGTTGACTTGGGTCAACTCAGGCTCTAAGGTTTACCCCAATGGATCTTAGGGCCTTTCAATAGATTGGTGAGGTTGTTGTGGGGCCTTGGAGTCATGGTGTAGCCCCATGATCATCCCAACCACCGGCTCCCTCGGCTCCTGTCTCACCTCCTGACGAGGTTGGTCCTCTGCCCTTCTTCCATCTCTCCCATCAGCAATGCGACCCCTTCGTTGATCATTTCTGGCTCCCCGACCCTGATCCTCAGTTGGCCTCTTCCGGCCTCGAGTCGTGTGCCAATCTGCCTCAATCCTCTTTGCCATCTCCAATATCCGAGGTATAGGCCCGTCGGATACGAACAAAAGAGCCTCTCTCAGATTCTCTCGCAGGCCCTTATAGAACCTCTTGGTGTATCCTGCCTCATCCAGCTGATAGAAGTCCGCGAACCGGGCTAAATGATTGAATTCCCGGTGGTACTCCACCACCGTCTTGTTGCCCTGCCTCAACTGCAGGAATCTGTCTTCCAACTCATCTCTTGCCGACTGTGGAATGAAGTGCTCCAACAATGCGGACCTGAACTCCTCCCAAGCAATTTCTGCAACCTCCCTATCTGCAAATGTCGTGTCCAGCAGTGTCTTCCACCATATCTTGGCATGAGATTCCAAGCAAGAGACCACCAAAGGCACCCTCTCCTCCCATGGGCACCGTATCCCGGTCAGCATCTCATACATGATGTCAAGCCACTCCTCTGTCCGTACAGCCGACTCTGTCCCCAAGTAAGATGAAGGAGATAGCCCTCGGAAGATGCTCAACCAATTGTCCCCCGGGTTTGGCTACGGAGCCGGAACCTGCTGGGCCCTGAAAGCCTCCAGAATGGCTGTCAGGGTCTGCCCCATCTCCGACTGTAGAAACGGAGTGGGAACCGGGGGAGGTGATGCAATATTCGGAGTCTGCTGGACTCCGCCCTGTGGTGTAGGCTGTGCCGGAGGCTGGGTAACAAAGATCATTTGTAAGTAATAGACCCAAACTTAATTAAAAGTGGACAATTTACATATGATCCCCCATATGGCCACACCACTGCTTCCGCTGCTTAGTTTGTCCCCAAACTAAACTCGTGCGGGGGGTGACCCAGGGTTTGTGGACTGCTACTTTTTCGATCGAGGTCTCCTCTGATACCACTTGTAAGACCCCTTTTTTTCTTTTTAAACCACGAAGTCTTAGCCCCAGAACCGCCGCTTTGTGGTAACACCTTCACGCCCGGAAAGGTCATCACTACAAAATGCCGATCCTGCCGGCCAAATCGATCACAGAACAGTAACAAAATATGAGAGTACATAAAAGTAGAACTCTACACATGTCCACAACAATCATATGTAATATAAGTAAATCTCTACGAAGGGAGAGTCCACAACAATAATAATAAGAGTACTTAAAATAGGGCTCATGCCCGATACATCAAGTCCTCACTACAGTTCACTCATCGCGGAAGCAAAACTAAAACATCTACTAACGATCGTGATTCACTGTCCCAGCTGTCTGAATTCTGGTACTAGACTGTCCCGTCTCCAAGCGTGCCGTCCTCCGGGGCTGCATCTCCGTGCTGGGCTCCACGATCCCCTAAAATGACGTGGTCAAAAACTGTTAGTCTAAAAGACTAAGTCCTATCATCCTCTACCCCTCCCACCATGGCTCCTAGGCACCCAGCGGGGATAAGAAAAGGAGAGGTAATGAAGGTGGAGAATAACAAAGTAACAGGTGACGGCGGAACCAATCTAGCAGTTCTATGAGAATAAGTAGCAGTAATAGAAGTATGAAAGACAGGATACAAAATAGTAACCTTAATTTATATGAAAAAAACACATAAGCTAAGGGATCTTCTGCAAGGCTCCTATCGTATAAAGAGTCTCATACCAATTTATACGATAGGGTGTCGGTTTTTAAGCAAGCATGATATAAATTCACAGGATAAAAACCTTAACTTATAAGCACGCTCGCGCGAGCACGCTCGCGCGTGCTTTTAAACCAATGGGTCGTTTTGGAGGACCTATTGTATAAAGAGTCCCATACCAATTTATACTATAGGTGTCGAGGGTTATATGTAATGGTTATGCTATGTCATGCAAGTATGCTATGATGTGAATCATGCAAGTGCAACACACCCACCCGATTCTGTGTATACAGACCTTTAGTTCCCCCTTTCTGGAGCCTAACCTCCCATGATACCTCTGTAGTGGCAAACAGAAGCGGTGGGTTTGGCCTCGCCCATCTCTAAACCGGTAATTGCACTACCAGTCAGACCTATCGTACGCCTCGACGTTGGTGCACAAAGCGGAGCTTCTGCGTACTCTTTGTCGGCTAGTCCACCGGACTTAATTTGGCGAAGTGTAAAACCACACTTGCCGAGTCAACGTATTGGCGTCGGTGCATCGACCCTCCAATACCGAAGACCCACTACCTTATAATTTATGCACATGCAATCTTAATGTATCAGCCACCGAGTCAAAGCTCCCCGGACTATCCCGTCTGTCACAACCAACAACCGAGTCAAAGCTCCCCGGACTATCCCGTCCTTCACAACCAACAATCGAGCCAAAGCTCGCCGGGTTAACCTGCCCATCACCAAAACCACCGAGCCTACTGCCCGTGTGACCCAACCTAACTTCCCGAGACACCGAGGTGAGTGAAAGTGAACCCTATAGTTACACTAGTTACTCTTGCAGTTTATTTTGCCTACAGTTTAGGTTAGCCTAGGACTACCCAAGGCATACCCCGTGAAGGGTTCTCGAGGGCACTAGGAACTACGATGGGCTGAAGCCAAAAGCTCCCTTTCGCACGACACTTACTATTATTGGTTAATACCCGATTCCCGATCCTTTTAATATTACTTTGGATCTAACCCTAGTGTGTTTTGACCCTCTCTCTCCCTCCACAGGAAAGACGATCTTCCGTCGATCCCGAGCGCCATCAAATCCTAGTCAACCCAACATTCTACTCATCCCAACTTCCATGATGTACTCAATTTCACTTTAGCCAAACCAGCAAACCACTATCCCCAATCCATATGCCCAATTCAACTGCTATCGAATTTTCTGCAGATTTACTACATGCAGACCACCCTATGTTATATAATGTACATGGTAGGAGGTACTTCAAATCTTCATCCAATAACCATAAGATAATTAATGGGGGCCTATCATGACATATTTAGTCTAAATCCAGAAACTTGGAATTTTCCTAATTAAACTGATATTTTATTTATTTTCCCTAAAAATCCAAATGCCCTAATTTTGAATATGAAGTGGCTTTTATAGTCATGCAAAATGCTCCACAAAATTATGATAAATACTACGCAGCTAATAAACAGCAAATTCAAATCTCCGAATTCTTTTACAAGGTTTAGGCCTCTGATCCAAAATTTTAATGTAAACACATATTTATCAATTAAATAAACAAGTGCTACAAATAGACATCCAAAAATCATGAGAAAATTTAAGCATGACTGAAATGTCCTAAAAACACTCCTGACCAAGTTTTCAAATTTTCCAGTGAATAATGAACTATAAATTTTTTTTTGACAATATTCCTTTTTCATAAATTAATGAAATTACTACAAAATATAAACCTAAAAATTATGATAAAATTTCCTCATGAGAATATTGACCTAAGAACATCACTGAATAAGTTTCACAATTTTATAACAAGCATTGAGCTCTGAATCTATTATTGAACATATTTGCATATTTATAAGCTTGTGAGGTAAGTACTAAAAATATACATCTAAAAATTATAATAAAATTCAGGTATGAGCATAATGACCTAAAACTTCCTCTGCCTAATTTTCATAATTTTTCAGTGAACAGTAAGATCATAATAAACAAATGACTATCAAGGGCTAATCCATGTACTACAAAGGAGGTACTGAACTTATTATTCCAAAATTTTCAATAAAATTGCCAGAGTCTCATGTTAATCCTAAGACTACACTACCCAAGTTTCACAACTTTTCACAGAGTTTTGATGACCTAACTTACATGTATAATTTTTGTGCCCTAAGCTAGGGTTAGGTTTTTGAGGGATTCAACAACCTATAAATTCCATAATATTTTTTCCAGAGGACCTTGACTACCCTAGAGTACTCTCCACCAAGTTTCAAGTCATTTCAAGGTCACTTGACCCCTTGGCCTTCAAACTCTAGGTTTGCCCACATAGGACCTACCCTAGTGTTCTAGGGCTCCTCCCTACAACTTCCACCCAATATCAGTGGAGGGGGTATTTTATGTGCTAAAAAGACTGTGTGCCAAGTTCCATCACCTTTGTATGAGGTTGACCAACTCAAGAGCACTTAGGGTACTTAGCCCTAATTTGACCTAAAAGGATCAATCTTTGCCTACACAAATACACTATCAAATCAAACTCAAAAGGGTTGAAATTTTTTACCAGAGCCTTATAATATCCCCCAAGATCACCCACCAAAATTTTGGGGGATTCATTTTAATCAAACTCAAAAGGGTCAATCTTTGCCTACACAAATACACTATTTTTTACAGGACCTAGGTATAGGTTAGAATGACTCCCTGTCCAAATTTCAGGTCATTTGAATAAGAGATGAAGTGGGGGCACTCATTTTAATCTCTGACTAACCCTAGGTATAGACCCCACCAAAATGAGTGCCCTGGTCAATTCAGACATCCAAATTGGTTCAAACCAATTTTAAATTAAATTACACCCTTAAGGCTACAACTTTGATGTTTACCATTTTTTCACTAGAGGTCTCTAAGTATTTTTCATAATTAAAAACATTAAATACATTTCCTGTGACAGAAATCAAATGAAATGAATATTATCCTATGATTTAAAATGAATCAGCACGAATCTTGAAGCATATCCAGTGGCTCCTGGTCATCTTCAACCTCCAGCCGACGGACTCGATTCCTCCTTCCTGGGCCAACTTCCAGCCGCCGCTACCGGCCACCCAGCCACCTCCCTGGCCTGCCACCACCTCCACCACCTCCGTCGAGGTGGTGGCTGTCGATTGGCGGCGGCACGGCCGCCGGAGGGGCGGATTCCGGCGATCCCGATAGGTGGAATTTTCATGGAAAAATCGGGAAAACGCCATTCCCGATCGGGCTCAATTGAGCCCGATTCTCATCCCTAATGATCCTTACGATCTACCCACAGAGAGAGGAGAAGGGGAGGACCTTATTGGAGGCTTGAAGTCGCGTTGATCGCCGGGTTGCCATGGTGGTGGTGCCACCGATTTGGTTTCTGTAACAGCACTGTAGAAGGGCTCAAAACCGCCGGGGGAAGGGTGGAAACGACTCCCTGGTGCCCAGTGATGCTTTTAAAACACTCAAATGGGGTAGGGGAAGAGTGTAGGCTGAAATGGCCATTAATGGTCATTATAGGTCATTTTCGGCCATGGTGGTGGGGGGTGAACTTGTGCTGATTATGGCCAGAAACGGCTGAAAACTCCTCCTCTTCCCCAGAGGAGTTGAATCCAGCCATCAAAGGTGGCCCTTGACCTCCCTATGCCATGAATGGCTTCTTCCTCCCCATTTCTCTCTCCTCCATTAAAGGGTAAGGTGATCTCTCTCACTCCTAGTCATCAAAGCTGACCTGCTCATCCCTTTAGCTTATTTGTAGCCCAATAAATCATACCATCATATAATTAGGAGGTGGTTAGCCCAAATGGAAAAAGGGCTTGAGCTTGGGTTAACCCATTTGAGCTAAGTTTGACCTAACCTAGACTAGGGTTGACCTTGGTCATTTTGACCTTTTGGGTTGACCCCAATGGGTCATTGATGACCCATTGGCCTCCCCTAAGGTCTAGGTAGGGCTGGGTAGGGTTGACTTGACACTTTGGGGGTCACTTGGCCCTTAGGAAGGGTACTTTGACCAAGTTAGGGCTAGAGTTGACTTTGGTCAACATAACCATTTGGGTTGACCCCAAGGGGTCCTTGGTGACCCATTGACTTCACCTTAGGTCTAGGAAGACCTAGGTAGGGTCAACTTTGCACTCTGAAGGTCACTTGCCCCTTAGTTAGGGCACTTTGATCACTTTCGGGCTAGGGTTGACTTGGGTCAACTCAGACTCTAATGTTGACCCCAATGGATCTTAGGGCCTTTCAATAGATTGGTAAGGTTGTGGTGGGGTCTTGGAGTCATGGTGAAGCCCTATGATCATCCCAACCTAGTGTTTAGGAATCTACTATTTGCAGACCATAGTGATCTCACCTATATTCCTAGGTCCACTTGGTCTTCCTAGGGTTTTGTCATGACATAGTCATGACAAAAACACTCCTAGGGGTCTAGTTTTTTGAGGGATGTTACACAGGTCTACTTGGGTGTTGTCCTGCGAGTACTCCTATGGACACCAACCATCGTCTTCATGTTGAATCTGGTGATCCTCTTTCAGACCCCTCTCAGTACCAGCGACTTGTTGACCGCTTGATATACTTGACCAATACCAGGCCCGACATCAGCTTCTCAGTGGGCGTTTTGAGCCAGTTTATGCATTCTCCCATGACATCTCACCTAGAGGCTGCTCGACATGTCCTTCTCTATCTTAAGCGCACTCCTGGTCTTGGGCTGTTCTATCGGGCTGATAGTGCCACCAGTCTCTCCTGCTTCACTGATGAAGATTTTGCTGGCTCTTTGACAGATCGACGCTCTCCGTCAGGTTTTTGTGCATTCCATGGTGATCATCTTGTTTCGTGACGGAGTAAGAAACAATCCATTATATCTCGCTCGTCTGCTGAGTCAGAGTACCGCGCCATGACACACGACGTTACTAAGTTAGTTTGGCTCCGATCGTTGCTGTCTGAATTTGGCCTATCTCTTGTTGATGGCTCGACTCTCTACTATGATAATAAGTCAACTTTCCTACTTACCCAGGATTCGGTGCTACATGAGCGCACCAAACACATCGAGATGAATGATCATTTTCTACGTGACCGCGTTCGTACTGGGACTGTTCTTCCAGCTTACGTTCCCTCGACTGACCAGCTTGCCGACGCCTTCACTAAAGTTGTTGGTCCTACTCGTTCAGATTTGAGCATTTTCAAGCTGGGCATGATTGACATCTTTGCTCCAGCTTGAGGGCGAGTATTGAAGTTATCATAATATTGTAATATTGTGTATGGGCAAAATTATAATAGTGTATTTGAGAGAATATATATATGCTAGGGCTCCTAATTAGGAGTCAAGGATTTTTCTCATTTCATTTCACGACAACAACATCCCCAAATCGGGGCACCGACTTCGACATGGCTTCTCCCACAATACCTAGCCTGAATCGAAATCGAACAATCCAATGCAATTATGCCGAGGTCGCAATCCCACGCTCCGATGGTTCTCAATGAAGCATGGCTAGCCCAAGCCCTCGAATTAGAGGTATTAGATGTAACAACCTAAAATTTATATGAATTAAAATAAATAAATAAATAAATAAGTAATATCCCCATAATTTCTTGCCATCGCTCATTTTTGCTTAGTTTATTTTGACAATGATTTTAGCGATGAATTTCGGCAGTGAATTATGTGGCGACGATTAATTCTTAGTGAATTTTAATTTATATGGTGACTTTGATTTTAATTAGAGGCTGGGTTAGCTTACTCATTGGTAAGTGGTTGGCTTAGGTTTCTATATGCTGGCTGGATTGGCCCTTGCTGGGTGGACCGGCTAGTGCTAAGATGGATAATGAGGAAAATTTGATTAGGCGCCGTTTGGCACAGCTTATCTGCTCCGGTGCGGCAGATAAGCTAAGCTCTTTCAGCAATAAGTTGTGTTTGGCAATTAAAAGCTGGGAAACGGTGGTTTCTATTAAATGCCTATTCTAACCTAAAATCCATCCGCGTCTCTTTCTTCCAGCCGAACCGCGCCGCACTTCACAACTTTTCCCGCGAGTGTTCCTCCCCCTCGACGACAGCCCGCGATCTCCTCCTCCTCCACGCTAGTTGACGATCTCCTCCTCCTCGACGACAGCTGCTTCTCCTTGACGGCAGCCGACGATGAGAGCTGCTTCTCCTCAACGAAAGCCGACGACGACATCGACCTCCTCGACGGAAGCTTCTTCCTCCTCGACGAATCTTCTTCCTCCTCCACAGAGAGTCCTTCGTCCTCATCTACGATCGATTACCTGCTATCGATCGCGGACAAATCCGGCTTTCCTACCTCCGGTAAGCTTCTTCCTCTTTGATTTCTGAAATTTTTTCCTCCTGTACAGGTGCCCTGAACAGATCTTCCATTTCTTCTCTCAGATTTTTTCGATTTTGATTTTTTTGCTTGATTTCAGGTGCCCTGGCCAGATTTTTTTGCTTGATTTCAGGAATCTGATTAGGAATTGCCTCCAGATCCTGCTTCGTCCGACCTTTCTTCTTCCTCCATTCAGCCCGATTGTCCTTCACAACATCAACAGGTAACTTATGTGTGTGTATATGTGTGTGATACAAGACACTACTGGCAAGCAACCGATGAATCAGAGCGTTGAGAGTTTTAGCATAAATTTGATATTTGTTGTCTGAAAAACATGAAATTTGTATTTATTATTTCGTGTAGTAGTAATTTTAAACTTCTTTTAAGTATTTAAAGTTCAAAAAAGAATATTATATTTCATTATAAAAAAAACAGCTGCCAAAACTTCATTTTATCCAAACAATTTTTACAAAACAGCTTATGGGTAAGCTCTGCAAACTCCATTTTACCCAAACAGTTTTTTAACAAAACTCTGTTTTTAAAAAACAGCACTTTTTCTGTCAGCAGCTTTCCGTCAGCAGCTTATCATCAACAACAGCTTAGCCTTTAAGCACTTATGTTCCGTCGGTTTGGAGTTCTCTCGATAAATCGAGCGCTGTCCCTTTTCCCGTAAATTGCACGACACTCTCCTCTCTCGTTCGCAGCTTCCAGGAGATTGATCGATCCTCTTCCTACCCACCTCACACATACATTCTCTCTCACATTATTGAAGGAATTTCTCTCTTGATTGTTGGTGTCGTCGACGGCAAAGCCCTATCATGCGACTGTTGCTGTCGGTTTGGTGGTGGGAGTGTCGGAACTGTGTCCTATTTACTTCTTCCTTATTGTAAGCACTCTCTCCTTCTCCTTCCCCCTTCTTTTCTCTCGTTGGTTGTTGGATTTAAGTATAAAGGAAATTAGGGTTGTCTCTTCTTCCTCCCTCTTTTTCTTCTTCTATTTTTCTCAATTTGGATTTTATGGATAATGATGGCAGGCTATATATTGATTTGGGGAAAATCTGGTTTCTCTTTTTCAAATTAGTGGGCATATACCAGCTGGTTTGGGGATTTATGAAGGCATATTATCTATGTAGGCCGACTGTCCTTAAGGATGTTGATATGAGGATTTACTGATTGTTTGCTAATAAGGGGTGCTGTTATTAGCCATATTTTTATGGCTCTTTCCTCTTCTGTCCGGCTGATTGGAAACCTAGTATGGGGATTATTAGGCTATGCTTCTGGGGTTGTTGATGAAGCTTTGTTCCTAATGGTTATAAGTTGGATGTTTCCGATTTTTTGTTCCATACCCGGCCAGAGTAGGAGTAGAGGTTATTATGCGGGTTTGGTTTATGTCCCAATCTATGGATTTTTGATGTTTTTGTGTGAGTCGAGTTTTTTTGCATTTTGTTGTAATTCAATTTTGTTTTCTCGATTTCTTGCCGATTGAATTGAAGAACCCTTATTCATTTAATGAAATCAACAACGCCTTTATTTAAAAGATGCATACCATTAAAGAGATGCATAAATTACAGAAACTACAGAGGATAGCGTCTTGTGAAATGCGCGATGATGAATTTGAGAATATTTTCGTGTACATATCTCTGCCCTCATGAACGGGAAAAAGATTGCTACGATGAGTTGTTACCTCTTTAATTACGCTTTGATTTTTAAATATTTTGAGTTTTTACTTGCACTGCATTTTTACACTTAATTTATTTTATTGTACGAGCATTTTCATTTAAGTTAACGAAGTTCAAAATTTTAAAATCATATATATATATATATATATCGCCAAGAAGTAAATATGGAATAGCAAAGAAAAGATTAGAATTCCGATGAGAAATTTAGAAAAATAATACTCATTCTCCTACACGAAAGATTACACAAAACTCAAATACTGAAAAGATTATATAACATGAATAAGAATCTATAATCATTAATATTACATAAGATGTGAAATACATTAAGAAAAGAATGGAAAAAGACATAAGACGAATAAGAAAACACATAATGCATCGATGAGTAAATGTTAAGTTTTAACCCGCATTGGGGGCCTGAATTGCCTACAAAAGAAGAGTGTGTTGAGTTAGAATCTTCCATTCTATAGGGGCCAGAAGGTTTATTGCATGCGAGATCATGCTAGATTGGAAGTTTATGTCTAACCAAGAGGCCAAAAGGCCTGCTGATTGTGGATTGTTCTGGGTAGACATAGGAGATTAAGATGACCCCAAAAAGGGTGGGCCCAAGAATTTGAAAAGATAAATCAATAAATACCTTTAACAATTCCTGATTGACTGTAATTAATGAAAAACAAAAATAATAGATAAACTGATTAAGAAGCCTGAATTTGAATGAAGATCAGAATGAATGAAATTGGGTAAAACGAACAATGACCTGAATATGTACAAAAAAATTTGAAAAGAACGCAAAATTGATGACTCAGATAAAAGAATGTGAAGAACCTTATGAATAAAATGATAGAAAATACACATATTTAGAATACTACTGCATTATAAAACTTATTTCCTGTTACCATAAATTATTTACATAGTTTGCAATTTCTTCTACTACACTTTCCTTTTACTAAACTTTAAAATAATAATGCATATTGTTACTCTCTTTTCTTGTTTTCTTGTACAATTGTTTAAGAGGTAAAATGCTCATTTAGTCATAATATTATAACTAACCCACTGTTAGTCATATTTTTTTAGGGTGCCAGCGTAGGTCCAGACCCTGTTAGAAGACTGACAGAAGAAGAGTGCAGAAAAAGAGGTGAGGAGCGAGTTATGGTAAGACTGTAGTGATGATGATGTAGATGTACACCACTGTAAAATATGTAGACATGCTTTTAATGAAATAAAAAGTTTTATTGTGTTTTACTTTGCACTCACTGTGCGTGCTTCTGCGATGCGTTGAGATGAATGTATTGAAAATGCGCTTGGATATAGAATTAATTATGAGGTCATAAGGGGTCCTCACAATAGTTGGTATCAGAGGGATATTTTCATTGAGTTTGGCTGTAATGAGTACTTAGTAATTGCACATAATACGAACTTGAGAATATCCTACATTAGAAGTTGATTAAATCTTATTTGTTAGGGTCCCGTCCAAGTGATTTCAAGCAAGATTGTTCGAAAAGCTCGAGAAGAGCAGAAAGTGAATAAAGACGCAATATATGGTGAGAGCGACAACAAAATTAGCCACGGATGCTAGTGGCCATATTGCTCAAGCAATTGCTTAAGTATTGAAGATGGTCTTTCCGGCGATGTTGTAGTGGATCCTGCTGCCCCTCAAGCTGACCCTGCACTACCTTCTATGGTTCCACTTGTGGCTCCTATAGTTCCAGTAGTTCTACCACATCATCGACAGGTAGACGTGGCATCTGAAGCAATTTCTTGAATTGAAACCACCAATGTTTATTGGAGAATTATACCCGATAGAGATGGAATATTGGATACAACGAATATAAATGATCTTTCACGTAATGGAATGTCCAGCGAACCAAAAAGTAGGATTAACTACGTTTCTTTTAGAAGGAGAAGCAAAATGTTGGTGGGATAATATAATGCATATGAAGTTTTCTGCAAGAGGTGTATTTGCTATTACCCGAAATGTGTTTATTCGGGAGTTAACATGATTTGTACCCACATCAGAGAAGAGATTGTTGCATGATCAATTTCTGAGGTTGGTTCAAGGAAATTAGTCTGTGTTGCAGTATGAAGTAGAGTTTTCCAAGACAGTATATTATCTTGGATCAGTGGTAGCGACGGAAGTAGCTAGGTTTCTCAAATTTTAGCAAGAACTGCGTGATGATATCCGTACGTATTTGGTGCCCTTGGATATCACCGTGTATGGAAAGTTAGTGGAGAAGACTCGAATGGTCGAAATTGATTTGGAGAAATCTTGGAAGATGCTAGAATTTTTGAAAAGAAAGATGGAGAGTTCAAGCAAGGAAGACTCTGAGAATGCAAGTGAACCTTTGTGCAAAGAGAGGAAGTTGTCTCAGTCTGCACCGACGATTAGTACCAATGTTTCGTAGATGGCGCCAATGAAGTGTGTGAAGTGCGGAATGTTACATAAGGGAGAATGTCTCGCAGGTAATTTTTTCTTCTGCCATCAACCCGGACACTGACAGAACGAGTGCCCAATGTTTCATCAATTTAAATAAGGTAGTTCGAGGGGACCACCAGTACCCCCACAACAGAAACTGTATCAGATGGGTACCGAGTCGTTGTCCTCTGCACTAACACTAGGAGCAGAACATCTGGAAGAAAGACACATTCAATCTCATCTTTTTAACTTGGGGGAGCCAGAAAAGAAAGCAGATGATACATTTACACTTTATGTTCAAGAATAAGTGCAGTTCTATTTTGATGCTGATGCAAAACACCCATATTAATTAAGAAATGTATTTAACTTCTTGAGCAAACATTAATAAGCCGATAATATAATTCAAAGTAAGAAGTTGTAATAAATTGTAACACTACTAAATGCTGATTAAATGTTTGGATCAGAATTTAGTGGTTTTGAGAATAGTGAAGAGAGAGAACTTAACGAATTAAAAAACCTGATAAGTTGAATTTTGAGTAAAGTTTTATGTGAATATTGAGATAGTTTACCTGAAGAGCTCCCCAAGATTAAAAATAGTGTGAGTGAATTAAAATATTCGAGGAATTGTAACAACCCAAAATTAATATGAATTAAAGCAATTAAAAATAGCGTGTTAATTTTCGCAGCAGATTTTGTGGCGACGATTAATTTTTTGCTGAATTTTAATTTATATGGTGACTTTGATTTTAAGTGGTGGTTGGGTTAGCTCACTCATTGGGCTGACTAATTTGGTTATTAAGTGGGTTGCTTAATTTTCTATTTGCTGTCTGGATTGGCCTTGGCTGGGTGGGCTGGGTAGTGCTAAGATGGATTACAAGGAGAATTTGATTGAGCCTTTAAGCACTCTTATGTTATGTCAGTTTGGACTTCTGTTGATAAATTGAGACCCCATATCCCTTTTCCCGTAAAATGCACAGCACTCTCCTCTCTTGCTCTTGCTTGCAACTTCCGGGCGATTGATCGATCCTCTTCTTCCTGCCTACCTCTCTCTCTCTCACGCTATTGAAGAAATTTTTTTTATTAATTGCTGGTGTCGTTGACAGCAATGCCCCATCCTGCGACTGCTGCTGTCAGTTTGTTTGTGGGAGCGCTGGAACTTGTGGGTTTTCTATACAAGAGGTGGAACAACACATCACATGTGCGCAGCGGAATAAACATACCAAAACAACCCAAAAAATAAAGGATCTTGCGATCTCCATGAATCGAAAAATAAAAGTATACAACAAGACAGTGCACCTGAGAGAGATTGAGTCTTTACTCAACCAAGATGCTTCAATGATCCAATCCAGAAAGTAGGCGGCTGGGTCCATGCAGTAGTATATCTGCGACTCTACAGGTATCCACACGAGCGGTGGAGAACCCCAAGGACTTGTCCCACAAGAACTGGGTTGGAGAAGGACTTCTCTCTGCGTCTCCACGAATTGCTAGATTCGTTTCCTGGAGAGGCGGCGACAAGGAGTCACGACGGGATCTAGGACAAGTGACGGTTTCAGAAGCACACACTTTAGTTACTCACACACAGGAAAACCCTTTTTCCTTGTCTATTTATACCCAAGGATATCAAACAGAGAGAAACCCTCTTAGAAGTCCGCCAAAACTCGACTTGCGTCGATAGGCGTCGACCTGCAGTCAATGTGCGTCGATAAGAACTTGACGCAACATCGATAAGCAGTTGATGTCACTCGACGCAACTTGCGTCGACAGGCAGTTGACGCACTTGCGTCGAATAGAAGTCGACTTAACGTCGATATCTACTCGACGTAGCGTCGACTAGAAGCCGCAAACACATCGAGTTTGGCTGCTTCAATAGAAAGTCGACATGCGTCGATACGCACTCGACATGCGTCGACACGCACTCTACGCAACCCGTCAGTAACATTAATTTCATAGGAGCTGTTCTCTACTCATATCCCATATGAGTGAAGCCAACACAATCCTTTCTCCAACTTCTCCAAACACTCTTATGTGCGACCCTATAGGCTCAAATCGCGTTGATAGTGAGACTAACTGTCTGGCTACTTCCAGATCACAATAGAAACACCAACAAACTGTGCCCTAGACCTAGTTGCTTCTTCCTTGTTGTAAGCACTCTCTCCTCATCTTTCCCCTTCCTTTCTCTTGTTGGTTGTTGGGTTTTAGTATAAAGGAAATTAGGGTTTTCTCTTCTTCCTCCCTCTTCTTCTATTTTTCTGAATTTGAATTTTATGGGGGGCGCAACCGTGGTGGTCTGGGGCGGAGCGGGTTTCGTATATGTGGAGGTTTCAGTCCGAGAGGGGAACTGTCTTGTGCTAGATAAGCGGAGGTACTACTCGTACTCTTAAGGCGAGCTGAAAATATCTGGTTGATGGTATCGAGAAGATGGGGAATCAACTCTCTCTGAATCTCTGAATATAGGCCAACCTTGAAATAAGAGGTGGTGGCAATGAGCTCCTCCGCTATGTCACTCCTAACGACAAGATCGTCGAAGCGAGCCATATACTCAACGACAGTGACCCATGTCGTAAGTTTTGCAACTGGTCTCGATAGGAGGTAGGGAGATACTTATCTTTCAGCCTTTGCTTCATATCATCCCATCTGGTGATAGGAGAATAGCCATCCCTCTCAACAACACTCTACGCTAATCCAGAATACTTTGGCCCGTCCAAGCAGCTTTATTTTGGCGATGCAAACACAACGCTCGTCGCTCATGTCATACCACTCTAAATAATGGTCCATCTCAAGGAGCCAATCGCAGTGACCATCGAATGAATGAGCATCGAGGCAAATGCGACGAGTGATATCATAGGCATTACCACCTCTCAGTGGACCCAGGTAATTCTCAGGATAATCATCATGGGCGTAATCGTATCGAGCGAGTGGGGGATCGCGCTCTCCGACCCGGAGGATAATATTTGTCACAGTGATGGTCGCTGCGACCGTGTGTGGGCACACGATTGCTGGGGTCAGGCTAAGGATGATGGGGCACACAATACTCATCACACTGGTGTGGGTGCCTATCACGAGCCGGAGCTTGTCTACACTCAATTGCAAGATTTGTATACTGCCTTGCCGGTGATGATGGGGCTCTGGGAGGAATATCACGACAATAACGGTGTACGGGAGGCTGACCATCTATCGGACGTTGGTCAAGACAAGGAGCATCAGGATTATCCTCAAGCGAATTATCGTGTTGTGTTGGAGTGTCCATGACATTCTCTAAGTGATCTAAACTGAGGTTTACCTCGGCAAGCTCATGACGCACGCCCTCAAACTGGGTACCTAAATTGTCCAAACGATCTAGAATACGATGTTGAAATCCAGCAAAAGTGGCACCCGAATTCGAGCTCGTCGTTCGGTCGTTGGTGACTAGTGGATCTGACATACTTTCTCTAAAAATCTTACCACTACGAAGCATGCAAATGGCCTGACCTGGGATCTGATACCAATTGATGTAGGGGGCCAAGGGGGTGCACAAATCCAAGACCTCTATGAATGAAAATGAAATCAGACGCACTAACCTTAATCTATATGCAATGGTTCCGGCAAATTAATACGAGCAATAATATTTTTAACCCATACAACAATAAATTAAAGAAAGGAAATAACATTCAGTAAACGAACATTCAATGACTTTTCTCCGCTCAGAGGGTCGAGACGAAGCGTGCGGCGAATGAATCCCACCTGCAATCACAAGCGTATCGAAGCGATCCAAGCAAATAAAGTGTCCAATCCAATAAAATATGTTGAATAAAATAGTCTAATATAACAAAAATTCACCAAGTAGTTGGCTGATCAAGACAATGAAGATTTCCAGGTCGGATGTGTTTTGACGGCGATCCAATGTGGAACTAGAGGCAGGCTGTTCTTAGCGGTGGAAGGAGGAGTTGGGCCGAAAAAGAGTAGATCCGACTACGTAGGGGTGGATCCGGGCAAGGGAGGATAGATATGATGATTATAGAGCAGATTCGGGCTAGGGAATTAGGAACGAGTAAAGAGAATTGGCGGATCCGGACTGGACAGTCCAGATCTGGACTGATTTGGAAGGGAGGGTTGTGATGGTGGCTCCACATGGGTTGTGAAAGTCATTGTTTCAAGAGTAACTATACACCTATAGGGGGGGGGGGTGAATAGGTTTTCTACTCTTTATGACTACTTATTAATTTGGTGTGTTGAGAGTTAAGTTATTGAGTTTGCTTTCAAGAACACAGATCAACACCCCAGTATTTATAGTAGTTCCCCAAGGTATGAGTACATCCACTTTCCCTCCCACCTTTCTAACAGTGAGTTAGACAAAGCAATATTCTCCAAAACTCTGCTCAAAGAGCTTACAACACAGATCCCACAGGATCTCTCAGGCTTTCTCCAAGCTCTACCTCAGGCCAAGGCCCTACCCACTCAGAGTAAACTTTACTCGTACAACTCAGTGATCCTCCAGATCACCTACCTCAGGCTTAACAAAAATCCCTACAACTCAGGCTAGAAGGATAGCCCTACACTCAGAGATATTATATCTCCTACCTCGGATTTGACTCAGATCCTACCTCAGGCACACAGGCCCTACCTCAGATTCACAACAGAATCTCACCTCCAGCCTTTATATTTTAGACTTATAACTCAGATCAATAAAGATCCTACAGAAAGAGTATAAGTTTGTTGATGATTGACTCCAGAGAAAATGTCCTTTGAGCCTTCTTTCTGGACTGAGTGAACTCAGCCCTAACTACTTTACAGCAATAAGAAAGTAGATCTTCAGGAAGTTTCTGCTTGTGCTGAGAAGATTACTACAGAGCCCTGTACCTTCAAGCCTTTGATGTAACAGTTGATTGTAGTGACCTTGAAGATGAACAACTGAAATAGCTCTGCAACTTCTTTTTGTTCAGAAAAAAGTTTCTAATCTTGCTATTGAAGACAAATTGATTTTTGAGTTCTTTATTTATTCAGAAAGCAACCTCTGTCTGTGGTTCACAGACTTGCTGTAAGAATGAGTTCCCGAAAATCTTCAACTTAGTCGAGAGGAAGAAGATGACCAAAAAGCTTTTCTTGATTTCTCGAAAATGTCCTTTTATTACTCGTCGTCCATCGGCTCTTTGTGCAGTATGGACCAGCCGAAATTTGTAACTGTAACCCATCTTTTGTATTTACTACTGTACTAAAGGCATATGACGCCTTTTGTCATCTAGCGTGCTATTCCCACGACATTTGAATTATTGATGACGTCACGATGACTCGGCGCTTGAGGACTTGGCAATGTCCAGACAATTTGTATAGGATGTTGAGTGAGGCCATGTTACTCAACGCAGAAATACTTGGCAGAAAATTCTGCATATTGAGACGTTGAGTGTGTTGGAACGCTAGTTTGGATTTGGGCAAAGAGTACCATTATGATGTTTTAGATTGACCCAAAATGTATAGTCAGGGTCATAGATTTTTCTTCCAAGTCTGCCTCAAGAGTCTCCTAAGAAATGTTGCAGAATGAAATCATGCAGAAATCAGTTTTGTCAAAAGCAGAAAATCAGTTCGACGAACGTCGAACTCAGGTCGACGAAACTCAGAGTTCTATCTCTGAGTTGAGCTCGACAATCTCCGAGCTACGGACGACAATAGCTGAATCTCAATACAATCTCAACTCGACGCAAAGATTATTCAGGTCGACGATCTCTGAGCTGAGGTCGATGAATAGCAGACTGAGGTCGACGAAATCTGTGCAGTATTCAATCAGAGTTATTTATAGTTGACAGAATTAATTAAGGCATTTAATATCTCTCAGATTTAATGCATATAGCCGTTCAACAGCAGCAGTAAATGTGATCAGTTTCAGAAGTTAATTCTGAGTTAATTCCCTAGGCTTATTTCGCTCTCGGGAAAAATGCTTCAGTCATTTTAAAAGATAGAGTTAATTCAAATGTAAAAAAATGGCAAAGGGGGAAGAAAGACGGACAAGAAATACATCACAGTCTTCAGTCTTCAGCCAAGTGAAGAACACAACATAACTTTCATTCATACAACGTTCTTCATCTGCTCCAGGCTTTCAAGACAAGAAATACATATCAGTCTAAAAAGCTTGCTGGAGAGCTACATCAAGTTGAAGACCTATATCCTGAAGCAAAGCTTCCACTCCTGAACCTTTCTACATCTCAGGGGGAGATTTGACATCATCAAATCCACTGAGTCTTCTCTGTTGATTAGAGAAAGAGAAAACACCATCACCTCCTCTCACCTTCTGTAAAAGGGTTTTAACTCCCTTCAAAAGTTAACCACTTGGTTGTCAAGTCTCCTGATCAAAAGACTTGGGTTGGTTTTTGGGCACCTGATCAAAAGATCAAAGGGTTGCGAGATCTCTCTCAGAAAATAGATCTTGTGGTGGCAGGACACCTGATCAAAAACCTATAGTGGATTCCTAACAGGATGGTAGAAGAGTGCACGTACCCAAGTTGATTGGGGAACCACTGTATTCCTTGTGTCGTCTGTGTGCTTGCTTTTTCCTTCTTTATATTTGTGCTGTGACTTTTTATATATTAACTATAGATTAGAAGAAAGTTAAGATCTATCCCTTTTCTTTCAATTGGTATCAGAGGGTCGTTATTTGGTTGTACAGGATAACACCTGAACCAAAACGATCTTATATATCTTATTTTTTTTAGAGTTTATCATGACACAAAATGAAGAATTTTCAAGCACCAGACCTCCTAAGTTCAATCTAGATAAGCTTGCACTATGGAAAACAAGGATTAGACTTTTTATGAACTCTATTGATGAAGCCATTTACAATTCCATTTTGACAGGTCCTTATCAACCAGTGGAAACATCTAGCATCAATGTTGTTCCATCACCTCAATGGTCAGAAGCCCAGAAAAGGCTAAAGATGGCTGATGCACAAGCAATGAACATTCTTGCTCAATCAATGTCTGATGACATTTTTCAGGAAATTGCTGAATGTTCCTCAGCAAAGGACATCTGGGACTCCCTCACAGCAATGATTGCTGGATCAACTAAAAAGAGAAAATATGATGCTGATACTTGGAGTGATTCTGAAGCTTCATCCTGTACAACTGAGGATGAAGAAGAAACAAGAGCAAGAGAATTCTGCTTGATGGCAATCAATGCATCTTGCAGCAGCTATGATGAAGAATCTGAATCTGATGAAGAATCAGAAGCAAAATCAGAAGAGGATCAGGTTATCTCTTCCTTTGATTTATCTTCAGAACATTTTAAAGAAGATTTTAAAATTTTATGCAATGATTTAATTCAATCTGAGAAGGAAATAAAACTTCTCAAAGAAAAAACAATTAATTTATCTTCTGAAAACATTCATCTCAAAGAAGACTTAACAATTACTTCAAAAAAATTAGCTTCATCAGAATCAGTTAAAGACAAAGAAAAGATAATAGAATTAGATAAAATAACTGAATTTTTATCAAAACCAACTAAACATTTTCAGGAAATTAGTGTTCAACATAATTCGTCGAACAGAGCTCGACGAAAATAACACTATTCGTCGAACTTGGGTAGACGAACTCTGAACAAAGATTTTAATTTTAACCGGTCTGGAAATTATGATCGACGAAATCAATGTACTTCGTCGAACCGAGCTCGACGATCGTGGAACACAGAAAACAAATGTTATCGTTCTGTGAACAGAGATCGACGATCTCACTACTCTTCATCGAACTCAGATCGACGAAATTATATTTCATCGAACTCAGATCGACGAAATTATATTTCGTCGAACTCAAAATTTCAGAACAGAAATTTTTATACTTTTGAAAATTATAATCAAACTCAAATATTCAAAAATCATTTTATCCAGTGGTTCATACCTTATAGGAAATTTCACTCTCTAGGTTACAAAGATGAACCTGTATGTTCTTTTATATCTAATTATTATGAAAAAGAACCAGGACCCAAGGTAATCTGGGTCCAGAACTCCTAATCTCTCTTCTCAGGAAAAGACCTATCTTACCACAGAGGAACAGTGACATTTGATAGTAACCAAAAGTTTGGTCACAGTCAACAATAACTTTATTAGGGGGAGATTGTGTAGGGGGAGATTGGTGCAGAGGATACAGCAGCAGCAGTCTCAATTATTCAGGAATCTGGAAGATGATTTCAGGAAAATTGTTGGAACCACATTTCAGCATATCTGAAATAAGCCCAGTTGAAGATTAGCAAAAGAACAGCTACAGAGCCTATCAGAAGTATTTCATATTTATATTTCAAAACTTTGTTGTTGTTTATTTTATTTCTTAAAGCATCTATTTTAAATTTGCTTTGTATTCTTTTTGTGTAAATAGTATCCTCATCCAAATAGGGGGAGATTGTTGGAACCCTAGTATGGATTTGGGTAAGGAGTACTATTAGGATGTTTTAGATTGACCCAAAATGTATAGTCAGGGTCATAGGTTTTTCTTCCAAGTCTGCCTCAAGAGTCTCCTGAGAAATGTTGCAGAATGAAATCATGCAGAAATCAGTTTTGTCAAAAGCAGAAAATCAGTTCGACAAACGTCGAACTCAGGTCGACAAAACTCAGAGTTCTATCTCTGAGTTGAGCTCGACGATCTCCGAGCTACGGACGACAATAGCTGAATCTCAAGACAAAATCTCAACTCGACACAAAGATTATTCAGGTCGACGATCTCTGAGATGAGTTCGACGAGATCTTTGCAGTATTCAAGCAGAGTTATTTACTGTTGGCAGAATTAATTAAGGCAATTAATATTTCTCAGATTTAATGCATATAGCCGTTCAACAACAACAGTAAATGTGATCAGTTTCAGAAGTTAATTCTGAGTTAATTCCCTAGACTTATTTCGCTCTCGGGAAAAATGCTTCAGCCGTTTTAAAAGATAAAGTTAATTCAAATGTGAAAGTACGACAAAGGGGGAAGAAAGACGGACAAGGAAGACATCACAGTCTTCAGTCTTCAGCCAAGTGAAGAACCCAACACAACTTTCATTCATACAGTGTTCTTCATCTGCTCCAGGCTTTCAAGAGACAAGAAATACATATCAGTCTAAAAAGCTTGCTGGAGAGCTACATCAAGTTGAAGACCTACACCCTGAAGCAAAGCTTCCACTCCTGAACCTTTCTACATCTCAGTGGGAGATTTGACATCATCAAATCCACTGAGTCTTCTCTGTTGATTAGAGAAAGAGAAGACACCATCACCTCCTCTCACCTCCTGTAAAAGGATTTTAACTCTCTTCAAAAGTTAACCACTTGGTTTTCAAGTTTCCTGATCAAAAGACTTGAGTTGGTATTTGGGCACCTGATCAAAAACTCAAAGGGTTGCGAGATCTCCCTTAGAAAATAGATCTTGTGGTGGCAGGGCACCTGATCAAAAACCTGTAGTGGATTCCTACCAGGGTGGTAGAAGAGTGGACGTACCCAGGCTGATTGGGAAACCACTGTATTCCTTGTGTCGTCTGTGTGCTTGCTTTTTCCTTCTTTATCTTTGTGCTGCGACTTTTTATATATTAACTCTAAATTAGAAGAAAGTTAAGATCTATCCCTTTTTTTTTCAGAGTGAACCTTCAACACTCAACACATTTTGACTTTTGCAGTCTAACTGATAAGGCGTTGAGTGAGCCTTCATCACTCAACGCATTTTGACTTGACAGAAATCTGTTGGTTGAAGGCGTTGAGTGAAGAAGTCTTCACTCAACGCTTTTGAACTTTGCTGACTGACAGATGAGACGTTGAATGATCTTTTTTTACTCAACGCTTTTGTACTTGACCAAATATCATCCTGAGTAGGCGTTGAGTGAACTGCCTTCACTCAAAGCTTCTGGACTTATCCTGATTTCTCTTCAGCAACATTGTGGTTTTGACTGCTTGAAGTTTTGTCAACGTTTTTAGCCTTTTGGCATTGAGTGAACTGCCTTCACTCAACGCTTGTGGACTTAGCCAGTTTTCTACTTTGCCAACATCCTGTCTTGAGTCCAACCAGCAATTTGACCCTGATAACCTGTCTGATCAAAGAGCAATCGACAACCTGTATATAATGAACTTAGAGCATGCATCGGATACAATCATGTGTATATCATTGACCTGTGGGCCTTCTTCAAATCTAGGACATTGTGATCAATGAACCCAACAAGAAGGCTGACGACAAATAGGGGGGGGGCTACGGCTTGAGGGGCGGCTGCCGTGGAGGAGCCCCAAAGACCGGCGACTGCTGTAGAGGGGTGGAAAGGGGCGGCGGTGGTTGATGGAGGTAGGGGGATGACCAGCGGCTACTGGGAGGGAGGATAGAGGCCGGCGGTAGAGGAGTTTGCTAGAGAGGTGGTGTGGCTGTTGATGGGGGGGGGGGGGGGGGGGGTTGGCGTGTGCTGCTGGTGGCTCCACGGTGGGGGAAATCAGGGGCGGTTGGGATCAGCAGGTGATATGGGGGTTGCGGCGGATGTGGGGGGGGGGGGGGGGTGGCGTGTGCTGCTGGCGTCTCCACGGTGGGGGAAATCAGGGGCGGTTGGGATAAGCAGGTGATATGGGGGTTGCGGCGGCTGGGATCAGCAAGTGATATGGGGATGCGGCGGCTATTTGGGAGGCTGTGCAGGGGCGAGAGAGGGGTTTAACGTCGGGAGAAGGAGGCTAGGGTTAGGGGGAACCTTGCGTGGGAAGATACACACCTAGGAGTCGCGCCATAACAATCAATTTATAACAAAAAGACAACTAGGACATCCCATCATCGACGAGTATGATTAGCTGGAGGTGGGGTCACTCAAATACATCAAATAAAATAAAAAAAAATAACATAATAATATATGAAAAAGATTTGCGACGCGGATCCGGATGCATCCGCGGTGTCGGATCGACGATCTGATCAAACCCTCCTGCGTGAGTACATTAACGTGAGTCCCATATTACGATGAACCCCTCCTATTTCATGATCTGATGGATCCCCATCACATCATATAGTTGCAGTGTACTGGCAGAGTGATGATGAAGGTTGAGTTAACTTCGGTGATCAACTTTGTTGGATAAATTGCTTGTTCCATTTGCTTGATACAAATTGATCTTATTTAATACGTATTAATTCAAATTTAAGTGTAAGCACTTCCCGTCAAGCTGTATGGCAGACTTGCCGAACATTTCTCAAATTGCTCTCCCACTCAAAAGTTTAGTATGAATATTTGGAGGTTGACTTGCGTTCTTCTTGAACGGGAGCACAATGAACTTTTCCTCTATTTGTGGGCCGTATAACGATCCACCTAAATATATTCTATAAAAGGCTACATTTTTCCGGATGTGAATAGAAAGATTCATTGGAAAGCTCAACTCAATTTTTAAGTTTCTTAGAGAGAACCCCTTGCACGTTTCCTCAGCCATCATTTGTACTCGGATTAATCAAAAGATAGTGGCACGACCTTCTGCCTCTTTCTCTTCCATTCACTAGAATACCCCCTACAGAATCCAAATAACATGAAGTCGAACGTCTAGCATCAAGGAAACCATTATTGACAGTATTTGCATATTTCTCCGAGTCGTAAACATACTTCTTGGGTAAAATAAATATTTTATGAGAGTTCCCTTCAAATGATGAAGAACCCACACAAACTTTTCGGTGACCTGGTCGCAGGGCAGCCATGAATCTACTGAGCATGCTCATAGAATTGTCCACATCAGGTCTTGAGATAAAGGTATATCAGCTTTTCAACATCTCTTCTCATTATCTAACTTGCAAATCCACTTTCATCAGATTGGCACAACTTGCAGTTTTTTGCCTTCATTTTTGCAGTCAAATTATAAAAAGAGTATTGTATATATATTTTATTTTATTTTTCTTTCTTTGGTCCCGCATACCGTGTATAGAATGCTGCTATTGGCACTACAACTGTTGTTAGGAAAAAATTAAGATTAATACCGATGACAATTAATTAATAATCTTACGAGATGTTAAATAACTTTTGTTCTGCTACAATCTGCAGGAGCTATTACAAATGCACCAGCTCAGGATGTAACGTTCGAAAACACGTCGAAAGGGCCTCAACCGACTCGAAAGCAGTCGTGACGACTTACGAGGGGAAACACAACCACGATGTTCCCGCACCTAGGAATAGCAGCCATAATGCGCACACTGCACCCAATCGAAATAACGCCGCACTTCACGGAATCAACTCGAATAATCAAAACGTTTACGGAGTATCCGACACAAGAAGCAGCACGCAACGGCTGCTTCCAGCTTTCCAGATGAAAGGAGAGCACGAAATTCCGTAGAAATGTCAGGAGCGACACTGTAAGATAATTCTAAAAGTTGCCTGCTGTGCGACAAGAGCGGAACAAAAATACAGCGAGGAATTCCTCGCATCGGGTGATCGGGCGGATGGTGAATCATGGTTGATTTCTCTTTGGGTTTATCGAGATCCGATAGTTATTGATCTCAAACCCCTTGGATTTCAGCAGTGTCACACATATTCATAGTAAGTTTGCAGAGATCTTGTAATTTGTAATTATGTGTTCATGTTGTATGTATGAAATCTTCCTTCTTATTCTAAATTAGTCTGTAGCACTACATAGCACCATATGAAGATATGCCAATACTTTTTTCTTATTTTTTTGGTATCATGTTAAATTTTTTCTCTATAGTAAATGACTATGGTTGAGTTTTTCCACAATTTTATTCTAAAGCAAACAAATTCAAGGAGGAAAATTTAGTTGTTGAAGAATTACCAAGTGCAAAAGAAAAGGTTAATACAATGATACGAGACTATGGCTATGAGACCCTAAAATTTTCGTAAAATAAAACATCTATAAAAGTCCCTCTAGCGATGAGATGAAGTATCAATTATGTGCTAAGTGGATTCCTTTCATTTTGGATTTCTAAATTTTTGTGCATTCTATTGCTATGATTTTAAAAGCTCCGCATGAAAATTTATTATTACCTAAATTTTTGGAGGTTTATATGAGAATTGATTTTAGAGTTGTTTTGGCTCGAGCCTTAATTACATATGTTGAGATTTTGGGCCATAAGTTCTATTCTTATGAAAGCTGGTTGAAGCTATAGACATTTGTGCCTTTTGGTTTCGGGATATAACTTGTCACAATGGGCTACTGTTGGCTGAAATTTAGGCTTCGTTTGGCGCGGTGGTGGCAGTCATGAATGCCGTTGTCATGAACCACGGTTTTTGAATGGAGTGGTCATAAACCAAGTTTTGTGAATGGAGTTTTGTTTGGATGACTCATGTTTTTTGAGGTCATGAACCGCGGTTTGTGAACTGAATTTTGTTTGGAAGTTTTTCATTTTATGGCATCATAAACGAAGAATATTTTTTATCAATTTTGCAAATGAAAAGAAAAATTTGATAAATGCACTCTAAAACAAAAATTAGGTAAATGAAAATGCACACTTTATAAATGTACACCAAATAAGACTCCTGCTCAAAATTTATCCTGCTCCCTGTGCTCCCATTTTCCCTCCACCTTATATCAATACAAGGTTCCTGCTCAAAATTTGAGCTCAAGTGAGAAAATCATTACTTCCTGAAGCCTCTCTCTCTGTCTTGCTCCCCTTGATCTTGGGACCGAATGGCTTCTGCTACCATCCTTAAATCTTTTGTCTCTCCCCAAGAGATCAGAATGGGCGGCCGCCGGCCGCCCATTGGCCTCCCGCCAACCTGCAGTTGTGGGCCTCACTGTTCGAGCCGGCTCGAACACTGATGAGCTCGTTAAAACTGTTGTAAGTTCCCATGAACTGTTGGCTGACAAAAAAATCAAGGAGCAGAGATATAAAATCACCACTAGTAGAAGAAAATTACTTTCTATATAAAGACCTATAGAGTAAAAAGTCAAAAAATGACATGGAGGCAGAATCTTATGGCGGGATCGAAAGACTCTTCGATTTTGATGTACATTTCGCTTTTTAATTATGGCAGTGACATTGTTGCAATGTCATTGTTTCCATTTGTTGTGGGGACTTGAGCATCAAAAATGTTTAAAAATAGAAGCCTGATGCAATCTTTTACCATTTGGTATGGGGACTGAATCTGAGACTTTAGCACAACTGATGTGAAGTATGGAGTTCCAAAAAGCGGGGTCGTGCTGCGATCCGACAAAGAACTCTGAGCACAGATTGGACCTGCACACAACTCGCATTCATCCGATCGATTTATATTTCAACGAGTTAAGATGAATAAAACCACTAAACCAATTAAGTGACAGAAGTTCAGGAATCATGCACTTACTATCATTATCTGGTTCTTGGGTTGAGAGACTGTTGCGCTCTTCATGAGCTTTTTGGTAACAATTTGGAGGAGTTTTGGATTCATTTTTGACACCGATGTGGCTGTGATTACAGAGATCCAGCAGTGAGAATTATAAGAACTTCAAACATAAAAAATGTTAATTTTATAGAATGTGCATAAACAAAGCATAGCCTCAAGCATCTCGTGCAACACTGTTGGCATCCTCCATAAACAAAGCATAAACAAAGCATAGCCTCAAGCATAGCCTCAAGCATCTCCTACAAAACATTATAACGCTGATGGCTGTGATTATAGAATGTTAATTTTCTACAGCTTGTCCAACTCTCCCCCATTCCATTCTGCTTCCAGCCAAAATGCTACAAACTGCTTCTGCTAATGCCCAATTCCTCCAACAGCTTGCCATGGCATTTCACTTGCAGAATAACCCAACAACCTTCAGTTTCTACCTACATGAGACTCTAAAACACAGCCGCATTACCTCCCGAGCCTGGAATCCTTCAAACAATTCCTACCACTATCCCAAAATCAGTACGGACCACATAAAAGAGCAGAGAAACTGAATTTACCTGGCAACATCTAAGATTTCCTCCACAAGCCGCATAATGCAATGGAGTGCTTCCTGCTCCTGCATTGAAACAAAAGCAACACAACTCTTCCCAAAAAAAACAGTGGTTAATTATTGGAATCTACTAGAGATTTTTTGCATAAACACTGTCTGTCACTTTAATTTTTAATCCTCTTAACTGAGTTTACATTGTTAATTTGTAGTATAATTAACACCTCCCTTCTGGAAGGGGTGTACTTGCAATGTATGCTGATTGTGTAGAGGTACCTTGTAACATTGCAAAGTTAGAGTCGAGATTTTTGCAATTAGAGGTGAGGTCTCTATAATTATGAAAAATCCCAAGAGAAATACTGGTAATTAACATACCTATCAAATTCATTGAAGAATCATAAGGAAATGTCACCGCAGCAACATTGGCATGCAAATCAAGCAACAGTTGAACACAATCAGAAGAGCCGTTCAATGCTGCTATGTGAAGAGCTGTGAGACCACCATCAGCTATCATGTTGATAAATTTTGTCAGGGCGCTGCAGCAAGCAGGAATAAGAAATGTTTCAGACCCATGAAAATCCCCACCCCCCCCCCCCACATGCGGGCGACTTTTTGGCAATTTGCACCCACAAAGTACGGGTTTTTAAAACTTTGCATGCTGTTTTTGAAAATTTGCACCCAGAATCTTCAAAAGTGGCATTTTGAACCCCCCCCCCTCCCCCCCCCCCCCAAATTTCAAGGGTACTTATGCCCGGGAATCACAAAAATACTCATTTTGGCACTTTGTACCCTAAATTATTGGTGCTGCATGGATCAAAATATCCTTGAATGAGCATTTTTGGTGCTACCCACACCTAAATACCAAAAAGATTCTGTTACCGCATATGAGAAATCTTACACGGGCGCACAAACTTTATGAAAAGTCTTTGACAACATCATCATGAAAGAATCTGAAAGCATCCAAGATTTCTTTGTCAAAACAATCGATATGATCAATCAAATACGTAATTTGGGAACTAGATACTATGGAGGGTAAAAAATTGTCCTAAAAATACTTTTCACCTAGCTTTGATCCCATTATGCCTGTCATTGAATAGTCCAACCAGGGTCTAATAAAGTTAAGATTAGACATACCTCTTAAATCTGGAGTAGTTGTGGATGACCTGGCCATTATTGATAAGAAGGGGACCGATTGAACTTTGTTTTTTGTTTCACTATGAGGTTATACACTCATTTCTAAATATTTAGGGGATTATTGACTTTGATAAGCAAGATAAGGGGGTCATGCAACAATTATTAAAGATAAGGGGATGGGGGAGTTATTGAGTATTGTATAAAAATCACGAGGGTTATATTTATGAATTTGTTTTCCAAATAATTGTGCTCTCCACCAAAATTGGAAAAAAAATTTTATGCCTACTACTAGGACACACTTTATTGTATAGCAATAATCCATATCAAACATTATACTGAAAGCTATCCTTATGAGTGATTTGTAATTTCAAAAGGTGAGACATATCATCATACACATGAGTTTCCTTATGTAAAAAACCTTTGAACTAAGCCTGAGTTTTGACCACTTAAAAGAATCACCCCCAACATAAGAAAAACATCAATTAATGTGGTAGAATATGGCTAGAGCAATGCCAATTTGTTTAATCAGTGAAATTGTTTGAAAGAATAGTGTTTACAGTGGTGTTTCAAACGGAAAAGCAGTATAACTTGTTTGGCAAAACACCTGTATGGTGTGTAGTACAAATTTTTTCAACTAAATTTGGCATGCTAGCAAATGTATTATTAAGAATCACACAACACACAATTCACATATAGAATGCAATACAAATAATTTGAGTCACAATTAACAATGTGAGCAAAAAATCTATGAGAACAGAAACTGAGGAAGATCAACTATGAGAACAATCTATGACAATGCTGATTTGTGAGCAAAAAATCTATGAGAAAAGAAACTGAGGAAGATCAACTATGAGAACAATCTATGACAATGCTGATTAGAAAACAGAGCCAATCAAATATTATGGAACCTAGCATTCCAGAATACAGATCACTTGTTGATGGGTTCCCCCTTTTTTATGGAAAGTCATGGGTGGGCCGCACCCCCCATGATCTCTCATGGAGATGATGGGGGCGGACCCCCACTCCCTCCCGTCACGGGGAAACCGCCGCCATAGGAACCGCCGCCGGCAAGAGGCCGAGCCACCACCGGCGGCCGGCCCTCCCACGGCCACCACGACCGTGGTCGGCCTCGGCCATGGCCACCCCAGCCATGGCCGACCGGGGACCTTGACCGCCCCGGCCATGGCCGCCCCGGCCATGGCTGCCCGGCCATGGCCGGGCGGAGCCATAGCCGCCCAGCCATCGCCGGCCGTGGCCATGGCCGCCCCGGCCATGGCCGCCCGGCCATGGCCGGCCGTGACCATGACCGCCCCGACCATGGCCGGCCGTGGCCATGGCCACCCCGGCCATGGTCGCCCCGGCCATGGCCGCCCCGGCCATGGCCGCCCGGCCATAGCCGGCCGTTGCCATGGCCGTTGCCATGGCCGTTGCCATGGCCGGGCCACGGCCGGCCATGGCCGGCCGTGGCCATGGCCGCCCCGGCCACGGCCGCCCCGCTCCCCGGCCGCCCCGGCCACGGCCGCCCCGGCCACGGCCGCCCCGGCCACGGCCGCCCGTAGCCTTGGCCGCCGCCGGCCTCCCTCGACGGCCGCCCGGCTGCCGCCGCCGTCATAACGGCCTGCCATCATGGGAAGCCCCCCCCGGCCGTCCGATCAAGGGGAGAGCCCTCCCTGCCGTCCGATTAAGGGGGTAACCACCCATTTCCCCACCACTTTAGTGGTGGGGCCCGCCATAACTTCCCCCTGGAGCCTATAAAAAGACCCCAGGGGCTCCTCATTTGATCATCTTCTTCTCCTACGCCTTCCCCCCTTCTTCTTCCTCAGGTGGGAGCTCTCCCGTTCTTCTTCGCCGGCGGCCACCCCTCGTCGTCAACAACCAGCGGCCGCCTCTCGCCGCCAACCACCGGCCGCCGCCCGAGACCTCCAGCGGCCCCCAGTGGCTATCAGCACCCGCCAGCAGCCATCAACACTTGTCATAGGCCGTCGGCCCCGTCAGCGGCTATTGGCACCCCACCAGCGCTCAACCGCCAAGGAAGCACTCCAAGAACAAAAGAAGACGAGCAAGGGAAGCAGCAACAACCCAGGAATACACACCGCCTCCGAGCGCACGCGCCTAAAGCACCTCGCGCATTCCACCATCCAAGTCCCGTTGGCAAGGCAGTCTGTTGCCCACCAGCGGTCGCATACACCCTCTCTCTCTCCTCAAGATTGTAACGGGAGTGGCCTGTCGCCCCGATTCCCCCATCAAATTGTAACCTCCAGCAATCTAGTGGATTTTGACCGGCAGCGAACCGGTCACGTGGTTTTTCACCCAGTTGAAGGGTTTTCCACGTCAAAACTCCTTGTGTTCATTTTCCCTCTTCAACTGACTGTGTGTGCGCTCGACCGCTCCGCGAGCTAAGGCGGTCCAAGATTATCCGGTCCGGCCGGGGCGTCGAGTTAGTCCGCAACAGTTTGGCGCCGTCTGTGGGAAACATTCCCAATATCCTTCGCAAAGCAAGTCCGTCGTCCCTACTACTACAATGGCAAAGAGGAATGCTCGCACAGCCGAAGGACCCGCACTTGGCGGACACACTGAGCCTGCACGATCTCACTCTCCGGTAGACGCACCACTAACCACGGGAGCAGCCCTAGCTCCCGCGCCTGCCTGGGGAGGACGTATCCGCCAAATGGAAGAACTACAAACTGAAATGCTCACCCTGCTGCGGAACCTTGGAGCGCCTCCAGCTCCCCCACTACAACCAGCTCGTGTGGATCCACTACCACAACCAAATCAGGGCGGAGCCCAAGAGGTTCCTCCAAGACATGAAATGTCCGAGGAATATTCTGAGACTACAAGCTCGGCTCATCCCATCCCAAGGAGGATAAGAGCGGATCATCAGCATGAGCCCGCAAGTGAAGCACGCCTACCCCCGCCAGAAAGGTTTACTCGAGAAAAAATTCGAGAAGTTATCGCCGAAGAATATCGCCAGGTTGGGGCAAGAGATGTTCGTGCCCTCCGACCGTTGTGCCAAGGTTCCCCTCTGATACCGCAGATTCTGGAACACCCGATTCCAAACGGATTTAAACTCCCAAGCATCGAAACATTTGATGGAACCGATGATCCCCTGGAGCATGTCAACCATTTCACTACCATCATGAGAATTTACAATGCTCCAGACCAACTCCTCTGTCAGGTGTTCCCAGCTACTCTTAAAGGACAAGCTCGAACATGGTTCCATTCGCTAAGAGCTAGTACCATCGCTAGCTTTGCAGAGCTAGCAAGGCAGTTTGTTGATCAGTTCATAGCAAATCGGAGGATCGTCCGCGACCCTTCCCACTTATCTGGAATCCGCCAGAATGAAGGGGAGTCTTTGAAGGACTTCTTCCGCAGGTTCTCCGCAGAAGCCCGCCAAATCCCAGGGGTCGACCAAGAACTGTTAAGAGGAATGTTCCTTGGGGGTCTCCGTCCTGGTGGCTTCTATTCAGCATTAATGAGGGAGACCGTCGCTAGCTACCCCGACCTCGTGTGCCGCATAGAGGCGCAGATCGCAGCCGACGAGGCTATTGAAGCTCATCGTCAACAGTTCGACGACAACCAGAAGCGAAAAAGGGAAAAAGAACCGTCCCCTCAACACCAAGAAGGAAGATCCCGACAAGAACATCAGAACGAAAAACACCGACGTGACCATCAGAGGGACCAGCCGCCCCGGGATTACACACCCTTAAAAACTTCCATGACAAATGTGTTTCATGCGATCCAAGGCAACGAGGCGCTCCGCAGGCCCAGACCTCTCGCTAAAAATACTGGGGACCAGACAAAGTACTGCGAGTTTCACCGTGGACAAGGACACGACACTGAAGATTGCTCAAAGCTCAAGAAGGAGATTGAGTATCTCGTCAAACAAGGCCTCCTGGGGAGATTCTTACGAGGATAGGCACACAAGTCCGCTGAAAGGAAATCGGCCAACCATTTGCTAGACCGGACTGGGGGGCAACCCCTTAGACGACCAACCCAAGAGAGGGCTTTGCACCTCGCAAGGGCTCTATCTATTATGGCGTTTATTAATTTTACTTTCCTACGAATTATGTATTCCCGCAAGAACAGTCTCACAACTGAAACTCCAGAAAAGTTAACATTTTCTCATTTTAGGCTTGTTGGCGTCAAGCGTCACCCGTGCAGTCCGAAATGCATACTCACTTTGCCCAAGTACGAAGACGCCCATCTACCCTTACAGCAACTGCCTCCGTGCAGCGCGCTCCTCACAGCAACTGCCTCCGTGCAGCGCGCTCCTCACAGCAACTGCCTCCGTGCAGCGCGCTCCTCACAGCAACTGCCTCCGTGCAGCGCGCTCCTTACAGCAACTGCCTCCGTGCAGCGCGCTCCTCACAGCAACTGCCTCCGTGCAGCGCGCTCCTCACAGCAACTGCCTCCGTGCAGCGCGCTCCTCACAACAACTGCCTCCGTGTAGCGTGCTCCTCACAGCAACTGCCTCCGTGCAGCGCGCTCCTCACAGCAACTGCCTCCGTGCAGCGCGCTCCTCAAAGCAACTGCCTCTGTGCAGCGCGCTCCTCACAGCAACTGCCTCTGTGCAGCGCGCTCCTTACAGCAACTGCCTCCGTGCAGCGCGCTCCTTACAGCAACTGCCTCCGTGCAGCGCGCTCCTTACAGCAACTGCCTCCGTGCAGCGTGCTCCATACAGTACCTACCTCCGTGCAGCGTGCTCCTTACAGCAACTGCCTCCGTGCAGCACGCTCCTTACAGCAACTGCCTCCGTGCAGCGCGCTCCTTACAGCAACTGCCTCCGTGCAGCGCGCTCCTGACAGCAACTGCCTCCGTGCAGCGCGCTCCTCACAGCAACTGCCTCCGTGCAGCGCGCTCCTCACAGCAACTGTCTCCGTGCAGCGCGCTCCTTACAGCAACTGCCTCAGTGCAGCGCGCTCCATACAGCAACTGCCTCCGTGCAGCGCGCTCCTGACAGCAACTGCCTCCGTACAGTGCGCTCCTCACAGCAACTGCCTCCGTGCAGCGCGCTCCTCACACCAACTGCCTCCGTGCAGCGCGCTCCTCACAGCAACTGCCTCCGTGCAGCGCGCTCCTGACAGCAACTGCCTCCGTGCAGCGCGCTCCTCACAGCAACTGCCTCCGTGCAGCGCGCTCCTCACAGCAACTGCCTCCGTGCAGCGCGCTCCTTACAGCAACTGCCTCAGTGCAGCGCGCTCGATACAGCACCTGCCTCCGTGCAGCGCGCTCCTTACAGCAACTGCCTCCGTGCAGCGCGCTCCTTACAGCAACTGCGTCCGTACAGCGCGCTCCTTACAGCAACTGCCTCCGTGCAGCGCGCTCCTGACAGCAACTGCCTCCGTGCAGCGCGCTCCTGACAGCAACTGCCTCCGTACAGTGCGCTCCTCACAGCAACTGCCTCTGTGCAGCGCGCTCCTCACACCAACTGCCTCCGTACAGCGCGCTCCTCACAGCAACTGCCTCCGTGCAGCGCGCTCCTCACAGCAACTGCCTCCGTGCAGCGCGCTCCTCACAGCAACTGCCTCCGTGCAGCGCGCTCCTCACAGCAACTGCCTCAGTGCAGCGCGCTCCATACGGCACCTGCCTCCGTGCAGCACGCTCCTTATAGCAACTGCCTCCGTGCAGCACGCTCCTTACAGTAACTGCCTCTGCGCAACACGCTCCTTACAGCAACTGCCTCCGTGCAGCGCGCTCCTTACAACAACTGCCTCCGCGCAGCGCGCTCCTTACAGCAACTACCTCCGCGCAGCGCGCTCCTTACAGCAACTGCCTCCGTGCAGCGCGCTCTTTACACCAACTGCCTCCATACCCGCGCGCTCCTTACAGCAACTGCCTCCGTGCAGCGCGCTCCTTACACCAACTGCCTCCATACCCGCGCGCAACCTAAACCGCAAGCAGCCCTCGCGCAATCTAAGTCGCGAGCAGCCCTCATGCAATCCAAGATGCGAACAACCCTCGTGAAAGTCAAGCCGCGGCCGCAAACCGTGCAAATCAAGCCGCGAGCCAGCCTCGTGCAAGCACGACAGCAAACTAGCAAAGCCGCGAGCCAGCCTCGTGCAAGCACGGCAGCAAACTAGCAAAGCCGCAAGCCAACCTCGTTCAAGCTAAGCCGTAGTCACAAACCGCGTAAGGCAAAGTCACGACCCAAGCTCGTGCGAGCAATAATCGCGAGTCAGTCTCGCGCAAAATTACATTGCACGTCAAACTTACGTAAAACAGCATCAACCTCACCAACGGAGGTATCCGACAGCCTCGATAAAAATGGAGGCGCCGTGTTTGCACCCATGCGCCTTGACGCACCAAGTTTCCCCTTTTCAACCTTGTACAAAAAGTACTCGGTGATACACTCGGGGGGCAACAGAAACTCCACTTCTCAGTAGTCTCTTCCCTTGGGCGCTTAGTCCGTCATGCATATTACACCTTGCGCACACCGCATATGCAGCATGTATCGTACACGCATCACTCACTTATCGTGCACGTTACATACCATGCACATCGTACCTTATGCACACGTTACCTACCTCATGCCTTGCGCGCATAAGGCGCAATTGCGCATATTATAGCAAGTACGAAAAGGCCCATGACGGTGCTTCCAGAATCGCAGGGAGAGCAAGAGCCCACGCGCACAACACTTGCTTGAGCGCGCAAGATACACGCAAAGCCCGCTCGCGCACACAAGAGCCCACGAGCACAAGCCACGCGCCAAACTTGCGCAGGCAGCCAACACGTGCGCGCGCGACACGAGCACGCGTGGCCGAGGTGAGAGGGGCCTGCGCACGCGCGGCCTGCCTGCCCACAACCTACGCGCGCGGGCAGCCTGCGCGCGCGCAAGGCCTGCGCGCGCGGCCAGCCTGCGCGCGCGGCCAGCCTGCGCGCGCGGCCAGCCCGCGCGGCCTGCGCGCGTACGGCCGCGCACGCGGCCTGCGCGCGTGCGGCCCACGCGCTGCTAGCTCGCGCAAGGCCTGCGCGCGGTCAGCCCGCACGCTGCTAGCTCGCACGGCCAGAGCCCGCCCCAGCGGCCTTTCCTCGCACGCGCTATTTTGACACTCGTGTACCGCACCGGCCCCCGTCCGCAGGCATCCATGCGCTCGTTCGCCAGGCCTCCACGCGACATAATACCACAATCCATCGCCGCTGTCTCGAATCTCTCGCCGGCACCCACCATGACAACAAGGAATTCCAGAAATCTCTCCTCACGCTCGCTTCGTTCCCGGCCAAGTAGAGATTTGGGGGGCATTTGATGGGTTCCCCCTTTTTTATGGAAAGTCATGGGTGGGCCGCACCCCCCATGATCTCTCATGGAGATGATGGGGGTGGACCCCCACTCCCTCCCGTCACGGGGAAACCGCCGCCATAGGAACCGCCGCCGGCAAGAGGCCGAGCCACCATCGGCGGCCGGCCCTCCCACGACCACCACGACCGTGGCCGGCCTCGGCCATGGCCACCCCAGCCATGGCCGACCGGGGACCTTGACCGCCCCGGCCATGGCCGCCCCGGCCATGGCCGCCCGGCCATGGCCGGGCGGAGCCATAGCCGCCCGGCCATCGCCGGCCGTGGCCATGGCCGCCCCGGCCATGGCCGCCCGGCCATGGCCGGCCGTGACCATGGCCGCCCCGACCATGGCCGGCCGTGGCCGGCCCCGCCATGGCCATGGCCGCCCCGGCCATGGCCGCCCCGGCCATGGCCGCCCCGGCCATGGCCGCCCGGCAAAGGCCGGCCGTGGCCACGGCCGCCCCGGCCACGGCCGCCCCGGCCACGGCCGGCCCCGGCCACGGCCGCCCCGGCCACGGCCGCCCCGGCCACGGCCGCCCCGGCCACGGCCGCCCCGGCCACGGCCGCCCCGGCCACGGCCGCCCCGGCCACGGCCGCCCCGGCCACGGCCGCCCCGGCCACGGCCGCCCCGGCCACGGCCGCCCCGGCCCCGGCCGCCCCGGCCACGGCCGCCCCGGCCAGGGCCGCCCGGCTGCCGCCGCCGTCATAACGGCCTGCCATCATGGGAAGCCCCCCCGGCCGTCCGATCAAGGGGAGATCCCTCCCTGCCGTCCGATTAAGGGGGTAACCACCCATTTCCCCACCACTTTAGTGGTGGGGCCCGCCATAACTTCCCCCTGGAGCCTATAAAAAGACCCTAGGGGCTCCTCATTTGATCATCTTCTTCTCCTATGCCTCCCCCCCTTCTTCTTCCTCAGGTGGGAGCTCTCCCGTTCTTCTTCGCCGGCGGCCACCCCTCGTCGTCAACAACCAGCGGCCGCATCTCGCCGCCAACCACCGGACGCCGCCCGAGACCTCCAGCGGCCCCCAGTGGCTATCAGCACCCGCCAGCAGCCATCAACACTTGTCATAGGCCGTCGGCCCCGTCAGCGGCTATTGACACTCCACCAGCGCTCAACCGCCAAGGAAGCACTCCAAGAACAAAAGAAGACGAGCAAGGGAAGCAGCAACAACCCAGGAATACACACCGCCTCCGAGCGCACGCGCCTAAAGCACCTCGCGCATTCCACCATCCAAGTCCCGTTGGCAAGGCAGTCTGTTGCCCACCAGCGGTCGCATACACCCTCTCTCTCTCCTCAAGATTGTAACGGGAGCGGCATGTCGCCCCGATTCCCCCATCAAATTGTAACCTCCAGCAATCTAGTGGATTTTGACCGGCAGCGAACCGGTCACGTGGTTTTTCACCCAGTTGAAGGGTTTCCCACGTCAAAACTCCTTGTGTTCATTTCCCCTCTTCAACTGACTGTGTGCGTGCTCGACCGCTCCGCGAGCTAAGGCGGTCCAAGATTATCCGGTCCGGCCGGGGCGTCGAGTTAGTCCGCAACACTTGTGATGTAAAAAACTATGGAAGATGGTGGAAGAGAGGGAAAAAATCTTACCTGGTAGGGAAGATAGAGTCGTCGTTCAGAAAGGTGCACAAAGTGTCAACGTCAAAATGGTCTGAATCTTCTCCAAGCAGGTTGCTAGAAATGGTTTCTCTGAAACTGGGATGAGGAGTTATAGCGGTAGGAGGGTGAGGAAGGAAAAAGTACAAGAAGAGTTTACCAGATTTCGTGAAACCCGTGTGCCCCTTGAGCTCGCCGATCTGCAACATAGAGAAGGCGAAAGTAATGTAAGAGGAATAAACAGAAGATAGAAGAAGGGGGGAGGTGTTACCGGAGGAGATGCACGATCTCTACCTGTAGTGGAGGACAAGGCTTGCTGGCGGAATGAGGGAGTACTGTCGCCGGAGAAGAGTAGTCGGCGGTGGCCTATCGCCGGAGAAGGAGGCCTGCCGGATCAGAAAAGCAGGGAGACGGCGGGATCGGGAAAGCAGCGAAGCCGCGGGATCGGGAAATCTGCGGAGGGAGAGGAAGCGATGCGAAATTTTTTTAGGGATTGCTGGCTTGACCGCGCGTATAGGGCCGCGACCTCGGCTAAAAATTACGGATGAAAAACGGCGAAAATCCGTGATTTTCAGCGGATGCGTTTATGATCGAATGTTTTCCAAACGATCCAAATTATCAATGTTGCGTTTTTTAAAGCTGGACCGGGAGAAATAAGCTCTACCAAACGGAGCCTTAATTTAGAACTTATGAACTTTTCAATGAAGAATTAACTGCCCTGTCTTTGAATTTTTTTTGCGGTTTTGTTACATGGATCGCCCTTCATATTTTATAGATGGCTTTGATTATTGATATCAAGATTTAATTGATTTTATTAATAATATGGCCACTATGTTGGACTTGGTGTAGTGGAGGGTGCTTATTACTAGAGTGCCCCTTAGTGGATTACTTGTGGCTTGATCTAGGCCCTTGGATCAAACGAAGGGAGGAGATTTAGGGGCATTGAAAGAAAAAAGGCCATTTGATCCTTGGCATTCTGTTCTACAAGCTGAATCTTTAAAAGGAGATTTCTCTCATTTTCTATATCCTTCAGCCGTTTCCGAGCCCTTCCTTCGGTCTCCAGTCCTATTCTGCCCGGGCTCTGATTTCTTGAACCATTTTCTTTTGCTTTGACTCATTATTGATCAAATGCTATCTTCACTTGCTAGACTTCAGATTTCGGTGACTGGTTTCTGTGAAATACTTGTGTTGGATGGAGTCTCTGGTTGCTACTAATTGTGGTGGTGAGCTCTCTAACCTAACCTTCTTAATTTCGAATTTCTACCCCTGGTTTTAGGGGAAATTTTTTGGGTCCGGGTATCGGACCCAAAAAACGGTCCGGGTTTAAATATCGTGGAACAGCTTAGACCCATTTCATGCGAAATCCCTTCTCATTTTGAAATTCAAACGCGTGCTCCTCCTCTGAAACCGTCGCCGGGAACGTGCCCTAAATCTCGCGTGCTGAAAACGCCTCGCCTCGCCGGAGAAAGGATAACCCGGACCGTTTCTCCACTTCTCTTGCTTCTCTGTCACACGCCTCCTCCGCACATACCGTCACCGGGAAGGAAAGCGCGATGTGTCGTGCCCCAAGTGTCGTGGAAAACCTTGTGCCGCCTGAAAGAAGAACCCTTCGGCCACGGGAAGGAGCGCAGAGGCCCTATTCATCCACGGGAGAAAGGTGCAACCGGGGTTTTATTTCTATTTGGGGCTGTGATAAGGTTGCACAAGGTATTTTTTCGCTTCTTTATGTTTTTTCTCATTATTGATGATTACATTGTGTTATTCCTTTCATGCTTTTAGTTTTTGTGGTGATTTTTAGTGTCTTTTGTGCATAAAGTTACTGACTCACTGCAGTTTGTGATTGAATGTTGTTTAGTTTTGATTCAATTTTTTTGGCCTAAAATTTTTAAGATCCGATTGGATCTATCCCTTATAGTGGCAACAACATCAAAAAAATTTTTAGCCCAAACTTCTATATATCCGACTGGATCTATCTAGGATCACAACCTTGGTTTATTAATTTGTATGTGCAGATGAACGACCAACCAACCGGTACATACCTTAACACTAGATGTACGATTTGAACATTTAAGAAACAAGCCGAGCCGTTGTTGGATGTTATTTCAGACGCTTCAAGGGAGATGCTAATCAATTCTTCATTGATGCATTTCTTCACCTTGCCCAACCTACCCCAAAACATTCCCCTTTTGTACAGACTCATTCGGCTGTACAGGCCGGACAAATCTGCATTTCTATTAGTGCAGTATTATATTAAACTGACTGTGAAATAGGTTATTGTTATACTCGGCCTACCCAATAGGGGACTTGATTACAATTTCAGGAGATTACCACTATCTAGTATGACACAAGCCGAGCTTGTGAACTGATGAGTCCGATTTATATAAGGTTTTTCGGACTCATCTGAGCTTATTATCTTGCATGTGCACTACTATTTCAGTAGGAAAAGCCGTATATTTGATTAGGGCTTCACTTAGCCATTGTTGCTCTGTTTCGGCCCATTTTGGTTTGTGAATTGCACCGGGATGTCGGGGGTAAGTACTGGGGTAGTCTCCATGCGGATTTGGTTATTTTATGCTGTATATTGGTGCTGGGAGCTTGTGCTCCAGCTATGATTTTATGCTGTGCAAGTGGTCAGTTTTCCCCCAAAGCAGGATTTCTGACTTGTGGAAAACGCACGGTCGTGCGATTTCTTATCGCACGCTTTCTACCAAATCGTGCGTTTTCTACAAGTTTTTCTGGAGGATTGACCAACCCGTGTGATTTCTTCATGCACGGTTCTTCTGAACCATGCACGAAGGAGACGCACGGTTTTCCTGTAGCTGTCTAGTTTTATAGCACTCTGTGGTTAATCGTGCGATTTGTTCACGCACGGGCAGAAGTGCCCGTGCGCGAGTAAAACGCACGGTTCCACCTGCTTGCCGGGAATTTCAGCACTCTGTTGTTACTCGTGCATTTTCCTTCACGCACAGCCGAAAGCGTCTGTGCGCGAGTAAAACGCACGGGTCAAATCATCTTCCTTCGCGGCTTTGTCCTGAAAGTTAATATCGCACGGTTAACGCACGGTCGTGCGCCAAACCGTACGTGATCATATTTCTGACCTACTCGTATTTAAGCTCAGGAGTTGACTGGAGCAAAACAATTCCGTCATTTTCCTCTCCTCTGAGCAGGAAAACCTTCCTCCAACCGTATTTTGCTCTCTTCTCCTTGGAGAGCTCGTCCGACCACCATTCTTCCTCCAAACTTCACCGCAAGCGAAGATCTTCCGCTGTTTTCTTCATGTCCATCTCAAGAGGAGCATTTGGAGCTCCTTCTCGCTGCCATTGGAGAGTTTTCCGGCGACTACCAGTCTTTACAGATCGTGAAGAAGATGGGGAAAACACCTTTTAAGTAGGTGACATCACTTCAAGCTTCCTCGGACGTCAACCACCGACCGAGCCCGGACGAAGACCGACAACCTTCGACTCCGACCGAGAATCGTTGCTAGCCTTCACGCGTTGGGTTGTAAATCTCCTCTTTACTCTCATTTGGATGTTGTTTCTATGCTTTGGATGTTAGCTAAACTTGCTAGGAACTCTTAATAATGTTATGAGGGTTTACTATTGCAAATGGTGTTGTAGTTCATAGCTTGGCTTTACTTCCTTTGCTTGCTTTGGGTTGTTGCTTGACGATACGCCGCACTAACATGTGTTAGGAGCTGGCTTGGCGAAGAGGTGCTTTCGACCCTCATCGGTTACGACCACACGCCCTAATACTCTTCGGAGTATTTCACCATTGCGAAGCGGTGAAGGCGACCGACGTAATTAATTTTAGTTGTTCTAAAATAAAAACTCAACCCCCAAACCTTTGTTGCGTTTGCAATCACTTTCCAACGAGGAAGATCATACTCCCAATTTGCACTCCTCTAGAGATTCAATACTCGGAGGCTAACTCCCCCAGTTTATTACTTGACGACGATCGGTGCACTTGCCGAGATTGCATCATGAACCACTTAAATGAACTAGCTAATCTTGAGGAGGATTCAGATGAAGTTGAAAAGCAAAGGGTTGATGCTTTAGTTAAGTGCGTACTGTAACATCCCGACTTTTATTGGGTCACCAGAACCTTAAATGGGCCCAATAAAAGTGACCCAAACCTCTACCCGTGGCCTATACATAAGTAAGAGGAAACCCTAAAAAGAGATATGGAGCTAGAAAACTCTGATTTGAGTTCTGTAAGTTCATGTGGCCTCATATAATCAATACAAGGATGTTGGAACTCATTCCATTGCATTCCAAGGTCATAGGATGGATATGGCCGTTCCTAGTAGAACGTCGCAAAAATGAGATTTTTTGGATATTGACCTAGAGAACTCCGATTTGAGTTCTGTTAGTTCCTACAACTTCGTATAGTCAATACGAATACATCGGAACACGTTGCGTTGCAATTCGAAGCCTAACGATGATTATAAGCAACTTGACCGTTTTAGCGCGCCGTGACCCACAGATTTTTAATATTTAGCAAATGAACTCCAATTGGACCCCGGTCAGTGACATTGGATTCCTTTGGTCAATACGAAGTCAAACGAGTGAATTCTGGTCAACATCAAGAATGAGTAGTGAATCCGTGGTCAAACTAAGCGTTGTTGTGCACTCAAAAGCGTGCACACACAAATTGTGACATGACACTCCAACTTTGACCCCACTCCCGATAACTTGGACCTACTTTGACTTTGACCATCATGGGGGACCCACCTTATGGTTGACTTTGGTCAAACCCCCTAAAAATTCATTTTTTTGGAATTTTTCTCAAAGGAGGTGTACACCTCCTCTTCATTGAAGGTTTATGGCCCTACCCCCTCACTCCATGGGCGACCAAACCAGCAAGGGCATGGTGAGTGGGCCCCTTGCAAAAACCCACAACCCTTACCTTACCATCCTCTCTTTTCTTCTTAAAATATAAGGCCCAAGCCCACTAAGCCTCTCTCCTTCGATGGCTGCCATCTAGTGTTGGATCTTACGACGCCCTTAGAGGGGGGGGGGGTGAATAAGGGCTGACAATATTTATTTCTTAATCTTAATTTACTAGTTGCAACACGTAAAGAAAACAATAATAATTTTTCATAATAAAACAAAACACTTAGAAATAAACAAGAACAGAAATGATAATATTTTATTTCATAAGTGATAAACCAATATACAGGATATCTCTATGAAGCTAGAGATTAAGACTTATGAAAAATATAGTTAACTTTTGATTTCTCCGGTCCTTCTATCAAGAATCGACAAGCTAAAGTGTATCTCTCCCTAGAGCATGCTACTAGCCCCCTAGATCTAACCACGATCTAGACGCTGCACACAAGGAAGCGATTACTCCCTAAGCTGCACAAGGACTTAGATGCCACACACAAGGCGGCGATTTTCCCCTAAGCCACACAAGGACCTAGACGCCATGCACAAGGCGGCGATTTCCTCCCAAGCCATGTAAGGACTTACGCACAAGGCGGCAATTTCTCTATCGATTATAAAGATGATAAGATAAGTTACAAAATAGAAAATCAGAATAAAAACTCCCTCAAAATGATGCTCTGAAGACGACGTCGAATCCTTGCAAAGATTGCCTGAGATGCTGCACACGAACCGTCTCTTTTTCGCTCTTGAACGTTCTTAGGAAAATGAGTTTCTGAAGGTTGTAGCTCTTTGGATGGAATGCACAGGAAAAATACTCCAGGTAATGTAATACGTAATCTCCTCAGAAAAATGAGTCACTTTTATATTTTAGCGATATCGTCGGGCGACACTGGCTGTCGCCGATCGGCGATATCCTAACTACCTGCCACGTGTCCCATGATTCTGAGGTTTCTGCGGGCTGATTTGATCGTGGAGTTATCGCCGGGCGACACTGGCTGTCGTCGATCGGCGATATCCTACCTGGCTGCCACGTGTCCCATGATTCTGAGGTTTCTGCGGGCTGATTTTCGCATTGCAGATTCGTCTAACGCAATTCATCGATCACCGATCGCAGATTCGTCGATTGTTGCTGTCGCCTATCAGCGATACTCAATATTGTCTGGCGATATCTCCTAAGCTCATCTGTTCTGACCCGAAACACCACCCAAAAGCCATTATAGCTAGACCTGTGATATCTGTACATCATAAACACCCAAAGATCAAATAAAAACATAATTGGTTATTAGCAAACCAGGAAGCATGGAACGCATGCTCCAACATCTAGCACCCCTGGATCCATGCCACCTGGCCTGGATAGCTGGAGGAAGAGGAGAGGAGCTTTCCTCCTCTCGGGTTAATCCCACACCGCTGTTGGGAAGTGTAGGAACTCCTCTCGACCTATAAAAGGTCGTGGGTGGTAATCCTTGCCTAGCGCTAAAAGTGGCACTAGGGAAGTGCTACACCACCGGGGATAGCCTTCCCCGACGGAGGAGGGCCGAGGTGCCGCCGGAAATCTTTGTTCTTGCGACACCCGAAAACAGAGCTAAAGCTTTGTTTGCTTTTCTTCGGCAGTGGCCGACGGACCACTACTGGTGAAAAGCCCAACCCTCGGCGCCCTGGCCGGGGGTGGTGTCATGGACAGGCAGCCACTGGAGAGGCGGGGTGGTGCGACATCGCCGGAAGCAGAGCACTGCACCACTACCGCTCTCGAGTTAGAATTTCCGGTGGTGGACGCCGACGATAGGCCGCCGGACTACCACCCAGAAAATCACCGACCCCGACGAGTCAATCGGGGGCGGCGCCGATGATGGGCTATTATCGGCCGGTGGTGGTGAAAGCCGCCACCCACTGCACAACCGGGGAGCAGCAGCCACCGTCCAATCTCCACGATGAGATCGGACGGTCCAGATAATCTAAATTGTCGCCTCTACCTTAACATCAGTTCCCCCCACCCCCCACAACGGATCCGTAGTTGATTCACTATATAGGAAATTTCGGCTATCTCCCGTCCAGCGCAATCCTAGCCGCATGATTCGGCTTGATCGGGCTATTTGCAGCCGAAATTTTAACTTATATTTTGGTGATTTTTAAAGAGAACTCTAGGTTTCTAGGGAAAAAGTTTTCAATATGGAAGTTGTTCCCCTTGATGATGGATTCCTCCACAAATTTTTTGTGAATTTTTGGATAAAGTTTGATATTTATAAAAACCTAAACATTATTTATTTGGACAAATTAAAGGCCCATATTCCTCAAATTTTTTTGAAAAATTTACCAGGCTCATTTCTGGCCCTTCTAAAAGTTGTATTAAAATTTGAGAATCTCGGGATAAAAATCAAAGTTTTTAAGATTCCTTGGAACCTAAGGTCGCGCTCAAAAATTGACGCGCTCAATTTCTTCTGAATTGAAAATCAGAGCACGCAGCCACCATTCTAAATAGGATATTAAGTTCAATTAATTAAACAACGAGGGTCGTCGAGGCAAGATTTCTAGCTCCAAGTATTTCAAGCTTTTACAAAATACCAAATGACTGGTTTTTAATATCTCTCGAGCATTTCGGGTGGTCTCAGAGAATAAGAATACGAGCATATGAGTTGTCATAAAATATAACGCATAATAAGCCCCCTGATCAGATTAACTCGTAATTTAAAACTCATAATTGAATTATTATTGGATCTTAATAATGGGAGAAATCTAACGAAGCCTTCTAAAAGATTGAAATTGAACTGAACATGCCTCCAGAGAACGGAGATAGAACTGAACATGCCTCCTGAGAACGTAGATGGAACTGAAGCCTCCTAAAAGGAGTGATTGGAGTACTAACTATTTTCTTTATGATTTATTTCATTCTTGCACTGGTCCAGTTCTTTTATTTATTTCAATTCAGCACTTCTTTTCTAGTACTCCAGTTTCATACTGGTCATGCTTATTTAATTTCAGTTCAGTTCATTTCTTTTAAGTACTATTTCAGTCTCGTACTGGTCAAATTCCTTCAATACTTACTTTCAGTTCCGTATTGCTCCAGTTTTGTACTGGTACTATTTCATTATAGCATTTCAATTTTGCAGCTTATATACAACCAACAGCCTTTATAACCACACTTTTGTTTCTACAGTTTATTAATTTAAGTACGGGTCCTGCTATTACGAGCAGTTATTTGATAGGGTTGAGTCTTGGTTTAGGATAATGGGAGTTGAGGTGCTCCTCCTGGTTTAGCCCCAAATTAAGTACTCCCACGCTCCATGTCAAAATTCAAGCCAAGTGTTGTTTGTCCAAATTATTTAAAGCATAGTAGGGTAGGCCGCCGCATACCCGGTGTGTACTAGAATAATCAATTAAATGTGATTGCTTGTAAATTGCTTACGGTAAATTGTGGAGGGTCAGTCACTTCCGCAGACTATTCGTACCAATGCGGGAAGTTCGACGACTCAAGGCGATAGGGAAATAAGTACTATGGGTGACTGAAAGTTATGTTTTTCCTCGATTGGTTTACTCCGCTGGTCGGCCAAAAGGTTAATCGTCGGTTGTCTCTCACATTCAAGAGTACACAGGGTTGTATGTTGGGGCTTGGGCTGTGCAGTACGACCACCCCCATAAGTGGCAGGATTGGTCACTATCACCGACGGCCATATCGGTTAGGCACGCGGGACTCATTACCCTGCTTGAAATGAAGCGGTGCATACTATATTGACATTGGATTTGTCCGCAGCTATGAATGCATGCGGTGTGTGCATAACTTTGAATACCTGCAGTATGAATACCGGTTATGAACACATGATATGCTGATGTGCTAGTAGAGATTTTGTTATAACTAGTGTGTATCTTTACTGCTATTCCAGTTATATTGTGTTGCATCTTCTTTTATTGTTGCTCCTAGCTTATAGATGAAATATTTTACTAACCCTCTCCTGCTTCGGCTATCTACTTTTGTTGGGTGCGTGAGCTCGTCCCCCGGATATGGATTCAGGGAGGATATTTGTTTCCACTTAGCTCTGTGACTAACGAATATTATAATAACCATTCATAGGAGATGGAGCACCGTGAGGACCAACTGTCACAGGACGATACGCCAGTTGATAGGACTACCCGAGCAGAAGCACCCCCGTCATCTCCGGAGTTTCGAGACGTGAGTACTAAGATTGAGAGTGTGAGGATTTGGAGTAGATATACCTTTATAGCCTACGGGTCTCATGTATAAACAGTGGCTACGACCTTTTTATTCTCCTTAAGGACATATATATATATATATATATATATATATATATATATATATGCAGTGACTTCCTGTTAATACTTCCGCAATACTCTGTGATGTGATGTGTATATTGTGATTCATGCTGAGCAAGGCGGCCAACTAGTGCTTAGTAGTGTGGGTCGTCACCCCTTAAGGAGCACTGGATGGACGTCTTGGGCAAGTAAGATCCCCTCCAGTCCGACCCAGGCAAAGGGTGGGGGGGGGGGGTCTCACGCGTACTATGCTGGTTTTTATTTCCCTTAAAATCTCTTAGACTCCCACAATGCTTGGAAAAATTTAGTGGATTAGAACAATTTAGAAGATATAATTGGCCCAATGCTGTCCATGCATTTCTGCATCAGTAGTTTGATGATCTGCATAAAATCATTTGCTCCTGAAAAGAACTGGCAAGTCTAGGTTACCTCGAAGGGTGCTCCATTATTCTATTGGTAAGTTTTTTGTTTATTTAATACTAATTATGTTGTTGAACCATTGTTATTTTATTTTTTTAAAAATTTACTATCTCCTAGACATGGTTTTCGAACATACCAACATTCAGGTGCCAATTATTGGGTCCATTGCCCACAATGTTCCCTAGATTGGATTTGAAGAGGTAACTCCATCAACACTAAGAGCATAGTTGTATTTGATGTTGTTTAAGCTCATTATGTGCAGGATGTTTCATGGAATAAGTCTAGACAGATTATCTAAGTGATGTGATAGGTGGTCTGATGAGTATAAAAATATACAATTTTGTTTCATATTAAATATACATATTTATAAATAAAAACCTTAGTTTTGATATATAAAACTAACTATTTTTATTATATTGTATTTTTTTTGTTTTAAAATTAATTTTAAGTTTTTCTGAAATTTTGTATTTTTTTCTTAGGTCACGCCCCTAGGTCACGCCCGTGACCTAGGGCGTGACAGCTTTTTTTAATTCCTTTTTTATGCTGTGTTGCTGGACAGATCAAACTCGGGAGATCGATGGACACGCCTGCTGAACACGCCCGTGCCAAAGGAAGACACGCCCGTGACCTAATGAAATTCTATCCAGAAGTCCAGCAAGCTGCCGCGCTGTCGCCACGCCCCGTGCCGCCTGTTGAATCACAGGCATGACACGCCCGTGACCTACTCAGACACGCCCGTGACCGGCCCAAAGTCTATCCAAATTTCCAACCCGCTTGACACCTGTCCCGACAGGCTGGAAGTCACGCCCGTGACCCTATCACGCCCTACCCGACACGCCCGTGTCAGGGGGCGTGTCACCTGAAAATTTTTTCTATAAATAGGCCGGCAGGGATTTGTAAAATCATTGAACTCCAGCAGATTCCTTAAGAACTGTTAGGACTCCCCAGCTCTCTGACAAGGAACTGGTAGTAGCTTTCAAGTAATCTAAAGTTCTGTAAGTTGTAATTTTTCAGCTTTATTTTCAGCTTTTTAGAAAGTTGTAATATTTTCGGACTTTATAAAATAGACTCTTTCAATTTCAATTCTGAGTACTTTACTGCTTTCTTTTACTTTATTTTTTTTATTATCCCGAATGAAAGGCGAAGCTCTGCTTATGTCCTGGATTAAGATAGTGTAAAACTGCTTTCAAATCTATTTTCAAAACCCTATTCTTTCATACTATCCCGAATGAAAGGCGAGGCGAAAGCCTAAGTCCTGGATTAAGATAGTGCGGAAGCGCTGCAAAATTTTACTACCTTATCCCAAAACAAAGGTGAAGCGAAAGCTTAAATCCTGGATTGAGATAGATAGGTAGATATTATTTTCTGTACTTTATACCGCCCCCATCCTGAGAAGAGGCTAAGAACCCTTAGCACTTGGTCAAGATGAGCTCTGGGCTGGATACTATTTTCAACTATTTCAACTCTACTTTCTAGTTATTCTAACTAGGGTTTTCTGTTAATTGATCATATACCAGGTGACGAGACACTACGTTTACGTTAACCCGTTTAAACGCAAGCCTTCCCGGTCGTACTTTCGAGTCAGTGATGCTACCAAAGGGACCCTCTCGTGAAGTTAGATAATTAAGAAATAAAGTTGTTCTTTAATAGGTGAATTAATATTCGCTCAAAGTAATTCTGAAATCGAGGACTACCTTTTAAGTCCCTATCTTAATAAAATCACGAATATATATTTTTCTATCTTTAGTTTTTAATTATAAACTCCACTCTGTTCGTTCGATAAAATAATAGTCCGTTCTAAAAAGTAGAATAATTAACACCGATCCCAGGAAAAATACGACCTTGATATTTTCTACAAAATACTATACTCCTATGCGATAGGTACTCTTGCCTTAATCCACAGGATAGAAGTAAGTAAACAAAGAGATAGACTTATATACGTAAAAGATTATATAAAACCAAATCTATCTTCTTTAAAACAAACTTTACTTATCAAGCTTTTTGGCGCCGTTGCCGGGGATTAGTTTATTTGTGTTAATATTTGAAAATAAAAGAACGCTATTAATTTTATCTTTTCTTTTTCTTGTTATTTAAAAATCTTAGTTTTTATAAAAATAAAACAAAAATAAGATTCCCTGAATTTAAAACTTTGTTTTTATAAAACCTAATTTTTTATTAACAAGTTTATTAACCCCTAACGAATTCTAACAAAAAAACCTAACCTACTATTTAACGTATTTTATATAAAACTTGAAAATAAAAAATAAAAAGTAGTTTATAATAAAAAAACCTGCTTTTATTATAAAACTTCTTTTATAAAAAAAAACTTGTTTTATATAAAATAAAAATAACCTGTTTTTAGTTATTTTCCGTTTTAAAGTCTTTTTGTGTGTTTGTATTTGTGTTTTTTTTAACTTAGTTTTTTTTTACTTAGTTTTTTTTTATTTTTTACAAAAGTCTTTTTTAGTGTATGACCCGCGGAACTCCATCTGATTTAACTCTTGGACTTGATCCTGAAATCGAACGCACCTTTCGCAGGCGCCTCCGATCTCTGAATCAAGAGCTCGTATTAAATCTGGAAGAGTCTGTAGGCACCGCACACGTTCAAGAAATGGCAGCAGAGCAACAACAAATGCCAGAGGTGGTCCCCCAAAGGACCATGTCTTATTATGCACGACCTAATTTAGATAACACTGGGTCTAGTATCGTTCGTCCACCAATTGCTAATAATAACTTCGAGATTAAATCGAGTGGCTAGGTTCCTTTTTCATTACGAACGAAAGCCAAACAGTGGCTAGGTTCTCTCCCCAGAGGATCTATCACCACTTGGGCTGAAATGACCGAAAAATTCCTAACAAAGTATTTTCCACCTGCAAAAACCGCACGTCTGCGTGCGGATATTTCTTCCTTTGTGCAAGGCGAGTCTGAGTCTCTTTATGAGACTTGGGAACGTTTTAAGGAATATCTACGTCGGTGTCCACATCACGCACTGCCAACTTGGCTCCAGGTACAAATATTCTATAATGGTTTGAATATTCAAACCAGACAAGCCATTGATGCTGCCGCTGGGGGCACGCTCAATAACAAAACCCCCGAGGCCGCTCAAACCCTCTTTGAGGAAATGGCCATGAACGCGTACCAGTGGAACGTGCCAAGGTCACACCCTAAACAAGCTGGGATTTATGAGCTCGACACTTCTTCTACTTTAGCACTCCAAGTAGAAAATTTAACTAAACAATTGGCTGGAATATCTGCTTCCTCCGCCACTACTTGGAATCCGAATAATAATATAATTGAAGAAATCGATTATATGGGGAACTCTTATAGACCTTCCTATAATCCTAATATGAACTTAAATAATAATTCTTATAATCCAGGATATAGGAACCATCCTAATTTTTCGTGGAGCAACCCCAATAATGCTCAACGCCCTCCGACTGCAAATCCAATTGGATTTGCACCGCAACCCCCACAACCACAAACACCACCACCACCACCGAACCAATTTAGGCCAATCCCGATAGAAGACATATTCACGAAATATGTCAGTATTAATGAGTCCAATATCCAGAACCTGACCGGATCAATTAAAAACTTAGAAACACAAATTGGACAAATATCAAAAGTGCTATCGGAACGCCAACCTGGTAATTTGCCAGGAAATACGGAACCAAATCCGCGGGATACTGGCCATTCCAGTAACCCAAGTTGACAAGCCGTCCAACTACGAAGTGGCAGGGAGCTACCACCACCCGTTAGGGTAGAAAAAGAAGCTAAGGTTAGCCTTCCTACACCACTTCCCGTTACGACTTTGCCTCCTCAACCCCCGCGAATTTCTTCCACACATGTTGTTTTAGCTTATCCATCTAAATTAAAAGATGAACGAGAAGATGAACAATATAAAAATTTTCTAAAAATGCTAAAACAAATTCAAATCAATATACCTTTCTGCGAGGCAATTGTACAAATGCCTAAATACGCAAAATATTTAAAAGCGTTATTTTCAAATAAAAAGAAACTCGAAGATATTTCGAGAGTTTTTCTTAACGCTGAATGTTCAGCCGTTTTATTACATAAATTACCCCCAAAATTAAACGATCCGGGACGATTTTCCATCCCGTGTCTTTTCGGTAATCTATTAATAAAAGATGCGTTAGCAGATTTAGGTGCTAGCATAAATTTAATGCCCTACTCGCTCTTTCAAAAACTAGGATTAGGTAACCCCAGCCCAACTAAAATGAGCATCCAGTTAGCAGATCGTTCTATTAAATATCCAGTAGGGATAGTAGAGGATGTTCTGGTCAAAATAGACAAGTTTATCTTCCCGGTAGACTTTGTTATACTTGACATAGAGGAAGACGCTGATGTTCCCATAATTCTCGGTCGTCCTTTTCTCGCAACCTCTCGCGCGATAATATACGTAAGTAACGGTAGACTTCTCTTACGAGTAGGAGATGACGAGGTTACTATCGATATAGATCCCTCTATGAAAAATTCTTTAATAAATGACGATTCCTGCTACCTTGCGGAAGCCTCTTCTGAGGAAAATGGTTTTTCCTATTCTGATTTATTTTCAATAACTGTAGAAGAATCGGACTTGGCAGACTTACCCATTTCAAATGAAATGCCTACCGATGACCCTTTAGAACCTTTTATATCTTTAACTTCTACAACTTTAAAAACTCCAACTTCATATGAAAAACCACCAACCCTCGAGCTGAAAACACTTCCTGCACATTTAAAATACGTTTTCCTTAAAGCCGAATCTAAACTCCCTGTTATCATTTCTGCCGAATTAAATGATAAGAAAACGTATGAATTAATAGAAGTGTTAAAACAACATCGCCGTGCATTAGCATGGCAAATTTCTGATATCCAAGGACTCAACCCATCTTTTTGTATGCATAAAATATTTTTGGAAGATAACCCTCGTAAATCTATCCAGCCCCAACGACGTTTAAATCCTAATATGAAGGATGTCGTAAAAGCTGAAGTAATGAAATTATTAGACACAGGAATTATCTATCCAATCTCAGATAGCACATGGGTTAGTCCCGTACAAGTCGTCCCTAAGAAGGGCGGTATAACGGTAGTGCCAAACGCTAATAATGAACTAATTCCAACACGTATTGTTACGGGTTGGAGGATGTGCATCGATTATCGAAAATTAAATGATGCCACCCGTAAAGATCACTTTCCACTACCGTTTATAGATCAAATATTAGAGTGACTCTCGGGTCACTCATATTATTGTTTTCTCGATGGTTATTCCGGGTATTTACAAATTCCTATAGCCCCTGAAGATCAAGAGAAAACTACATTCACTTGCCCCTTTGGTACTTTCGCCTATAGGCGAATGCCATTTGGACTTTGTAATGCGCCAGCTACATTTCAAAGATGTATGCTAGCTATTTTCGGCAAGTTAGTAGAGGACGTTATGGAAGTGTTTATGGATGATTTCTCCGTATTTGGAGACTCATTCCATACGTGTTTAGATAACCTCGCTCGTGTTCTTCAACGCTGTGAAGACACGAATTTAGTGTTAAACTGGGAGAAATGCCATTTTATGGTCCGCGAAGGTTTAGTTCTCGGTCATATAATTTCTTCCCAGGGAATCGAGGTCGATAAGGCCAAAATAGAAATAATTGAAAAACTTCCTCCTCCAACAAATGTAAAATCTATTCGAAGTTTCTTAGGCCATGCAGGTTTCTATAGACGGTTCATTCAAAATTTCTCCAAAATAACAAAACCGTTTACTCATTTATTAGAAAAAGA